>OZ030005.1:63119593-63719593 GCA_964023405.1 Apodemus agrarius
GCAGAGGCAGTTCCAGGACAGCCTGGTCTACAAAGCAAGTTCCAGGACAGCCAGGGCTACACAAAGACAAAAAAAAAAAAAGTCATGGGTGCAGGCAGACTTCTCATCAAGCATCTTTACCAGATCAGTTGTCTCACCTGCCTCCACCACCACCCCCCCCACACACACACATACACTAACTTTTAATGGAAAATAATGGTATATTGATGGCTGAATTTTGGCCTGGTACTCTATTGATAAACTTATAGCTGTGCAGTTGTGTGGGAGCATCAAGCAATAATAGCAATGGCAGCAGCCACCTCCCAGCTCCCAGCTGACCTGCTGTAAGCAGACGGTGACGTTCGATGTGCCTCAGATGGGTTCTTGAAAAGAAGCTCTAAGTAGGTTATCCCAAAATCAAAGGCAGGGAGATGAATTATGGATGAGTTGGGTGGATGGAACTGATCAGATAAAAAATGCAAAATTTCTAGGCCAAAACTAATCCAATTAAATCAAAGCACAAAAGTTAGCAACACTAAAGAGCCCATTTATTAAGAATATGAAATGGAATTAATAACTCTAATATCTGAAGAAATCATTACAGCCAGCAAGATAAGGGTCCCTGATAAGCATGTGAGGGGGTTCGCACCAGTTACTTCTCAAAAAAAAAAAAAAAAAGTTACCTGTCTGGCTTCAAACGTCTATTCTCCACCTATGAATTGAGCAAAGACAGAAAGAATCAAAACCAGAATGACCAGCTGGGCGGTGGTGGTGCACGCCTGTAATCCCAGCACTTGGGAGGCAGAGGCAGGCGGATTTCTGAGTTTGAGGCCAGCCTGGAAAAACAAATCCAAAAAACCAAAACAAAAACAAAAACCAGAATGACCAAAGCGCCTGCAGGTGCAAATGCCTGTCTGAAAACACACCAGACTCTGACCTAGCCATACCATGTGACACTAACAAGAGAAGAGTCGGTGACAAGGACACGCTGTGTGTGCCACACCAGGCCTTTCATCCCAACCCAGGAGAGTTCGAGCCTGGAAGATCTTGAGTTCTAGACCAGACTGGGCTACATGAGACCCTGCCTTCAAAATAAGCAGTACATTTATAAAGATAATATCAATAGAATGGAGAGGGAGATTGAAATGTCCCATTAAGGCAGAAGCCAGGGGGTGGGGTAGAATGGGGAGAAGGCTCAAAACAAAAACCAGACAGTAACAAACAAACAAACAAGCAAAACATAAAGTTGCCGTGGTAATAAATTTCACTTGCAAGTTTATTACCTCTCTCTATTTTACTCTCTCTCTCTCTCTCTCTCTCTCCCTCTCTCTCTCCCCTCTCTCTCTCCCTCTCATCCTCTTTCTCTCTTCCTCCCCCCTTCGCTCCCCCTTTTTCTCTTTCCCCATCTCCCTCTTAACCTCTCTCCCCTCCTCTCTCTCTCTCTCTCTCTCTCTCTGTGTCTCTTCCTTCTCTCTCCCCTCCCCCCTACTCCCCCACCCTGCTCTTTTTAGCTGTGACCTTTTTAATTCTTCAGGAGTGTGCCTTTATCTCTTTCTAGATCTTGAAGAACGAAGAGCACGTTTTGAAGCTGGCACGCGGCTTACTCTAGGTTACCTTCGATGGCCAATAGCCATTTACTTTAGGTCGTTTTCTGCTGAAGAAGTCAGCCGGCGAGCCGCCAAGAAGACGTGTATTACAGCTTTCAACATGTAGCTTTTGTTTTCATAGCTCGTTTGCTCTCTGCCACGCTGGAGATTAAGAGAGATGCTGCCCCATCTGTTTTGCTTAATATAAAAGAGCACAGGAATGTTCCAGAACGCACAGCCACTAGTCACTACTGAATATAAAGAACAAAGTTGACGGGAGGCAGGACACGGGTGAAGGAATTACATGAAAGACCCCTTTTCCTTCCTGAAAGGAGCAGGGTGAATCTGTTTTGTTTTGTTTTGTCCTGCAGATGAAAAGGCCAGTCTAGACAGACGTCTAAACAGACCTGTTCCTGGTGCTGGGGCCTTGCCTCAGTGGCTGAGAGCACCCACAGCTCTTGTAGAGAAGCAGGCTCCCTTCCCAGCACATATATGGTAGCCCACGATGACTCTGTCCCCAGGGCATCTGATGCCTCCTGCACAGGATGCGTTCCGACCTCTGAGGCCTCCTGCACACGGGATACATAGACATACACCTAGGTGTGCACATGCGCGTGTGCCCACACATACACACACAAATTAAATGCAAAAGTCTGTTCCCAACTGAAAATAACTACAAAGCTGCTCTGAGAAAGCCTTGTGATGGAATATTTCCCGGCTCGGTTGGAGGTGTGGCTCGATAGAAAAGCCTTTGTTTGCTGTCAGGGGCCCAGGTTTCATCCTCCAGCACTGTGACTGGCGCACACACACACACACACACACACACACACACAGTCCTGTCTAGTTGAAGAGGACTTAACTACAAACATTTCTTCATGGACGGAATTCCACAGAGTTAATGAAAAGAAGTTAGGCTAGCGGGACAGAAACCGGAAACACGTATGAAACCAGAAACTCGAGAGTTGAGATGTAGTTAATAGTAAGTGAATGTAGAGCCACGTGTGCCAACTGGGAGATTACAGACTCCCAGCTGCCAACCTGGGTCAGGAAATCCAGGAAGACAGCCAGGAAAAATCTAGAGGGTACACATAGCTGAGAAGGCCGTGCTTTGCGGTGCAGATCCAGGCCTGGGTGTTGGTCCTTGGTTAGAAGGGAAGTGTGGGTGGGGAGAGGATGCATTGCAGAGGGAACGGAGGAGAAAGAAATGAAGACTGAGGAGAGAATGGACAACATACGATATAGACTTAACAAACGCTTAAAAATAAATTAATTTGCCGGGCGTGGTGGCGCACGCCTGTAATCCCAGCACTAGGGAGGCAGAGGCAGGTGGATTTCTGAGTTTGAGGCCAGCCTGGTCTACAGAGTGAGTTCCAGGACAGCCAGGACTACACAGAGAAACCCTGTCTCAAAAAATTAATTAATTAATTAATTAATTAATTAAAGAAGATGGGAGAAAAATAAGAAAAATAAACAACAGTTCCAAATAACTAAGCACGGCGGTGCAAGGCGGTGGAGGCAGGAGGATGGATCAGGGGCTTCGACGTCATCCTTAACCATACAGCAAATTCAAGGGCAGTTTGGACTCCGTGGGACCCTATGTCACAAAGCAAACACCAGGGCTGGCAGGGCTCAGTGTAAGGTGAAGCACAAGGCTGACGGCTCTTTCCAAGCTCACAGAAGCTACATGGCGGGACAAGCGACCCCCAGAAGGTGTCTCTAATCGTCACATGAAAAATGGCACATGTGTGCCCTGCGCACATGTCATACATACACAGTAACAATGAAAACATGTCTCTAAAAAGAAGGAGGAGCCGGGCGGTGGTGGCGCACGCCTGTAATCCCAGCACTCGGGAGGCAGAGGCAGGCAGATTTCTGAGTTCAAGGCCAGCCTGGTCTACAGAGTGAGTTCCAGGACAGCCAGGTCTACACAGAGAAACCCTGTCTCAAAAATAATCAAAAAAAGGGGGGAGGGGAGGATCCTGTCTCAAAACACAAAAACAAACAACAATCCCCCCCCCCAAAAAAAGAACTGAACTGTAAGAGACATAAAAGTGATCCAGGTGTTTATCAAGCAAGTTTGACGAACTGACTTTGATCTCTGAAAAATATGGTGGAAGGGGAGAACTGACTTCAGAAAAATCGTCCTCTGACCGCCAAATGTGTGTGACTCCACCACACGCGCGCTCGCATGCACGGGGTGTAATGCACGCCCACGGACACCCACAGATCAGAGGAGGATGTCAGGCGCCCTGCTCTCTCTGTCTCTGCTTTATTCCCTTAAGAGCACGATGCTCGCTGCACTGCAAGCTAGGTTGATGCGAGCGAGGCCCAGCATTTACTGCATCTCCACACTGCTCCCCCACGGGTGTTGTCATCACAAGAATGTAGGGCCACGCCCACCCAGCCTTTTCCATGGGTGCCTTGGATTCAGACTCAGGCTCTCCTGCTCTCATACTAGTTAAGCCAGCGCCCTTGGGTTGTCATTCTTTTTTTTTTTTTTTTTTTTTTTGTAGAGGCGGGGTCTCATTGTAGCCCAGACTGACCTGGAACTCCCTCTGTAACCCAGGATGGCTTTGGGCTGAGGAGGATCTTCCTACCTCAGCCTCCTAAGCCATCCAACATGCCTGCCTGATCCTTAACCTTATTAAAACCGAAAAACACAGTTTTTTAAATTGTCTAAGGCAGAAAATAGGCCAAATCAACACTATACTGCTGATGAGCTTATATTTAAATGTATTCATGTATTTCGATTTTTTATAAAATGTACATAACGAAAATGTACCATTTTGACTATGTTAAACAGCATACAGTTCCCTGGTACAGAGCACACTCCAACTGATGTAATTATCACCTCAACCACCTCCACAGCTCTTCACTGGAGCTATTTTCAAGCGAGGGGGCTGCTATTTTCAAGTCTGGAAAGGGAACTCCATTATACAAGAAGGAAAAGAGATGAGCAAAGTCAACCATGTGTCTGATCCACAGGGAGGCTTCACCGAAGGCTGGGGGACGAGGAGGCTCCAGCCCGGCCTCCAGAGACAGCCCCAGAGTCAGGCTGCCTGCGCCAAGCTGAAGTAGTCCAGCACCAGAACAGAAGCAGGCAATCAGGGGGCCAGGCTTACCCTACACCCAGCATCTATAACTCTTTCTCAAGGTTTGATTAGAGGCTCAGTGTTGCTTTCATCGAAGTCATGTGGATTGGGGGTGTAGCTCTGTTAGTAGAGCAATTGTCTAGCATGCACGAGGTCCTGGGTTCAATCTCCAGCATTATTTAAAGCAGGCACGGTAGCCCAGGTTTATAATGCCAGAATCCAGATCACTGCTGGTTCAAGGTCAGGGCAGACATGGCGTGGGGCTGCCAGAGGTGGGCACAGTGGGGGAAACCCAGATTCACAACTCACACTGTCCCCAACAGCTGCCTGAGGAGTTGTTTTGAGAGATCTCCACCCAGGTGAGACTTGTATTTGTGGGGTTTGATGAAGAAAGGCGCTTCGGGGCGAGCCAACGAGAAGTGGAGTTTTCGTTTTATTTATGTTTTATTAGAAACAGGAAAAGAGGTGATGCAAAAAAGCATAAGAAACTGTGGCGGCGTGGGCGTGGACGTAGACGTTTTCAGGGGAGACCGGTATGCAAGCATCTTTCCAATGAGAGGGCATAGGACTTTCAGAGCTCAGGACTCAGCTCCAAGGGCTTCGAAGAACTGCTTCCGCCCACCCCAAGCCCACCCCAAGCCCACCCTGCTTCTTTTTAACATTGCTCAAAGAGCGTAGTTTATACCCAAATTAAAGAACTCCTTTAGTAAACAAAGATATAATACCTCTGTTACAACTTTCGGTGGGGCAGGGTGTGTCTAGGTTTAGGCAAGAAGGGGCATGTCTTTCTTTTTTTTTTTTTCTTTCGAAAAATCCAAAAAAAGCAAAATCCAAAACAGAACAAAGAAAGCAAACAAATAGATATTTAAGACAAGCGTCTATTTACTTTTCAAAATGTATTTAATTGTATGTATATGCATATTTTCCCTACATGTATTATCTGTCTGCCACACTCACGCTTCTTGCCCTTGGAACCCAAACAGCATTCAGTTCTAAGGAACTGGAGTTACTGGTGGTTGTGAGTAGCTGTGGAAGCGCCCGGAACCCAATCTGGGTCCTTCTCAGAATAGCAAGTGCTTCTCCCCATGGAAGTGTCTCTCCAGCCACCCTCCCTTTTCTTTTCTCGAGACATGCTTTAATTAGCCGGGGCTTGCCTCCAACTCATTATACAACCAAGAATAGCCTTGACTTTTTGTTTTTAATTTAAGAAATACTATGTATATATGTATAAGGATTGTGTGCACAGGAGTGCAGGTACCCACAGAGGTCAGAGACATCGGCTCCCGTGGAGTTGTGAGTCACTGGAGGTTATGAGTGATTGTACCATCCGACCTGGATACTGGAAACCAGACCTGGGTCCTCCGGAAGGGTAAAGAGTGTGTACTCATCTAAATCAGAGAGCTATCTCCAGCCCTGACCTTGAACATCTGATCCTTTTTCCTCCACCTCCTAAGTAACCCAGTAATCTCACGCCCGGTTTTATGCAGTGCCGGGGACCAAACCCAGGACTTCGCACTCACTCGCTGGGCAAACATGGTACAAACTGAACTGCTGCCCCAGCCCAGGAGTCAAGCTTTTTTAAAAGCCACAGACTCCAGTGGCCTGGGTAGAGCGAAGGTGCTGGGAAGCACACCTAGCAACATTGTAGCTGTAGACTCTGAAGGTTGTTCAGTTCTTAACTATTAACCTTCCTGTCTCTTTCGGATCACTGTTGAAGTGTAGAGAGCTGTCACACACCGCGGTTTCTGTTCTGTCATGGTAGACAGCACTCAGGGGCTGGGCTCTCTGCAGTCTCTGAAACGAAGAATCTTTCAAGGTGCTCTCCCACAACTCCCCGACCCCTAAGGCTGGCAGCCAAGAGAAGCCCCTCACATAAAGCTAGGCAGGACCCGGCTCTCCATTATATGGCTTTTCTGAGAGAGAGAGAGAAAAAAAAAAGGCTGCTTTCAGCACCAGCTTTGATGTCAGGGAGTTAAACTAAGCTGAGCTGAGGGAAGCAACCCCTAGTTTTACTTCACAAACAGCCGTGCAGGTAAGAATCAGAAAGCTGCCTGAACTCGTTTTCCACTTTGCTCTGGACTGTAAAGCCAGGCCTCCAGCTGCATGAGTCACTGTCTGGTCCCTGGGACTGAAGGTCGACTTGGAAAAGATGACAGTGGTGTCTTCGGCTAAGGATGCTGGGAAAAGTTCACCGTGTTGTCACTGCTACGGCGACAATCAGTTGAGCAGCCTTCTGGAGACTTTTTTTCTGAGCTGTCTCTTGGTTTAGCTTATGAATTCTCTTTTGACTCCGGTCCTTAGAGGAAAGGGCAGCAGTGATAGAGGTAGACGCTTTGCTGGCCTGAGGGGTGTGTGCACAGGGTGTGTCACCTCCCCCATCCTGCATGACGTAAGAGTTCTTAGAAGAGCGGGTGCGGCTGCAGCAAAGCTGGGGGCAGATGGGTACTGTTCGGCTTCTCAGAGCTTCAGGTCTGAGACAACCTTAAGAGCCAGTGTGGGGGTTGGGGGTGGAGACACGGGGACAGGCATGATGTCAGGACAAGGACAATGCAGTTCTATCAAGTGTACACATTGCTGTAAAAAAAAAAAAGTGCAGCACTTTAAGGAAAGCATGCATTAGGTATTGAAGAAGAGTAATCTACAAGCTATACTGCATATTAGGAATAAAAATGAAGATCAAAGCAGAACATTTAGTAGCTGCCTATTTGTGTCTTTTTATGTGTATCCACGGTTATGGAGGCAAGAATATTTTTGTTTGGATATGCAAGAATGAGGCTGGCTCAGGGGATGGGTATGAGGGCAGAGATGAGATAAAGAAGCAAACGCAGGTGCTGGGGAGATGCCTTGGTCAGTAAAGTCCTAGGACATGAGTGTGGGGACGTGACTTCGATTCCCATAACGCACATAAAAAGCCGAGTCTACTCTGACCCACTTGTCATCCCAGGGTAGGTAGAAAAAGGCAGAACTTTGGGACCTTAGTTACCCAGCACCCTGGCCTAATTGGCGAGCCCCTGGTTCCAGTGAGAGACTGTGTCTCAAAAAAAAAAAAAAAAAAGTACAAAGTTTGGGGCAGGTAAGATGGCTCAGTAGGTAAAGGTGCCCACTGCCAAGCCTGAGGTGAATCCATGGGACCCACAGGGTAGATAGAGAGAGATCGATTCCCAAAATTTGTCCTCTGACCTACATGCATACACACACACACTCACATATACACTTGCACATACCTCATACACGTACATACTCACATGTACACATTCATACACACATACGTATTCACTCTCAGGTATGCACACACATACATATACATTCATACACACAAACACATACACAGACATAAATTTTAAGCTATTCAAAAACAAGAAAAGCCGGGCAGTGGTGGCGCACGCCTTTAATCCCAGCATTTGGGAGGCAGAGTCAGGCAGAGTTCTGAGTTTGAGGCCAGACTGGTCTACAGAGTGAGTTCCAGGACAGCCAGGGCTACACAGAGAAACCCTGTCTCAATAAAACAAAATAAATAAATAAATAAATAATAATAAAAAAACAAGAACAAACTACAAAGTAGTTCCTGTAAGATGACTCAGTCTATAAAAGCAATGGCTGAGCCAGCCCAGAGGTCTGAGGTCAAGTTCCAGAGCCGATGGCATGGTCGGTCCCTGCACTTGGGTGCACACCCAACCTGGTCTACAGATCAAGTTCCAGGACAGTGGCAGGACAGCCAGGGATACACAGAGAACCCTATCTTGAAACGCCCCTCCCCACCCCTCCACAGGTTTGAACGCTCGGCTCTTGGTTGGTGGAATTATTTGGTAAGGACTAGGAGGTGTGGCTTATTAGAGGAGATATGGCTCTTTGGGTAGGCTTCAAGCTTTCAGAAGCCCATGCTCTCCCCATTCAGCAGTTATGGGTCAGACGTAAGGCTACTCCTCAGCTGCCCTGCCATGCCTGCCATCTTCTGCAATGCTACCCGCCACTCCGGACATGGACTCTAACTCTCTAGAACCATTAGGCCCAAATTAGATGCTTCCTTTTACAAGTTTCCTTGGTCCTGCTGTTTTATTATAGCAATATAGTTTATTTTAAACCAAAGAAAGTGAGACATAAACTCTCTATTAAAAGCAAAGAGAGCGCCGGGTGTGGTGGCACACGCCTGTAATCCCAGCACTTGGGAGGCAGAGGCAGGCGGATTTCTGAGTTCGACGCCAGCCTGGTCTACAGAGTGAGTTCCAGGACAGCCAGGACTACACAGAGAAACTCTGTCTCGAAAAACAAAACAAAACAACAACAAAAAGCAAAGAGAGCCGGGCGGTGGTGGTGGTGGCGGCGCACGCCTGGTTGTGAGTTACAGATGGTTGTGAGTTGCTATGTGGGTGCTGGGAATTGAGCCAGGGTCTTCTGGGAGAGCAGAGCTCTTAAGTGCTGATCCACCTCTCCAGGCCTGAAAAAAAAAATGCGACTAGAGGAAAGTGTGCAGGTGTGTGTACATACAGTGCAAGCTGGGACTGAAGTCAGCTGAGGAGAGTAAGGATGGGAGAAAGAATTAGGGAGATCAAGAGTAGAATGGTCCTTGGTCAGGTAAAGGCTCAACATTGGCCTGAACTAAGGGAAACCGAGGGCGGGGGAGTGTGTTGGGTGGAGAGGCATATACATGGAGGCAGGGGGAAGGACGAAGGGGAGGGGTTGGGGGATCTTAGGGGAGGGGGGATATCGGGAAAGGTTTTACCATTGGCAATGTAAATGAAGACGATATTCAATTAAAAAAATAATTAAAAAAAGAAAAAAAAAGAATAGCACAAAGCCAGGCGTGGTGGCGCACACCTGTAATCCCAGAATTTGGGAGGCAGAAGCAGGTGGATTTCTGAGTTTGAGGACAGCCTGATCTACAGAGTGAGTTTCAGGACAGCCAGGGCTACACAGAGAAACCCTGTCTCGAAAAACCAAAAAAAAAAAAAAAAAAAAGAATAGCACAGTAGCGGGCGGTGGTGGGGCACACCTTTAATCCCAGCACTTGGACAGCAGAGGCAGGCAGATTTCTGAAGGCCAGCCTGATCTACAGAGTGAGTTCCAGGACAGCCAAAGCTACACAGAGAAACCCTATCTCAAAAAACAAACCAAAACAAAAAACCAAAACAAAACAAAAGAATAGTACAGTAACAGAAAATGACAAACCCTTGGAGCTTAAAAAGAAAAAAAAAAAATCGGTGAAAGTGATGAATTTCATTTTTTGTTTTGTTTTGTTTTTTTCTCTAAACGGGGTCCTGGAACTAGCTCTGTGGACCAGGCTGGCCTCATACTCTGAAATTCATCCGTTCCACCTGCATCTGTTCCTGAGTGCTGGGACATCACAGTACGATAAACTTCTAAAAAAATAAATACTTTTTTTTTCCTGCTGTTTCTGGTGCCGCATGACCGTAATCTTGTGCCTTAGAAGGCACAGGAAGGCAAATCATTGTGAGTTCGATGCCAGCTTTGTCTACATCGCGCTCCAAGCCAGCAAGAGCTGCACGGAGTGACCCTGTCACAGAAAAACAAAACCAAGTCTCTTCAGTCTTGCCGGAAAGCCTGACAACTGTTTAATCCCTAGAATCTATAAGGTGAAAGCACAGAACATATGACCTGCACGCATGCATGCGGGCACATACTCATACAGATACAAACACATACACAAATACACACCACACACACACACACACACACACATCCCACAAATGTACACATGTGCACACATTCACATTGAAAAGTAAAATAAGCCGGGCGGTGGTGGCGCACGCCTGTAATCCCAGCACTTGGGAGGCAGAGGCAGGCGGATTTCTGAGTTCGAGGCCAGCCTGGTCTACAGAGTGAGTTCCAGGACAGCCAGGGCTACACAGAGAAACCCTGTCTCGAAAAAACCAAAAAAAAAAAAGAAAAGTAAAATAAAAATATATCAAATATAGGCCTCATGGCCTACAACAGTGTCCAAGAGGAAGAAACCTTGCTCCACTGGACTCGAGAGGAAGAGGGGCCCTCAGCTGCCGCCCCCCCCACCTAACCCTCCCCACAACTGTCCTCTCCCCACACAATTTCCATCTCAGAACACTCCCCCCACCCCCACCCCCACCCCCGTGCCGCTGCCGCTAGAAGTAGGGGACCACTTTAAGGAGTCTCTCTTAAATATCGTCAGTAAAGTTCACTGAGCCTGGAGGGAAAAAATCACTTTGAATATAGCAGATTGCTCTCTATAATGTGGGCGGGTCTCATCCAAATTGTCAAAGGATTTAGCCACATCCCCTCCTGCACACACCCCAAACCCCCGGGAAGAAGGAACTCTTGAAATTCAGCTGTGGCCTTCTGGTGTGAACCTGACTCCCGCAGCTGGGTCTGCAGCGTGTTAGTTTACCCCTGCAGTTTTGGGTTTCTTGGACAATTTCTGAAAACCAATCTCTATAAAAATGTATACATCCTACTTGTTTTTCTGGAGATCCATGACTGGTCTAACCTAGTGTAGTATGCCCCCAACAACGAGATTCTAGAAGTTCCTGCTTTACATCTTAATCATAGAAAACCTATCTCCAGAGAAAGCTTTTGCTAGCCGCCTGGGAAAGCCTTCTGCAGGATGACGGACATCCGCCTGAGCCACTGCCTGCCAGGGAGTCATCTGTCAAAAAAAGCTGCGCTCAATGGCGCAGAAACAAGCCTTTCAGTAGCGGAAAATGACAGTCGGCTCAAGTGACACGGGACTCTATCTGCTGGTAAAACTTAATTATGCCTCTAACTACATAAATTAGTTCGAGTAAATACGTTTGAAAATACCCGATCTCCCCCGGGCGTGGTGGCGCACGCCTGTAGTCCCAGCACTTGGGAGGCAGAGGCAGGTGGATTTCTGAGTTTGAGGCCAGCGTGGTCTACAGAGTGAGTTCCAGGACAGCCAGGGCTACACAGAGAAACCCTGTCTCAAAAAAACCAAAAACAACAACAACAACAACAACAAACCCAAAACCAAGCAGCTGGGCGTGGTGGTGCACGCCTGTAATCCCAGCACTTGGGAGGCAGAGGCAGGCGGATTTCTGAGTTTGAGGCCAGCCTGGTCTACAGAGTGAGTTCCAGGACATCCAGGACTACACAGAGAAACCCTGTCTCGGAAAAAAAAGAAAGAAAGAAAGAAAGAAAGAAAGAGAGAGAGAGAGAGAGAGAGAGAAGAAAGAAAGAAAGAAAGAAAGAAAGAAAGAAAGAAAGAAAAGAAAGAAAATACCCAACCTCTATTCTCAACCTACAGAGGATGAATGGCAAGAAAGAAAAATTACTAATGAGTTAAGAAAAATTTTTTTAATTTCTTCACTGTGCCTCCCACAAAGATTAGTGCTTTGAGTGGTTATTTTATTTGCCAGCTTTCCAGGAAAATTACTATTTTCTTAATCAACACATCATAAATGTCTACACTGCCAGAATAAGAGAAAGAAAATCTGAGAATGGAGAGGTGCTGGAAATGGCCTACATCTTTCCCCCCCGTATTCCCGTGTGTACACACACACACACACACACACACACACACACACACACACACACACACAACCTCTCGGGCTTAAGCGTTTCCCCAGCTGTGCTCAACTAAATATATCTTGGGCGGTGTTTTCATTTCTTCACCCCTCTCTTGGGCCAATCGGGAGAAGACAAACAGCTCGGAGCCGGGGAGGGGGAGGCCCCGCCTGCTTACAGGGCTCCGCGCAGCATCGGGCTCCGCTCTGGCCAGGACGCCTGCAGGCTGGAGGCCCCCGCTGCGTGCGCACTGCGGCTCTGCAGAGTAGGGCACTGCAGGGGTTAACGTGGCTGCAGCTCATTCGGGCACCACCTGGGCTGCTACACAGTGACTCATTGTTTCCGCCCTGAGCTGGCTCAGCTCTGCATGGTGGTGTCAGTAACCCAAGCATAGGGGGAATTTTTTTCCATCCTTTCTACATAACGTTTTCTAAAGCTGAGTATAGAAGCAAGGATGTAGAGTCTTTCTTCCTTCCACGGCAGCTGTAGCCAAAGCTATTTGCTTCCCTTTGAGTTGGCCAGCAGGGTCTAAAGGTTTAAATTGGTCGACTACAAACAGAAAGGGGCCGAAAGCCAGGGTTCCCTTAGTTGATGGCTGGCACACGGTTCTAGAAAAGGAAGCAAACATAGTGGATTTTAGTGACATTACCTACAATGTGTGTAAATAAACATGTTAGCCAGTAACTTTGCTATGTCTAAATATATGATCTATATCAAATGCGAATTTCCTTCATCTCCATTTCTTGTGTGTGTGTGTGTGTGTGTGTGTGCGCCCCACAGTGTCCTTATAGAGATCAGAGGACAACTTGCAGGAGTCAAGTTTCTCCGTCTACCTTGTGAGTTCCAGAAATAGAACCCAGATGGTCCAGCCTGCCTGCAGGGACATGCCCCTGCTCACCCATCTCGGAGGCTATGCGGTCCTGCTTTTGAAGGAGCATGCTATCACTCTCCTCCAAAGCAACAATTCCTTGCTTCGGCCCAATTTCATTCTATGTGGGACAAGAGACGCAGGGATTCTGGGAATGGAGTATCTTTGCCTGGCTAAGCACACCTCAGCTCAAAAGGTTTCTGGCACAGCTTTGAAGCCGTTTTGCTATCTTTCTGTAGACTACAGAGATACAGCCTCTACAAAGTAGAGTATTGTGTACATTCTCAATTCTATTCTATTTAGCTGCATTTTCAGTGTTTAAAATAAAATGAATGCCGGATGGTGGAGCACGCCTGTAATCCCAGCACTCTGGGAGGCAGAGGCAGGCAGATTTCTGAGTTCGAGGCCAGCCTGGTCTACAGAGTGAGTTCCAGGACAGCCAGGGCTATACAGAGAAACCCTGTCTCGAAAAAAACCAAATCCAAAAAACCAAAATAAAATAAAATAAAATAAAATAAAATAAAATAAAATAAAATAAAATAAAATAAAATAAAATAAAATAAAATGATGGTGGTGGTGGTGGTGGTGGTGGTGGTGGTGGTGGTGGTAGGGCAGGGCGTGCAGCAGGGGTAGGGCACGTGCCAAGTATTTACCAGGCTGGATTCTGCCTCAATACTGTTAAAACAGCAACTAAATGAAAAAATATTCTAAATGGAAAAAACAGAAATAAATGCGGGGTAGTAGGAATGAGGTTCAATTCGAAGAGTGCTTTCTTAGTATGCAAGAAGCCCTGGGTTCCCTGACCTTCTCAGTGGACCCGGGGCATGACTGCAGTCTTGACATGTGAGAAGCAAAGCAGGAGGACTGGGGTTCAGGTCAGCCTGTGCTACAGAGTGAAGTCCGGGCCAGCCTGGACTATGTAAGACCTTGTCTCAAAGGACAAGAACAAAACAAATGAGAGCAGGCAAGAGGAATGAGAGAGGAAGAAGAGGGCGAGGAGGGGCAGGCAGCCCCTCTTATAGTGGGCCAGGCATATGGGGCGGGGCATACCTGGCTATTGCCAGGTAACTGTGAGGTGGAGCTTGGACAGAGTACCAACAGAGGGGAGGAGTAAGAGGAGGAGAAGGGAAGAAGGGATGGAAGGGGAGAAGGAAGGGAGGAGAGGGGGAACGGGGAGAAAGGGAAGGAAAACGGGGAGAGTCCTGTGTAGATCTGGGTGAGAACAGCATGCCACCAGGCATCCTCTTCATTAAATTAATTATCCACCCCCCCACCCCACCCCTCCACCCCACCCCCACTCCCCACCCCTCCACCCCCACCCCCCACTCCCCATCCCCCCACTCCCCCACCCCCGCAATGAATTCCAAAACACTCTGACTCTATAAAAACCAAAGACTAGAGCCGGGCGTGGTGGCGCACTCCTGTAATCCCAGCACTTGGGAGGCAGAGGCAGGCGGATTTCTGAGTTCGAGGCCAGCCTGGTCTACAGAGTGAGTTCCAGGACAGCCAGGGCTACACAGAGAAACCCTGTCTCAAAAAAAAAAAAAAACAAAAAAAACCAAAGACTGAAAAAGAGAGGGTGAGCATAGGGCAGAAAGATTAAGTATGGAGCTTGAAAAACCCCAGAAGATGCCATTGTTACAGTGTGAGTCAGTTGCTGTAGAAATTTTCGCAGTAACAGGAGATTTGTCTGGCCTCTGCTAATTTCCCGTGATATGTCTACTCTATCCTATGGCTGAAGATTCATTTTGGGTAGGATTCAGAAAGAATCAAAACAAAAGAGATTATGTCTTTCAGACCTGTGCTATCATTCAGTGATGTGGGTGTTTTTTCTTTGTTTGCCAGAAATCTTTTTTTTTTTTTTTTTTTTTTTTTTTTTTTTGGTTTTTCGAGACGGCGTTTCTCTGTATAGCCCTGGCTGTCCTGGAACTCACTCTGTAGACCAGGCTGACCTTGAACTCAGAAATCTGCCTGCCTCTGCCTCCCAAGTGCTGGGATTACATGCGTGCGTCACCACTGCCCGGCTCTGCCAGAATTCTTTTTTTTCTTTCTTGTTTTTCTTCGAAACAGGGTTTCTCTGTATAGCCCTGGCTGTCCTGGAACTCACTCTGTAGACCAGGCTGACCTTGAACTCAGAAATCTGCCTGCCTCTGCCTCCCAAGTGCGGGGATTACATGCGTGCGTCACCACCGCCCGACTCTGTCAGAATTCTTTTTTTTTCTTTCTTGTTTTTCTTCGAAACAGGGTTTCTCTGTGTAGCCCTGGCTGTCCTGGAACTCACTCTGTAGACCAGGCTGGCCTCAAACTCAGAAATCTGACTGCCTCTGCCTCCCAAGTGCTGGGATTAAAGGCGTGTGCCACCACCGCCCAGTCTTCTGCCAGAATTCTTAAAGTCAGGTATCAAAATATTTGCTTCACCTTTCTGGAAACCTCCTGAAGGCCTTCATCGGTTCTTCTTGGTTTTGGAGGCAGGGTGCTATTATTGCAGCATGCCTGCAGAAATGGTGCCAGTTTAAATACCCTGGCGTCTCACGGCTAACGAGAAGTAGGAGTGGTTCTCTGAATGAGCCTTTTTATATTACAGACAGGAAATCTGTGTGAAAAGAGCCTCGTCAACTATTAACAGGATTGTGGCGTTTGTACCAACAATATAACCGTTGGGTCCAAAGGGAACCCCAAGCTGTCCAAAATGGCAGTGCCACCGATCTTGTCCCCAAACAGCCATCTGGGCTCGGTTCAGGCTGAGCCAGAGTATTCCGACGGGGTAAACAGAAGGATGGCTGGAAGAGACATAAAGGCCTACATTCAGCATTCCACAGGAACCTGCAAAACAAGTTTCTGCCTGTCTGGAAGAATCATTACTTCTTCAGTCTCTCTGCAGCCTTCCACTGCAAACAGAGCATACAGTTCTCTGTGAGCATACACACAGAACTAGGCATGAAGACGACATGACAACCTCCAGGCACCTTAGGTCCTTATCAGCACTGAGGACATGCACCTGTGATGGCCATGAAAGCCACCAGGCTCTTTTAAATCCAGCAGATCCTGCCTACCCTCCAACCCCTAACGGATAACCATGGCTTTTTGACCCCCTTTTGACCCCCTAAAATGTCTATGGCTACTCCCTCTCTATGGTCTGGAGAGATGGCCCCATGGGAGTGTCCTATTTACCATAACCCACCCACAGAGCGATTCGTTTCAGTGGTTACACTGTGCCCCATTTATCATAACCGAACAAGGCGGCTTAACCATCAGAGGACTGGGTCGAGCCAAACAGGATTAACACGACTGAGGAAGCCTGTCCCGCACAGACTAAAATTAAACTTCTGAGCAGCTGCTAGGGTCCCAGAGGTTGCCTCATTTCCATTTTCTGGTCAGTATATCCTAGAGGAGGGGGACAGCTCCACGTTGTCACCCTCAGTAGCCTGAGAACATCTAATCTCTTAGAGACTTCAACTCAGGCCAAGCCAGGGTTCCTAAAGCAGAAGAACATATTCAGACATGGCTGGTTTGAAGCAGGGTTGGAAATTTGATTAAATGTTTTTCAACATAGGCTTGTCTTGAAAAAGACACGTGCTCAGAAGGAAGCATATCCATGTACTGGGTGCGTGCCCCGGGGAGGGTTATGGTTTATTGTCCCAGCTGTATATATCATTTCGGTCGCCTTTAGGTTACATTTCAAAGGGTTGCCAGGAAACCTTTCTTTTCCTTCTCTTTCTCCTCCCCATTTCCCTCCCCCCCCCAGATTATAGGGTGGTCCCAGAGATGTCTGAGATTATGATCCAAAAAAAAGTAAAATTGGAAGCCACTAGGATTGCACAAGGGAAACCCAGCATGGTGACAAACACCTTCAAAGCCAGCCTTTGAAGGCAGAGGCAGGTCGATCAAAGCCATCTTGGTCTACACCGTGAGTTTCAGGACAGCCAGAGCTACATAACAGAGAGACCCTGTCTCCAAACAACCAAAACTTAAAAAAACGTAAACGGAACAAGAAGGTTTAGAACATGTCCTTTCCCTCTCGGTGGGGTTTCTGGTGAGATTCCGAGCAAACTGCGAATGGGAAGAGAAAGGCCACAGCCGTTGTCAGATATGCTGGGATTCCGGTTCGTTTCTTCCCCTGATGAAGTGTGTTCTCTGATGGTTTCACACACGTACATACTGCATATGACCACCCTCGCCTCCACCCTCTTATCCCCCCATTATCCCTCTCTCTGTCTCCCCGCCTCGCTTCCGAGTCTCTTTTTCCTGTTCACATCACATCTGTTTGGTGGCCCACTGAGTTTAACTAGGGCTGTGTGATCACGGGGTTGGAGCCTGGTGGGCTCGGCCATGGGTACACAGCTGAAGAGAGTGACTGCCTTCCCTCGGATCCATCAGTAGCCAGTAGTTCAGGAGAACTGTTGACAGGGCCAGTCTTGTGTGGGCCCCCACTGCAGGCGACTGCGGTCCTGAGTCCACGCCCGCAATGATTGTGTGAGTCTAAAGGATGGACGTCCGCAGCTCTGCGCCCTTTGAATTCTTATGAGATTTCAACCTGCTCCTTCTGGATTACTCCTGGAGCTGCAGAGGGGGTGGTGCAATTGGGCTGGAATTCTTGCTTTACTGCTGCTGAGAGGCTTCAACCAGATGGCCTGGGTGTGCCTTTCTCTCCCACCCCCCCACCCCGCCCAGGGTTTCTCTGCATAGCCCTGGCTTTCCTGGAACTATGTAGACCAGGCTTGCCTTGAACTCACAGAGATCCACATGCCTCTGTCTCCTGAGTGTGTAACAGTTTTCCATCAGAAGACAGCCATTACTGGACTATTGGGACCTCTTTCCATCCTTCAGATGGCATCCCACAGATGGAAAGATTAGATTGGATTGTCTCTAATCTGTGCTTTCATTGGGAAGAGACTCTCAGGGCTTACAGCGGTGGTTCTCAACCTGTGGGTCTTGACTCCATAGGGGTCATATATCAGATATCCCACACATCAGATATTTACATTAGGATTCATAACAGTAGCAAAATTACATCTATGAAGTAGCAACAAAAATAATTTTATCCTGGGGGTCACCGCAGGATAGGAACTGTGTTTAGGAGTCGTCGCAGCGTTGGGAAGGTTGAGAACCACTGGCTGACAGAGAGTCTCTCTCCTTCCTAGTCAGCGGTAGATCCATTCTTCCCAAAGTCCAAGGTGAAGGCAGTTTGTTCTTTCTCTGAGTGCCTATAGTTTTTCATGGAAAGGTTTTTGTTTGCCGGGCAGTGGTGGCACATGCTTGTAATCCCAGCACTTGGCAGGCAGAGTCAGGTGGATTTCTGAGTTCGAGGCCAGCTTGGTCTACAGAGTGAGTTCCAGGGCAGCCAAGGCTACACAGAGAAACCCTGTCTTGAAAAGCAAAACAAAACAAAAGTTTCTTAGCCACCTTTTGAGCTATAACTTAAATGTCACCAAAATGGTGTATCTGGCTAGCGTTGGGACAATTGACTGTGACTCTCCTTTGAGAATCATGTACCTATACTGGAGTATGACTTACACTCTGCTATGTTCTCTTAGGCAGCACATACCCAGCATACAGACAAGTCTTTTCTTTCTAACTACCGCTCTTTCTCCTAACCCCCACATACAAGCTTTTATCAAAATATCTTTACTAAAACCTCCAACTTTGCTTCAAACCAGCAAGGGCTCAAATTCTTTGACACTAGCAATCCTGGTTTGAGGTCCCTAAAGGAGTTGGGGCTGCAGCATGGAGTGTCACAATACTCTCGCCGCCACCGACAATTCTCTCCTTTGGTTGTGCTTTGATTACATTTATTTCTTTTCAGTGTGAGGACCACAGGAACTACAACACACATGTGGAGGTCAAGACAAGGAGTTGGCTTTCTTCTGTTACCATGTGGGTTCTGGCTTTGTTTTTTGGAAGGAAGAGTCTCACTCTATATATAGCCCTGGCTAGCCCGGAACTCACTCACTGTGTAGCCAGGCTTGCCTCAAATTTATTGCGACCCTCCTGCTTCAGGAACCTCCAAAAAGCTGTGATTACAGGTATGAGGTTCTAATCTCAGCTTTAGAAAACAAACAAAACCAAAAACAGGATTTTGTTATCTAGCTCAGGCTAGCCTCCAACCCACGAGATCTTCCTTCATCCACTTCCCAAGTACTGAGAAATAAGTGTTCACCACAAACCACAAAGCCAGGCTTCTTCTCATCCTTGCCAAGTGGCTAGGTAAAAGAAACCTGCTCATTATTTCTTAAAGGCATATTCTCTATTCTTTAACAGTTTCATGCCCATACCCAACAGCTGGGCACACCTGTGAAGGGCTTTTCTCTTTTGAGTTGGGAAGAGTCATCTTAAACCTGGGCCACACCTTCTCGCGGCAGCCTACATAGAAGACTATGGAAGAAGGAAGCTTTCTCTTTCGCCTACTTGCTTTTGCTCTCAGTACTGTCGAGGCATTACTTTGGTGGTATTGGAACCTACTTCTTTGGAATGCTGACGGAAACCAACTGAGATATTATGAATAAGCCTTCCTGAAATGAAGCTGTGGCTGGCTTGAACAAAAGAAGTCCTAAAAGGCATGTCTGTGTCTGCAGAGACGGATGGACCGATCGGAGAGACGAGTTTTGTTGGTTCAGAGGCTCTTACTTAGGGTTTTATTGCTGTGAACAGTCATCATGACCAAGGCAAGTATCATAAAGAACAACATTTAATTGGGGCTGATTTACAGGTTCAGTGGTTCAGTCCATTATCATCAAGGTGGGGACTTGGCAACATCCAGGCAGGCATGGTGCAGGAGGAGCTGAGAGTTCTCCATCTTCATCTGAAGGCTGCTAATGGAAGACTGACTTCCAGGCAGCTAGGGTGAGGGTCTTATGCCCACGCCCACAGTGACACACCTACTCCAACAAGGCCACACCTCCTAATAGAGTCACTCCCTGGGCCAAGCATATACAAACCATGACAAAGGCTAATTATCCTGGGCTTGCTTGAGTCTCCTGGAACAACCATTCCTTGCCTCACTCTGTATCAGAACTAACACCTCATGATAATAAATTTAAAGAGCCTCTGAGATATTAACTTAGCAGAACACTAACTTCCACCCATCTCAGATAACCTTTTAGGCCTATGAATAGCTACCCTCTGCCCCTAGCACGAGTGTACACACACACACACACACACACACACACACGTGCTTCCATGTACATGTACATACACACACACCCCATCTCATTGTACCTGCCTCTCTGGTGTACCTATCGATGCATTTTGTTTGTTTGTTTGTTTGTTTGTTTGTTTGTTTTTTCGAGACAGGGTTTCTCTGTGTAGCCCTGGCTGTCCTGGAACTTACTCTGTAGACCAGGCTGGACTTGAACTCAGAAATCTGCCTGCCTCTGCCTCCCAAGTGCTGGGATTACACCACCGCCCGGCTTACCAATGCATTTTAAACTTTCCTTGATTTATGACTTTCTATTAAAACCCTATAAAACCATTCCCATGTTAGGACATTGACTTTGGCATAACATAAATCTATGTTCCCTGACCATTTTCATTCAAAATGATTCCAGCATAAATTATCTCTTACTCCCTGTAAGATGAGAGTTGTAGTTTTTATGTTGACAACTTCTAGCCTTATAAAATGAGCAATTATCAGATTCTGGGCCTTTCCATCAGAAGACAGTCATTACTGGACAAGCTGAACCACATTCTGCAAGCCACTCTAAAAACATCTTTTGATATAAACAGATTAATTTTATCATTTCTGTTCCTCTGAACCCTCACTAATACTACTTTCTCTACCTCCACCGTTTAAATAATGTATCAAATCCGATTAGTGTGTCTCCGTGTGCATGGGTACGGGGGCATCCATACAAGTGGATATAAGCATCCTACTAGCATCCACACTCCAGAAGAAAAATTACGTCTCTCCTAGAAGCTGATGGGTTGTTTTTCTGCTGGTGAAATGAGCCAATTTAAACCAGAGTAGATTATATTAAATGCAGGCTTACTGGAAATATGCTGCTCGGCCAGTTTACTGGCCCTAAGGACCAAGGCCAGAAAGTTGCCATGGGGAGGGAGAGAGAGGGGAGAGGGAAAAGAGAAAAAGCTCCTGCAGAGAGAAAAAGCTCCTGCTGAGAGAAGGGCAGACCAAAATGTCTGAATTATATAGGGGAGAGCCTCTGGGGAAGGGCAGCCCAGCCCCTGGGCAGGAAAGTTCAGAGCTGGGGCTTTATCCTAGGTAGGAACTTATGGATCCTGGGAGAACTTGGAGGCCAGGTCTCCTCTGATACTTAAATATGCACCTTAGGCCCTTATCCTGAAGTCTGAAACCAATCAGAAGCCAAAACCATTAAAGGCCACTGGCTAATAGAACGAGGTCTCAGTTCCTCTCCTATCTATGTTGGAATGCTGAATGGCTTGAACTTGTACTGGTAGTCATGGATGCTGTCAGCCCATGAATGTCACAGCCTCGTGATGTCATGTTCAGAAGACAGTATCTACAACAATCCTCCCTATCCGCTGACTCCTAACATCCTCCTGCCTCCACAAGGGTCCATCCTGAACCTTGAGAAGCTGGCGTCCTGGTAGGGGTAGGGACTTGATACAGGGTCCCATTTAGGATTGAGTGCTCGCTGTTTAGACCAGTTGGGAATCTTCTACATTAACGGCTACCTCCTGTGAAATAAACAAAACACAACAAACAAAAGCAGCTGACAGAAGTCAAGAGCATCACTAGGAAGGCTGCTGCTCCTTTTCTTTTCTTTCTTTCTTTCTTCTTCTTCTTCTTCTTCTTCTTCTTCTTCTTTTTTTTTTGATTGTGTTGGGGGCACAGACAGGTGCAGGTGTGAGTGCAGGGCCCATAGAGTCCGGAAGAGGATGCTGGATTCTCTGCAGCTGGAGCTATATGCCAGGTGCTGGGAACTGAACTCCCTTCCTCCTTAAGAGCAGCAAGTGCTTTTAGCTACCTAGCCATCTCTTTGGGGAAAGCTGCTAATTCTTAAGGGAGCCAGGATGGCGACTCTGACTGTCCCTCTCGTCAGGCTCCACTCAGTACCCAGCAGTTCTACAGATTTGGAAAGGACTAAATAGTAAAGGAAAAAGAAAAATCTCTGTGACTTTAAAATCTGGACAAGTAGAAGGATGGGCTGAGTTTACTTCCTGGTGACAGGCACAGCATGTTTGGGGTGGGGCGAAGGAGCATTCAGCCTTGACGGACAGTCCATTGCGGATAATGTCAGCGAAAGACGGGGAGCTCTCACGTGTTCAGAAAGTTTCCTGTTTTGCTAAACTGTGTAGAGCTGATGCTTGTTCAAGCAAGGAGGTACAATGGTTGAAAACCCTTTCTTGAAGGCAAGCAAGCTAGGCAAAAACAAGGGACTTTGGAAACGTGATTTAACGTGGGTTTTGTGTGAAGTAGAGCCTCAGCGGTCTCCTCTGCATACAAGTATCTGCATGTATGCCTCACGCTGATGTAGAAGAAAGGCAGTGTTTCTGGAGACACCCACTTTAGGGTGATGGTAACAGACCTACCATGGTCTTTCTTGCAAGTGTTGCAAAAGCAGTGCTTAGTTTGGTCGATGAAACTGTCCGCTGTGTGTGGAGTGCTGTGGAGAACACTCTGGAAAGCTAATTGCCTGAATGAATAAACTTACCTTTTAAAGACTTGGTCTCCTAGAGCCTAGACTGACCTCTGACTGACTATGTCGATGAGGATGACCCTGAATTTATACTCTTCTCCCCCCACCTACTTAGTGCTGAGGTTATGGGCATGTGTCACCATAGATCACGCTATGCTGGGGATTGAATTTAGGGCCTAGGACATGCAAGTCAAGCCCTTTATTAAGAACTAAAGTTCCAAGAAAGAAAATGCAGCTGTGTTGACTGTCCTACAAAGGCGGATTGTGGAAAGCTTGACATGTTGGCGGTCCGGGTCCCCTGGAGGAGCCCTTGCTCCTCTCCGTGGAAGTCCTAACATCCTTGTGACGACGAGGTATGTCAGTTTGTAGCATGGATGCTACTAACAACCCCAAAGCTAAGACTGTGGTCAGATAGCGTCCAAGGCCTGTAGCCCAGTTGGGTTGTCCAACCTGAAGTTCCCACCTATACACTTAAAAAGTGTCTTCACTTAGTGAGGACGTTTGCTGTTCTGTTTGTATAACGTCTTAACAGAGCTGCTTCCGGGTTAGGATATGAACCTTGGAGTAACCGAGATCCGTGTTCCCTGGCCACAGTCACTCCTGGTTAGTTCCAGAATAAACTGTCACGGATCCTGGGGAGAGAGCCACATTGCTTTCTTCGACATTTTGAGCTAGCTGAGTTACAGCATCAGCTTTGGAACCGAAAAGCTAAGCTTGCTTTTCATTCTACTCTCCTCTCTTTGTCAAATAACTTAGTGTCTTCCCCACTGTCAAAATAGCTATAAAAGCCGTGGAAACAACTTTAAGAAAGAAACAGGTGGGCCGGGTCTGATTTTTTTAAATATATTATCATGTCTGACCAAAGAAGATAAGTTATTAGAAAAATGGAGATTGGTTGGTTTTTTTCGAGACAGGGTTTCTCTGTGCAGCCCTGGCTGTCCTGGAACTCACTCTGTACACCAGGCTGGCCTCGAGCTCAGAAATCTGCCTGTCTCTGCCTCCCAAGTGCTGGAATTAAAGATGAGCACCACCACTGCCCGGCCCCATTTCTTTTCTTGAGACATTAATTCTGTTAGGTAGACCAGATGACTCTGGGTAACAACCATTTGAAAAAGAACACCAGTCTACTTGAAGTCACTCTGGCAATTCCTCCTTTGTTGTGTGGCTCTCCCACCTGCCTAAGTGACCAGACTTGTAGTCTCATGTCTCTGTTAAATTGTTCATAGTGTAAGCTGAGGCCTAGCCCAAAAAGAGAGTCAAGGATGACTGCCCACAAGAACGAAGAAAACCTAAGGCATATATATATGTAAGTTAGTAAAATCGTATATTTATGACTGGCTCCTCTTTGAGAATTAGTCAGAGCTGCACTTGAACTATTCTGACAGAACATTCATTTCCTTTATTAATCTTCAAGTGTGTAGAGTGATTCTCATTGAAAAGTCATATTATTTCTATAGCAATGTATGCCTATAATGCTAGTGTTGAGACTGAAGCAGGTAGATCTTGAGTTAGAGGCAGATCTGGCCTATATAGGCCTGTTTGAGCTTCACAGTGACTTCCTATCTTAAAAACAGAGGAAGAGGAGGAAGGAGAAGGAAGGAAGGGTGTGTACGTGTATAAAACACAGTCACAAACCCACAGAAGTTATGATAACCTTCACGAGATGATGGCAGAAAGCCCTGCTGCTAAGGTTGAAATCATATTACCAGGAAACCCTGAGCTTGGTGCAAAATGGCAGACCCTTTGTCAGCTGGGCTTTCGCTTCTCTGCCTGGGAGAGCCCAGGTCCCACCGCGTACCTGAGGATACCTGAAGAATATCCTGTAGCCCTGCACCCGAGATTCCTGGAATGGCTCCCCATTCAGTACCTTAGCCTTCAACCAATGACATTTGCCCACCCCTTTCCCCACAACCGTAGTTCACCTGGGATCAAGAGTAACCATACAAGCCCACCTCAAATACATATGTACAAGCTAAGATGGCCTCAGAGAGCTATGTTATTGAAGATCCTCTGAGAAGGCCTTCACTTAAAAGAGCGGTAACACTAACATCCATCCAGGGGAGAAGGCTTTCTCCCCGCCCCTCCCCCCTCACTCCCAGGAGTTCTGCGGAACTCCATGTGTTTCAGGCTCTACTTCCTCCTTCCAACCCGGGGTGCAGTGGCTTCTGGATACCCTGAAAGGGAGGAAGAGGAGGTGCGGAGGATGAGGAGGCACAGCTGGACCCCCCAAACGCACACCATAGATGAAACCAGTCAAAAGAGCAGCACAGGGGAATTTCTGAAGCCCAGCCATCGGTGAGGAGCTATTAGTAATTGGTGCCTGCTGGAGGAAAGGGGTTGTTTGTCTTGATGGCTACACATGGCTACACATGCTGCAGTGGATGGCTGGCATGCAGGCAGCACTAATTTAACATCGTGAGTTCCTAAAAAACAAACACAAGCTGGGGTGGGCGTGGGGTGGGGGCATGGTGCACTTTATTGTTGTTGTTTTGTTTTGTTTTTTGGAGACAGGGTTTCTCTGTGTAGTCCTGGCTGTCCTGGAACTCACTTTGTAGACCAAGCTGGCCTCAAACTCAGAAATCCGCCTGCCCCTGCCTTCCAAGTGCTGGGATTACAGGCCTGTGCCACCACACCCGGCATGATGCACTTTAAATCCAGCACTTGGGAAGCAGAAGCAGGTGAAACTCGCTGAGTTCCAGGCTAGCCATTCTTGGCAATCTTTCTTCTTCTCTCTGTCCAACAGTTACCTGGCAATAGCCATGTAGGCCTGACTTCCCATAAGAGGGGCTGTTTGGCCCCTCCTCTCTCTCTCACTCTCCCTGCCTCTCCTCTCTGACTCCCTTCCTTCCCAGACCCCTCTCTCCCTCTCTCCTCTGCCACTCCATGTGTCCCTGGCTGACCTCTCCTCTCCTCTCCTCTGTCTCTACTCCCCTCCACAACCCTTTCCACGCCCTAAATAAACTATAACCTTTGTGTGGCTGGTACCTCTGGGGGACAGAATGCTTCAGCGTGGCCCCACCCAGGCGTCCCTCTCACCTCAGATGTGTCTCCATCAAAGATCCTGGCTCTCTCTCTCTCTCATAAAACACAACAGCCAGGGTTAAATAGTTAGACTGTCTCTCAAAAAAAAAAAAAAAGTATACATACACGAAACTGTCAAAGAATAAATAAAAATATTTTTGGAGCCGGGCGTGGTGGTGCACACCTGTAATCCCAGCACTTGGGAGGCAGAGGCAGGCGGATTTCTGAGTTTGAGGCCATCCTGGTCTACAGAGTGAGTTCCAGGACAGCCAGGACTACACAGAGAAACCCTGTCTCGAAAAACCAATATATATATATATATATATATATATATATATATTCATTTATATTTTGGAAAAGGAAGCTATAACAGAAACAAAGATTATGATTGAGTCCCTAGTTGAGAAAGTAGTTGGAAGAGCTAGTATCCGTGACCTGTGTCAAGATAAACAAAAATCTGATAAATACCCTTAACATTTAAAGAGAAAAAGACTCTCTCTCTCTCTCCTCCCTTTCAGCATTTACTTATTGAAATTTGTAAGAGAAAATCCTGACTCTACTCCTGTTAGAAGTATGTGGATCCTGAGGGATAAAAATCCTGCCTGCTTTACTGCCCAGGAAAATCTTTCTCAATGACCCACAGAGCCCTCTTGCTTTGAAATGTAATCACCACAGAAGGTAATTGAATTTCCAGTTTCTGTGGGCACCCTGCTGTTAGGTTACAAACCTAACTCTTGTTACCAAAAATAAATAAAAAAGTAAATAAATGGTTTATTTCTTGTGGGTACAGCTAACAGATTATCAGCTACCAATAACCAGATGAAGTTGGCCTGCTATAAAGTCCTGCCTTGTCAGGACTTGGTATTTGTCTTGGATCTGCTCTTTGTAAGACCGTTTATTCAATACTGAAGTGGTTTTTCCCTTTCTACTTTGTGAATAGGATGGCGGATGAAGGGAGATTCCTTGTGGGTAATGATAGTTTTTTCAATGTCTGTTATCAAGGTTTTCTAGGTTTGGGCCTTCTGCTCCAAGGTAAAAACTGTTCTGACCATCAATACCCAATAAAAAGGTGGCAATTCTGATTCAGACTGTCTCTGTCCAGAGAGTTTCCCACGTTTTCCAGAGAGTGTTGCGTGTACATTCCCAGAATACTTGCAGCATGCATGAGTGCAGACTAGAACAAGGTAGCCTCACATGGGCTCCTTCAGGATATCTTAGTGCAGGCTCCACTTGCAGGGGCATTTTAGGCAGTAACAATTTCCTTTTGTTTTGTTTATATATCTAGACATATAAAACATTCCTAGCTTGCTTGCAGTTTGCAGAAGGAGTGCAGGACAGAACAAGGTAGCCTGACAACAGCTCCTAAAATTGGTCTTAGCTTTACGGCATAGCACTTGGTGAAGTTTCAGGTGCTGGATTAGTATTATTTAGCAAAGCACAAAAGTCCTGAGATACACCGCGAAGCTCATATCCCTAAAGAAACTTAATAAGGATTTTCATAGCACCATTTGATCCTATCTGGGAATAAACTAAATTTTAAATAGAAATATGGGCAGGTATTTTAAACGAGGGTATTGTTACCAGGTCCCCAAGTGTTCACTATAGTTAAGCGTTCCTATAGTTAACCAACCCTACACAGTTTAAATTTCCTTCTGAGCCAGATTAACACGAAACAAATCCGACAAATTTTATCCAAAGAAACATGGGGTGGGATGCACCAGTTTTGAGGCCACCATCCCTGTCCTGGAAAGGCTGAGAAACCATAGCTCACGTCTTGAGGCACGCCCAGGCTTCTCTCCCATCTAGAACACTGAAGGGAAGGGGCTTTTGTACGGTTGTGATAGTAAACATTCCACTCTCTAGAGCCAGCCATGCAACTCTCTCTGCGGAGCTCAGGGTGTGCCAACTGGCTTTGTTCTCCGCGCACAAAAACAAGTTTCAGAGGCCATCTTGGAAACTGAAGAACTGTGGGCACCTCTGCAGGGGGGCTAGCGGTAACTAGGCAACGGAGGCGTACCCAGAGCCGCGCAGCCGCAGATGGCCGTGCACGAAACGCCCTGCTGCGTGGGCGGAGCTGATGGGGGAGGGCGGCGGCGGAAAATTACCTTAGGTTCTTCTTAAAGGCACAGGGACCTTTCCTGCTGAAGGTCCAAGCGCCAGCCGACCTTGTCTGCGACTTTTACAAAGCCTATTTGAGATACGCTGTCCACCTTATTTTTCTCTGTGAATAAGAATTTTATTTATCTTCTTAGAGGAATAGAATCCAATTCCAATTAAGTTCCCGGTGTAGCCTTAAGTCTCTAAGTGGGCAAATAATGGAATAAATAGGCTTCCTCAAAATCAACTTAAGGGGTGTGGGGAGGGGAGACCAAATCAAACAAGGCAGACACCAAATTAATCGTAAATATCGAATGGCGGAGAAAGAGAGCTAATGAACTCAGGAAGGGGGTGAAGTGAGCACCCAGAAATAAAGCCACGACTGTGCAGCAGCTTTAAAATGTACAGATTCTGAAGCATGGAAAATTTATTCTTGACAGATGGATTGACAGATTACAGTATATACTAAAAATTAACAGAAAAAAACAAGATGTCATTTAAGTAAAGCGGGATCAGAAAACTCTCCGCATTAGTCACTTTTTACAGTAAATAAAACAAGACGTTTTGCTCTGCTTTTAAGAAAAAAAATACCGTTTTTTAAAGTGTTTGGCGGCACATGGGTGCTGATGACAGTGAAGTTATCCCTCGGTACTCTTGTGGAGGTCGGAGAACCTTGCAGGGAGTTTTTTTCTCCCATACATGTTCTGAGGATTGAACTCAGGTCTTCAGACTTAGCAATAATCACTTTTACCCTCTGAGGTTTCTCTCCAGCCTCCACCACGCTTCTTATCAAAGACATTTCCTTCGAGTTAGCAGCCTTTATGATTTACAAGGCGAGGAATAATTCATAATGGTCCTACTTATGTGAAAGAATGAACGCAGGCTTCGTGCAATGGAGACCTGCAGGGGATAATATGCTGCACTGCAAGTCTCTACAATTAATCTCCTATCCAGACACTTACTAAAAGCCTTCCTTGAAAAAACAAAACAAAACAAACCAAGAAAGGTAGGAATGGAATGGAAAGGAAAGGAAAGGAAAGGAAAGGAAAGGAAAGGAAAGGAAAGGAAAGGAAAGGAAAGGAAAAAAAAGAAATAGTGTCCTCTCTGAAATAAAGCCATTCACACATTCCGAATCTCTTCAGTCCATTTCCAAGGACGGATGGAAGATCTTCTGCACTCCTCGGATGGTTCGCTTGTTATAAATGCCTCTTTTACAAACTGCCATTAGGTATATCTTAATAAACAGCACTGAGCATCCTCGGAACACCTGGGATTCTCACCACATATTGGCGGTGTGGGGGGTGATGTTCCAGTCTTATCACAGCCCTAGAAAACCGATTTCCAATCCCAGAATGGCCCATCTCTTCCCGTGCTTCTCAGCCATTTAAAACCTAATTTACACATCTTCCTTAAACCCCTACCACGTTCCCCTTTGTCCCCTCCGCAAAGTCTCAAAAATGTCAATGTTTACTTAGTAATTCCTAAGGGTACTGTGTGTTCCTTTCAGAATATGGAATTGTGTGTGATACTCAATACTAAGAAAACGTTTTGCATTGGTTTTGTGTGCAGCCTGTGAATTTTCAATTTGGCTATTAAAGAAAGGGTCACATGATCGTTCTAGAAGCACAGGGAAAGAAGTCCTATAGAATAACAAAAAACAAAACAAAACAAAACAAAAAAAACAAACCAAACTGGTGCAGAAGAGGTGCCACCACCACCCTGAGGGAAAAGATTTAATGCCTGGGGACTGTGTCTTGGAAATAAAAATATACACACTTGCAGCTGGTGGGGCCACATACTTACTGCCTTCATGTTCCATTACCACAGCTAAAGAACAGAAATCTGAAACTGCTGCTTTGTAGCCAAGACACTGTTTCAAGGCTTGCAGTCTCCCTGCAGAAAGCATGGTGTGGGCTCGCAGAAGCTGCCAGTCCTGGAGGGGCAGTGCCCTTACTGCCTTTCTTCCAGGGGTCTGTTTGCTAGCACAGACTGTTCTGCATGAGTCCTAGTGGTCTAGAATAGTCCCCAGTCTCCGGGAGAATAAACACAGAGAGAAAAATCAAGAAGAGAGCAGACACACAGAGATCCGAGACAGAACGCAGATAGAAAGTCATCTTTCCCCCAGAATCCTCCCTCTTAAATTCAATATATAAAGTAGATCAAATTACTAAGAGATCAAATTACGATAAATTGGAATCCAATTCTCTTTAAGCCATAATGAAATGATTTTTTAAAGTTTTATTTATTTTAATTTTATGTGCATGAGTATTTTGCTTGCATGTATGTCTTTATACCACGTGTCTGCTTGGTGCCTGCAAAAGTCAGAAGACATGCTGAACGCTCTGGAACTGGAGTTAGGGATTTGTAAGTCACTGTGTAAAAGCCGGGAACAGAACCTGCGTCCTCTGCAATAGCAATACATTCTCTTAACCACTGAGTCATCTTTCTAGATCCTGAACAAAGGATTTTTTTGTTCTTAAGAAAGCAAAATGTTTAAATATTTGTTAAAATGTTTGTTGTGTTTTTTTGTTTTGTTTTGTTTTGCATGATGGCAAATGACTATAATCCCTGCATTTGGGAAGCAGAGATTTTCAGCAAATTCAAGGCCAAATAGATCTACTTAGTGAGTTCCAGGCTAGTCAAGGCTACAGAATGAGACCCTGTCTCAAAACACAAAACAGCAAAAATTTAACAAATACAATCAGGTGACTTGAATTGTCCATATTTAATAAAAAGGGAATAAAGAATATACTTTTTTTCCCCAGAAAATCCTAAGCATCACTGCGTCTGAATGTAGGAAGTCAATGTATTGTTATGACCACCAGTACAATATTTTCCTTATTGTAATGGTTAGAGTTGTCAGCTTGGCAGGATCTAGAATCTAGAAGATAGTCCTACAGGCACACCAGTAAGGAATTATTGAGAGTTTAGCTAGCCTGTGGCCATGCTGTGAGTGACAGATGATCTTGATTAGATGAATTGAGGTGAGAGGTCGCAGTGGGAGAGTGGGCAGCACCACTCCTTACGCTTGGGTCCTGGTGACCTAAAAACTGGAACATGGGCTTATCAGACAGATGGCCCATCTGGTAAATGCATTTGCAGCAAAACCCTAATAACCTGGTTCTCTGAGTTCAATCTCCAGAAACCATGGTAATAAAGATGGAAGGAAAGAACCCAACCCCAGAGTTACCCTTTGATTTTCAGAAGTTTCCAGAAGTGGCACATCCATCTGCACATATAACACACATACACATTCACACACACACACACACACACACACACATACACACAAATACATACATACATACATAAATACATAAATGTATAAATAAGAATGAAGAAAGCTAGCTGGGCACAAGTGACTATTGCCCTCTTCTTCTTCTTTTTTTTTTTTTTTTGGTTTTTTTGGAGACAGGGTTTCTCTGTGTGGTCCTGGCTGTCCTGGAACTCACTCTGTAGACCAGACTGGCCTCGAACTCAGAAATCTGCCTGCCTCTGCCTCCCAAGTGCTGGGATTACAGGCGTGCGCCACCATGCCCGGCTTATTGCCCTCTTCTTAATCATGGACACATTCTGACCAGCTATTTCAAGTTCAGGCTGCTTGCCTTCCCTTCTTCAAAGGACTGTATCTTGAATGGTGAGTAAAAATAAACCTTTTATATGTTACTTTGTCAGAGTATTGTATCACAGCAACAGAGAAGGCAACTAACACACACACACACACACACACACACACACACACACACTCAGTTCCTGATACACTGTGGGCAAGTTTTCAAGTATGCCTAGCGTAGTAGTTACTTTTCTGTGGCTGTGATAAAACACCATGACCAAGGCAATTTATAGAGGACAGACTTTATTTGGGGCTTATGGTTCTAGAGGATTAAGGTCCATAATGAGAGACCTATGACATCATGGGTAGACATGGAAGCTACTGCTGGGACCTGAAGGCTGAGAACTCTCACATCTTGACCTGCAAGCAGGAAGCAGAGAGAAAACTAGGAATGGCTTGTGGCTTTTGAAACCTCGAAAGCTGTTCTGAGTGACATACTTCCTACAGCAATGGTACCTCTCCTAAAGGTACCCCAGCAGTGCCACTAACTAGGGGACAGGTGTTCAACCATCCGAGCCTATGGGGGCATATCCTCATTTAAACCACCACGGACAGTGTTTGAGATGCACTCACACTAAAGCCCACTACTTGTTTTGTTTACCTGAAATCCAATTTTAGCTGAGTAACATGTGTTAAAAAAAAAAAAATGTAAGTGTACACGTGTCTGTGTGTCCATCATATTACACAGGCGTCAAATCCCCGAGTTCCCTGGATGAATGGAATCAGAGAGGTGTGAGCTGACATGTGGGTGCTGGGAATCGAACCTGGGTCCTCTGGAGGAGCGTATGTGCTCTGAGTCATCTCTCTTTAGCCCAGTGTGTTGTGGTCTTATTTGTTACATTCAGCAGTTTTAACTCGAGGGTTTCTGGCAGGCAGGGGTAATTAGATCTCTGCGCCTGTGTTAGACTGACAGCCACCACCAAGCTCTCAGCACAAGATGGTATGACGCTCGGCATACAGGTGAATCACCCTGAGAAGTCGCCGAGGACGGCTATGAATGCTTAGCGTTAGTTTGTCCTTGTACTCATGCAGGCAGCAAATATTTATAAAGTGTCTGCTATGTGCAAGGCGTACAGTCTGGGAGGAGTGTGGTAACGAAAGTGAAATCCTTCTCCTTGATCAGTCTTTATATTCACCAGATGAATTACTCTGTAAAGTAAAATGGGCATAAAGGCTGGCTGTCTGTCTGTGGGAGTTTGGTCAGCGAACTCTGAGTGTATTGGACAAATGTTGGGGAGGGAGCAGGAAGTGACTGAGCGACCTTCAAAGGAACTTGAGCTGTCGGAGAGCTGGGAAGATCTTTTTTTGTTTTAAAACTTTATTTATAGATTTATTTAATGTGTGTGAGTGTTTTGCCTGCCTGCATATAGGTATCTGCAATATATGTGTGTCTGGTGCTCATGAGGATCAGAAGAAGGCATCAGATTCTCTGCACTGGAGTTACAGCTGTTTGAAAACCAGCTCCATGGAGCTGGAGACGTGACTGCTGCTTAGGACCTAAGCTCGCCTCTCAGTACTCACATGTGACTCACAACCATCTATAAAGCAGTTCAGACAGATCCAACGCCCTCCTTTCATCTCCACAGGCACTAGACACACATGTGATACACATATTATACCAGGCAGGCAAAACAGGCAAACGCTTTAAATTTCTTAAAGAAGTAAACAAGCCAGATGTGATCCTTCACACCTTTAGTCTTAGTACTTTGGAGGCCAGAGGCAGGGGGATCTCTGGGAGTTTGTGGACCAGACAGAGTGAGTTTCAGGAAGATCAGGGTTACACAGAGAAGCCTTGTCCTAACAAAACAAAAACAGCCAGGCGGTGGGCACTTGGGAGGCAGAGGAAGGCAGATTTCTGAGTTTGAGGCCAGCCTGGTCTACAAAGTGAGTTCCAGGACAGCCAGGGCTACACAGAGAAACCCTGTCTCCAAAAAAACCCAACCTCCCCCCCCCAAGGAATAACAAAACAAAACAAAACAAAACAAAACAAAACAAAACCAAAACCGCCGGGCAGTGGTGGTGCACACCTGTAATCCCAGCACTTTGGGAGGCAGAGGCAGGCGGATTTCTGAGTTCGAGGCCAGCCTGGTCTACAGAGTGAGTTCCAGGACAGCCAGGGCTATACAGGAAAACCCTGTCTCAAAAAAAAAAAACCAAACAAACAAAACAACAACAATAAAAAAACCCAAAACCAACCAACCAACCAAAGACAGTGAACCTTGGCAAAAGATCTCAATCTCAGACGGTAAGTGCTGATGTGGCTAAAAAATAAATATTGGTGTGTATCTATTCTCTGGAATCAGATTTTTAAGAAGGTTTGCAGACTTTGAAACTGCAGGTACTGTGTTGTCCAAGAGATAAATTTCTGCCCAGGAACATTGCCAACTAGAGGAAAACTCTTGTAGAAAAATAATGATTACCATATGTGTAGATCTTAAAGTTATCTCCCACTCCCACACATACACATATACCATAGGCATTTAACTCAGGACCTCAGGAATGCTAGACAAACTTTTTAGAACCATCACTGGGGACTGTGCCTGGGGCTATATGTCCATGCCAGGCAAGCACCCTCACACGGAACTACAGTTCCAGACCTTAAATAAATAGACAACAAATCCGTCTTTGCATCCTTGTAGACTACAGGTTCATTAGATGATAGATGGTGCCCCATGCTTGTGCCCCTTTTGGGGTAGAGGCAGGAATATGGCTGCGATTCAAAGCCATCCTGTCTTACATAAGGAATTTCAGGTCAGCCAGAAGGTTGTGAGACATTCATTAAAACATGGTTGACTGAGGGACCAGGGAGCTGGCTGAGAGAGCCAGGCCGCTTGCTGCGGAGCCTGGAGACCTCGTCTCTAGAGCTCAGGTGGTTGGAGAAAAGAAGCTACTCCTGCTGACTGCCCCCTGCCTCCACATGCATGCTGTGGTAAGCACACACCTGCCCCCAACACACGCTCAAAATATAATTCATGAGGTGACTGGAGAGATGGCTCAGCAGTTATGAGCACTGGCTGCCCTTGAAGAGGACCCAGTTTTGATTCCCAGCATCCCCAAGGTGGTCCACAACCATCTCTAATTCCAGTTCTAGGGGATCCAACGACCTCTTCTGATTTCTGCAGGCACTATGCAGACACATATATGCAAGCAAAATACTCATAGACATAAAATAAAACAAATAAAACTCATTTTAAAAAATTAATGACAGGGTCTGCAGAGATGATTCAGTGGTTAAGAGCACTGACTGCTCTTTCAGAGGACCTGGGTTCAGTTCTCAGGGCCCATATGACAGCTCACAACTGTCTATGATGGCAGGGGATCTTACACCCTAATGTAGACATTTAAAAACAAACAAACTAGGCAGTGATGGCAGTATGAGAAGCAGAGGCTGGCACATCCCTGAGTTGGATGCCAGCCTGGACTAGAGTGAGTTCCACGACAGCCAATACACAGAGAATCCTGTCTCAAAAACAAAAACAAAATTAAAATAATAAAATGGAAAAAAATTAATGAGAGCTGGGCGGTGGTGGCGCACGCCTGTAATCCCAGCACTTGGGAGGCAGAGGCAGGCGGATTTCTGAGTTCGAGGCCAGCCTGGTCTACAGAGTGAGTTCCAGGACAGCCAGGGCTATACAGAGAAATCCTGTCTCGGAAAAAAAAATAAAAATAAAAAAATAAAATAAAATAAAATGAGTGATCATAATTGTGATTTTCCAAAGAAAGAGAGAATATCGTGTTCCCCAAATGGATTTTAAATGACCACATGCCATCTGCTAACTGGTCCTTTATTATTCATGCCTTTGCTTTATTCACAGGTAGCTCTGTGTTCTCTGAATCATTTTTAGGGAGCAAAGGAGACTGTGGCAATCACCACAAACACATGAGCCTAGAGGGGAAACCTCAGAACCATGCAGGTCTTTAACTGTCTTTGAAGACAGCCATCTTTCCCTCCCCTGTGGATAATAAGACAACTGAACATCGTAACTGAAAACTGCTACCGAAATGATGGTAAGCGGTGGTTAGAGGCCTTCAGCCCTAAAAACAAAGGGAAAGGACCCCAGACCGAGAATCCCAGTGTTCCTTTACATTTGGACAATTGTAGAAAACTGCAAAGCTTATCACTTTTCTCCATATTGGAAATTGCAGCGGACTGTCTTTTATACACTTCCACATGAAGAAATGAATCATGCCTAGAAATGTCAGGGAAAGGAGTCTCCACGTGGTTAGTAAGGTGACAGTGGACAGTCCTTTCAAAACATTCAGCTTGACATTAACAATCCCAGCCTGTAGTTCTTAGACACACTTCTACATAAAACTATATCAATACATGACTTACCCTTGGTAAAGAGAAGAACAGAATGAAGAGTTAGCATCTTGTGGAAGGATAAAGCGAAGTCAGAGCTAAGATTTGACCTAGGAGAGTGTCTGGAAACACGGCCCAAGAAGGGAGTCCTGTGAGAAGAACCCTAAGTGGTTGTGAGGAAATTGCGAGGAAACAGAAAGTTTGTGACCTCAGTTTCTTCAAAACCATGGAATTATTCTTGGACTGTACTTTCCTGTCCTTCCAGGTTTTGGGAGTGGGTTCACTTCAGAGTCTTCACTACCACTGCCTACTGCTGACAGGCCTCCAGGAGAAGCATGCTTTTACTCCCCACAGCTTGTCCAGGTGATTCTCTGAGTTAAGCTGACTAGTTTATGAGACTCGACTCTACTCTCTTTTTAGGCTTCGTTCTCCCAGATCCTACTGCCTTTAGAGCAGAAGACAGTGGATTAATGACATATTGTAACGAGAGGGTTCTAGATGCAATAGAATTAACTATATAATTTGGAATTAAAATGTTTTAGAGTTTTCAAGCCGGGTGGTGGCGGCGCATGCCTGTAATCCCAGCACTCTGGGAGGCAGAGGCAGGAGGATTTCTGAGTTCGAGGCCAGCCTGGTCTACAGAGTGAGTTCCAGGACACCCAGGGCTATACAGAGAAACCCTGTCTCGAAAAACAAACCAAACCAAACAAAGGCTAATAGTTAATTATATTTGTTATAACACTATGTAGATTCTAAAATGTTGAAGAATAAAACAACAACAACAAACCATTCTTTTACGTTTTTATGTGACTAAGCGAGCAGGAGTGGGCCGGCAGAGCCTCGAGGTCAGAGAACAAGTCTATACAGCGGCACTCTCCTCTTCTCCCGCTCTCCTCTTCTCCCGCCAGGTGTCTATACAGCGGGCACTCTCCTCTTCTCCCACCCGTGTGTTCTTCGAGGTGGAGCTCAGGTAAACCGGCTTGCAGCCAGCAAGGGCTTTTCCAGCCGACCCCTCACCCCTTGAGAGATTGAAAGTCTATAACGAGGCCCAGGCCAATCTCGAACTCTGAGCATTTCTCCTGCCCTCATTTCCCGAGAGGTGGTAGGGATTGTGTGTGCACGCCACCGATCCCGACTATAACGCTTGAAGATTCTTACTAACAAGAAAAGGCACATTTTACTGACAGTACAAGATGTCGGCTACAAAGCTATGTGTGCATCATGTAATCAACTCGACAATTTGTCTAACGGTGGTTATTTTTGAGAGTTGCATTCTAGATATTTTTCGTTGTAGTTTTCACGTTCTTTTATTCAGCATTTGAAATAAATCTTTTTGGGAGAGGGGGGATGTGGAGACTCAGGACTGAGCCTAAGGTCTCATTTAGACACATCTCCCAGCTCTTGAAAGGGAACATCTTAAAGGGAGTAAAGGAGGTCCCAGATTCCACACGCAGTGCTCATCTTCCAAAGAAAACTAACGCATGCCGAGGGCTCAAGGTATTTGAACGATTTATTGGAAGATGGCTTCTTTAAATTTTCTTAGATAAATTCTTTTTAAGTTTGCTATAGTATTTTGTTAAAAAGTCAGTGATACATTTTATATTAGGAAGTCTGTGCTAATGAAATTCTGGATGCAAAACTTTAAGGTCCGAGGCACGTTCATGTTTGACTACTGTAAAAAAAAAAAAAAGGTTGCCGGCGACTGCCTGTGCCATTCCTACGAAGGAGAAAGCAAGGAAACACAGAAAAATTATAGGAAGTCGGCTGTTATGCTGTGGTAGAGAAACTGTGCCGGATAAAGCTGCGTTCTTTCCTTAGGCCAAGGAGAGGAGAGGAGAGATTACAGTCCTTTGTGTTTCAGAATTCCATTCTGGCGCGAATGGTGGCTGGGAATCCTTAGCAGTGTTTTCGTTCCTCAGAGGTCTCCAGTGCATTCGGGAATGCCTGCCTAATACAATTCAAAAGAAGACAAAACCTAAAGAGTGGAGTTAAGTAGCTCCCCAAATTCCTTGGGCTCCGCCCCCCGCCCCCCATCCCCAGTCACCCTAGTTTATCACTTAATATCATGGCGGTTTTGATCACGAGCTTTGAGATTTGTCACAAAGTACTACCCCCCTCCCGAGTAACACCGCAATAGTTCATTTTATCCAAAATATTTATTATTAATTAAACCTCTAACGTCCTTGGGAGCCTGGTGCTATTTAACGGGGAGGGGTCGGATCACTTGAGATGGGCCAAAGGCCTCATAATTCGCAAATAATGGGAAAAGAACTTGAAACCTAAAGAGCTATCAAATTCCAAGGCGACAGATGTCTTATTCTAAACATACCGTCGCATTCAGAGTAACGTGTGTTAACGTTTCATTAAGAAAGTGAAACCGCACATCCGCAGCGCCCTCAGACCCATATAAAATACATTCCAACGCGTCAGGAATGTCTGCGGGGTGGGGCAAGTAGAGCTATAAGGATTTGGGCGTGAAGGGATGCTTCGGGCTTTTGAGACAATTCGAGAATAATGGACTATTCTGCCTAATTTCCCCACATAGAGAAACAAATTATTCATTTTTCTTTCTTTTACAAAAGCAAAGCAGACACGTTTGGATCCTGCCTCACGGGCCGCCCTCCGGTGAAAAGGTCCCGAAGCGCCCGGGGTGGGTAGGGGTGGGGTGCGGGCGGCTTCCAGCACGTTCCACTCTAACCCCGCTGATACCCGCGGGTCGGCGATCGGCATTTCCACCGCCCTCGGTTCGCCTCGCCCTGATCTAATCGCTCCCCGCGGAGGCCGAGAGCGCCCAGGGGGGAAATGCAATGAGGACGAAGCAAAGTCAGAAGCGGCGCCTCCCGGGCCCTCAGGGTGTCCTGGATCCGGGCCAGCGCTCCCGTGACCCGAGAGCCGCCGACCGCGCCCTGGGCCTGAGCGCGCGGCCTCCCAAGCACGCGGAAGCCGCCTACGCCCAGCACTTCGGGGCCCGACCGGCCCTTCCGGACGCGCCCCTCCCCCGCGGCGCCATCTTGTTGTTTTTCCTACATTCCTCCTCCCCGCCCCCAACCCCCACCCGGCCACGTGGCTCGCGGCTGCGGAAGAGAAGGCCCCAGCCCAACTTCCGGCCAGACCGGTTCCAGCCGGCTGCGGGACTCAGACGCGCGGCTGCCCCCTGGTGGCCGGGCTCGGCGCTGCGGGCCACGCCTTGCCTCCTCCGCCATTTCCTGCGCGGCGCGAGGCACGTCCACACTGCGCCGCCATCCGGGCGGTGCGCGGCTTGGGAGGGGGAGGCTGGCCCGCGTCAGGCGTGGGAACGCCCTTCTCTCCGAGTGCGGGGGCGGGGGTTATCCGGAGGTCTCGGCGGCAGAGACCCGCGCTTGGTTTAAAAACTGGTTTGTGCCGCCCAGCCTGTCCTGGGTTTTCTGCTTTATACGTTTCTCGTTAGCGTTTCTTTTCCAAACTAGTACTTCTCGGGTGTTTGCTGTGGACGAGGCCCGTGCGTTGTCTTTATTAGTCATCTTAGATGGCTCCCAGGACAGTGGTCACACCCCGGATGGATCACAGACCACTAAGGCGGGGCCGAGGAGCCTGCATAGGAATCTAGGGCAGCAGATGCTGTACCGTGGGGTTCTCAAATGGTGATTGGTCAGCATTGTAAGGGACCTCCTTGGCGGTCTCCCCACACTTACCTAAACTGACTGCTTTGGGGGGGAATGAGACATGACAGTCATTAACAAGCTCGCTCCAAGGGGATTTTGAGACACACTAGAGACCCTTTATGTACCTGGCCGCCCTTCTAATAATAAGGAGGATGGCTTCAGGGGGTGCTAATGCCCAAGCAGACTGTAGTGTAGGCAATTCATGTACTTCACGGACTGTGCTCTTCGTATGAGACTGCTCTGTCAGAGAGGAAGCTAGTTCACGTTTCCATATACAGTGCTAGAATGTATGGAAACGCTCCAAAACTGTACCTGCATTTGCTTATTTGGTATATACATAAAACCTAAGCGAAGGTATCACAGTTTCAACATGGTTTACCTCCAATAGAAGACGTAGGTTGCTAAGGAGGATGGGAAAGATTTTTTTTTGTCAGTGTAATTTTCCAACCTGAACTATTTGAGCATTTATTCCAAAGTAAATAAGGAGTTATATTCAGAACAGTGTTCGAGTTAAAACTAGAATCAAGTCCAAATGGCTCCAGATTCCATGTCTTCTGTTGACTACACATGGAAATCTATTTTACAGATAGTTGTGAGCCACCATGTGGGTGCTGGGATTTGAACTCAGGACCTCTGGGTGAACAGTCAGTGCTCTTATCCACTGAGACACTGCTCTAGCCCCATGAAAATCTATTTTAAACATAAAGTGTTCAATAAGCTTGTATTTTCAACAATAGTAAGATTTAGTTCAAAATTTAAAATTCTAAACAATACCACAGGTCTGGCAGTGGTGGCGCATGCCTGTAATCCCGGCACTTAGGAGGCAGAGGCAGGTGGATTTCTGAGTTCGAGGCCAGCCTGGTCTGCTGCGAAATTAAAACCAAAAAAAAAAAAAAAAAAAGAAAGAAAGAAAGAAAGAAAAGAAAAGAAAAGAAAAGAAAAGAAAAGAAAGCACAAGGTGGGAAAGAGCAATTTCTTATAGTTAAAGGTTTTGGTTTTGGTTTCATTTTATTTATTTTATCATACAACATGCTATTACAACTTGCACAGTTGCAGTTAGGGGTGGCTATTGTTTTCTTCTTCTTCTTCTTCTTCTTCTTCTCCTCCTCCTTCTTCTTCTTCTAATTCTCCTCCTCCTCCTCCTCCTCCTCCTCCTTCTCCTCCTCCTCCTCCTTTTTTCTTTTGAGACAGAGTTGTTTCTGGACTGCCCGGCCACCTCTACCTCCCAAATGCTGGGATCACAGGCCTGGGTCACCTCCCCTAGCCGTTGTTTCCTTGGTTTCTGTGTTTTAGACAGGGTCTTCCTCTGTAATGCAGACTGACCTAGAACTCAGGCCTGACCTTAATCTCTAGGGGCCCCCGGGCCCCACCCTCAGCAGTGCTCCGGTTACAGGTGAGAGCCAGCATGCCCAATATAGAAATAAATCTGTTAACACTATTGCTGACCGTGGAGCTGAGGGTGGCATCTAGGCTGGCAGCCTCTCGCCCCCAGGCTGCCAAGTGTGGAGAATAAGCCCGCGCCACATCTATCTTCATGCTTTTTCCTTCTCTCTTCCTTTTCGTTTTTTGAGACAGGATTTCTCTGTGTAGCCCTGGCCATCCCGGGACTCACTATGCAGATCAGGCTGACCTCTGAACTCATAGAGATCCCCCTGTCTGCTTCCCAAGTGTTGGGACTAAAGGTGTGTGCCATTATTGCCCTGCTCTATTTTCCCACTTTTCCTGAGGAGTTTGAAAGCAGTGCAAGCCGGTGTGACTTTGAATATGTTACTTAACCTCGCATGGCTTCAGATTCCTTCTCTGTTTTTGTTTGTTTGTTTGTTTGTTTGTTTGTTTTTAAAGAAAAGTTTAAAACACTTGCCTCACTGGCTTGTGAGGATGGATTGAATTAATATACATGTAGATGAATCTGAGGATTCAGCCAACAGTGGATCAAAAATAACTGAAACGTGCCTGTACCGAACGCGCACAGATCGCTTTTCTTGTCATTTCCCCTAAGCAATATGATTTAACAGCTACGCACATACATACATTTGCATTGCATTAGGTAGTTACAAATGATTTAGAAATGATGTAAGGGGTTGTGGGTAGATGTTTATGGGTGCATTTTACATTAGGAACTTGAGCATCCTTGAATGTTGGTACCCCTGGTGTGGGTGTGGGTAAGTGCTGAGACCTGCCCTCTCCCAGCATAGCTGAGGCCATTTTGTTCCATGCCTGCCAGTCACTTGATATTGTTGCTGTCATATGCCTGTCACTGACACAGAAAAATCGCTTGACTCGGAGTGGTGTCATGCTGACCACATACCCTGTCCTGTTTGTGTGTGTGTGTGTATTATAGGTTTTTTTGAGACAGGGTTTCTCTGTGTAGCCCTGGCTGTCCTGGAACTCACTCTGTAAACCAGGCTGGCCTTGAACTCAGAAATCTGCCTGCCTCTGCCTCCCAAGTGCTGGGATTAAAGGCGTGTACCACTATCGCCAGGAGAGATGGCTTAGCAGTTAGGAACACTGACTACTCTTCTAGTGGTCCTGAGTTCAATTCCCAACAATCACATGGTGGCTCACAACCATCTGTAATGGGATCTGACGCCCTCTTCTGGTGCATCTGAAGACAGCAACAGTGTACTCACATACATAAAATAAATAAATCTTGCCTGTGGTGGCGCATGCCTGTAATCCCAGCACTTGGGAGGCAGAGGCAGGCAGATTTCTGAGTTCGAGGCTAGGCTGGTCTACAGAGTGAGTTCCAGGACAGCCAGGACTACACAGAGAAACCCTGTCTAGAAAAAACCAAAACAAACGAACAAATAAATAAATAAATCTTAAAAAAAAAAAAAAGAAAGAAATTTCACAACCAGCCAGGCAGTGGTGACGCACGCCTTTAATCCCAGCACTTGGGAGGCGGAGGCAGACGGATCTCTGAGTTCAAGGCCAGCCTGGTCTACAGAGTGAGTTCCTGGACAGCCAGGGCTACACAGAGAAACCCCGTCTCAAAAAACAACAACAACAAAAACAAAACAAAACAAACAAACAAACAAAAAAAACAAAAACAAAGAAATTCCACAACCATAAACTCCACTAAGGACAGATCAGAATAAATGTCAGTTTGAACTGTTCTGTCGGGCTGGAGAGATGTCTCAATGGTTAGGAACAGTGACTACTCTTCTGAAGGTCCTGAGAGCAAATCCCAGTAACCACAAGGTGGCTGATAACCATCTGTAAAGTGTTCAGAGGCCCTCTTCTGGTGTGTCTAAAGACAGCTACACTGTACTTATATACATAAAATAATTCTTTAAACAACAACAACAAAACCCTGTTCTGTTTAGTCAGCCAAAATGCCTGAGTCAGGCTGACCGCCCTGCCACGCTTCACATGAGCTCATTAGTTTTGTGGGTTTTTTTCTTTACACGATGGCCCTGAGACATGTTTGCGGTCTAGCCTCAGCTCCCAAGTCTAGGCTGTGACACCGATGGATCAGTCCTGTGATGTGTGTTCAATAAACCAGCCCTGTTCAACTGAGACCAGACTCTGAGTCGTCTCTGTGGCAATTCCTGAACCCCAACAATAAGGAATATTTCTCCAGGAATGTCTATAATCTCAGAATTTTGGCGGTAGAAGGTATAAGATCAGAAGTTCAAGGTCAGGGACTGAAGAGATGGCTCAGTGGTTAAGAGCACTGACTGCTCTTCTGAAGGTCCTGAGTTCAAATCCCAGCAACCACCTGGTAGCTCATAACCATCTGTAAAGTGTTCAGAGGCCCTCTTCTGGTGTGTCTAAAGACAGCTACATTGTACTTATATACATAAAATAAATAATTCTTTTAAAACAACAACAACAACAAAGCAGTCAGAGCACTGACTGCTCTTCTGAAGGTCCTGAGTTCAAATCTCAGCAACCACATGGTGGCTCACAATCATTGAGATCTGGCAGCAGCCGGGCGGTGATGGCGCATGGCTTTAATCCCAGCACTTGGGAGGCAGAGGCAGGCAGATTTCTGAGATCGAGGCTAGCCTGGTCTACAGAGTGAGTTCCAGGACAGCCAGGACTACACAGAGAAACCCTGTCTCGAAAAAACAAAACAAACAAACAAACAAAAAATCCCCAAAACCCTGTCTCCAAAAACCAAAGAGAGAGAGAGAGAGAGAGAGAGAGAGACAGAGAGACAGAGAGACAGAGAGAGAGACAGAGAGAAAGAGAGAGAGAGATGACTCTCTCTTCTGGAGTGTCTGAAGACAGCTGTAGTGTACTAATATATAATAAATTAAAAAAAATAAGTTCAAGCTCATGACCCTCAGGTACATAGTGAGTCCAAGGCTAGCCTAGGATACTTGAGACTTTGTCTCATAAAGATATAAAACCAAACAGACTTTCTAGGCATGGTTAAATTTTGTTTGTTTGTTTTTTTTTTTCAAGACAGGATTTCTCTGTATAGCCCTGGCTGTCCTGGAACTCACTCTGTAGACCAGGCTGGCCTCGAACTCAGAAATCCACCTGCCTCTGCCTCCCAAGTGGTGGGACAAAAGGCGTACGCCACCACTGCTCGGCTAAATTAAGGTTCTTACGATAGACTCTCAGTGTCACTATCATGTGTATGTTTATTTGTAGACAGGAAGGGGTAGCCAAGCCATTGCCGATGGAGAGACACAAAAAGCCAAGATGGACTGGCTGGAGTAGAGCACACAAAGGGCGAAGCCCATCATCCCCTGGAGACTTTAGGAATATGAGTCCTTATCACCGTGACGCCCTTTCCCCTTTGCCTGTGCTTCTGCTTGCTACGGTTGTACTTACAGAAGGTTAACCGCAGCCTCAGAGGCATCTGCAGGAGCAGGAAGTTCTCTTCATCACTTCTCACCTCGCCAGCACACTGCTGTGTCGGGTCACAGAAGGTCTCCCTTCCACTAGTTACCGCTGCACTAAAAATAGCAGCCTGTCCCTGCTGAGTCTAGAGTCCAAGAGTCTGTACTATGAAATAAGAATGAGAGCCACTAAGGAGGCTGAAGCAAGATGGTAGAGTGAGTTTGGGGCCAGTCTGGGTTACAGGGTGAGAGCCTTCCTCAGCCTTCCCCCTTCCCCGAATAAAACAAATCAAAACAGAACCCCACAGCAGCTGATCTTCCTGTGATCTGGTGTATCGTCCTCTGTAAATCTCTTCATCTGCTGTGTGCTACGTACTAACATCCTATGATTTTACACACACACACACACACACACACACACACACACACACAGTTAAAATGTAATTATGCCAGGCATGGTGGTAATATACACCTTTAATCCCAACTCTCAGGACCTAGAGGCAGGTGGATCTCTGTGAATTCAAGGCCAGTCTACGAAGTGGTTCCAGGATAGCTAGGCCCTTTACACTGAGAAACCCTGTCTAGAAAAAAACAAAAATAAATAAAATTGAAAGTTTCTGGGCTGGCCTCCCAGTACTCAGGAGGCAGAGGCAGGTGGATGTCTGTGAGTTCAGAGCAAGCCTGGAGTAGTTACATTTTGAGTTTCAGGTTAGCCAGGGCTACAGAAAGAGGGTCTGTCTACTTAAAAAAAAATTTCCTGGAGAACCTAGTGTCAGCTTTTTTCTTTTTCTTTTACTACACGATGTTGCCCATGGTGACCTTTAACCTTCTGCAGTTCTGCCTCAGCACTTTCTGAGTGTTGGGATTATCAGCATGCACCACTGTCCTTGGCTTCGTGTTAATTTTTTTTTTAAGATTTTTTTTAAAAGACTTATTTATTTTATATTAAGTACATTACAGCTGTCTTCAGATGCACCAGAAGAGGGTGTCAGATTCCATTACAGATGGTTGTGAGCCACCATGTGGTTGCTGGGATTTGAACTCAGGACCTTCAGAAGAACAGTCAGTGCTCTTAACCGCTGAGCCATCTCTCCAGCCCAAGATTTATTTTTTATGTATATGAGTACACTGTAGCTGTCTTCAGACACACCAGAAGAGGGAGTCAGATCTGATTACAGATGGTTGTGAGCCACCATGTGGTTGCCGGGATTCGAACTTAAGAAGGAGGAAGCTAATGGCCTCCTTTAAAAATGAGACACCACTGACACCGAAGGTGAAGTAATTTCTGGGGCGTGCTACTTTCTCTGGGATGGCGCCGCCCATAGTGGGCTAAGCCAGCACCCATTAATCAGCAACCGTGACTCAGTCTACAGGTGTACCCCCAGATCAGTCAGATGGAGGCAATTCCTCAGCTGAGGTGACCTCTTCCCGCGTGACTAGTTTGTGTCAAGTTGACAAAACCCAATCAGCATCTCACTAAACGGACCAAGGAGCACACAGTGTCAGACGGCACTCCAGAAGAGAGCGCTCTTCTTTGCTCAGAGGAGTGGGTACAGTTGCTAGGCTGGGCAGCTCTAGAAGAGGCTGGCTGTAGCTCAGTGAGGGTGGATGGTGGGAGCCAGGGGAGAGGGACTCAGGCCAAAGCAGCAAAGGAAAGCGGGATAGGGGAGCCAAGATAGGAGGGTCTCTGCCCAGGTGCCAAAGGCTCTCTCTCACTCAGCAGCCTGGAGGAAGCAGCCAGGAAAGCTCACGGGTTTGGCCAGAGTAATGCCAGGCTATGCAGAGGTTCCTATGTTAAGCTCCCAGCATTCCTGTGGTTTTCTAGGAGTTAGCATTGAAAGGTCTGCTTTCTGGAAGGCCGCCCCACAGCTCTCAGGCTCTTGAAGGAATTGGACAAAGCTTATTAGTCATCAGCAGTTTCTGACCGGTTTAACCAGAGAGAAAGGGGGAAAAAAGACTTAGATCTCACACCTCACAGTATGTGCAATGAATTGCATTGGAACATTGGAACCTCTAACCGCTAAAAGAGAGGTTCTCAACCTGTGGGTCTCGTGTGTGTGTGTAGAATGACCCTTTCAGAGGGGTGGCCTAAGACCATTGGAAGACCCAGGTATTTACGTTACTATTAATAACAGTAGCAACAGTTATATAATGTAACTGTAATATTCAATGAAAATTATTTTATGGTGGTGGTGGTGGGGATCACCTCAACATGAGGAACTGTATTAAAGGGTGCCAGCATTAAGAAATTTGAGAACCGGGGAGGGAAAAGGGCATGTGGGACCTTTGGGGGGCAGGGAACCAGAAAAAGGGAAATGAAATGTAAATATAGAATATATCCAATAAAAAATATTATGCAAAAAAAAAAAATTTGAGAACCACTGCCTTAAGACATAAAAGCTGAAGAAAGGAGGTGGGAAGAGATTATGAAAAAGACTTTGTTAAACAAACAAGGGAACTGGATTCTGTTACTTGATATCCATCTAGCTGTGTTAAAAAAAATGCTGCCCACAGAGGTAGGAAACAATATAACAAACTCCTCCCCGTACCCATCCAACTTTAATGAGTATCTGCTCTTAGCCAATCTTGCTTAATGTATTCCTACACCCACATCCTTTACCTGGTTAATTAATTAATTATAGAAGTAATTATAGAAGTCTATTAAGGACAGGAAAGCATAAAGGAAAAAACCCTCAAGCCTCAGGGGTTTTTTTTTGACATAGAAAAATATCAAGCCCATTTAAAAGATTTAAGAGCAAGTCGGGGTATGGTGGCGCCAGTGCGTGCCTTTAATTCCAGTACTAAGGAGGCTGAGGCCAGATCTGTGTAGCGAGTTCTAGGACTGCCAGGGCCACTAGAGAGACCCAGTCTCAAAACAAACAAACAAACAAACAAACAAACAAACCAACCAACCAACCAAACAAGCAGAGTCTCCAGGCCGATCACAAACCATCATTTTACTGTCTCAGCATACTGACTGATGAGACTGCGGGATTCGAATAGGCTTAAGAGTCAAACTAGGTTCATTCTTGTTTATGAGGAAACCTGTTTCTCAGGGTGCCCCACCTGTAACCTACACTACAAATGGTCCTGTACTGCCTGGTCCAGGAATGCCCATCATGTGTTTTGTTTCAAAAGTTAATAACAAGTCTTGCAACCCGACCTTTGTTTCAAAAGGGTTGCTATGACTACCTGTTAAGGCCACCGTGCAGTCTCGTCTCAGGAGGTCACTAGGACTAAATTGCTATGCTTGTGCTCTGCTCCTGTCACCCTACTCTGCTCCCCAAGTCCCCATTTGGAAATCCCCTCCCTCTGAGCTATAAAAGCCTTATCTTAGCCTGGCAATGGTGTTGCATGCCTTTAATCCTGGCACTTGGGAAGCAGAGGCAGGTGGATTTTAACACACACACACACACACACACACATATGTGTATATATATATATATATACATATATATATATATGTATACACACACACACACACACACACACACACACACACATATATATATATATATATATATATATATATATATATATATATGCAAACAAACAGCAGTTAATTACTGGAGACCAGAGAGAAAGGAGAAGAGAATCACAGATGGGGAAAGGTCAGTAGAGATAAAGGGATGGAGAGACCTTCATAGTGTTCATCGTTGGGCTGGCCCAGATACATGACTAGGGTGGGGCCCAGCCCTACTAGGAAATGGAAAGTGAATACTACATATCCCAGGAGTCTCCTGACTCCTTGTCTCAAACGGCTCGACCACCACCTCCTGCTGGCCCAGAGCCAGAGCACACCCACCGCCTCATAAACGTTCGCTTACTGCAGTTCCAATTGTCTCCTTTTACCTGAACACTCTCCGGCCACACTGGCCGCAGCTTAAACCACCCTGTGAAACCCAACCTAGCCTCTTTAGGGCTGCTGCATGCCCTCTGCTGGAGGCAGCATAGCAGTTTCTTCCCCGAATAAAGATATTAATTAATTAAAGCAGGCAATTAATTAAAGCAAGTTTTGTGTGTGTGTGTGTGTGTGTGTGTGTATGTGTGTGTGTGGTGTGTACATGGGCTGCCTCCCCCTAAGGTAGGGGTTGAGAGGTCAGTATTTGGTGTGAGGAAGACAATAGTATGTGTGTGTGTGTGTGGTGTGTACGTGGGCTGCCTCCCCCTAAGGTAGGGGTTGTATGTGTGTGTGTGTGTATGTGTGTGTGTGTGTGTTTGAGACAGGGTTTCACTGTGTAGCCTTGGCTATCCTGGAACTGGTTCTGGAGACCAGGCTGGCCTCAAACTCAGAAATCCCCCTGCTTCTGCCTCCCAAGTGCTGGGATTGAAGGCGTGTGCCACACCACTGCCCAGCTAAAAGATTTTATTTATTTATTTATTTATTTACTTATTTATTTATTTATTTATTTACTTATTTTAAATGTGTGTTGGAGTGTTGACACAGGCCAGAAGTCAGAGTTGGACGCCCTGACCCTGGAGTTACAGAAGATTGTGAGCCACCATGTGGGTGCTGGGGGCTCACTCCAGGTTCTTTGCCAGAGCCACAAGCAGTCACTTGCTTTGTGTGTGTGTGTGTATACTGTGTGTGCTCATATGTGTACTGTGTGTGCATGTATGTGTGTGGGGGCACACATGTGGAAGCCAGAGGACAGCTTTGGGGAGCTGGTTCCTGCCTCCCACCTTGCCTTAAATGGCAGCTTCTCTTGGTCGTAGCTGTGCTTTGTACAACAGGCTAGTGGCCTAGGAGGTGTTTCCAGAGGTCTCCTGATCCTCCTGTCTCTGGCTCCCATTTTGTCACAGGAGACTGGGATGACAGACAGGCCATCTGCCTTTCCCTCGGCTTCAGGGATCACTGTTACTCCTCTAATCCTGTCCCCAGCCCCTGCTTGTTTTGTTTTTGAGATTGGGCCTTACTCTGTACCCCAGGGCAGCTTGGAACTCACAGCTTGGAACCCTCTTTCCTCAGCTTCCCAAGTCTCCCTCAGGCATTCAAACCTTCCAGTTAAGTGCAAACTAGCCCCTGTCCAGTGCAATCTTACCAAAGAGCAAATGGTCCAGTGTCACCGCCTCCACCCTCAAAGAGTTACATATTGCCAGAGTCTCCTTCAGGACCAAGCCTCCCCAAAAGCCCAGCTCTGCTCCAGGGACCACACCCCTCTACTGTCTATCAGAGAAGGCTCCTCCTTGGCGCTCCTTTTCTGTCTCTCACCTCCCTACTCCCCCCTGGACTCCTTCACCGTGAGCTCACGTTTCTTCTCCAGCATGCATCAGTTCCGCACATGCACATTGAGTCACCAGTGCTTGCCTTATTGTGGAAGGGTAGCGTCTCATGTGCACACACGTTGTTAATTTCTCTACCTAAACTATAGGGTCCTGGGGGCAGGGGTTGTGTCTTCTTCTGTTGACCTGTTTGTCCTGAATGCCCACTCTGGTGTGGGGGTACCTAGTAGGCACTGAATACCCATGTAGAGGGATGGATACTATTGTGTAAGTGGAGAAGGTTTCATAGCCCAGCACCGTACTGAGTGCTATCACTGCCATCTAGCGGCAACACAGTGCTATAGGCTGGTCCTAATTGCAAACACTGCAAGCTCTGCGGCCTTCAGGACAAGCTGGGGAACACTGTGTATAACAGACATCAGTCAAGCACTTGTCTTGTCTGGGGTGTCCTATCAGGTATTTTATGCCACTGCCTGCTTGAAACATGAGTGAGATTCCTTTGGAGGTCACAAACTAAGGAGGCTTGATTCAGGCTCTATTGCTATTTTATACTGTCCCTCATTATCTGAGCCATGTATTAGAGAAACATACCCCCCACACACACACAAACAAAAAAACCTGAAAACAAAACAAACAAACAACAACAGCAAAAACCTACTGGAATTCATTGAATGTTTGCAGAGGTCCAGAACAAAACTCTCCACGGTGGCAAGAAGTGTGTCTTTGTAAACAGGTTTTGTAAGCGGCGTGTCCCCTTTCAGTAACTTTAGACACTCAGTCATACAATTGGTGGAAGAAGGGAATATGTGCACTTGTATAGAGATCCCAGGGCGGCCTGGTATGCAGTATCTGTGCAGAGCTCTTGAGCAATCAGTCTTGGCATGTATTTCCTAATTGTTTGGCTTTGTGGCTTGATGGTCTGTCTGACATTCATGTCCCTACAAAGTTGCATATCTTCTGTAGATTCAATATTAAAGTGTTTTCGATCCAGGTTACGGGGGCCCATGCCTGTAAGCCCAACATTACATAGGGAAGGGGAGTGCTACCAGCGTGGGGCCCGTCTGAGCTCCAGAGGAGATTCCAGGTCAGCGTGGATGGGGGCTGAGGCAGGAAGACCGCAAGTTCAGGGCCTGCACTGGTCGCGGACTGTGCTCAAGGCCAATTTGGGGGAACTGAGTGAAGTGTGTCTCAAAAGAAGAGGAGGAAGAAGAGGAGGAGGAAGAGGAGGAGGAGGAAGAGGAGGAGGAAGAAGAGGAGGAGGAAGAAGAGGAGGAAGAAAAGGAGGAGGAGGAGGAAGAGGAGGAGGAAGAGGAGGAGGAGGAAGAGGAGGAGGAAGAAGAGGAGGAGGAAGAAGAGGAGGAAGAAGAGGAGGAGGAGGAGGAAGAGGAGGAGGAAGAAGAGGAGGAGGAAGAAGAGGAGGAAGAAGAGGAGGAGGAGGAGGAAGAGGAGGAGGAAGAAGAGGAGGAGGAAGAAGAGGAGGAAGAAGAGGAGGAGGAAGAAGAGGAAGAAGAGGAGGAGGAGGAGGAAGAGGAGGAGGAAGAAGAATAAAATTTCCTTTTTTTTTTTTTCCAAGACAGGGTTTCTCTGTGTATCCCTGGCTGTCCTGGAACTCACTTTGTAGACTAGGCTGGCCTCGAACTCAGAAATCTGCCTGCCTCTGCCTCCCAAGGGTTAGGATTAAAGGCGTGCGCCACCACCGCCCGGCAAGAATAAGGTTTCTAGTGTGGTTGAATACAATCCTTGTTGTAACCTCCCAGGCAGAAATGATACTCTAAATAGACACTTGTGTCTCTAGGTCTGATTATCAGACTACTACAACAATGAAATTTCCAAAGAAATGGAAATTTCTCCAGGAACCTCATGTTGAGGGAAGAAAGAGGTATCAGGGAAAGGGGAAACTTGTGTCCTAGAAAGAGATTTCAAACAGTTGTAAAAACTTGTTAGACCACTTTATAAAATGAATCTGAAACCCAGATAGTAGTGGGCTGGTAAGCAGGACCACACCTTGACCAGGACTGCTTAGATGTTTTATCCTCTATCATGCCTTTGATCCCAGGTCTCAGGAGGCAGAGACAGGCAGATCTCCGAGTCTGAGGCCAGCCTGGTCTACAGAGAGTTACAGGACAGTCAGGACTATACAGAGAAACCATGTCTCACAAACCAAAACTTTGATCTCACTTCAGGACCCAGAAGACTGACTGACTTGAGGGACTTCAGGGATCTCTTTGTGTCTCTCCCCAATGTGGTCACACTGAATAAACCTTTTTCTTTTCTTTTCTTTCTTTCTTTCTTTCTTTCTTTTCTTTTCTTTTTTTTTTTTTTTTTTTTTTTTTTTTTTTTTTGGTTTTTCGAGACAGGGTTTCTCTGTGTAGTCCTGGCTGTCCTGGAACTCACTCTGTAGACCAGGCTGGCCTCGAACTCAGAAATCCACCTGCCTCTGCCTCCCAAGTGCTGGGATTACAGGCGTGTGCCACCAAGCCCGGCACAAAACTTTTTCTAATTTTGTCTTTTAATTTGGGTGTTTTAGTTGGCTTGTTGAGGACGAATGGCTGGACCTGATTGGGGGCACAGACACAGACACATACAAATACATACAGAAACAGACAGACACAGACAGACAGACACAGACACACAGACACACACAGACACACAGACACACACACACACACACACACACACACACGCACAGACACACAGGCACAGACACACGGGCACAGACACACAGACACACACAGACACATACAGACACACAGATACACATACACAGAAACACACACAGACACACACATACACAAAGACACACAGACAGACACACAGACACACAGATACACATACACAGAGACACACACAGACACACACACACACAGAGGGCTAGGAGCTTAGCGTACTAGCTTGGCATCTGTGAGTTTGAGTGCTGCGGCAGTTTTTCTTGTGTTTGCCGAGACAAGGTCTCTTGCAGCTCAGGCTGGCTTGAGACCTCTGTGTACCCAGGGATGACCTTAAACTCTGCTCTCCAGCACCCACCCCACATCGGAGCCGTTACAAGTGTGCCGCCATAGTTGGCTCAGGCTGTGTTGGCGGATCAAAGCCAGGGCTTGAAGCAGGCTAGGCCAGCCCTGCACCAACTGAGTCACATGGCCAGCTCTGGACTCTCTTGATAGATTACAGAAAAGGATGCAGACTCACAGACGCACGTGCCTTTGTGGCTGTCTGTCGTTTGCGCCCTTACTGTCTTGACTGAGTTCTTTTTTTTTTTTTTTTTTTTTTTTTGAGACAGGGTTTCTCTGTGTAGCCCTGGCTGTCCTGGAACTCACTCTGTAGACCAGGCTGGCCTCGAACTCATGAGATCCACCTGCCTCTGCCTCCCAAATGCTGGGATTACAGGCGTGCGCCACCACCCCGGCGCGCCCTTACTGTCTTAACATGTTGTGCCAGATGTGTTTAAACGTAGCTGAGCAACCACCTAAAGAAAGGCATGAATGGTATCTTCACGCCTTACCTGGAGGGGATGCTTACGAATACATGTTAAACTAGTAAGACCCAGCTGTGGTGGGATATGCTTGCAATCCCAACACTCCAGAGGCTAAGACAGGAGCAGCATGGGTTCAAGGACAAGATCCTGTCTTTAAACAAAACAAAACAAAACAAATGAATTGGCATTAAGGTGAAAAGGAAGAAAGCTAATGCAAATTAAACTTTGTTAGTTGACTTTCTTGATTCTAAGTAAAGATTAACCATTGACCCCCCCCCCCCCCAGGGATTTTGGTAGGAGTTAAATCTTAGCAACACGAAGGTGATTCTAATTTTCCAGTATTCAGGGATTGAACTGAAAGTGCCCCATCTAAATGACTCGAAGGCTAACCCTGGGCTGTGCCCGCCATTCAGCTCCGCAGCTCCGCAGGTGCTTTAGCGCGGGCTTCCGGGTCCCATCCCCCCTATGTTATCCATAGCAACAAGGAACAAGCTGAAGATGAACTCGATAGCCTCTTCTGAATCAGTGCGTCTGTCAGGCCGAGAGGCCCAGCTGAAGGGCTGATGGGTCGCCTTTGTGCAGAGTGAATGATGCATGATTGCTCAGGCAGCTGTCAGAGCAAGTCGCTCTCATCTGTCTGACAGCCTCACCGGGGCCCCGCATGGCGTTGGCGGTGTCTGCCCCGCTTTCGGCCAGGGTGTTCCTCCCCTTCCTCAGACACCTGGGTACACGTGCTGGCACACTGATTCTGTGGCAGGCAGGTGAGAGAGTCATGAGTGTCCAGGATGTTTGTGACTAATCATTTTTCTGTTTTAAATACTCCATTTCATTTATTCATTAAAAATGTCTTGCTGGGCAGTGGTGGCGCACGCCTGTGATCCTAGCACTTGGGAGGCAGAGACAGGTGGATTTCTGAGTTCGAGGCCAGCCTGGCCTACAGAGTGAGTTCCAGGACAGCCAGGGTTACACAGAGAAACCCTATCGAAAAAAACCAAAAAAACAAAACAACAACAACAACAAAATGTCTTTAGGCGCTAGAGAGGTGGCTTAGTGGCAAAGAGTACTTGTTGCTCTTTCGGAGGACCCGAGTTCCATTTCCAGCGCCCACATAGTCACTCAGAGCCACGCCTAACTCCAGTTCCAGGGGATCTGACGCCCACTCTGACTTCTAGAGCATCAAGAATGCACCTGATGACCACACACACATGTAGGCTCTCTTAGGGTTTTTATTCCTGTGAAGAGATTTATTTATTATATGTAAGTACACTGTAGCTGTCTTCCGACCACTCCAGAAAAGGGAGTCTGATCTCATTACGGATGGTTGGGAGCCACCCTGTGGTTGCTGGGATTTGAACTCAGGACCTTCGGAAGAGGAAGAGCAGTCAGTGCTCTCAACCGCTGAGCCACCTCTCCAGCCCCATAGCAACTCTTATAAAGGAAAGCATTTACTTGGGGCTGGCTTACAGTTCAGAGGTTTAGTCCATTGTCATCATGGGAGGAAGCCTGGCAGGGCACAGGCGGGTGCTGGAGAGGCGGTTGAGAGTTCTGTATCTGGACCAGCCGGCAGCGGGAAGGGAGACCACAGCAGGCCTGGCTTGGGCATCTGAGACCTCAAAGCCCACCCCCAGTGACACACTCTACTACAGCCTCACGCCTACTCCATCCAGGCCACACCTCTTAATAGAGCCTCTGCCCATGAGCCTATGGAGGCCATTTTTATGCAAACCACCACACAGGCAAAGCATTCGTACATATAAATAAAATAGAGATGAAAAGATATTAGAATTCTGAATGGGGCGTGTGAGCCATATGCCATCAGGTGCGTGTGGAGGTCACTGGACCTAACTAGGTGGTCAGCACCTTTACTCGCTGAGCCCTCTCAGTGACTCTCAGTGACTCCAGTGTAACACGAAGGTGGCCTTCTCATTCTGTCTGGGCAATTCTACCATACAGTCACAGGGACTGCCGGACAAAAGGCAGGAGCAGAGCTAATGCTCCCATGGTGCCTTCTCAGTCACTCCTGCTGTTCTCAACCCCCGACAGCAGGCAGTATGGGTTTCAGAATTCTAGGCCTATCTCATCTTTTTGTTCTGGTTAGGGTTAGGGTTAGGGTTAGGGTTAGGGTTAGGGTTAGGGTTAGGGTTAGGGTTAGGGTTAGGGTTAGGGCTAGGGTCAGGGTCAGGGTTCTCCCTCTCTTCTTTCCAGAGACTTATGTAGCCCTGGCTGGCTTGACACTGGCCATGCAGACCAGGTTGGCTTTGAACTTGTGGTGGTCCTCTTGTCTCCACCTCTGTACCAGACCAGGTTGGCTTTGAACTTGTGGTGGTCCTCTTGTCTCCACCTCTGTACCATCACACTAAGTGAGAGTATCTTCTTTTTTTTTTTTTCTTTTTCGAAACTTTGTGTGTGTGTGTGTGTGTGTGTGTGTGTGTAGCCCTGGCTGTCCTGGAACTCACTCTGTAGACCAGGCTGGCCTCGAACTCAGAAATCCGCCTGCCTCTGCCTCCCAGAGTACTAGGATTACAGGCGTGCACCACCACTGCCCAGCCTGGCTACAATTTTTAAAAAAAGAATTATTTATTTTTATGTGTGTGAGTTCACTGTCACTGTCCTCAGACACACCAGAAGAGGGCCTCTGATCCATTACAGATGGTTGTGAGCCACCAGGTGGCTGCTGAGAATTGAACTCAGGACCTCGGGAAGAGCAGTCAGTGCTCTTAACCACAGAGTGATCTCTCTAGCCTCCAAACCATTTAAAAGTTTAATTTATATTTTATCTATGGTAGTGCTGGTATGTGCATAGTTTTGCGAGGGGGTTGTGCACGGGTGTGGCCCCTGTGAAAGCGAAAGGCTGGAGTTGCAGGCAGCTGTGAGCTGCCTAAGTGGGCGCTGGGAACCGAAGTTGAGACCATTGCAAGAACAGTGCATGTGCTTAACCACTGACCTGGCTCTCCAGTCACTCTTTTTTTTTTTTTTTAAGATTTATTTATTTATTATATGTAAGTACACTATAGCTATCTTCAGCACCCCAGAAGAGGACATCAGATCTGATTACAGGTGGTTGTGAGCCACCTTGTAGTTGCTGGGAATTGAACTCAGGACTTTCGGAAGAGCAGTCAGAAGGGTTAGGGTTAGGGTTAGGTTAGCAGTCAGTGCTCTTAATCGCTGAGCCATCTCTCCAGGCCCCAGTCACTCTTAAAAACATTTTTTTTTAAAAAAGAAGATTTATTTATCTTATGTGCATGAGTGTATTGCCTGCAGTATATCTATGTTCTGTCTGTATGTCTGGTACCCATGGAGGCCGGAAGAAGGTCTTGGTCGTCTGGCACTGGAGTTACAGAAGGCTGTGAGCTGCCCTGTGGTTAGTAACTGAATGGGGTCCTCTGCCAGGGCAGCACGTGCTCTGAACCCCGAGCCAGCGTCTCAGCTCTAGTCCTCTAGTTTTCATTTTGAGGCAGGCTCTTACTCAGTTGCCTAGGTAGGCCTTGAACTAAGTCTGAAATAGGCTCCCTGCCTCAGTCTCCTGAATGTCTGGGATCACAGAACCGTGCTGCCAGGCCTGCCAGACCTGTCTGTCTGTCTGTCTGTCTGTCTGTCTTCCTTCCTTCCATCTTTCTTTCTCTTTGGGTTTTCTTTTTATTTTTTAATTTTTTGTTTTTGTTGTTGTTTTTTGAGACAGGGTTTCTCTGTGTAGTCCTGGCTGTCCTGGAACTCACTCTGTAGACCAGGCTGGCCTCGAACTCAGAAATCTGCCTGCCTCTGCCTCCCAAGTGCTGGGATTACAGGCGTGCGCCACCAACGCCCGGCGTGCAAATCTTTTAAGACCAACCAAGTTCTAATTAAAAAATACTGAGGCTGTGACCAGGTGTCATTGCTGACCTCTGTAATTCCAGCACTTGGGACGCCAAGGCAGGGACACTGAGAATTTGAAAGCAACCTGAGATACTTATGGACCCAGTATTTAAAGCCAGCAACCAGTCAACCAGAACAAGGGCGGGGGGCGGGGGGAGTGGGGAGTGGGAGTGCGGGGGGTGGGGTGGTGGGGGTGGGGGGTGGGAGTGGGGGGGGTGGGGGTGGGGGTGGAGAAATGGTGTTATGTATTTGAGACAGTGAATGACTCAAGGCTCATAACAAAGCCTTTGTAAGACAGTTTCCAATTATTAAAGTACCTTTGATTTTAAAGCACATTGTGATTGAACTCCAAAGTTCAAATAATTGAGAACTGGGGCTGGGGACGGCTCAGTGGTTAAGAGCGCTGACTGCTCTTCCAGAGGTCCTGAGTTCAATTCCCAGCAACCACATGGTGGCTCACAACCATCTGTAATAGGATCAGATGCCCTCTTCTGGTGTGTCTGAAGACAGCTGCAGTATATTCATATAAATAAAATAAATAGATCTTAAAACAAATCAGATGGGTACTGTGGCTTTGACAGATCTCCTCTTTTCCTTTACAAAAAAAAAAAGAGATTTATTTTAGATCAGGGTATGGCAGTACAGGCATTTAATCTCAGCATTCAGGAAGCAGACCAGGTAATTCTCTGGATTCCAGGCTAACCTGGTCTACATAGTGATTGAGTCACATCATCCAAGGCTACATAGGGAGACCCTGTCTCAAGAAAACAAAGCAAAACCCAAAAACAACACACAGTGTGTGTGTGTGTGTCCACGTGACTGAATGCCCTGCTTGCACTGATCCTGAGGAGGCCAGAAGAGGGCGGCTGAGGCCTTGAAGCTGGAGTTTGTAAGCTGAGAGGGAGCTGGGACTGGGGTACTGAAAACTAAACTTCAGAGAAGCAGCGAACCCTCAAGCACCATCCCTCCATATCCTCACCTCACCTCTTGAGGACATATTTCACTCTTCCACGGAAGGCTAGAGGATGCAGAGGAAAGGTAGAACAGGTAAAACATATGTGGATCTCTTTTGTTGTTTTGATTGTTTGTATGTCTTCCGCTTGCTTGTTTTTTTTTTTCAAGACAGGGTTTCTCTGTGTACCCCCGGCTGTCCTGGAACCCTGTAGATTGGGCTGGGCTGAAACACAGAGATTCTCCTGCCCTACCCTGGAGTACTGGGTTGAGAGGCGTGTGCCCACTGATTGGCACTCAGCCTTTTTTTTTTTTAAAATAACAATGTTTTCAAAAATTTCATAAAACAGGCAGGTGTGGTGGCGCATGCCTTTAATCCCACCACTTGGGAGGCAGAAGCAGGAGGAACTCTGATTTCAGTCTAGTTTGGTCTACAGAGTGAGTTTCAGGACAGTCAGGGCTACACAGAGAAACCCTGTCTCTGCCCCAGCCTCCAAACAATTCTTTGACCACATAATTCCTGGATTGCCTTCATATCCTTATTCCCAGAACTAAAATCTGCTTTGAAACACCTTCACCTTCGAATGGCTCTCGGCCAAGATACAAGCCCTGCAGATGTACCAAACAAATGCCTCTTTTGGTGGCACCTTCAAGCCTGCACCAACAGGAGCTATCATGAGTAAACCACGCCACCAGAGATCCCCAGGAGGCCTCACCGTGCTTCTGAGAGCCGAGCGTTAGGGCTGACGGTAGAATTATAAGCTGCTTTTATTGTGACTGTGACTCTAGATTATGTATCTTCCTTTTCATGAAGGCCAGAAGCTGGTTGACGGGACTTGAACCTACAACAGCAGTGATCTAAGCACAGGGATGGCCGTCTTCTCCGTCCACCCTCCCTACCCATCCCCACCACAAGCCAGCGGGCTCAAGGGAGCCTAAGTCACCTACTTGGACCAAGAAGGTGCCCCAGGTCAGAGGAACAGCTACATCTTCTCTCCTTTCCTCCCTTCCAGACTGTAGTCCCATAGCAGGACGAGGGTGGCGTGAACCCTGTCTTAGTCAGGGTTTTACTGCTGTGAACAGACACCATGGCCAAGGCAACTGTGAAAAGGGCAGCATTTGACTGGAGCTGGCTCACAGGTTCAGAGGTTCAGTCCATTATCATCAAGGTGGGAGCATGGCAGCATCCGGGCAGGCATGGTGCGGGAGGAGCTGGGAGTTCTACATCTTCATCTGTAGGCTGCTAGCAAGAATACTGACTCCCATGCAGCTAGGGTGAGGGTCTTAAAGCCACGCCCACAGTGACACACCTACTCCAACAAGGCCATACCTCCTAATAGTGCCACTCCCTGGCCCAGGCACATACCAACCCTCACAGCCTCTAAGAGATCCCATGCAATGGGGTTCTATGAAGGCAGGGGAGATCATAATGCATTCGAGTGGGGGTGGGCCAGATACAGCCATTTAATCCAGGACTTCAGGGGCCACGGAAATCAGTGGGAGCTTGTCTTTCAGTAGCCAGTCCTGGGCTTCCGAGACTGAGTCCCTTCCTAAGGACCTCTGGCAGACAGACTCAGGCAGTCTATTCTTTTTCACCAGCTATGTGGGTATCATGAAACTCAGTGTCATCTTTCAAACAACTTAAATATTTCATAGCTGGCCCCGGGCAGGAGTCAGTGGCAGGAGCGGGAGGATCTATGAGAGGTGGCTCTGAATCCCCGGCTTCATCTTTTTCCAGCAGAGTGACTCTGGGCCATGTCAACTTGTTTTTTTTTTTTTTTTTTTTTTTTGTTTTGTTTTTGTTTTTGTTTTTTGTTTTTTGTTTTTTTGAGACAGGGTTTCCCTGTGTAGCCTTGGCTGTCCTGGAACTCACTCTGTAGACCAGGCTGGCCTCGAACTCAGGAATCCGCCTGTCTCTGCCTCCCAAGTGCTGGGATTAAAGGCGTGCGCCACCACTGCCCGGCCTCAACTTGTGGTTTTTCCAGGTCAATGTGAGGCTACCTATCCTGGGCTACTGTTTTTTTTTTTTTTTTTTTTTTTTTTTTTTTTTTCAGTTGAGCTGGACCGGGAAGCTGTGGTGTCTACTCCTATTTGTCTTCGAAGAGGAGGTAAGGATAGGGAGGAGAGGTTGCCCATCTTTAATTGGAGCATAGCAGGTGGCTTTTGGCAGCAAAGGCGCCCTAGCCCTGAATGGCCCCAGCACACAATTCACGCGTTTGCCAGGCTTGATGGAAGGATATGCAAATCAGACTCAATTCACAGCCTCACTTAACAGTTCCGTTGTAATTGCATCTAATTGAGGCTTATTCATAAATGTCATTGATGTAAGAAAGCTGCACACGCAGAGGAGTCCACCTCAAAGAAGGATGATTACTTCACAGCAGGGGAAACCCCCACTGAAGAACGTCTCTGTTGCTAGGACAACGGGAGGGAGAGTGAAGCTGGTTGCCCACGGTTACCCCTGTACCAAATGTCATCGGTGCACGAGTGTTAGCTTTGAATGGGCCTCAGGAGCACGGTGAGGAAGGGCAGTGGGAACTGCCTAAGTGAGTGTGAAGAGGCAGCCCCTCCCCCGCCTCCGCCATCTCAGAGGCCCCCCCTTTCCCGGCCTTGTCAACTGCACTGAGGAATCTGTCTCACTACAGGCCCATTCAGTTGGAACCTAAAGGTCCTCAAATAGCACGTCCTTCAAAAGTCATTTTTTTTGGGGGGGGGGATGGAGTAGAGTGGGTTCTCTCTCTTTAAAAATGTGTTAAGGGTCCAGCGAGAGATGGCTCAGTGGCAGAGCACAGACCTGCTCTTCCTGACTTGCTACATTGAGTTCTCAGTACCTGGGTGGGTTGGGGAGCTTACAACCACTTATAAATTCAATTCTAAGTGATCCAACACCCTCTTCTGGCCTCCTGGGGCATCTGCACACATACCATTCACATTCATGCACACACATGTAAATATGTATATGTGTATGTATGTATGTATGCATGTATATATGTATATATAAATAAAATATATATTTAGACAGGCTTTCTCTGTACAGTTCTGGTTATCCTGGAACTAGCTCTGCAGATCAAGTTAACCTTGAATTCAGAGATCTGCCTGTGTCTCTCTTCGGAATGCTGGGATTAAAAGTGTGCACTGCACCCAACTATGTAAAAAATAATTAAAAACATGTTTTTGTGAGGGAGTTATCTGTGTAATGGTTTCAAGATGTAGACTTACTGGGCTGATGCGTACAGATTTCTAGTTCTAACTTGCTCTCCGTGGATTCTGTAGTGAGCTGCGTTATCAGGAGCAGAGTACGTGAAAGTTCTGCGAGGTGTAAAGGCGGCAACTTCCCTCGGCACACTCTGTCGCACAGGGGAAACGTGTTTCAGTTTCTCCACGTGCTGTGAAGACTGCCTGTTTGCTGCCTTCTCTCTGCATCTAGAAAAAGCTCCAACGAGACCCACACAATTTCCAACAATCTACCCACCACCCCACTGTCCCGCCACTCATCACCTGTTAGAGCCGTGCCCAGAGGATGGCACGCTCCCCTTCATAGCCACCCCATCGTGCCCTCTAAACCTTTTCCTCTCAGCCTTCCCAGCCATGAGAACGCATTCCGCGTATTTAGAGACAGGGGTCTCACTGTGCTGCCTATGCTGGGCTTGAACTCATCACTGAAGTGATCCTCCTGCCTCTGCCTCACAAGTTAGCTGGGACTGTTTGTGTGCACCACTGAACACAACTGCATTGCCAATATCAAATATCTATTTATCTATTGCACTGCCAATATCAAATATCTATTTACCCACCTATTAATTCTCATCTATCATCTATCATTGTTATCTATCATCTATCTTCTATCAATCTTCTATTGTTTATCTATCTATCTATCTATCTATCTATCTATCTATCTATCACTTATCTCATGTATCAGTCTACATTTGTAGGTATGTACAAATTTGCATGCACATGTGCATGTGCAGACCACAGGTCAACATCAGATGTCTTTCTTTCTTTCTTTCTTTTCTTTCTTTCTTTCTTTCTTTCTTTCTTTCTTTCTTTCTTTCTTTTTCTTTCTTTTTTTTTTTTGTTTTTTTTTGTTTTTTGAGACAGGGTTTCTCTGTGTAGTCCTGGCTGTCCTGGAACTCACTCTGTAGACCAGGCTGGCCTTGAACTCAGAAATCCACCTGCCTCTGCCTCCCAAATGCTGGGATTAAAAGCATGCGCCACCACCGCTGGCCAGATGTCTTCTTAATTGTTCTTTACCCTGTTTTTAATTAATTAATTAATTAATTAATTAATTAATTAATTATTTAGAGACAGGGTTTCTCTTTGTAGTGTGGGTTGTCCTGGACCTATAGAAACTAGGCGAGTCTCGACTTCACAGAGGTTTGCTTGTCTTTGCCGCCTTCTTCTTCTTCTTCTTCTTCTTCTTCTTCTTCTTCTTCTTCTTCTTCTTCTTCTTCTTCTCCTCTCCTCCTCCTCCTCCTCCTCTTCTTCTTTTTGGTTTTTCCAGACAGGGTTTCTCTGTAACCCTGGCTGTCCTGGAACTTACTCTGTAGACCAGGCTGGCCTCGAACTCAGAAATCTGCCTGCCTTGTCCCTGCCTTCTGGCCACTTGGATTAAGGATGTGCTTCCACGCCCGGCTGGTTTTAAGAGCACTGACTGCTCTTCCAGAGTTCTGAGTTCAATTCCCAGCAACTACATGGTGGCTCCCAATCATCTGTAATGGGATCCAATGCCCTCTTCCAATGTGTCTGAAGACAGCTACAGTGTACTCACATAAATACAATAAGTAAATCCTTAAAAAGAAAAAAAAGATGTACTTCACCAGGCCCCGGCATCGCCATATTTTTGAGATAGACTCTCACTGAACCTGCAGCTCAACACATTGGCTAGGGTGACTGACTAGTGAGCCCCTGGGATTTGCCCGTCTTGAGTGCTCATCACACCCAGATGGTTGGGAGACACCATGTAGTTGCTGGGAATTGAACTCAGAACCTCTGGAAGAGCATTGGTTTTTCGAGACAGGGTTTCTCTGTGTAGCCCTGGCTGTCCTGGAACTCACTCTGTAGACCAGGCTAGCCTCGAACTCAGAAATCCGCCTGCCTCTGCCTCCCAAGTGCTGGGATTACAGGCGTGCGCCACCACGCCCGGCTACTTATTGTATTTATGTGAGTACACTCTAGCTGTCTTCAGACACATTGGAAGAGGGCATTGGAACCCATTACAGATGATTGGGAGCCACCATGTAGTTGCTGGGAATTGAACTCAGAACCTCTGGAAGAGCAGTCAGTGCTCTTAACCGCCCAGCTATCTCTCCAGCCTGAGAAGCACATCCTTAATCCAAGTGGCCAGAAGGCAGGGACAAGGCAGGCAGATTTCTGAGTTCGAGGCCAGCCTGGTCTACAGAGTAAGTTCCAGGACAGCCAGGGTTACAGAGAAACCCTGTCTTGAAAAACCAAAAAGAAGAAGAAGAGGAGGAGGAGGAGGAGGAGAAAAGAAGAAGAAGAAGAAGAAGAAGAGGAGGAGGAGGAGGAGGAGGAGGAGGAGGAGGAGAAGAAGAAGAAGAAGAAGAAGAAGAAGAAGAAGAAGAAGAAGAAGAAGAAGGCGGCAAAGACAAGCAAACCTCTGTGAAGTCGAGACTAGCCTAGTTTCTATAGGTCCAGGACAACCCACACTACAAAGAGAAACCCTGTCTCTAAATAAATAAATAAATATTAAAAACAGGGTAAAGAGTGAGTTCCAGGACAGCCAGGACTACACAGAGAAACCCTGTCTCAAAAAAGCTAAATAAATAAATAAATAAATAAATAAATATTAAAAACCGGGTAAAGAAAAATTAAGAAAGACATCTGAGAGCCGGGCAGTGGGCAGTGGTGGCGCATGCCTGTAATCCCAGCACTCTGGGAAGCAGAGGCAGGTGGATTTCTGAGTTCAAGGGCAGTCTGGTCTACAGAGTGAGTTCCAGGACAGCCAGGGCTATACAGAGAAACCTTGTCTCGAAAAACAACAAATTGAAAAAAAAAATCCTTACTTCAGACTCTCTCCCTAATGAATATCCACTTTGACCAACCTATCTCCTACCCCCACTGGAAAATTTCTCTGTAAAACATGAATTTGGGTAAAGTTTTACTTCATTTAAAATAAGTAGCAGTGGTTATTAAAGGTATCAAAGAGTGAGAGGTTAGGCCAATTTTATTCAACCTTCTAGGCCAAATGTTTGGCTTCTGGATGTCAGCAGCTAGGAAGAAATCCTCTCCTTAATGATGAATTTTACCAACTAGGAATTGATATGCAAATGTATGCAAATAGCAATTCCTCTTGGGGCCTCTTGAGACCGGGATTTGGTCTTAACAGGATTACCTCACTGGGCCAATTCAGTTGGGTAGAAAAAGCCATTGCAAATGGGATTTTCATATTAATAAGAGCTGCTGTGGGTTGAGTATCAGGTCTTGATGTGTCTATTTATAACTCCCCTAACATGGCAGCGATTAAACAGCAGACAGAGCTTTGTAGTTGGAAATCAGGCTTTCTTACGGCGCCAAGGTATTCAGAAGCCAGAATCTATCTTTTTCTTTTTTTTTCCTTTTCTTCTTCTTCTTCTTTTTTTTAATGTTTGCTTTTTAAAAGGAAAGGTCTCATATAGCCCAGACTGGGCACAAATTCAATATGTAACCAAGGATAGCTTTTTTTGTTTTGTTTTGTTTTGTTTTGTTTTCGAGACAGGACTCTGTGTAGTCCTGGCTGTCCTGGAACTCTGTAGACCAGGCTGGCCTCGAACTCAGAAATCTGCCTGCCTCTGCCTCCCAAGTGCTGGGATTCCAGGCATGGGCCACCATGCCCGGCCCTAAGGATAGCTTTAAACTGATTGATCTTCCTGCCTCAACCTCCCCTGTGCTGGAATTATATGCATGCGTTATCAGGTTGAGTTTATATAAGATAATGCTCTCCCTTTACCATTTAAAGGGAAACCACTGGGACTGGAGAGATGGCTCAACGGTGCCATCCAGAAGTCCTGAATTTGATTTCCAGCAACCACATGGTGGCTCACAACCATCTGTAATGGGATCCGATGCCCTCTTTTGGTATCTGAAGAAAACAGACGCGTACTCACATACATAAAATAAATAAACAAAATTTTAAAAAGAAAAATGAAAACCACCAATCACTCTAAAGGCTATCTTCAAATAATTAAGTATAAACATTAGCGTCTTAATTTTAATTGTGGGCAATTTACAGAGTACATGATAGGGCTTTTTTGTTTATTTCTCCCCGGACCCACCCATGAGACAGAGCTCTCTGTAGCCCTGGCTGTCCTGTGTAGACCAGACTGGCTTTGAACTCAGAGATCTGCCTGCCTCTGTCTCCTTAGTGCTAGGACTAAAGGTGTGTACAACCGCTGCCTGGCTTACTTTTTTTTTTTTTTTTTTTTCTCGAGACAGGGTTTCTCTGTGTAGCCCTGGCTATCCTGGAAGTCACTCTATAGACCAGGCTGGCCTTGAACTCAGAAATCCGCTTGCCTCTGCCTCCCAAGTGCTGGGATGAAAGGCATGTACCACCATCGCCCGGCTCACTTATGATTTCTTTATGGAGAAAACTTTGCAGGCCTTTCTTTTTTCGAGCTTTTGAGTTGTACAGTAGTGTGTTGTTACTGACAGTCACTGTTCTGTGCAACGGGCATGCAGGATTTCTGCTTCCCTCTGACTTCCCTCTGACTGTAGCTCGGGCTCTACTGATCAAACCTTACCATCCCCTGCTCCACATCTCCCAGCTCTGGCGACCACCATTCTATAGTTTTATTTATTTATTATTTTTTTGCACACGAGTTCAGGGTCTGAGGCGGTCTGAAGCGTAGGATCCATGAGAGAGCTGGAGTTACAGACGGCCAAAGCGAGGTCTGGGAACTCAGGTCCTCTGGAAGACACAGCACATAAAGAATTTAATCACGGAACCACCTCTCTCGTGTGTCTACTCTGAGTTTCTGTTTGTTTTTGCTTCTCCATATGTAACAGGCTCCCAGAGCTTACTGGGTCCCTACACCTAAGCACAACCGACGCCATGACAGAAGCAACATCAGGTCTATGGAACCCAGCACACAGGCAACGAAGCTCTATGCTCGCCAAAACAGGAACAAAGGATAAGTCAGGGTTGCCAGGATGTGGCTGGAAAGTCTCTAATCAGATCCAAGACAAAGCTCGCTCAGTACCTATGGCTCCTCCCAGCACTTCTCACCCCGCCCCTACCAAACCCCTCCCTTCCAGGGGCTGGCTTTGCTTTCTGCTTCCTTCCCCACAGCTTCTGATCTCTACATAACTTCACCTCTCTTCACTCCTGGTCATCTCCCCTCCTTCCCTCCCCTCCCCTCCCCTCCCCTCCCCTCCCCTCCCCTCCCCTCCCCTCCCCTCCCCTCCCCTCCCCTCCCCTCCCCTCCCCTCCCCTCCCCTCCCCTTCCCCTCCCCTCCCCTCCCCTCCCCATGGCCCAGCTCAGTTTGGACTCTTCCAGATGCCTCTAGCTGTTCTCCCCCCACCCCCCCGCATATCTATAATAAAACCCATCTCAACCACACCAGCAGGCATGCCCTCATTTTCATTCAGACCTAACCTCGTGTTTTGGCTTCTGTGGTTTTGTTTCTCGCTAACTGTTCTTGGCAACCGCAGCGTGTCAACCCAGGATATGGTTTTGTGCTTAAACGACCAAGGACAGTGAGGTTTCGGGCTGCATGATCTGGGCAAGTTCCAGGGCAGCTGGTGGATAAAGACTTCCTATTGGGCTCTCACAGTGCCCGGGTGTGTTCTGTGGGAGGATCATGCGATGTAGGTGGTTCTGTTCTAGATGATTTTTTTTTTCAACACCCGGGTTTCTAGTACCCCCCCCCCATGTTTCCACAGGGAGAGAATAGCTTTTCTTTCCTTTCTTTTCAATTGGCCCCACTCTTAACGGTCTTTCCAAGAGTGTCGTCTTTACAGTTTCCTGAGAAGCAATGGCATAGGCTTGATGGACTGTCAGAGATTTAGTGTCTGCGGGCTTCGGGTTATTTTTATATGAAATTATCTCAGGGAAGCACGGCGGCTGTTTAAATGTGGTCAATCACACAGTGTTTGGGTGTTTCTAGTGCTAAAAGGCTAGAGATGGGGAAAAGAAAAAGCATGTTAGTTTAATCATTATTTACACAATACATTTTACGGGTCTACATAAATTATGTGTTATTGACCTTTAATGAATATAGGCTTAATTAGATAATTTCATTGTGTTTAAAGACACAACATAATCATTTTAATATGCTCTTGATGTGTTTCCCCCTAAGTCTACACATGCCTTTGTCTACTGGCAAGGCCCTTTCCTAGAGAATTTCTTTTCAACTGTTTTCTGGTTTGCAGTTTGCAGAAATCTGATCTCACTGACATATGGTACTACTAAATTGTTTAATTTCCTAGATACACTACAGGGACTTTTGCTTTAATGGAGATCCGTATTTCCGAAAGACTTAAACATGAGGACGAAATGGGACTTTTTTTAGTAGCACTTTGTGGCTAGACTCTTTCATAGTCTTAGGCAGCAAGTGTGGAGCAGCTAAGGCTCAGCCCTCTAGTGTTGGCTCATGGAATTGCAGGCTAATTGTGACGCTGGGAGCACTTTGGGCTCTTGAAGATTGGAGTTTGGTTATTTCTTTTTCTTCTCTCATCCCAACTGCAGTTTCCCCTCCCCCAACTCTTCCTAGTCCTCCTGCTTCTCCAAGCCTGTCCCGATCCACTCCTTCTCTGATTCCCTTAAAAAAAAACCTTAAAAAAAAAAAAAAAAAAGAGCGGGGATCCCTCTCCCCCCAGGGATATTAACCAAATACAGCATAACAAGTTACAATAGGACTAGGTACAAACCCTCACATCAAGGCTGGACAAGGTCACCCTGTAAGGAGGAAAAGGGTCCCAAGAACAGGCAGAACACTCAGAGACTCACCCCCTCCCAGGGTTAGGAGTCCCACAAGAACACTCACTCAGCTACACAATCATGAGAGGACCTAGCTGAGAGCCATACAGGGTCTGTGATGGTTGTTTCAGCCTCTGTGAGGCCCCACGAGCCCTGCCTCGTTGATTCTGTGGGCCGTGTTCTGGTATTCTCCTCTGGCTCCGGCAGCCCCCCTCCCCCGCCTCCTGCGCGGTGGCCCTGGCTTTGCCTAGTGCCTCACTGTACTCCTCTGCATCTGCTCCCACCAGTTGCTACATGACACCTCTCTGATGATGGCTGGGCTAGGCACTGATCTATTATACTGGAAATCATTTTATTGATTCCCCCCCTCAGTCCTGTTTGGTTTTATTCTGGGTCTCTGTGCTGTCCAGTCCCTGGTTCCTGGTCATGGGGGCAGTGTGAGATGTGGGCTCTCTCTCGTTCTCTCATGGTGGAGGCCTCAGGCTGGACCCGTCGTTGGTTGGCCACTCCCGCAAGTTCTGTACCACCACTGTTACAGCACGTCCTGGAGGCTGGTCCCCAGTGTGTACATGGAGTGGCTCACAACTGCCTGTGTCTCCAGTTCCAGGAGACAGGGTGCTTTCTTCTGGCCTCTGTAGAGATCAGACATAAACATGGTGTACATGTATGCAGGTGCTCACATGCACATACAATTAAAACTCAAGCAATCAATCAGTCTTGGGAAGAAGACTGTGCTCCCTGAGTCCGGGCTTGGAAGTGTGACGGGAGGAGGGCAAAGGCTGACCCAGTCACACTCCAGACCTTCCTCTCTCGTGGGCTTTTAAAAATGTTCAGGGTAGCCGGGCGTTGGTGGCGCACACCTTTAATCCCAGCACTTGGGAGGCAGAGGCAGGTGGATCTCTGAGTTCGAGGCCAGCTGGTCTACAGAGTGAGTTCCAGGACAGCCAGGACTACACAGAGAAACCCTGTCTCGAAAAAACAAAAAAACAAAACAAAACAAAACAAAACAAAAATGTTCAGGGCACTGAGTGACTCATTCTTGACAAAATAGTGATTTTTGGTACCTCAAAAAGAAAAGCTTCAAAACTATGATACTTGAGTGCAAACATATGCAATTTAAGAGCAAACTGTCTTATAAATGTTCATTTACACAATTGGATTTTAGTGTTTCCTCATACCACATATATAACTATATGAACTATCCTCAAACAACCATTTAACTCATGATAGGAAAAAAAAAAAAAACAACAAAAAACCCAAGGCTACAGGGTAGTGTCCCCAAGAGCCCCCGGTGGCAATGTTCTCCCTGCTGGGTTTCAGCCCTGCTTTGGTCTGATCTCTGGCTGCCTCCCTCCCGCTTGGAGTGGGAATGTCCGTTTTGTGTTGTGTGTGGGAAGTATTTAATTCATTTAAAACATAAGTTTCTCTCTCTCTCTCTTTTTTTTTTTTTTGTAGGTATGTGTGTGTGCTTGAATGCATGTATGCATGCATGCAGGAGCCCAAGGAGGTCAGCAGGTAAGAGATTCCCTGAACTGGAGTTAGAGGCAGTGGTGAGCATCGTGTCTCGGCTGGGCGTTGAACCTCGGCAAAAGCAGTAAGTGTTCTTAACCACTGAGCCATCTGTTTAGCGTCCCTCTCTCTTCTCACAGTTAAGAGAGTTTCAGAAAAAAAAAACACTGTGCTCTGAAACAGTATCAGAATTGTAAGAATGTGGCGAAGAGGCTGGTTTGCAAGGAATCTCCAGGGGGTGGAGCCTCGCAAGAGGAAACCGCTTGATGGAGAGAGTAGGTCTTTCTGGGTCCTACTTCCTGCCTCATTGCTGCTTCCTGGTCCACTGGGATATGACCAGGTACTGCCACGTGCTCTAACCACTGTGGAGCCGCCGGTCGCCATGCCTTCCCTTTCATGATGGTTATATCCGTTGAAACTACAAGCCGCAATAAACCTGTACTAGTCAAATCAGTAATCAGCAGAGGAAGCTGGGATTGGCAACGCCTGCTTCTAATCCCAGCATGCGGGAGGTTAGGCGTGATTGGGAGAGCGGCTTGGGCCCACGTGTAGGAAGGCTGCAGCTCAATACGGAGCACCTTCCTGATGAGTTTAAGGTCCTGAGTTTGATTCCCAGTACTATGAACAAAGGCAACAAAACCTGATGGTTCTATGTCCCATGTTCTTCAACATAGTTAAACTGCCAAACTAGGGGTTTTCTTTGTAACGCCGTGGGAAGAGGCTGAGAGTGGGTGGGCCTCAGCAGACACCCCGAGGGCAAGCTCAGAAGCAGCTGGTTTTTCAGATCAGGTCCTGACCCCGGCTGAGACCTTGATCCCAGCCTTCTGAGAGGCCCTGAGGCAGGATCGAGCTAAGCCAGGCCCAGTGTGTTAGTCAGCCTTCTGTTGCTGTGACAAAAATCCTCAGTTTTGGTTCCTGGTTCCAGTCCACAGTGGCTAGACCCAGTGGCTTCGGGCCTTGGGCAGCGGAGTCTATCATGGTAGGAGCGCGCGATGGAGGTGTGTTGCTTACCTGAAGGCAGGCAGGAAGCCAAGACACAGGGAATGGCTTCGGTCTCGATATCTCCTTTAATGACGTGCTCCTGACCTGACTGTCTACATGTCCCCACTTTGTTCCACCACCTCCGGACAGCCTGGCTTTTCGCTTGTCTTTTTTTTTTTTTTTGGTTTTTCGAGACAGGGTTTCTCTGTGTAGCCCTGGCTGTCCTGGAACTCACTCTGTAGACCAGGCTGGCCTCGAACTCCGAAATCCGCCTGCCTCTGCCTCCCAAGTGCTGGGATTAAAGGCGTTCGCCACCACCGCCCGGCTTTCGCTTGTCTTCTTGAACGTTGTACAACCTGAAGCAAGTTCCAGGCGGTAGGAACGGGTGTTCTCATAGCCATGTTTTCGCTCCTCTCTTTTTCTCGGGAACACCAAGCGGTTATGTCCCAACTCCTTGCATATGGATGTTAATTGTTGGGCTCCAAGAAGAAATGCTACTTGGTCCCTTATGGCTGAGGCGAGTAAGAGCTGTGGGCTTTCTCCCTTTCTCTACCTAACCCTGTCCCTGGAAGGGGAGGGCGATGGGGTTGACACAGGTGCAGAAGGTAACAGAGTTGCAGCGCGGAGAGAACGGGGCTCTCTATATAACTGACCACTAGAGGGAGGCCTCCCCACTTACTGGACGAGGATGCGGAAAAGCAAACCTGTTGTCACTTGTTAAACTGTGGGTTGTTGTTGTTTTTTTTTTTTTTCTTTTCTTTTTGTAGCAATTCTCTATTTTGACAAATGTGATATACAATCTCTCTGAATCATGGCAATCTTTGGCTACCTGGTCAGTTAAATGGAATAACGTGGTGTATAGTGCTGGTGTGTGGCAGTGGTCCAGGGATGCCAGCTGTGGTTGCTGAGCTCCGGGGGGGGGGGGGATGCAGATTTTTGTTAGCAATAGCAGGACTCGCATTCCCACACCATCACCAGAAGATGCCAGCGTCCTGTCCTAAGGATACTGGGTGTGGTGGTGGTGCATTGCATTCTTGAGACCAGTGCTAGCCCCAGTGAGGAGCACAGCTGTTGCAGACACAGCCAAGGGCAGACTATAGACTTCTGGTGCTTCAGCTTCAAGCCTAGCTCCATACAGTTTTGGAAATTTTGGACACTGTAAGAAAAAAAAAATAACAACGCCCATCTACTTTCTCTCTGGGGAAGCACTGCTCCTCCCCTTCAGCTTTCTCTCCACGATATAAGACTCTGCCGGCATAAATTAATCTTTTGGCTTATGCTGGGCTCCAGATGTGGAAGGGGGGGTCTTCCTTCCTTGTCTGCTCCAGGGTCCCGTGCTTGTGGGCTTTGTTTGAATCCTGTGGGCTCTGTGTGAAGCTGTGCAGTGGGAGGTCGGTCTGGGAACCCAGCCCATGCTGCAGTCTTCCCCAGCACCGGGTCTCTTGAGGCTACAGGAACGATTTAAAGCACTTATCATTTCAAAGACAATAAAAATTGTGGAGGGATTATAACTCCGAAAGTGGTCTTTTCCCTTTTCCCTGTGGAGCATTCTAGAAGCACCTTCCATTTTTTTTTTTTATTTCTTGGTGGAGCAGAGGAAGATTTGTTTGCAATCCCACAAGAATTAGAAAAGTTTCAACTTCTGGGTGTTTTTGCTTAAAATCCAGATCTGGAGAAATCCATCTGCCTCTAGCCTCAAATTTTTTTCAATTTTTATGGCTTCTTTGGGGATTTTACATTATGTACCCTGATCAAACTCATTCCTCAGTCTTTCCATGTCCTTTCCTCCACCATTGTGACCTTCCCCCATAAGATAAAAAGTGGACTCAAGTCCAATTTGAGTCATTTGACCACTGGAGCATGGTCAAACTCTCCGTGGCCTGCCACCTAAATAGCTCGAGTCCTCCTGTTTCCGCACCCCTGCCAGAAGACGTCAATTGTGGGGAGCTACTCCTCAGCACCCTTATCACAGCTTTTCAGAGTTCTCTTTCTGTTTAGGTTCACACTCTTTTTTTTTCCCTTGAGGTCGGATTAGGATGGAGGGGAGCAGCCTCCTTAGTACTCCTGGCTTAGTCTTCCAAGTTCCCAGATTACACACTCAGTGTAGAGGGTAAAATATGTTGGGCAACATAACTTTTTTGTTGTTATTTAATAACAATGTGATTAGACAGAAATAGCTCTATCTTTGGGGTTTCTGAAACTGACAGAAGATGGCGCCAGAGAGCCAGTGTGGCGATGGATTGGGTCCAGAGCCGAGAAAGTCCCTGGAAACAAGTAGCCAGGGAACATCTTAGCATCCTGGTCTGTGTGTGTGTGTGTGTGTGTGTGTGTGTGTGTGTGTGTGTAAAAGCCATCATTGTCCATCCTCCCAGTCTCACTGTGTCACAAGACTTGGAACATGCTTCCCACAGACTTTGCCACCAGGACGCCATCCTCAACATAGCAGGTATGCTGGGTGTGGGGGTGCACTTATTGATCGAGATAGGAAGATCTGGAGTTGCCGGTCATCATGGACTACATTTCAAGTGTGAGGCCAGACCGGGTCCATGAGAACCCATCTTAAAAATCAAAACCAAGCAACCAAAGAATAAGAAATAAAGGACAGCCAGGACCACACAAACCCTGTCTTGAAAAACTAAAAAAAAAAAAAAAAGAAAGAAAGAAAGAAAGAAAGTTGGTAAAAACTATGGTGGTTAAAACAAACAAACAAACAAACAAACAAACAAACAGCTGGGTGGTGGTGGCGCATGCCTTTAATCCCAGCACTTGGGAGGCAGAAGCAGGTGGATTTCTGAGTTTAAGGCCAGCCTGGTCTACAGAATGAGTTCCAGGGCAGCCAGGGCTACACAGAGAAACCCTGTCTCGAAAAAACCAAATCCAAAAAACAAAACAAAACAAAAACAAACAAACAAAAAACCTATGGTGGTTGGAAGTCTGTCATCTTGAAAATGTTTTTTCTTTTGGTTTTATTTTCTATTGTAAAGGATGGCATCTGGGTTTAAAGTGTCCAGCCACTAAACTACACGTCCATTCTATCATATAGTATCAAGCTATTATTTTTGCAGATAATCTCCTGTATCCCAGGCTGGCCTCACACTGACTACATAGGTCAAGCTGATCTTGAACCCCAGACCCTCCTGTCAACACAGGAGGATCTGTGGAGGAAGTGAGATATCCCAGACACGAGTCCGTGCCCTTTACGGTTTGACTAGCGGAACTGAACAGAGATTGTTTTAGGTGGGGGGAAATGATGTCTCACGTGGTCCAGGCTGATTCTGAACTGCAGCACGTTCATGGAGGAGCCAGGAAGCTTGGGAGGAGAGAGAGGCCAAGGCCTTCCAAAGGGCCTGCTACCTTTCAGGATGATTGGGTTTGGCTCTCGACCAGGTTTCCGTTTACTGAGCAGGAAGGGCTCCTCAAGGAAGAGATGGTATCTCCATTGGGTGGTTAGGGAGCAGCAAAAACATCCCTGCTCGCTGGAGGCTCCAGATGGAAAAGCTCAGCAGCTCACTAGGAGTGCTGGGGAGGAGGGAGGAGTGCTGGGGAGGAGGGAGGAGTGCTGGGGAGGAGGGAGGAGTGCTGGGGAGGAGGGAGGAGCGCTGGGGAGGAGTGAGGAGTGCTGGGGAGGAGGGAGGAGTGCTGGGGAGGAGGGAGGCACAGAGAGGCCACATGGCACCTGGAGCTGCCCAGGGAGGGAATGATGGGAAACTCTTCCTGGAGGAAGAGCGACTCACTTATTCAGAGAGATCGAAGGACTGCTTTGCTTCTGAGTCTTTTGACTCAGATCTATTGCAAGGAGACGGAGAGGAAGGGTCCACAGGTGCCTACAGGCACGCAGCAAATTGAATCTCTGACTGAGTGAGGCCACCAGATCAGGCTGACTGTTTGCCCATCTGAGCCCAGACATGAAACAGGTGGCCTAGGCTCGAAGTTGGGAGAGGGAGGACAGCCTGGAGGAGGTGATGCAGGAGTTAGGTCCTGAGGGATGAATAGGGAGTGGTTAGATGAACTATGAAACGAGGGGTGGGGGCTGGGGTAGGCCATGCTGTGGCAGATGCTGAGACTCTCCCAGTGTTGTATAGATAGAGCATAAGGTCTCCTGTGTTGGTCCTAGAAGTATTTAGTTGAAATTCAAGAGAAGCACGGACCAGGTCGTATTGGTCCTATATATTTTATAACACTTGTCAGAGAGTTTGGGTTTTACCTTGAAGTCAATGGGGGAATCTGCTGAAGGGTTTGGAACAGGGTGGCCGACACCTTGGAGTATGGCTTTTCAACAGGAGAAAGGGAGGTGGGGTGGGGCTCGAGCCTGTGCAGACCGTGCCTCTTCTTCCAGACCAGCCTGTATTCCAGGCAGAAATGGGAGTCAGAGCTGAAACTGTGGACTGGGAGGGACCGGAAGTGCTCTTTCCGCAGCACGGCTCCAGAGGCGCCATCCCCTGGACTACAGTGTGAAGGGCGTGTCCTTAAAACTGCTCGCCACACATCCAAATGTCCTTTGACCTCACAGGGAGGAGAGGTGAAGGGTATTAATGATGGTGGTTTGATTAAGTCAACTCGAACTGCTAGTACTGGGGAGAGGGCTCTGTCAACGGAGTACATCCCTTGCAAGCAGGAACACTTGCGTTTGCTCCCCCTGAGACACGGGGAAACACCCAGCACGGTGGCATGCTCATCACACGTGCTTGTGATCTCAGTGCCGAGGAGGCAGAGGTGGGTGGACCTTGGGGTTCACTGGCCAGCAGGTCAGGCTTACTTGTCAAGTGCCAGGCCAGTGAAAAACCTAGCCTCAGACCCTTAACGCACAAGCGGGGTGGGGGGGTGGGGAGTGGGGTGGGGGTGGGGGAGATGGCTCAGGCAGCAGAGTGCCTAGAACAATCGAGATCGATCGAGGGCCTGAGTTTGGACCTGCCACACCTGTTTAGAAGCCCGGTACATTTAGGAGGCAGGTGCAGGTCTGAAACCCTAGTGGCCAATGAGGAGTTTCCAGGCTCAGTGAGAGACATTGTCTCAAATATTAACTGGCTGTGGTAGGAGGCATTGGTACCATTCATCTACCAGAGACGGCAGGAAAGGACAGCTCTGTGAGGCCTTGGTTGAGAGAAATGGGGAGGGTAGAAGGGGTGGGGAGTGGCGGGTTTTGGCACCCAGGTTCTTTGTGGTCTCTCATAGCCACCCTGGGGACTTGCCTAGGCTTAAGGCAGTTACGGTCAGGGTTAGATGAGAGGCTCTGGGGTCTGGACGGAGAACAGTGAACGTCACACAGAAGCCCACAGGACGCCCCGTGTTGTTCCCCTGGCCATGTCAAACAGCACACACACACACACACACACACACACACACACACACACACACGAGCAATGGTAGCTTTTGGGGGGAGGCCACACTTCTTCAGGATAGCCATGTGAAAGGAAATCCTCTCAAACACTTGGGCCTCATCAGTGAATTCAAGCCAAATGCAGTCAGCTTCCTTTGGTCCAGAGAAATGCGGATGCGCTCCCGATGGAGCCTCGCCCCGGGTGTGCCTGCCTCCCGAAAGACCCCTTTCTGAATATGCAGAGACAGCCTGTCTGGTTTCCAAGTAGGGAGGTGGAGCCTGCCCCTTCCTTCCCCAGGGTCTATGCTCATCTTCCTTGCTGGAAACCTTAAAGAGCATCCATAAAAGGCACACTGCAAATTTTGTAGGCTGTAAAACTCGCAGATGAATGCTCCCATCCTGCTTTATGAGCATCGGTTTTAAAGCCTTGGCTGTGCCAGGCAGGCCACCCCTCTAGTGTACGCGAACTTTCTCTTCAGGTGATGAGTTGTATTGTGAACTCAGCTGGAAGATCTCCGATGGCACAGGGTGACAACATCTGGAACTCGTAGAGGACATTGTCCCCCTTCCCCTACAGATAGCAGATGGGAGACGTCCCTGCTTCTTCTGTAAGTAGCATGATCTATGAGGTAGCTGAGTGACGGTCCCAGCATGCAGGAGCTATAGTGGTCCCCAACAGTATCTAAAGACCCCCGGGGGGGGGAGAGAGAGAGAGAGAGAGAGAGAGAGAGAGAGAGAGAGAATGAAGACGTTTAACACGGAGGCTCAAGCACACATCATACATCCTTTATCATCTGGGATCTTAAATGCTCCAACATCCAAAACTCTGAGCCATGAATGACATGATTTATACGTGGAAAATCCCCCTCGACCTTGTTTGATGAGTTGTAGAAAATGCAGGCAGATTAGTAATATGGTATGAAATCACCTTCAGATGACGTGAGTCCAGGGGGTATGTAAAATGGAAATGAATTTTATGTTTAGATTTGGGTGTCATTCCCAAGAATCACATTATGCATGTGCAAATCTCCCCCACCTCATATATCTCAAAACCCCTCAAATTTGTTCTTCTGATCCCAAGTATTTGGAGGAGAGATAGTCAGCTTCTGTCTTTGGGAGTCTCCAGTCAGAGGGAGGATGATAAACAGCCCGCAGTTGCCGAGGCAGAGCGCAGCAGAACACCGCCTCATGTGTGTGACTTACTGGGTTTGTCCTTCAGCCTGACAAACAGAAACCAAAGCAAAGCAAACCAAAACCACCCAAGTCACCTGTACCAAGAGTAAAATCCAGATGTCACAGCTGGACAAAGCCTTTGAGGTAGTTTAATCCAGTTTATTTAATCTACACTTTGGCCACCAAGGCCAAGATCGTGTTAGAGGTTTTATCAAGAGGTTTTATCTCCAAAGTCCTCTGATGTTTTTAAAATACTTTTCTTCCTTTCTTTCCCTCCTCATCCTCTTCCTTCCTCGTTGTTTAGCCAAAGGCAGCTTCAAACTCAGGGTGATCCCCCTGCCTCTGCCTCTTGAGTGCTGAAATTATAGACATGAGCCACCATGCTCGGATAAAAATAATTCTCTAATTTAAAAAAAGCAAAGCTAATTTTTAAAAGTAGGACAGTTAAACAAGACCCATTGGTTATTGCCTAATAATAGCTCAAAATTTTCTCCTGCCCTCAATTAGGAAACCTCATTAAGGAACAGGCTTTTTGTTCTCAGGAACCCACAGAGCACTGCCCGCTCACACCCCGTGTCTGAGGACGGCGGTGCAGTCCCAGGTTCCGGCAGCCTCCTCTGGGTCTGGGAGGGATCAGAGACTGTGAGACACTCACTCTCCATATAGCTTCCTGGTTCAATGAGAGGTCACTTCCTCCTTCCCACACAGGAGAGGCTTCTGCGGGCATTCCTTATTACCCATGGCGCTGAGCCTACCCTAGCAAGGGCAGCTTTTCAGAAGGATGGTGGATGGGGTAGGGTAGAAATAGTTCACTGCTAAGGTGCTTGCTACCAAGCCTGACAACCTGAGCTCAGTTCTGGGGACTCATATGGTGGAAGAAAAACCAATTCCTACAAGTTATCCTCTGACACACACACACACACACACACACACACTCACACACACACACACTCACACACACACACTCACACACACTCATGTACACACACACATGCACTCACTCTCATATACACGCATGCAGAAACTCATACACACGTACACTCACACACACACATGCACACATACACACACTCATTGTAGAGAAACACATGTAAGTAGAAGTAATGCTACTGAAACACCATCTACTAGCTGAGAGTAGTGGCTCACGGCAGTAATTTTAGGTGGACATGAAGTTCATAAGTTCAAGGCCATCCTCTGCTACACTGCAAGTTTAAGTCGAGCCTGTGCTAAATGAAGCAGTTCAACAGTCAATCAACCAACAGAAAACAGCAACACAGATTGAGGGTGATCTGGATGCAACCCTGGCCAGCTCACTGGTCCCCAAGCTGGTTAGGCCGTGTCCTCTTCCTCCGTCACTGCGCCCCGGGGTCCTATCTGAAGCAGTCTGCTGGGCTGAGGGGAACAACCTTTGGTGACAGAGGAAGAGGGCTCTTTGGCTAAAGCAGTTCTCAATCTGTCGATGGTGACCCTTTGGGGGCTGAACGTCCCTTTCACGGGAGACACCTAAGACCGTTGTAAAACAGATAATTACATTACAATTCATACCAGTAAGCAAAATTACAGTTATGAAGCACCAGTGAGAACAATTTTGCGGCTGGGGTCACCACAGCGTGAGGAACGGTATTAAAGGGTCAGGTCGCAGCATCAGGACGGTTGAGAGGCGCTGCACTAGAGTCGCCGTGCTCCCCGGCGGGAACCTCCAGACCCCACAAAGCAACAGCAACAACAACAACAACAACAACAACAACAACAACAACAACAAAAGACAGGGGAAAAAGGAGTAAAAAGAAACCCTAGCATTTCTATACAACTGTCCCTCGAGGAGGGTGGACTCTGGGAGCTCGAGCGAAGGATAGGCTTGGGCATCTGGGCAATCCCTGCAGGGCAGAGCCGGCCTTTACATTCCTTTTAGAGAATCCATATCCCAGGAAAGCCGCGCCCATCACGCTCTGTGGCGTCAGGGATGCAGCGTTTTCCCCTTCTCCTTGAAGCAGGAGGCTGACCTTCCTGTCTGCATGGGCGGCACTGTTTATTTTATTTTTCTATTTTTTTTTTTGTTTTTTAGAGACAGGGTTTCTCTGTGTAGCCCTGGCTGTCCTGGAACTCACTCTGTAGACCAGGCTGGCCTCAAACTCAGAAATCCGCCTGCCTCTGCCTCCCAAATGCTGGGATTACAGGCGTGCGCCACCACGCCCGGCTAAGCCGCACTGTTTATTATTGTTTCTCGATAGACTTAGCGCAGAAGCTGCACAATGTCCGTAAGGTCTTGAGCCTGGGCTCCTTGTGTCCCCGCAGTGGAGGCTCACTGGCAGGAGACTTCCCAGAAAACAGCTCATGCTGTAATCCCAGCACTTGGGAGGCAGAGGCAGTCGGATTTCTGAGTTCGAGACCAGCCTGGTCTTCAGAGTGAGTTCCAGGACAGCCAGGGCTACACAGAGAAACCCTGTCTTGAAAAACAAAAACAAAAACAAAAACAAAAACAAAACAAAACAAAACAAACAAACAAAAAAACCCAAAAAAACAAAAGAGAGCCGGAGGAAGTAAGCGGAGAAGGGGCTGCGGCCAGAAACCGGCCCAGGCAGTGGGAGGTTGACACTATGGAAACGTGGGGTGTGGTAGGGGGTGAGCGGTCCCACTGAGGGACAGTTACATGCCAACTGTACCCTACCTTCAGCTCTGAAAGCGCAGTACCCTTACAATGGCGTTGAGCCAGCCTTGACTCCCAGGGTACGGTGGAGAGCTGGGGGCACTGATTTTCTGCGTGCCTGCTAGTCTTCCGGGGTTTGAGAGGGCTCACACAGAGACTTGGCCCAGGGGCAGGGCGGGGCCGAACCTCCACTCTGAGGCCTTGGAGATGGTGGTTTTCTGTGTATTTTACCACGATTTAAAACTGTACAATTAAAAGTAGAGGCCAGGGTGCAGGCTCGTAATCCCAGCTACTTAGGAGGTGGAGACAGGAAGACTGCAAGTTGCTCAGGACTACAGAAGGAGCTGCAGGCTAGCCTGGGCAAAGTAGTGAAGCTCTGTCTCAAGAATAGCAAACTGGTTGGTGATAAAGCACATGCTTTTTATCCCAGCAGGGAAGGCAGAGACTCGGCTAGCTTGGTCTAAGGAGTGAGTTCCAGGGTAGCCAGGGCTACAGAGAAACTTTGTCTTAAAAAGTAAACCAAGAGCCGGGTGATGGTGGCGCATGCCTTTAATCCCAGCACTTGTGAGGCAGAGACAGGCGGATTTCTGAGTTCGAGGCCAGCCTGGTGGTCTACAGAGTGAGTTCCAGGACAGCCAAGACTACACAGAGAAACCCTGTCTCAACCCCCCCCCCAAAAAAAAAGTAAACCAAGGGGGCTGGAGAGGTGGCTCAGCAGTTAAGAGCACTGACTGCTCTTCCAAAGTTCAAATCCCGCAACCATCCTTAACAAGATCTGACTCCTTCTTCTCGAGTGTCTGAAGACAGCTACAGTGTGCTTATAATAAATAAATAAATAAATAAATAAATAAGTAAATAAATAAATCTTTAAAAACAAAAACCCACAAACCAAACCAACCAACAAACTAACCAACCAAAAAACAATAGAAAAAAGGTCTATGGGTCCATCTCAGCAGTAGATTACTTGTCTAGTATATATACAATCTTACATTCCATCCCTAGTACCCTCCTCCCCCCCCCCCCCCACTGGTGGTGGTGGTGCACTGTCATGTAGCCCTTCTTGGCAGAAGTCTCAAGGGAAGGCAGTGGCTCCCAGTGTGCTTTGGGCCTGTCTGGACACCCATGACACACATTCATCCGATAATACTGTTTATTGTCTATAATTTGTAAGGTTTTGGTTTTGGACATTGAAAAAAAGATAACTAAAGTGAAAACTTCTAGTTTCTTTGGAAAGTTAGATCACATGATGTTCTGCTGGGGCACACAGCTTTCACCCAGGTGAAAGGGATGTCTTGCTAAAGCAGACACAGGAAAGGCTGTTTTCCCAAAGCAGGCACGGGTGGAAGGATGTTTGGATATAGCAGACATGGAAAGACGCTTGTGGAAGAGGATAAATATGACGCCACAGGCAGTGGGAGATCAGCATTCATCACTGGTTTGGTTTGCTCCACCTCGCTGTTCTTCCCTAGTGACGGGAATGTATTGGTTCTCCCTACACAGCTTTGTTGAACTCAGCTGAGCTCAGCTTGTGATAAAGCCACCCAAGACTGCTCTCGAAGTGTCTGCGGCTGTCAAGCCTGGAGATGTCTTCAGGATTGAGCCACAGCTGCTGGTTCGTGCCCGGTGTCTGCCTGCCGAGAGGGCTGGGCTGTAACTCCCAGTTCATGCCTGGTGTCTGCCTGGTCTGCAGCTGCCGAGTCATATTTGATGTTTGCTACCGGACTGAACTGCCTCCAAAGATCAAACTCACCCCCAAAGAACTATGGCTGAACAGGTCCACTTTCCCGTGTCCTAAGAACTCTTTTCTTCTATTATATCTGCTGGGTGATGGGCTAGAGGAGAGGCTGAACCCTTATTAAACACAGACTGCAAAAAATTTATGCCTACAAACAACCCATAAAACAAAGAGCTGGCCACTGAGTTCAGATTCCCAGCGCCCAGGTCACCAGCCAGGCACAGTATGTGCATCTGTAATCCCAGTACCACGGAGGCACAGAGAGGAGGATTCTCTGGGGCTTGCTGGCTAGTGAGAGACCCTGTCTTAAAATATAAGGTGAGTGGCTGGGTGTGGACTCAGCATTCACAAGGCAGAGCAGGCAGATCTCGGTGAGGCCAGCCTGGTCTACAGAGCCAGTTCAAGGACAGCAAGGGCTACACAGAGAAACCTTGTCTTAAAAATAAACAAAACAAACAAAAACAAACACCAAGCCGGGCAGTGGTGGTGCACGCCTGTAATCCCAGCACTCTGGGAGGCAGAGGCAGGCAGATTTCTGAGTTCGAGGTCAGCCTGGTCTACAGAGTGAGTTCCAGGACAGCCAGGACTACACAGAAAAACCCTGTCTCGAAAAAAACCAAAACCAAAACCAAAACCAAACCAAACCAAACCAAACCAAACCAAACCAAACCAAACCAAACCAAACCAAACCAAACAAAAACAAACACCAAGCCAGGCGGTGGTGGCGCATGCCTGTAATCCCAGCATTCTGGGAGGCAGAGGCAGGCAGATTTCTGAGTTCGAGGCCAGCCTGGTCTACAGAATGAGTTCCAGGACAGCCAGGGCTATACAGAGAAACTCTTTCAAAAAAAAAAAAAATCTAAAAAAAACCCCAAATCAAAACAAACAAAAAACAAACACCAAACCAAACCAAAAAGAAACAAAACAAACAACAAAAATAAACCCAAAATAAACATTCCCCCAATGCGCAAAACAAAAAATGAGTATGTGTATGCACAGATATAAAAATACAACTATCGAGTCCATTTTTGTTGGTATGTGTGTGTGGTTTAAGGGCTGACACTGTGTGTATGTGTGTGTATAAAACAATAATAGTCATCAAAGAAAAGAGGCTATCAACTTGAGAGTTGGGTTGAGACTGGGAGGGGCTGGAGGGAGGACATGGGACACTAGGGGAAGGGGGTCAATTAAAAACACACTGAAGGGCTGGTGAGATGGCTCAGTGGTTAAAAGCACGACCGCTTTTCTGAGGTCATGAGTTCAAATCCCAGCAACCAACATGGTGGCTCACAACTATCCGTAATGAGAAACAAAGAACCTATGGGCCAGAGGGAATGGGGGGGGCAGTGGGGGGGTAGAGAGAGAGCAAGAGGGAGAAAGGGGAAGGGGGTGGGAACAAAACAAAACATACACTTAAAAAACAGACAGGACTCGAAGGAGAAACAGGGCACTTTTGTCTACTGTGCCAGTGTACACGGAGCAGCTGTTCCCCCTGCCAGAGCAGCTACATGGGGGACGCTGAGACTGGGCTGAAGCAGTGGCAGGATCCAGAGCAGCTGGACAGCTGCACGTCAGCCTCAGGACCTTAGCTCCACGTCTGGGACCCATTTAAAGATGTTAAAGTTGTCCTCTGATCTCCACATGTGTGCGGCGGTGGCATCCTCCGACCCCCGACTCCACACGCGGTAATTAGAAAAATAAAGGGGGCCGGGGGGTGGTGGCTCACGCCTTTAATCCCAGCACTTGGGAGGCAGAGGCAGGCGGATCTCTGAGTTCGAGGCCAGCCTGGTCTACAGAGTGAGTTCCAGGACAGCCAGGGCTATACAGGGAAACCCTGTCTCGAAAAACCAAAAAAAAAAAAAAAAAAAAAAAAAAAAAAGAAAAATAAAGGGGGTGATTCGACTGGTGTGTCCCCACGGGTCATGTGATCTCTCCCTGTCTACACCCCCATAGTGATGGTATCTACTGAGTTGTGCTTCCGCTCGGAGGCCAGTACCATGCCGTTTAGACCCTCCAGCCACCAGGATCACACGCTGCGCACACATCTTTTCTTTATAAAGTCCTTGGCCTCAACTAATTTTTAAAGTTGCATAAAACAGCCCAACAGAGGGCACATGAGTCGGTCAGTAGTTGCTGTAGTAAATATTGATCAGAACAGCAGATGCCCACAGCTGCACTCCAGCAATCAATCCCACTGCCCACTGTGTGACCGGCCACGTGCTTTATACGCTGAGTGGGACTTGCACTGTTGTTTGTGATAGTAACAGATTGGGAATCAGCTTAGATAGTCACCAGAAAAGGAAGGGCTTCTTTCTCCTCCCTTAACCCCTCCCTCTTTCCTGCAGTGCTGGAGGCTGGATCCAGGTCTTGTTCTTATTAGGTAAGCCCTGACTCCCAGCTGCAGAAGAGAAGGTCGCTGTTTCTGATCGGTCTCTTAGTTTGCAAAAACAGAGACTTCCGGGAGCAAAGACTCCAGTGCAGAGGACTGGGGGGCCTCCTGGAGACCTGGAGAAGGTGGATGGGCAGGAGGTGGTTTGTTCTTTCCCGTCTCAATATGTGGGGGTTCTACACTGTCCCGGAGTTTTCTGAAGAAGCCATTTAACTCCATCCCAGCCTTTCTTAAGAAGTCCCCACTGGCATCCCGGCGTGCAGTTGTCTGTGGTTTGCTAACATCTTTTGTGGGTCATTTGCTTCCCCCATTGCTGAGGAACTTGAAGCCTGGAGAACCGGGGGCTGCCTTGAAAACCCTCTGCTTTCTGTTTGAGGGGCTGTGAAAAGAGACACTTTTGCTGTCCGCTATTATCGCTGAAAATTGTGGCTTGAGTCTCCCGGCTGGCGACACAGAAAGGACGGACAACCGGGGCTTGGATTGCTCAGGGCACAAGGCAGGGGGTTCAGCCAAGCCTGATCACAGTGTGTAGGGCGGGCAGCTGTGAGAAGACTATTCCGGCACTGGCTTTATTCTGAGGGGCCGTCTGGAGTGCTCTCAGCCTAGCTGACATCCTCCAGAACACACAGGGCATGTGGCTACCTTCTGTCCTCCCCTTCTCCCTCCCAGGCTTGCTTGCACCCATCCAGTCTAAGGTGATGGAGTGAGCATCCTCTGGCTGCTGGGAAGGGGACGTGGGTGATTAGGACCAGCCGTTCTCCAGGGACTCCTCAGGGACTCTCTGAAGTGTTTCCTTGAGAATGAAATTGGACCGGGTGGGACCCCTGGAGCTTGAGTGGGGTGGTCAGCAGAGTGGAATTCAGAGGATGACAGGACCCCAAAGTCCTGGCTTGAGAGGTTGACATTAATCTGCTTTTTTTTTCCAGGAACCTATGGCACATTGTCTTTTCATCTTGGTTTCCTGACCTGGGATACACAGTAAGATGAGAAATTCCAGGTCATATCCTGCCCGCCTCCCTAGCACTCTGCCCTGAGAGACCTCTGAGCTTTTGAAGGGGAAGGCGGGACAATGGGTAGGTAGCAGCCCGAGGAGGGAAGAACCCCAGCTCCTCAAATCTCAGCATCCAGCCCTTTATCAGATGGGCCCCTGGAGGAGGGGGATGGGCTGGAGGAGGCTGGAATATCCTGATGGTGGTTGTTTTCCTTTGCTTTGAAGTCCCTATACCCCAGGGGTAGTGGAAAAAATAACAGGATTTCCTGAAGTTCAGCATACAGGTTCTCAAAACATTATCATCATCATCATCACCATCATCATCATCATCATCATCACCATCATCATCCCCCAAACAAAACAACAACAACAATAGTATTCCCAAACAAATAAACAAAACTTCCCCCAACCTCCCTCCCTCCCTGCCTCCTCCACACCCCTCCTCTTAAAAGCAAAATATTGTGAAGTAAAGGTCGCAGACTGGTTGGTTGCCGCTGTATCTGGCTTTGCTTGTGTTTTTGTTGGCCCGAGGAGTATTTTCTTTTTGCAGCCAACATTTAAACATTGGGGAATTTCAAATAGCAATCCAGAGCACACGGAGATCCGGACTGTGCTCGGAGTCACACAGCTACACAGTGGTTGTTGGCCGGTCACCAAAGCCAAACGTGTTGTCTTAGCTGGTCTCCGACTCTGCAGATATGTAGGCTTGTTATCTTTCAGGCCAAAGACCTGGAAACCCGCTGCCTTCATGATATTTTTCTGGATAAGCTTTCTGGAGTGCTGGAGGATCTCTATTATTTTTGGATTCTCCTCCAGACTTGATAGCCCTTCCCTGGTGGTGTTAGTGCCGATGAGGCTGGTGAAGGAGGAGAATCTGGCATTCAAGGGCAAGCTTCAGAAACCCAGAGAGTCTGAGTTAGCCTGGGCTATCTGAGACCTTGTTTCAAAAAACCCCCAAACAAGGGCTGGTAAAGGCTCTTGGGTAAAGTGCTTCTTATACACACGTTGAGGACTCAGGTTTGAATGTCCATAGCCCAAATACCATTTAGATGAAGCTGATGGGGAGGCAGGAGGCAGAGACAGAAGCCCAGAAACTCATGGGCTATGTAGCCTGATACATGCAGTAGAGACGCTGAAGAAAGCCAGGAGAAGAGTAGTCGGTGCTCTTAACCTCTGAGCCATCTCTCCAGCCCCGACTCTGTGAATTTATGACTGTTAGAATTTGCATGGCACATAGGAAATGGGCTACCTATACCTCCTTCCTTGAGTCCTTGCCTCTTTCCTCTATTTTAAAGTCCAATGATAGTAACTCAGGCTCTGCCTTTTGCAGGACCAGGGCTAAGGCCGTAGGAAAGATCGAAGATACATTGGGTGGATTTGGCTTTGACAAGCTAAGGAAATTATAATAAAGAATACTCAATCTTGATTTTGTGGTGGTGCATGTCTAGGTTCATGACGCGGTGTGTGTGTATGTGTGTGTGTGTGTGTGTGTGTGTGTGTACATGGAGGTCAGAGGCTGATGTTAGGTGTCTTCTGTCTCTCTTCACCCATTGTTATTGAGAGATGTAGTGTCCCTATGTGGTCCTGGTTGGCCAGTAACTTGTGACCCAGACCAAGCTGGGCTTGGCTTCACAGATACCCATTTGCTTCTCCCTCCTGGGTGCTGGAATAGAAAGTGTGTGCCACTGAGCCTGGCTTCTTCATCTTCCTCTTCAAAAGTTTTACATTTATTATCTCTTTTTTATGTGTATGACTATCTTGTTTTCTTATATGCATATGCCGCACACACATGCCCAGTGCCTAGGGAGATCAGAAGAGGGCATCCGAGCACCTCAGGCTGGAGGTCTAGACAGTTGTGAGCCACCATGTGAGTGCTGTGAAGGGCGGTCCTTAGCAACTGGAGCCACACGTGTTCATAACTGTGGCGCCATCTCTCCAGACCGTTAGCATGCTTCTGTGTGTGTGTGTGTGTGTGTGTGTGTGTGTGTGTGTGCCTGTGTGCATGTGTGTACTCGTGCATGCACACCCTCATGTTTGGTTTGTACACTGTGGTGCCATGGCATGCCTGTGGGGCATCATACTCGGGTTTGATACCTTTATCTGCTGAATCATCTCACTGGCCCCTAATTTTGATTTTTTTTGATGGGAAAGCAGAGCCTATTGTTTTTTGTATACTTACAGTGTAAATTTGACCTGACATATTATCTTCTATGTATGTATTATGTGTACTTTAAGGGACTATTTGAGAATCCTGTTGTTTTACATTAAAAATTCAGATTTTTGTTGAGCAGAGGCGGCACACACCTTTTCGCCCCAGCACTTGGGAAGCAGAAGTAGGTGGATCTCTGTGAGTTCCAGGCCAGCTTGGTCTATGTAGTGAGTTCTAGGATAGCCAGGGCTATAGAGAGAGATGCTGCCTTGAACCACTGTCCCCTCCCAGTACCCTCCCCCCCAAAAAAAAAATTCCTGGAAGATGAGATGGCTTTGTAGGTGAAGGCACTCACTGCCAAGCCTGACGATTTAATTTTAATCCCTGAAAACCATGTGGTAGAAGGAATTAATTTCTTCAAGTTTCTCCCTGAGAGTTATGGCATGCACACAAATAAAAAATGTAATTAATTAAAGAATAATATATTAGATTTCTTTGGAACACTGGAAGATCTAGAAACCTAGACCAGTCATTGGCTGGAGTTGGCCAGCAGTTGCTCTTTTTTAATGGATGGGGTGTGCCTGCTGGAGACCATCTCAACATTTCAGTGACGTGTCCACTTGTACACACACACACACACACACACACACACACACACACACACTCGAGCGCTCGAGGCCACTCTGTTGCTGGTCCCTTGTGGGCATTTAAGCTTGACGTCTCCAAAGGACATTTTTGCTGCGGTCATGGGGGGAATTGCGTCTCAGAAAGAGCCATAGGTCACGGGTTGCTAAACCCAGTCTGAAGTTCCGTGATCGAGGCGGGAAGTGGACCAAACAGCATACAGAACATGTCAATCTTCCTCCTGCATCTGCTAAGTTTCTTCCTTTAAGGGCTCCCCAGTCAGGTGAGGGGGTACCGTCTGCTCCGCACCAAGCAGTATAAGGAGGAAGAGCAGCAGAGCCCATGGAAATGAAGGTACATGCATAGTGTTGAATTCTCTGGGGCTCCTCAGAGTTTAGAACACACTGTCTGGGTGGTGGTTCTGGGGCTGTAGTTCAGCTGGGAGAGTGTTTGCCCAGCATGCTTGAAGGCCTGGGTTCTGTCTCCACCATCACTTGTCATCCTGGCACTGGGGAATCAGGGGAGCAGAAGCAGAGGCTTTGGATGCTGAGTTCAAGGCCAGCCTGGGACACAGGAAAAATTAAAAGGTAATGCTGATTTCACTGATCTCCCTGTCTTTGTTGAGATTCCTTCCTTCCTTCCTTCCTTGTTTTTTTTTTTTTTGTTGTTGTTTGTTTATTTTTGTTTTTTTGTTTTTCGAGACAGGGTTTTTCTGTATAGCTCCGGCTGTCCTGGAACTCACTTGGTAGACCAGGCTGGCCTTGAACTCAAAATCCACCTGCCTCTACCTCCCAAGTGCTGGGATTACAGGCATTCGCCACCACCGCCCAGCGCCCTTTTCCTTCCTTCCTTCCTTCCTTCCTTCCTTCCTTCCTCCCTCCCTCCCTCCCTCCCTCCCTCCCTCCCTCCCTCCCTCTCTCTCTCTCTCTCTCTCTCTCTCTCTCTGTGTGTGTGTGTGTGTGTCTTTCTTTCTTGGGACTAAGAAGATGGAGCCCTGGCCCCAGCTGTTCTCTGTCCCTACCTGGGTTCTGTCTGCTCCACAAGTAAGGAGGTGACTCTTGAGGGGTTTACACATGGAGACTAGCTGACTTTCCTGCCTGTCTTCCTTCTCTGATGGTACCTGGTCTTTGTGATTGAATGGTGGTTTTGATCTTGTCCCAATGCCCCTCGCACAGGTTGTAGGAGCCCACTAAGAGGGGCGTGAGTTAGGTGGGGCAGGCAGACTTGATGTAAAGGAAAGCGAGCCATATGGAGACTAAGTGACTTACTCAGCGGGCAGCAGAAGAGCAGGGTCCCCTCGGCCATCCAGGCCTTTCTTCCCTCACCTCCCAGCCTGATGTTGGGGATTACTTTTTTCAGATGCCAATTATTCAGATTTTTATTAAAAAATTGTTAACATTTTTTTTATTTTTGTTTTTCAAGACAGGGTTTCTCTGTGTAGTCCTGGCTGTCCTGGAACTCACTCTGTAGACCAGGCTGGCCTCGAACTCAGAAATCTGCCTGCCTCTGCCTCCCAAGTGCTGGGATTACAGGCGTGCGCCACCACGCCCGGCTCTGTTAACATTTTTTATACAGCATGTTTTGATAATATTTATTTCTCTTCTTCAACTCTTCCTAGATCCTTCCTACCCTTTTACCCACTCAGGTGTGTGTGTCTGCGTGAATGTATGCTGTATGTGAGAGCACCCCAGGAGGCTAGAGAAATGTGTCAGATACCCTGGATCTGGAGGGGGAGGGGAGGTACAGGGTATGTACCCTATGTGGGTACTGGGAACTGAAATCATTTTTTTGGGGGAGAACAGGAAGTGCTCTGAACTTCTGAGTATCACTCCACATTGCTGGGGACTTTTAACTGCAAGGCTAAGGCAAATAGTGTTTTACAAACGATTGAACAGAGTCCAATAGTCAAATCAATTTACTAGGTACAACTAGATTTTACAAACGAAATGGAACAAAATGGATACTATCAGCACTCCTTGTAAGCCAGTCATATTAGTCATGTTCGCTGCTGTTTGGGTTTCCAGTCTCCTGCTGCTGCTTGGTTGGGAACAGACTCTTCAGACTCGGCTTTCAGATGCTGTGAAGCCTTATCGGTCCTGTCTGCCGGGGCTTCAGGGAGATTAGATTGCCGTGACGGGTGGTTGGGCAGTCTTGCTTTTGCACATCTGACAATTCAAGGCAGGAATGTATGCGCAGACAATAGGACTTTCAATGTACTATGACATTGGATAAAAAAAAATATTACCGTTGTCCGTGGTTACCATTACCCAGAATGTGAAGGTATGTCCCTGTTGTGGAAGACAACACGTACTTTGGACAAAGGACCTGGTAGAATTGAGCTAGATCTGACCCGGAAGCCTCTTCCCTAAGGACTTGGTCTCAGTACCAGAACTCATCATACAAACTGCCAAGAGAGAAGAGCAACCACCGGCTGTGACTCCCAGAACCCCAGTGACCAGCGTGGCAGGTTATCCCCACAGGCGCACTGGCCTTAGCTTGTATCTTGGCAGTGACTGACGGCTGTCTAACTGGACTTGCTCAGTGGGAGGGAATTCATACCTGGCTCTGTACATTTAGCCAAATACCGACAACTGGGGCGGAGCCTAGAGCAGAAACCACTGCTGCAGCTTTCCTAAGCTGGGGTACTTTCTCACTGCATGTATGTAGCGTGAAATCTTAAAAACCACAATGCATGCTATGGCCAGCAAGGCTCCAGCAGGCCCTGCTCTCATCTTTGGCACTCTCTGACCGGGAGCTCTGAACTCTCGCCACCTGACTCACTAAGTTCCCACGGGCAGGTCACTACCACACCAGCCCCACGCTTCCAAATTCCCGCTGACTTTTGGGGTGCACTTTTTGCAAACCCATGCTTTGGCTGCCATACCTTTCTCTCTTGAACCCAGTTGAGCAGCCTTGAGAAGGAAAACACCACACAAACTTAGTTCAGAACCAATGGTAACTCAATCGCTGGGCGCAACAACTAACATCCTAATTATAAGCTATTCTAAGGTAAATCCTCCGGTAGTGGTAGCGGATCCAAGCAGATCAGACACACGAAACGGGATCTCTACTACTTACACTTTCACCTTCATGCTCCTGTGCTCCAGCCCACTCTTGTCTTCTCTTCCAAGGTCCCTCTGTCCAACCCGGAAGTCCCGCCTACTCACCCAGTGATTGGCTTCTTTATTCATTAGAAGAGTCACCTGGAGTCTGGAGTGATTCCCTCAAGTGGCAGGCAGCCCGGCTTGGGGAAGCTGAATCAAAATACAAACAGCTCCAGGGCTATCCACAACACATTTAAATACTTATTCTTTTTTTTTTTTTTTTTTTTGGTTTTTCGAGACAGGGTTTCTCTGTGTAGTCCTGGCTGTCCTGGAACTCACTTTGTAGACCAGGCTGGCCTCGAACTCAGAAATCCGTCTGCCTCTGCCTCCCAAGTGCTAGGATTACAGGTGTGCGCCACCACGCCCGGCTAAATACTTATTCTTATGCGCACAGGTAAGGGTGATTCTTGTCTCTTGTCTAAGTCAGTGTTTTATTACTGTGAAGAGACACTATGATCACAGCAACAGTAATGAAATCATTCAAACGGGGCTTGCTTAAAGTTTCAGAGGGTTAGTCCACTGCCATCAGGACACTAGGCTGTCCCTTACTGTACAACCTTGGGAGGTAAATACGAACACCTGCTCACAGATGAGACAGAAATGTGGAAGCTATACAACCTCCTTTAGACACATACACACGTCCCTAGGCCACAGCAAGGCCCCTCCTACAAAGTCAGTGTAGTGTGTTTCTAAAAGGGAGAAGAGAGGTAACATTTGAGTAAAAATGCAAAGCTGAAGAAAAGGACCAGATGATTGAACTATTATGTCAGTGTTTCATGGAGAAGTCAGGAATCCTCATAGGATGCAGAGCTACAGTGTGATATGACACTAGCTCCTGTGGTAGAGGCCATGACCTCCCTAGGTCATGTCTACACAGTCGTCCCAGAGTGTCTGTTTATCACAGTCAGTAAAGAGGGCACATGGTAAACTGTCATCCCCCGCCCCTGAAAAAAAAAAAAAACAAAAGAAGTGCAAAATCAACTTTTATTTTTTTGTTTTTTTCTATCGAGACAGGATTTCTCTGTGTAGCCTTGCCTGTCCTGGAACTCACTCTGTAGACCAGGCTGGTCTTGAACTCAGAGGCAATCCGCCTGCCTCTGCCTCTCAAGTGCTGGGATTAAAGGCTTGTGCCACCACCACCTGGCCCAACTTTTTTTTTTTTTTTTAAAGATTTATTTATTTTATGTGCGAGTACACTGCTGCTGTCTTCAGACACACCAGAAGAGGGCATCAGATCTCATTAACAATGGTTGTGAGCCACCATGTGGTTGCTGGGAATTAACTCAGGACCTCTGCAAGAGCAGTCAGTGCTCTTAACTGCTGAGCCATCTCTCCAGCTCCCCCCCCCCCCCCCGCCCTCCCTCCCCCCGTCACCCTGCACCCCCCCCCCCCAATTCAACTTCTATGACTCGGGGAGCTAAACCAGAACAAAGCTTTGGTATAGGCTGGAAGTTGTTTTGGTGACAAACAAAAAACGAACCAAGATTCTCTACTCTAGGGTTTGTCCCCAAAACAAAAAGTCCTGGTCCACAAGGCAGGAGAAGAAGTCAGCATCCCCTTTCCAAGGGCTGTTTTCAGTGCAGTAGTTCTGAAGGTACCCGCCACAGCCGCACACTTCGACCAGACTCCACATGCTGTGATTGGTGAGACTGTTTGGGAAAACAAGGGCCCACGGGCAGGGGGCTGCTGTTCCACGTTCAACAACACATGAAGTGACAGTTCTCATACTGCAACATAAGCTGGGCGGCCACAGTTAAAGAAGAAAGAGTTAAAGTCAAGAAGAAGTGCTGGACTCACCCCCACGGCGTCTGCGGTAGGGAAGGTTTCTAACCCTGGAGGCTGCCTCTGAGCTCTCAGCCGTCCTATGCCATCTCCTCTTCCTCTTCCTTCCTGTCCAGGTCAGAGGTGTCTGAAGACTCGTGGAGCAAGACATACTCTCTGCTACTGAAGGCAAATGTGAGGACGTCGGTCTCCTTCAGTTCATAGTATCTCTGTGGCTCAATCCGCTGGTAGTTCAAGAAGGTCCCGTTGCTGGAGCAGAGATCAATGATGTAGGGCTTCACGCTCCGACCCAGCGTGCCGTCGGCGCGGGTGTACTCCACAAGCCGGTACTGGAAGACCGCGTGCTGCTTCGAGCAAGAAGGATGGTCGATGGGAATGTCCGCGATGAGTCGGTGTCTGCCGAGAAGGTACGCGCTCTGCCGATGGAGGTGAAGGACTGGAAGCGCCTCATCATTTTTAAAGGGGTAGAGACGCCACTGTTTTTTGGGGGATCCGGGCTTCTGGGGGCTCACTGTATTTAATCACCACACCCCGGAAGGTATTAGCGTCCTCAAGAAGTGCCCCGGAAAGTTCCAAGCTTGGTTTTTCTTTCATAGGCTCCTCTTGGCTTCTGTTAGCAGCAGGCCGAGGGATCACCTCCTGAGCTCCATCACCAGCGCTTTGAATCTGCTGGCGGTGCTCCCTGCGCCTGGCATTGTGAAGGTCCCTCTCTTTTTCCTGAGCCTGCAGGTTCTGGCTGTCTCTATCCCGATGGTGCCCACAGAGAGGCCTCTCCTCAGAGCGCCTGCTTGGGCGGGACTGGCCCCGATGCCGATGCCGGTGCCGGTGGCGCCGGTCTCTCACACTCCTCCGAGCACTCCGGTACTCCCGTTTCGACGGCTCCCGGGGCCGTGGATCCTCTGGTCTTCTCCGTGGATGGTCCTCACGCTCCTGCTTCACCCTGACCACGGAGGAGCGGAGACTCCGACTACTCTTAGTCCGAGGAGACTTGCTTCTTCTCGGGTAGGACTTCCTTTTCTTTTTGGCTGGGGACTTACTGGCTCCCCGGGTTCGGCTCCTGCGGTGACCAGTTTGGCTAGGCTCAGAGGCGGGCTGGGATGTGTCTGGAGCATCAGGCCGGCGGCGCGCGACGGGTTCTGGGCTCAGACGCTCCTGCTTCACCAAGATGGTCGTCAAAGCGTGGCCAGACAGGTGCCTCGGGCCGCTTCCCAACTCCTGGTCGCTTTTCTCTGCCTTCATCCTGCTGCCTGCCCCGCTGAGAGTCATTTCCACAGTCTGTTGAGCTGCTTGAGCGTTTTAGTATCTTTTTTTTTTTTTTTTTTTTTTTTTTGTTTGGGTTTTTCGAGACAGGGTTTCTCTGTATAGCCCTGGCTGTCTTGGAACTCGCTCTGTAGACCAGGCCTGCCTCGAACTCAGAAGTCTGCCTGCCTCTGCCTCCCAGAGTGCTGGGATTACAGGCGTGCGCCACCACCGCCAGGCTTGCTGCTTGAGCTTTTAAAGCCTCAAACTGATCCCTAGTGACACACTTCCTCCAACAAGGCCACACCCACTCCAAGGCCACGCCTCCCAATCCCTCTCAAGTAGTGCTAATATCCAGTGATCACGCATTCAAATAGCCTATGGGGCCATTCTTTTTTTTTTCAATATCAAAATAATTTATGTATAATTTTCAATAAATACTTGCTATGTTGCCATATCCCCAATGATAAATCAACTGTTCTGAGTTAGCAAGAAATTAGGTTTATACATTTATCTATTATGCAGCATTTAAGAATAAAGCTGTCTGCTTCTTCCTCTCACCTGGGGTCAAGGCTAGGCCAAGTTCCAATCTCCACCCACAGGAACATTCTTGAGTAAGAAATTCCCAGAATGTACTGACTGATAGTCACCTGACCCTCTCTGGAAAGTCCCAGGTGAGGTTTTTTGTTTTGTTTTGTTTTGTTTTTTTGTTTTTTGTGTTTTTTTCGAGACAGGTTTTGTCTGTGTAGTCCTGGCTGTCCTGGAACTCACTCTGTAGACCAGGCTGGCTTCGAACTCAAGAAATCCACCTGTCTCTGCCTCCCTAGTGCTGGGATTACAGGTGTGCGCCACCATGCCAGTCGAGGTTTTTTTTTTTTTTTTTTTTTTTTTTTTTTTTTTTTTTTTGGCGAGACAGGGTTTCTCTGTGTAGTCCTGACTGTCCTGGAACTCACTCTGTAGACCAGGGTGACCTCAAACTCAGAAATCCACCTGCCTCTGCCTCCCAAGTGCTAGGATTACAGGGGTGTGCCTCCACGCCTGGCGCCCTTTCTCTCTCTCTCTCTCTCTCTCTCTCTTTCTTTCTTGGGACTAAGAAGATGGAGCCGTGGCCCCAGATGTTCTCTGTCCCTACCTGGGCTCTGTCTGCTCCACAAGTAAGGAGGTGACTCTTGAGGGGTTTACACATGGAGACTAGCTGACTTTCCTGCCTGTCTTCCTTCTCTGATGGTACCTGGTCTTTGTGATTGAATGGTGGTTTTGATCTTGTCCCAATGCCCCTCGCACAGGTGGTAGGAGCCCACTAAGAGGGGCGTGAGTTAGGTGGGGCAGGCAGACTTGATGTAAAGGAAAGCGAGCCATATGGAGACTAAGTGACTTACTCAGCGGGCAGCAGCAGAGCAGGGTCCCCTCGGCCATCCAGGCCTTTCTTCCCTCACCTCCCAGCCTGATGTTGGGGATTACTTTTTTCAGATGCCAATTATTCAGATTTTTATTAAAAAATTGTTAACTTTTTTTTTTTTTTTTTTTTTTTGTTTTTTTCGAGACAGGGTTTCCCTGTGTAGTCTTGGCTGTCCTGGAACTCACTCTGTAGACCAGGCAGGCCTCCAACTCAGGAATCCACCTGTCTCTGCCTCCCAAGTGCTGGGATTAAAGGCGTGTGCCACCACTGCCTGACCATTAACATTTTTTTACACAGTATGTTTTGATAATATTTATTCCTCTTCTTCAACTCCTTTTTACCTACTCAGGTGTGTGTGTGTGTGTGTGTGTGTGTGTGTGTTTGTGTGTGTTTGTGAATGTATACTGTGTGTGGGAGCACCCCAGGAGCCTAGAGAAATGAGTCAGATACCCTGGATCTGGAGTGTGTGTGTGTGTGTGTGGAGGTACAGGGTATGTACCCTATGTGGGTTTTGGCAACTGAAATCAGGTTTTTTGGGGAGAACAGGAAGTGCTCTGAACTTCTGAGTATCATTCCACATCTCTGGGGAATGGACTGACTGAAAATCACCTGACCCTCTGGAAAGTCCAAAGTGAGGTTGTTTTTTTGTTTGTTTGTGTTTTGTCTTTTTCTTTCTTTCTTTCTTTCTTTCTTTCTTTCTTTTTTTTAATTTTTTGATTCAGGGTTTCTCTTTGTAGCTCTGGCTGTCCTGGAACTCACTTTGTAGACCAGGCTGGTCTCGAACTCACAGATCCACCTGCCCCTGCCTCCCAAGTGCTGGGATTACAGGTGTGTGCCACCATCTTTTTTTTTTCTTTCTTTCTTTCTTTTTTTCTTTTTTTATTGTTTTGCAAGACCAGGGTTTCTCTGTGTAGCCCTGACTGTCGTGGAACTCACTCTGTAGACCAGGCTGACCTCAAACTCAGAAATCCACGTGCCTCTGCCTCTCAAGTGCTGGGATTAAAGGCATGTGCCACCACCACCTTGGCGCAACTTCTTTTCTTTTTAAAGATTTATTTATTTTATGTGCAAGTACATTGCTGTTGTCTTCAGAAATACCAGAAGGGGGCATCAGATCTCATTGTGGTTGCTGGGAATTAAACTCAGGACCTCTGCAAGAGCAGTCAGTGCTCTTAACTGCTGAGCCAACTCTCCAGCTCCCCCCCCACGGCCCCCCGCCCTCCCCAAACCCCTTCCCCCCGTCACCCTGCACCCCCCCCCCCAATTCAACTTCTATGACTCAGGAGTCAAACCAGATCAAAGCTTTGGTATAGGCTGGAAGTTGTTCTGGTGACAAACAAAAACGATCCAGGATTCTCTACTCTAGGGTTTGTTCCCAAAACAAAAAGTCCTGGTCCACAAGGCAGGAGAAGAAGTCAGCATCCCCTTTCCAAGGGCTGTTTTCAGTGCAGTAGTTCTGAAGGTACCCGCCACAGCCGCACACTTCGACCAGACTCCACATGCTGTGATTGGTGAGACTGTTTGGGAAAACAAGGGCCCACGGGCAGGGGGCTGCTGTTCCACGTCCAACAAAACATGAAGTGACAGTTCTCATACTGCAACATAAGCTGGGCGGCCACAGTGGAAAGAGTTAAAGTCAAGAAGAAGTGCTGGACTCACCCCCACGGCGTCTGCGGTAGGGAAGGTTTCTAACCCTGGAGGCTGCCTCTGAGCTCTCAGCCGTCCTATGCCATCTCCTCTTCCTCTTCCTTCCTGTCCAGTTCAGAGGTGTCTGAAGACTCGTGGAGCAAGACATACTCTCTGCTACTGAAGGCAAATGTGAGGACGTCGGTCTCCTTCAGTTCATAGTATCTCTGTGGCTCAATCCGCTGGTAGTTCAAGAAGGTCCCGTTGCTGGAGCAGAGATCAATGATGTAGGGCTTCACGCTCCGACCCAGCGTGCCGTCGGCGCGGGTGTACTCCACAAGCCGGTACTGGAAGACCGCGTGCTGCTTCGAGCAAGACGGATGGTCGATGGGAATGTCCGCGATGAGTCGGTGTCTGCCGAGAAGGTACGCGCTCTGCCGATGGAGGTGAAGGACTGGAAGTGCCTCATCATTTTTAAAGGGGTAGAGACGCCACCGTTTTTTGGGGATCCGGGCTTCTGGGGGCTCACTGTATTTAATCACCACACCCCGGAAGGTATTAGCGTCCTCAAGAAGTGCCCCGGAAAGTTCCAAGCTTGGTTTTTCTTTCATAGGCTCCTCTTGGCTTCTGTTAGCAGCGGGGCGAGGGATCACCTCCTGAGCTCCATCGCCAGCGCTTTGAATCTGCTGGCGGTGCTCCCTGCGCCTGGCATTGTGAAGGTCCCTCTCTTTTTCCTGAGCCTGCAGGTTCTGGCTGTCTCTATCCCGATGGTGCCCACCGAGAGGCCTCTCCTCAGAGCGCCTGCCTGGGCGGGAATGGCCCCGGTGCCGGTGCCGGTGGTGCCGGTCTCGCTCAGTCCTCCGAGCACTCCGGTGCTCCCGTTTCGACGGCTCCCGGGGCCGTGGATCCTCTGGTCTTCTCCGTGGATGGTCCTCACGCTCCTGCTTCACCCTGACCACGGAGGAGCGGAGACTCCGACTACTCTTAGTCCGAGGAGACTTGCTTCTTCTCGGGGAGGACTTCCTTTTCTTTTTGGCTGGGGACTTACTGGCTCCCCGGGTTCGGCTCCTGCGGTGACCAGTTTGGCTAGGCTCAGAGGCGGGCGGGGATGTGTCTGGAGCATCAGGCCGGCGGTGCGCGAGGGGTTCGGGGCTCAGACGCTCCTGCTTCACCACCACGGTCGTCAAAGCGTGGCCAGACAGGTGCCTCGGGCCGCTTCCCAACTCCTGGTCGCTTTTCTCTGCCTTCATCCTGCTGCCTGCCCCGCCGAGAGTCATTTCCACAGTCTGTTGAGCTGCTGGAGCTTCTTAGTATTTTTTTTTTTTTTTTTTTTTTGATTTGGTTTTTTCGAGACAGGGTTTCTCTGTATAGCCCTGGCTGTCCTGGAACTCGCTCTGTAGACCAGGCTGGCCTGGAACTCAGAAATCCGCCTGCCTCTGCCTCCCAGAGTGCTGGGATTACAGGCGTGCTCCACCACCGCCCGGCTTGCTGCTTGAGCTTTTAAAGCCTCAAACTGATCCCTAGTGACACACTTCCTCCAACAAGGCCACACCCACTCCAAGGCCACGCCTCCCAATCCCTCTCAAGTACTGCTAATATCCAGTGATCACGCATTCAAATAGCCTATGGGGCCATTCTTTTTTGTTTTTTCAATATCAAAATAATTTATGTATAATTTTCAATAAATACTTGCTATGTAGTCATATCCCCAATGATAAATCAACTGTTCTGAGTTAGCAAGAAATTAGGTTTATACATTTATCTATTATGCAGCATTTAAGAATAAAGCTGTCTGCTTCTTCCTCTCACCTGGGGTCAAGGCTAGGCCAAGTTCCAATCTCCACCCACAGGAACATTCTTGAGTAAGAAATTCCCAGAATGTACTGACTGATAGTCACCTGACCCTCTCTGGAAAGTCAGAGGTGAGGTTTTTTTGTTTGTTTGTTTGTTTTGTTTTGTTTTGTTTTGTTTTGTTTTGTTTTTGGTGTTTTCGAGATAGGGTTTCTCTGTGTAGTCCTGGAACTCACTCTGTATACCAGGCTGGCCTCGAACTCAAGAAATCCGCCTGCCTCTGCCTCCCAAGTGCTGGGATTAAAGGGGTGTGCCACCACTGCCTGACCGTTAACATTTTTTTACACAGTATGTTTTGATAATATTTATTCCTCTTCTTCAACTCCTTTTTACCTACTCAGGGGTATGTGTGTGTGTGTGTGTGTGTGTGTGTGTGTGTGTTTGTGAATGTATACTGTGTGTGGGAGCACCCCAGGAGCCTAGAGAAATGAGTCAGATACCCTGGATCTGGAGTGTGTGTGTGTGGGGAGGTACAGGGTATGTACCCTATATGGGTATTGGGAACTGAAATCAGGTTTTTTGGGGGAGAACAGGAAGAGCTCTGAACTTCTGAGTATCATTCCACATCTCTGGGGAATGGACTGACTGAAAATCACCTGACCCTCTGGAAAGTCCCAAGTGAGGTTGTTTTTTTGTTTGTTTGTTTGTGTTTTGTCTTTTTCTTTCTTTCTTTCTTTCTTTCTTTCTTTCTTTGTTGTTTTTTAAATTTTTTGATTCAGGGTTTCTCTTTGTAGCTCTGGCTGTCCTGGAACTCACTTTGTAGACCAGGCTGGTCTCGAACTCACAGATCCACCTGCCCCTGCCTTCCAAGTGCTGGGATTACAGGTGTGCGCCGCCATCTTTTTTTTTCTTTCTTTCTTTTTTTCTTTTTTTATTGTTTTGCAAGACCAGGGTTTCTCTGTGTAGCCCTGACTGTCGTGGAACTCACTCTGTAGACCAGGCTGACCTCAAACTCAGAAATCCACCTGCCTCTGCCTCTCAAGTGCTGGGATTAAAGGCATGTGCCACCACCATCTGGAGCAACTTCTTTTCTTTTTAAAGATTTATTTATTTTATGTGCAAGTACATTGCTGTTGTCTTCAGAAATACCAGAAGGGGGCATCAGATCTCATTGTGGTTGCTGGGAATTAAACTCAGGACCTCTGCAAGAGCAGTCAGTGCTCTTAACTGCTGAGCCAACTCTCCAGCTCCCCCCCCACGGCCCCCCCCCCCCCCCCGCCCTCCCCAAACCCCTTCCCCCCGTCACCCTGCACCCCCCCCCCCAATTCAACTTCTATGACTCAGGAGTCAAACCAGATCAAAGCTTTGGTATAGGCTGGAAGTTGTTTTGGTGACAACCAAAAACGATCCAGGATTCTCTACTCTAGGGTTTGTTCCCAAAACAAAAAGTCCTGGTCCACAAGGCAGGAGAAGAAGTCAGCATCCCCTTTCCAAGGGCTGTTTTCAGTGCAGTAGTTCTGAAGGTACCCGCCACAGCCGCACACTTCGACCAGACTCCACATGCTGTGATTGGTGAGACTGTTTGGGAAAACAAGGGCCCACGGGCAGGGGGCTGCTGTTCCACGTCCAACAAAACATGAAGTGACAGTTCTCATACTGCAACATAAGCTGGGCGGCCACAGTTAAAAAAGAAAGAGTTAAAGTCAAGAAGAAGTGCTGGACTCACCCCCACGGCGTCTGCGGTAGGGAAGGTTTCTAACCCTGGAGGCTGCCTCTGAGCTCTCAGCCGTCCTATGCCATCTCCTCTTCCTCTTCCTTCCTGTCCAGTTCAGAGGTGTCTGAAGACTCGTGGAGCAAGACATACTCTCTGCTACTGAAGGCAAATGTGAGGACGTCGGTCTCCTTCAGTTCATAGTATCTCTGTGGCTCAATCCGCTGGTAGTTCAAGAAGGTCCCGTTGCTGGAGCAGAGATCAATGATGTAGGGCTTCACGCTCCGACCCAGCGTGCCGTCGGCGCGGGTGTACTCCACAAGCCGGTACTGGAAGACCGCGTGCTGCTTGGAGCAAGACGGATGGTCGATGGGAATGTCCGCGATGAGTCGGTGTCTGCCGAGAAGGTACGCGCTCTGCCGATGGAGGTGAAGGACTGGAAGCGCCTCATCGTTTTTAAAGGGGTAGAGACGCCACCGTTTTTTTGGGATCCGGGCTTCTGGGGGCTCACTGTATTTAATCACCACACCCCGGAAGGTATTAGCGTCCTCAAGAAGTGCCCCGGAAAGTTCCAAGCTTGGTTTTTCTTTCATAGGCACCTCTTGGCTTCTGTTAGCAGCGGGGCGAGGGATCACCTCCTGAGCTCCATCGCCAGCGCTTTGAATCTGCTGGCGGTGCTCCCTGCGCCTGGCATTGTGAAGGTCCCTCTCTTTTTCCTGAGCCTGCAGGTTCTGGCTGTCTCTATCCCGATGGTGCCCACCGAGAGGCCTCTCCTCAGAGCGCCTGCCTGGGCGGGAATGGCCCCGGTGCCGGTGCCGGTGGTGCCGGTCTCGCTCACTCCTCCGAGCACTCCGGTGCTCCCGTTTCGACGGCTCCCGGGGCCGTGGATCCTCTGGTCTTCTCCGTGGATGGTCCTCACGCTCCTGCTTCACCCTGACCACGGAGGAGCGGAGACTCCGACTACTCTTAGTCCGAGGAGACTTGCTTCTTCTCGGGGAGGACTTCCTTTTCTTTTTGGCTGGGGACTTACTGGCTCCCCGGGTTCGGCTCCTGCGGTGACCAGTTTGGCTAGGCTCAGAGGCGGGCGGGGATGTGTCTGGAGCATCAGGCCGGCGGTGCGCGAGGGGTTCGGGGCTCAGACGCTCCTGCTTCACCACCACGGTCGTCAAAGCGTGGCCAGACAGGTGCCTTGGGCCGCTTCCCAACTCCTGGTCGCTTTTCTCTGCCTTCATCCTGCTGCCTGCCCCGCCGAGAGTCATTTCCACAGTCTGTTGAGCTGCTGGAGCTTCTTAGTATTTTTTTTTTTTTTTTTTGATTTGGTTTTTTCGAGACAGGGTTTCTCTGTATAGCCCTGGCTGTCCTGGAACTCGCTCTGTAGACCAGGCTGGCCTCGAACTCAGAAATCCGCCTGCCTCTGCCTCCCAAGTGCTGGGATTACAGGCGTGCTCCACCACCGCCCGGCTTGCTGCTTGAGCTTTTAAAGCCTCAAACTGATCCCTAGTGACACACTTCCTCCAACAAGGCCACACCCACTCCAAGGCCACGCCTCCCAATCCCTCTCAAGTAGTGCTAATATCCAGTGATCACGCATTCAAATAGCCTATGGGGCCATTCTTTTTTGTTTTTTCAATATCAAAATAATTTATGTATAATTTTTAATAAATACTTGCTATGTAGCCATATCCCCAATGATAAATCAACTGTTCTGAGTTAGCAAGAAATTAGGTTTATACATTTATCTATTATGCAGCATTTAAGAATAAAGCTGTCTGCTTCTTCCTCTCACCTGGGGTCAAGGCTAGGCCAAGTTCCAATCTCCACCCACAGGAACATTCTTGAGTAAGAAATTCCCAGAATGTACTGACTGATAGTCACCTGACCCTCTCTGGAAAGTCCCAGGTGAGGTTTTTGTTTTGTTTTTGGTGTTTTCGAGACAGGGTTTCTCTGTGTAGTCCTGGCTGTCCTGGAACTCACTCTGTAGACCAGGCTGGCCTCGAACTCAAGAAATCCACCTGCCTCTGCCTCCCTAGTGCTGGGATTACAGGTGTGCGCCACCATGCCAGTCGAGTTTTTTTTTTTTTTTTTTTTTTTTTTTTGGCGAGACAGGGTTTCTCTGTGTAGTCCTGACTGTCCTGGAACTCACTCTGTAGACCAGGGTGACCTCAAACTCAGAAATCCACCTGCCTCTGCCTCCCAAGTGCTGGGATTACAGGGGTGTGCCTCCACGCCTGGCGTCCTTTCGCTCTCTCTCTCTCTCTTTCTTTCTTTCTTGGGACTAAGAAGATGGAGCCGTGACCCCAGCTGTTCTCTGTCCCTACCTGGGCTCTATCTGCTCCACAGGTAAGGAGGTGACTCTTGAGGGGTTTACACATGGAGACTAGCTGACTTTCCTGCCTGTCTTCCTTCTCTGATGGTACCTGGTCTTTGTGATTGAATGGTGGTTTTGATCTTGTCCCAATGCCCCTCGCACAGGTGGTAGGAGCCCACTAACAGAGGCGTGAGTTAGGTGGGGCAGGCAGACTTGATGTAAAGAAAAGCGAGCCATACTGAGACTAAGTGACTTACTCAGCGGGCAGCAGCAGAGCAGGGGTCCCCCTCGGCCATCCAGGCCTTTCTTCCCTCACCTCCCAGCCTGATGTTGGGGATTACTTTTTTCAGATGCCAATTATTCAGATTTTTATTAAAAAATTGTTAACTTTTTTTTTTTTTTTTTTTGGTTTTTTCGAGACAGGGTTTCCCTGTGTAGTCTTGGCTGTCCTGGAACTCACTCTGTAGACCAGGCAGGCCTCCAACTCAGGAATCCACCTGTCTCTGCCTCCCAAGTGCTGGGATTAAAGGCGTGTGCCACCACTGCCTGACCGTTAACATTTTTTTACACAGTATGTTTTGATAATATTTATTCCTCTTCTTCAACTCCTTTTTACCTACTCAGGTGTGTGTGTGTGTGTGTGTGTGTGTGTGTGTGTGTTGTGAATGTATACTGTGTGTGGGAGCACCCCAGGAGCCTAGAGAAATGAGTCAGATACCCTGGATCTGGAGTGTGTGTGTGTGTGTGGAGGTACAGGGTATGTACCCTATGTGGGTTTTGGGAACTGAAATCAGGTTTTTTGGGGAGAACAGGAAGTACTCTGAACTTCTGAGTATCATTCCACATCTCTGGGGAATGGACTGACTGAAAATCACCTGACCCTCTGGAAAGTCCCAAGTGAGGTTGTTTTTTTGTTTGTTTGTGTTTTGTCTTTTTCTTTCTTTCTTTCTTTCTTTCTTTCTTTCTTTCTTTTTTTTTTTTTTAATTTTTTGATTCAGGGTTTCTCTTTGTAGCTCTGGCTGTCCTGGAACTCACTTTGTAGACCAGGCTGGTCTCGAACTCACAGATCCACCTGCCCCTGCCTCCCAAGTGCTGGGATTACAGGTGTGTGCCACCATCTTTTTTTTCTTTCTTTCTTTTTTTCTTTTTTTATTGTTTTGCAAGACCAGGGTTTCTCTGTGTAGCCCTGACTGTCGTGGAACTCACTCTGTAGACCAGGCTGACCTCAAACTCAGAAATCCACGTGCCTCTGCCTCTCAAGTGCTGGGATTAAAGGCATGTGCCACCACCACCTGGAGCAACTTCTTTTCTTTTTAAAGATTTATTTATTTTATGTGCAAGTACATTGCTGTTGTCTTCAGAAATACCAGAAGGGGGCATCAGATCTCATTGTGGTTGCTGGGAATTAAACTCAGGACCTCTGCAAGAGCAGTCAGTGCTCTTAACTGCTGAGCCAACTCTCCAGCTCCCCCCCCCCTCCCCAAACCCCTTCCCCCCGTCACCCTGCACCCCCCCCCCAATTCAACTTCTATGACTCAGGAGTCAAACCAGATCAAAGCTTTGGTATAGGCTGGAAGTTGTTTTGGTGACAAACAAAAACGATCCAGGATTCTCTACTCTAGGGTTTGTTCCCAAAACAAAAAGTCCTGGTCCACAAGGCAGGAGAAGAAGTCAGCATCCCCTTTCCAAGGGCTGTTTTCAGTGCAGTAGTTCTGAAGGTACCCGCCACAGCCGCACACTTCGACCAGACTCCACATGCTGTGATTGGTGAGACTGTTTGGGAAAACAAGGGCCCACGGGCAGGGGGCTGCTGTTCCACGTCCAACAAAACATGAAGTGACAGTTCTCATACTGCAACATAAGCTGGGCGGCCACAGTTAAAAAAGAAAGAGTTAAAGTCAAGAAGAAGTGCTGGACTCACCCGCACGGCGTCTGCGGTAGGGAAGGTTTCTAACCCTGGAGGCTGCCTCTGAGCTCTCAGCCGTCCTATGCCATCTCCTCTTCCTCTTCCTTCCTGTCCAGTTCAGAGGTGTCTGAAGACTCGTGGAGCAAGACATACTCTCTGCTACTGAAGGCAAATGTGAGGACGTCGGTCTCCTTCAGTTCATAGTATCTCTGTGGCTCAATCCGCTGGTAGTTCAAGAAGGTCCCGTTGCTGGAGCAGAGATCAATGATGTAGGGCTTCACGCTCCGACCCAGCTTGCCGTCGGCGCGGGTGTACTCCACAAGCCGGTACTGGAAGACCGCGTGCTGCTTCGAGCAAGACGGATGGTCGATGGGAATGTCCGCGATGAGTCGGTGTCTGCCGAGAAGGTACGCGCTCTGCCGATGGAGGTGAAGGACTGGAAGCGCCTCATCGTTTTTAAAGGGGTAGAGACGCCACTGTTTTTTGGGGATCCGGGCTTCTGGGGGCTCACTGTATTTAATCACCACACCCCGGAAGGTATTAGCGTCCTCAAGAAGTGCCCCGGAAAGTTCCAAGCTTGGTTTTTCTTTCATAGGCTCCTCTTGGCTTCTGTTAGCAGCGGGGCGAGGGATCACCTCCTGAGCTCCATCGCCAGCGCTTTGAATCTGCTGGCGGTGCTCCCTGCGCCTGGCATTGTGAAGGTCCCTCTCTTTTTCCTGAGCCTGCAGGTTCTGGCTGTCTCTATCCCGATGGTGCCCACCGAGAGGCCTCTCCTCAGAGCGCCTGCCTGGGCGGGAATGGCCCCGGTTGCGGTGCCGGTGGTGCCGGTCTCGCTCAGTCCTCCGAGCACTCCGGTGCTCCCGTTTCGACGGCTCCCGGGGCCGTGGATCCTCTGGTCTTCTCCGTGGATGGTCCTCACGCTCCTGCTTCACCCTGACCACGGAGGAGCGGAGACTCCGACTACTCTTAGTCCGAGGAGACTTGCTTCTTCTCGGGGAGGACTTCCTTTTCTTTTTGGCTGGGGACTTACTGGCTCCCCGGGTTCGGCTCCTGCGGTGACCAGTTTGGCTAGGCTCAGAGGCGGGCGGGGATGTGTCTGGAGCATCAGGCCGGCGGTGCGCGAGGGGTTCGGGGCTCAGACGCTCCTGCTTCACCACCACGGTCGTCAAAGCGTGGCCAGACAGGTGCCTTGGGCCGCTTCCCAACTCCTGGTCGCTTTTCTCTGCCTTCATCCTGCTGCCTGCCCCGCCGAGAGTCATTTCCACAGTCTGTTGAGCTGCTGGAGCTTCTTAGTATTTTTTTTTTTTTTTTTTTGGATTTGGTTTTTTCGAGACAGGGTTTCTCTGTATAGCCCTGGCTGTCCTGGAACTCGCTCTGTAGACCAGGCTGGCCTCGAACTCAGAAATCCGCCCGCCTCTGCCTCCCAGAGTTCTGGGATTACAGGCGTGCTCCACCACCGCCTGGCTTGCAGCTTGAGCTGTTAAAGCCTCAAACTGATCCCTAGTGACACACTTCCTCCAACAAGGCCACACCCACTCCAAGGCCACGCCTCCCAATCCCTCTCAAGTAGTGCTAATATCCAGTGATCACGCATTCAAATAGCCTATGGGGCCATTCTTTTTTGTTTTTTCAATATCAAAATAATTTATGTATAATTTTTAATAAACACTTGCTATGTAGCCATATCCCCAATGATAAATCAACTGTTCTGAGTTAGCAAGAAATTAGGTTTATACATTTATCTATTATGCAGCATTTAAGAATAAAGCTGTCTGCCTCTTCCTCTCACCTGGGGTCAAGGCTAGGCCAAGTTCCAATCTCCACCCACAGGAACATTCTTGACTAAGAAATTCCCAGAATGTACTGACTGATAGTCACCTGACCCTCTCTGGAAAGTCCCAGGTGAGGTTTTTGTTTTGTTTTGTTTTGTTTTGTTTTGTTTTGTTTTTGGTGTTTTCCAGACAGGGTTTCTCTGTGTAGTCCTGGCTGTCCTGGAACTCACTCTGTAGACCAGGCTGGCCTCGAACTCAAGAAATCCACCTGCCTCTGCCTCCCTAGTGCTGGGATTACAGGTGCGCGCCACCATGCCAGTCGAGGTGTTTTTTTTTTTTTTTTTTTTTTTTTTGGTGAGACAGGGTTTCTCTGTATAGTCCTGACTGTCCTGGAACTCACTCTGTAGACCAGGGTGACCTCAAACTCAGAAATCCACCTGCCTCTGCCTCCCAAGTGCTGGGATTACAGGGGTGTGCCTCCACGCCTGGCGCCCTTTCTCTCTCTCTCTCTCTCTCTCTCTCTCTCTCTGTGTCTCTCTCTCTCTTTCTTTCTTGGGACTAAGAAGATGGAGCCGTGGCCCCAGCTGTTCTCTGTCCCTACCTGGGCTCTGTCTGCTCCACAAGTAAGGAGGTGACTCTTGAGGGGTTTACACATGGAGACTAGCTGACTTTCCTGCCTGTCTTCCTTCTCTGATGGTACCTGGTCTTTGTGATTGAATGGTGGTTTTGATCTTGTCCCAATGCCCCTCGCACCGGTTGTAGGAGCCCACTAACAGGGGCGTGAGTTAGGTGGGGCAGGCAGACTTGATGTAAAGGAAAGCGAGCCATACTGAGACTAAGTGACTTGCTCAGCGGGCAGCAGAAGAGCAGGGGTCCCCCTCGGTCATCCAGGCCTTATTTCCCTCACCTCCCAACCTGATGTTGGGGATTACTTTTTTCAGATGCCAATTATTCAGATTTTTATTAAAAAACTGTTCACATTTTTTTACACAGTATGTTTTGATTATATTTATTCCTCTTCTTCAACTCGTTTTTACCTACTCAGGTGTGTGTGTGTGTGTGTGTGTGTGTGTGTGTGTGTATCTGTGTGAATGTATACTGTGTGTGGGAGCATCCCAGGAGGCTAGAGAAATGTGTCAGATACCCTGGATCTGGAGGGGGAGGGGACATACAGGTATGTACCCTATGTGGTTACTGGGAACTGAAATCAGGTCTTTTTGTTTTTGTTTTTGTTTTTTTGAGACAGGGTTTCTCTGAGTAGCCCTGGTTGTCCTGGAACTCACTCTGTAGACCAGGCTGGCCTCGAACTCAGAAATCTGCCTGCCTCTGCCTCCCAAGTGTTGGGATTACAGGCATGTGCCACCACCGCTGGCGAAATCAGGTTTTTTTTTGGGGGGGGAGAACAGGAAGTGCTCTTAACTTCTGAGTATCACTCCACATCTCTGGGGAATGTACTGACCGAAAGTCACCTGACCCTCTGGAAAGTCCCAGGGGAGGGTTTTTTCTTTTCTTTTCTTTTCTTTTTTCTTTTTTCTTCTTTTTTTTTTTTGCGAGACAGGGTTTCTCTGTGTAGCCCTGACTGTCCTGGAACTCACTCTGTAGACCAGGCTGACCTCAAACTCAGAAATCCACCTGCCTCTGTCTCCCAAATTCTGGGATTAAAGGCATGTGCCACCACCGCCCAGCTCCCAGGTGAGTTCAAAGGGGTGTCATGCTTGCTAGCTAATAGATTTAAAGGTCAGTATGCTTAGCCTTTAAGTTTGAACTGTAACCTTGCTGATATAACCTGTGTTCCTAAAAAGTCTAAAAACTGCTCGTAATAGCCATTCAGGGTTGCCTTCTAGACACTTGCCTTGAGGGACTAAATGAAGGTCAAGCCTGACTGAAAATAAATCAGATTCCCCTAGAGCAAAGCCCCAGTTGGTTATCCAATACCTAGTGGTTAGCCGTAAAAACATACATATGAGCAACACTAAATGGATTCAGCAGAATATATATATGTGTGTGTGTGTCTATACATCTATCTATCTATCTATCTGTGTGTGTGTGTGTGTGTGTGTGTGTGTGTGTCTAACAATAACAATTAAAGAAAAGGGGGCTGTGAATTTGGGAGGGAAGACATGAGAGAATATGGAAGGAGAGGAGAGGACATAACATAAATTTATCACTCATGTAAGAAATTTTTTTTTGGTGGTTTTTCGAGACAGGGTTTCTCCGTATAGCCCTGGAACTCAGAGTTCTGCCTGCCTCTGCCTCCCAAGTGCTGGGATTACAGGCGTGCGCCACCACCGCCCGGCCTAAGAAATTCTTTAAAAAAAAATTGACCTACAAAGTCACATCTGTGAGGGATTAGGTACTTCTACAGAGGATGAGTAGAACCAACGGGTCGTAAGCACATGAGCACAAGGCTAACACGTACATTTTAACTTTAATTTTAAAATTTATTTATTTAGTGTGTGTGTGTGTGTGTGTGTGTGTGCGCGCGCGCGCGCGTGTGTCCTGGCATGTCTGAATAAGTCTGAAGACAACTTTGTAGTAGTCTGTGCTTGTGTCTGTGGACGGTTAAGTACCTTACTCACAAAGCTGTGGATGAGCCTCCTGTTGGCAGAGTGGTGTAAGGTGGGACCAGGCAGACACAGATGTTCAAGGAGTGAATATGACTCTCAGACAGAGAAAGAGGCAACGGTCAGGTCAGGTTGTCTCATGACTAGGAGTATCATTAAGAAGCAGAGCAGTAGAGAACAAGTCAAGGCCTGGCTCCTCAGATCTGGAGGAGGGAGATGGTTCCTTGCAGCATAGCCCAGCTGGCCTACAGGCATTCACTGAACACGTAAGTGGTTACAAGTGTGAATGATTAAGAAGTCAATTTACATTGTGTCACTGAGAAAACCCAATAAAACAGAAGCCAATCAATCAAGAGAAGTCATTAATAAACAATAAATATGCATGTAACGTAGAGTGCTCTTTCCAATCCATTCCCTACTTGATTAAGTTCCTTGCAGATGTCCAGTGGGAGAATTATATGTTCCTATGGTCAATTTAACGAAGAGAAGAGTATGTTTTATATATATATATATATATATATATACACACACACACACACACATATATACATCTACCAACACATATATAGATATGTGTGTATTGGATACATATATATGTGTATATATATATATATTTTTACCAATTATTTAAAAAGTTATCAGTATATGTTAATTATATATAATAATGGGTTTTACTATGACATTTTCATGCATATACATAGTCTATTTCAATCATATTCACCAATCATTACTTGTACTTTTTCCCCCTTTTGGTGTGTGTCGTCTGTGGCCTATAATCTCAGCCCTGAAGACTTGAAAGCAGAACGAGCAGATGTTTATTGACAGCTCAGCTACATAGTAAATTCAAGGCCAGCCTGGACAACATAAGACCCCTTCTCAAAAAAACCACAAAGCCGGGTGATGGTGGCGCACGCCTGTAATCCCAGCACTTGGGAGGCAGAGGCAGGTGGATTTCTGAGTTCGAGGCCAGCCTGGTCTACAGAGTGAGTTCCAGGACAGCCAGGGCTACACAGAGAAACCCTGTCTCAAAAAACCAAACCAAACCAAACCAAAAACCAACCCCCCCCCCACAAAACAAAACAAAACAAAACAAAACAAAACAAAACAAAACAAAACAAAATGGCGAGGAAGGATAAAGGCTGAGGGTTACTACACCACCAGAGCCAGGCAGTAAAAGACTCCCTCTCAGCCTGGTGTGGTAACACATGCCTTTACTTCCAGCACTTGGGAAGCAAAGGCAGGAGGATCTTGGTGAGCTTGAGGCCAGCATGATTTATTTAGAAAGACCCTGTCTTTAAAACAAAACAAAACAAAACAAAACAACAACAACAAAAAAAACCCCAAACAAGCCGAAAACCAAAAGCCAAGTCAAAAGAAAAGACCTTTCCTTTTTACCTCTAATCTCTGTCTGGCCGTTCAGACAGAGTTCAGAAAGAGTTCAGAAGGGAGCGTTTTGTCCCATCAGTGCTATGAAGGAGCCAAGCCTTCCTGCTGGGCTGCTGGTCAGCAGAACACTGGGGCTGGTGAGCACTGGGCCAGAAGGTCATTCAAATGAAGGTCTGGTTAGCTAAACTCTTACTATCCAGTGGCCACATTTCATGTTCTGTGTCTGGGTTTCAATAGTGTGGACAGATGAGTCTTAGTGGTGTGGCTAGAGATGACTGCAAAGTTTCTTTAGGGTTTGGTGGGAAGGGGCTGGAGAGATGGCTCAGTGGTTAAGAGCACTGACTGCTCTTCTGAAGATCCTGAGTTCAAATCCCAGCAACCACATGGTGGCTCACATCCATTTGTAATGAGATCTGACACCCTCTTCTGGTGCATCTGAAGACAGCTACAGTGTACTTACATAATAAGTAAATAAATAAATAAATAAATAAATAAAAGCAATAAATCTTTAGCCGGCGGTGGTGGTGGCGGCGGTGCACTCCTGTAATCCCAGCACTTGGGAGGCAGAGGTAGGCAGATTTCTGAGTTCAAGGCCAGCCTGGTCTACAGAGTGAGTTCCAGGACAGCCAGGGGTACACGGAGAAACCCTGTCGCAAAAACAAACAAACAAACAAACAACAACAACAACAATCCCCCCAAAACCCAAAAAAAAAACCCAAACAACAACAACAACAACAACAACAAAACAACCAAAACAAAACAAAAAGGGTTTGGTGGGGGTTTGGAGCAGTGACTGGGTTCTGTGTTGGAGATGCATCCACAGAGGGCTTCCACGATGGAGAAAGCCTCAGTTTCCCATACTGAAGAAAGCTGCTGTAGGAAGCAGGGAAACGGGTAGCCTGTGTGTTACTAGAAGAGCTAGCTACTCTGTTATTTTTGAATGGACTCTCTTTCTTTGAGTCTGAGTCTCAACGTAGCCAAGGCTAGCCTCAAACCCAGATCCTCTTGTTTCAACCTCCCATGTGCTGGAATTCTCAACATGCACTGACAAACTTGTGAGGTAACTCTTAACGTCCAGATTAGAGATGGGCAGCTCTTCTTGTCAGTTTGCAGAGAGGACTTTGGCTACGACAAGCGCTTCGGTTTTTTTTTTTATTGTTTGTTTGTTTGTTTTTTGTTTTGGTTTTTTGAGACAGGGCTTCTCTGTGTAGTCCTGGCTGTCCTGGAACTCTGTAGACCAGGCTGGCCTCGAACTCAGAAATCCACCTGCCTCTGCCTCCCAAGTGCTGGTATTACAGGCATGCGCCACCACACCCGGCTCATGACAAGCTTCATTACAAGAAGCATTCTACCTCAGAGGTCCACCTCTGGTCTTCTTGGTGAGGAGTGCCTTCCTGTCCGTGGTGCTGCTCAGCCCCCGAAATCTGCACCACAATATTGAAAAATCATGACCCCCCTGTCCAGCTTCTCTAGTCATCCTCAGTCACCACACACTGACCTTCAAAATCCTCGGTGAGCAAGTCTTTCAGCCAGTTTTATGCTGGGCTTTGTAATCTATATTCATACCAGGAGGGATGACATTGCCTGAGGCACTTCTAGCTGTAAAACTCTTACCAGGCTCGACTTTTTCATTTATAGTTGAGGAAAGCGATTCTTGGAGTTTAAGTGACTTTCTGAAAAATGACTCTGAAAAATAGCCACGGAGGGAACATATCCTCTGGTTAGCCTGAGATGTGCGAGGCACGACACAAATGCACTCTTTCCTCCTGACATTTGGTGGCAACATGGCTCTGTGTCTGTCCTCTCCCAGTTCCTTGTAGAATGGTGTCACATGAAACCTCTTCCCCCCCCCAGCCCCCAATATAAACTGGATCTTAAAGCTGTTGCTCAAAATGCTCCACCCTTCTGACAAGGGGTGGGCACACGATGTGATGAGGGCGGTCAATCAAATGGTGAGTTTCGATGAGAAAATATGGGATTTCTGTTTGTCCCACCAGCGGGACACTAATGAACTGTCAATCACTCCCAGCTCCCCAGATACTTAGAGGGTCTGATATCCATCTTTCTCAGTTTGACAGCTCAGCCCTGCACTCTGTCCTCCAAACCATTCTGTGTATTCGCAAAAGCTTTCTTATTCTGCCTATTCAATAAAAGTCTGCTTGCTTCTGTTAAATGTCCCAAGCGATACACTTGCTTTCCTAAGGGACAGACTTTCACAGTGACACCACTGTCCTTGGGTGGGGCTTCATCCTGGTCTTCAAGGACAAGATGGCCTGGTATGCAGACAACCAGGTTCCTGGTATGAGCCAGGCATCCATGCACGCAAGGTGATCCCGAGCTCTGCCGGCATGCGGTGTTCTGTAAAGACAATGCCCACCCAGAACCTGAATCCTCTTTTTAGGTCACATGGAGTACCCAGTGCACGAAAAATGCTTAAGCTAATTTTCCTAATGTCTGCCTTCAGCTCTCTCAGATGGATAAACTGTTCCCTGCTGCACAATTCCTTTCGCTGAATTCAAATTCTTGGCTGCTGTTTGCTCGCTTCCTGCCTTTTCTGGTCGGTTTGCTTAGGTAACCCAATCACCGACAGGTGAAACTCCTCATTTGCTCGCTCTGAAGGCTTGGAATGAGGAGAGGAAAGAATGAGTCTGGGAATGGTTTGTGACACAAACTGAATCTTGGAGAGGCGGGATCCTGACATTGTTTCCAACAATACAAATGAGACTGAGTGCTCCAGTCACCCAGGAGCAGCAGAAGTGAATCCTGACCTGTGGGGGGTAAGAATGAGTAACTCAGGATACAGCCTGTGTCTAGTGGCAAGAGGAGAAGCCTGTTCCTGTCAATGGTCCTAAAGTTATGAGGGTAATGTTCACAGGACGGTCTGCTCAGAATAATCGTGATTCAAGGAACAGAAGGCTGGAGAGAGGACCGCTATCAGCTGACACTCCAAGGCCTTGACTTCCTGGCTAACAGGAGGGATGCACTGAGGTTAGGGATTCCTTCTGGCTCAAGTTCTGCAGGGCAGGCTGCTCTCGATGGCCCTGGGCTGCTGTGCCAGAGGGATGAGACAAGAAAGCGTGGATGCTGGGGAGACGGCTTGGTTGCTGAAATGCCTGACGAGTGAGCAGAACCTGAGTTCAGATCTCCAGGACCCCAGAACATCTTGGAGAATGCACTTCTGTTACCCAGTGATAAGGGCATGCATGGGACAGGGGAGGCAGGGGGATCCATGGAGCTCATTGGCTGGATAGCCTTGCTGGACCGGTGAGTTCCAGGTTCTGTGATTCATGGAGAAATGCTGTCTCAAAAGAGGAGATGGAGAACGTGGGGGTTTGACACATAAAAAATGGCCACCATAGGCTCATAGGGAGTGCCACTAGTAGGAGGTGTGGCCTTGTTGGAGGAAGTGTGTCATTAGGGATGGACTTGGAGATTTCAGAAGCTCAAGCCAGACCCAATGGCTCATGTTTTCTTCCTGCTGACTGTAGATCCAGATGTGAAGCACTCAGCTACCTCTCCAGTGCCGTGTTTGCCTGGGTGCCATCACACTACCTACCATGAAGATAACAGACTAAACCTTTAGAGTGTAAGCCAGCCCCAATGAAATGCTTTCATTTGTAAGAGCTGCTGTGGTCATGGTGTCTCTTCACGGTCATAAGCCAGCTCCAATGAAATGTTTCCTTATAAGAGCTGCTGTAGTCATGGTGTCTCTTCACAGCAATGGAAACTCTAATACAGTAAGTCACTGATGAAAATGCATGATGTCAGCTTCTGGCCTCCACACATATGTGCACACACCCTCTGAACATGCCCCCACATGAAGGCATGTATACAACATACATTTAAGGCGAGTGCCACAGTAAGTAGCCAGGAATCTGTGCGGGAATGCATTAGGGCATTTGCCCAACTCAGGCCTACCAATAATAGTGGGAAATGTATTCCAGACAGATGGATGCAGGTGGTATCCTGTGGCACGTTCTTGGTCATCCACAAGGTTGTTATAATTTTGGGATCAGGCATCTTAGAGTTAGTCACTGTACATAATTCTAGCCCAGCTGTGGATATGTAGAACATACTAGATAAAGACATACACTGTCTGTCTGGTTGGGTTTTATTCGCACTGTGAAGTGTCCTTTCTTTAGCTGACCTTAACGTTGACCAGACTGCAGCCAGAAACATTGATGACTGATTGCTTCTGACTCCAGCAACTGCCACAGGACCAGGAACATCCATCATGGACCAGAGGAGACCCCTGCTTCCTTTCTTCCTCAGCTACTGAGCGGCTGTCAGGCACCAATGAACGGCTGTCAGGCGCCACTGACTCCGAGTCCGTTGCAGGGCCTCAGATTTACTGGCTGAGTCATTGACAGCTTCTGAACGATTCCCATCGAGGCAGCCATCTGGAATGAGATCTTAGAATTAAAAGTTCACCTAATATTCTGAAGGAATATTGGTGGTCATGGCTGAAGAGGCAGAGAGGAGAAAGGGTGCAGACAGGCTAAGGGCAGGGAAATAGGAACTGGAAATGTTTCCAGGTAGGTGAAAGAGCAGAGTGTGGCACATCAGTATTCACTTTGACACCTAAGAGCCAGCTGCAGATGGAGGTCTCTGATTCACGGGAGGAGCTAGTGTAAGACCTGAAAAAAAAAAAAAAACCAAGGGTGCCCCAGCACCCCATGCCTCAGAAGGCGACGCCCAAATCACTCCAGAGAAACGGTCTTGATGCAACAGCAAGAGGATTTTTATTCCAGAGGCTCTGGGGTTCACAGCCATACACCACGCAGGGGTAGAGGACTGTGAACCACGAATGCAGAATCGGGACAGCTTTTATAGGTTTACAACAAAACCCATGTATCACAAACCAATCATTCCTTAGCATCGAGAGCCCATGCAGTGTGAGCCAATTGATTTGTATGTACCACTCCATAGCTTCTAAGCCAATCAGTTTAAATTATCCAAGCTCTTGCTCTGAGGACCAATCAGTTTCCTATAGAAGCCAGATAGCAACTAATTAGCTCATTTCTGTTTACGGGGCCAGGGTCACATATTCAAGACCCTTTTTCCTAGTTCCTAACAAAGAGTGGGCTAAACTTCTGACTTTTTGGGGTCATTTAAGAGTTAGGCACGGGAGATTTTTAGGCTGTAATTCTCATCCTTTCACTAGCAGAGTATTAACTGAAAACAAGAACAAGAATAACAAGAACAGAACAACAATGTTGTGGATAGCCCTAGACTTGTATTTTGATGCTAATTCCATTCCTCAGAGGGGCTGCAGATGAGGAGTTGTCTTGTGAACCTTCTTCCCATCTTAACTTTTCAAATAAAGGCTTGAGCCAATGATTGGGCAGGAGGAAGTGGGAAGGGATGAGGGTTTGGGGGAGGAGAAAAGGAACAACGGAAAAGGGGAGGAGCTATGGAGGATTGATGGGAGGGGGAAGGAGTTAAGGTGGGGAGAGGGTTCACAAGACAATTCCTCATCTGTAGCCCCTCCCAGGAGTGGAATTAGCATCAAAATACAAGTCCAGGGCTATCCACAAGACAACAACAATAAAACTTTAAAATGTTGTCTTGGAGTTTCTATTGCTGTGAAGAGATACCATGACCACAGCAACTCTTATAAAAGAAAACATTTAAATGGGGGTTTACAGTTCAGAACCATGAAAGAAATAAGGAGAGAATGGATTATTCTAGTTGTCTGTGTCACACAGGCACCCACACATCGCTCCCTCTTTCTTTGTCTCTGTCTTTCTCAAACAAAAATTAAAAAAAAAGTGATTTAAATGACATATGTGTACTGATCTATGACACATTTTATGCAGATGGTACCGATTACCATGATGATAGAGAAAGGTTAATTTTAAAAGTAATTTCAGAAGCTTTAATTCCACAATTCAGTTTCCAACTTTATGTTTATTTAAATTGCTTTTGATTACATTTATACCTGTGTGTGCCTGTGTGTGTGTGCACATGTGGTGCACATGACACACATGTGTGGGTCATGGGATAACTTACAGGAGAATGATTGCTCCTATTATATGGAACCCGGGGATGGAACCCAGGTTGCCCGGTTTGGTGACAAGTGCTTTATCATTTAAACTGTTGTAGTGGCTATTCCTGGTTGTCAACTTGACTATATGTGGAATGAACTACAATCTAGAATTGGAAGGCTCACTTATGATCCTAATCTGGAGGCTCAGAGATATAAGTTTCTGACCTGGACTTAGCATGGAGATCTTAAAACATGGTTTCCAGTTCAAGATCATCTGGGATTAAAGGCATGGAGACATACACCTTTAATTCCAGATTATGGCTATGGATTCTAGTTCAAGATCATCTGGGATTAAAGGCATGGATACATACACCTTTAATCTGGGCTACACCTTCTACTGGAGACATATATAAGGACATTGAAAGAAGGAAGACTGATTCCTGCTTGTCAGCTTGCCTCGTGGGACTGAGCAACTGCGAGATCCTTGGACTTAAAAGGAGTTGGATATCTGAAGACTGTTTTGCCATCAGAAGTGGAGATGAAGAGTTTTGACTTTGCCCAGCTGATTTCCTGTCTTTCTTGGAGGATTATATTTAAAACCTAATCCTCCACAATGGGAAGGTCCAGAAGACATGCCTTTCACCAGTCCTATAAGACGCAAACTAGTGAGAGAGGGCACCAGCACATTTAAAGAGTTTTGTTCTTGCCCTTTTCCTTGTGCCAGACCTTAGAGTTGGAGATGCTGCTGCTCAATTAGATGAATTAACAAGTGGCCATGGTGGCTGAGACAGAGGTTATGCTTGGGCTCAGCAACATGGACTTCCACTCACCAAGGCTGACCTGGCCACAGTTGCTGCTGAATGCCAGATCTGCCAACAGCAGAAACCAACACTGAGCCCCAGATACGGCACCATTCCTCGAGGTGACCAGCCAGCAACCTGGTGGCAGGTTGACTACATTGGACTACTTCCCCCATGGAAAGGACAACGTTTTGTTCTTACTGGAGTAGATACTTATTCTGGTTATGGCTTTGCCTTTCCTGCACGTAATGCTTCTGCCAAAACCACCATCCGTGGACTCACAGAATGCCTTATCTATCATCATGGTATTCCACACAGTATTGCTTCTGACCAAGGAACTCATTTCACAGCCAGAGAAGTGCGACAGTGGGCCCACGATTATGGAATTTACTGGTCTTACCATGTTCCCCATCATCCTGAAGCAGCTGGTCTGATAGAAAGATGGAATGGCCTTTTGAAGACACAGTTACAGCGCCAATTAGGTGGCAACAGCATGGAGGGCTGGGGCAGAGTTCTTCAGAAGGCAGTATATGCTTTGAATCAGCGTTCAATATATGGTACAGTTTCTCCCATAGCCAGGATTCATGGGTCCAGGAATCAAGGGGTGGAAAAGGGAATAGTTCCACTCACTATCACTTCTAGTGACCCGCTAGGAAAATTTTTGCTTCCTGTCCCCACAACTTTAGGTTCTGCTGGCCTAGAAGTTTAGTTCCAGAGGGGGGAGTGCTCCTACCTGGAGCCACAACAAACATTCCATTGAACTGGAAGCTCAGATTTCCCCCTGGCCATTTTGGGCTTCTAATGCCCTTAAACCATTAAGGCTAAGAAAGGAATAACTGTGTTAGGAGGGGTGATAGATCCAGATTACAGTGGGGAAATTGGATTGCCTCTCCACAATGGAGGTAAGCAGGATTATGTCTGGAGAGCAGGAGATCCCCTAGGGTGTCTGTTAGTACTACCATGTCCTGTGATTAAAGTCAATGGGAAACTACAACAGCCTAATCCAAGCAGGATGAGGAAGGATGACCCATCAGGAATGAAGGTATGGGTCAATCCTCCAGGAAAAGAACCAAGACCTGCTGAGGTGCTTGCTGAAGGTGAAGGAAATACAGAATGGGTAGCAGAGGAAGGTAGTTATAAATACCAGCTAAGGCCACGTAACCAGTTGCAGAAACGAGGATTATAAGTAATATGAATGCTTCTATCTTATTTTGTTAAGGATACATTTGTCTTCCAATTCCTTTAACATCAATTGGTATTGAGACACTAAAAGAATGTTCCCAAGGGACATTGCCCCATTGTAAATTTACAAATGCATTTGCGATTGTACGAGGAATAGTTATATCATGTTAGGCGTATTCACGACCTTGTTATTGTTTCATGTGGACATGAGATATTATTTGTGTCAAGTTGACAAGGGGTGGATTGTAGTGGCTATTCCTGGTTGTCAACTTGACTATATGTGGAATGAACTACAATCTAGAATTGGAAGGCTCACCTATGATCCTAATCTGGAGGCTCAGAGATATAAGTTTCTGACCTGGACTTAGCATGGAGATCTTGAAACATGGTTTCCAGTTCAAGATCATCTGGGATTAAAGGCATGGAGACATACACCTTTAATCCCAGATTATGGCTATGGATTCTAGTTCAAGATAATCTGGGATTAAAGGCATGGATACACACACCTTTAATCTGGGCTACACCTTCTACTGGAGACACATATAAGGACATTGAAAGAAGGAAGACGGATTCCTGCTTGTCGGCTTGCCTCGTGGGACTGAGCAACTGCAAGATCCTTGGACTTCCATCCACAGCTGCTGCTGACTGCTGTTGGGGAGTTGGACTACAGACTGTAAGTCATCAACAAATTCCCTAACTACATAGAGACTGCCCATATGTTCTGTGACTCTAGAGAACCCAGACTAATACAACTGTCTTACCATAGCATCTTTAAAAATCAAAACTTTTTTTCATTACACTCTTACTTAGTGAATGTATATTTTTGTTCATCCATGCGCATGTGCCACGGCATTCAAGTGAGGGTGGAGGACAACTTCGGGAGTGGGTTCTCTCCTTCCACCATGAGATCCAGGGGATCAAGGTCAGGCTTGGCAGCAGGCAGCTCTGCCTAAGGAGCATCTTTCTGAACCCCACTTTGTTTTGAGTCAGGGCTTCTCTGCATCCCAGCTGTCCTGAGACTCCATGTATAGCAGCAGTTTTTCCGTCTCAGCTTTCCAAGTGCTGGGCTAACAGCCACGACACATCATGCCCAGTGCTTCATATATACTTAAAATGTTCATCAGTATGCATCAATTATATGTAATGGTTGGTGACTTTCTTTAATTTTTCCTCCCTCCTTCCTTTCCTCCCTCCCTCCCTCCCTCTATCCCTCCCTTTCTCCCTCCCTCCCTTTCTTCCTTCCTTCTCTCTTTCTTTGATTTTGCAATAGGGTCTGCTATCAGGCAGTGTCACCAAGGGGGACTAGGAAGTCACCCAGCACCACAGGGAACAGAAAATTCACCCAGGTTGTGTGGACCTTTAAAATTCTAGTTGTTTGCCGGGAGAAAAACCCACACCAAAGAACTAGGAAAGCTTTCAGAGATGGTTTTTCTTACTTGGCTGTTACTATAGACACGCTCTCACACAAACAGAGCAAAACTCTGAGACTTCCTGAAAATGGGAGCTGTGCAATCACATCCCCAGAAAATCTTTAACTATTGCTGATGATCCACTGTGCCAGTATTTCAGTGTGCGGTGTGAGGAAGAAGGAGGCCAGCCCACCAGCACCGCTGACACTCAGTGGGAGGGCTAGCACATTAACCCTTCTTAATCTAAGTCACGAAAGAAAACTGCCCAAAGGCCGTGTACCCCCCACCTTCTGTGTGCTGTGTCCGGTGCATGTGCCTATGTGCACGTGTGATAGACCCCAGGGGCTGTCAGGAGTCCTGGTCTATCACTCTCCACCTCACTCCTTTGAGCCAGGGTCTCTCCCTGAACCTGGACCTAAGCTGACATCCAGGAAGCCTCAGCAGTCCTTTTCTTCTCACTGTGGGGTAACAACACGAATGTTTGCCAGGTTTTAAAGTGAGCACTGGTGTCTGAGAAGTGGAGGAAAGAGGATCAGGAGCTCAAGGTCTCCGACAGCTACATAGTGAGTTTGAGCTCAGCAGCACCACCATCACAAGCAGCAGCAGCAGCAGCAGCAGCAGCAGCAGCAGCAGCAGCAGCAGCAGCAGCAGCATCACCACCACGTGGCAGCAGCACCATTGCACTCGAAAACTCTACTGACTTCAGTGTTAATCTCACCTGACAAATCTTTCCACGGGAATACCTACACTGGTGTTTGGCTGAACAACTGGGCATCAAAGCCAAGATGAGAATTATCATGAGCTACTCAATTTTCTATATGTGTAGCATTAGGTATTAGATGCTAATGATAGATGCTAGGATTAAAGGTGTGTGCCACCATACCCAGCTATAATAGGGAGTTTCATTATGAAAATTTCATATCTATCTATCTATCTATCTATCTATCTATCTATCTATCTATCTATCACACTCACCTCTATTACCCTTTCTTTTGTTTTTTTTTTCTTTTGTTTTGTTTGTTTTTTGAGACAGGGTTTCTCTTTGTAGTTCTGGCTGTCCTGGACCTCACTTTGTAGATCAGGCTGGCCTCCAACTCAGAAATCTGCCTGCCTCTGCCTCCCAAGTGCTGGGATTACAGGCGTGTGCCACCACTGCCCGGCTATTACCCTTTCTTATCTCCTTCCCACCTGACTATGTCCCCCAGCTAGAAACCCGGAGATGGCTCAGAGGGTAAAGGTCCTTGATACCAACCCTGATGACCTGAGTGATCTCCAGGGTCCACATGGTGGAAGGAGAGACACAACTGGAGCTCCACTTATACACCATGAGACCTGCTCAAGTATATAAACACACCCAGATAAATAAGTGCAATTTAAAAATTAAATTACTTAACATGGACTGGGGAGGTGGCTCAGTGCTTGCTTGCAACTATGTGGATCTGAGTTCAAAGCTCATCAGCCATATAAGAGGCTGGGCATGGCGGTGTTCAAGTACAGTCCCAGAGACTCTTGTCAGGCTCACTGGTTGGCCAGCCTAATCTAATCAGTTCAGCCCGGCGGTGGTGGCGCACACCTGTAATCCCAGCACTCTGGGAGGCAGAGGCAGGCAGATTTCTGAGTTCGAGGCCAGCCTGGTCTACAGAGTGAGTTCTAGGACAGCCAGGGGTATACAGAGAAACCCTGTCTTGAAAAAAAAAAAAACCACACACACACACACACACACACATACACACACACACACACACACACACACACACACTTAATCATCCCACTATCTGTTATAGGTTAAATTGTATCCCTCCAAAATATATATGTTAAAATAAGAATTGTTGAAGAGGTAATTAACTTGGAATGAGGACTTTAGGGTGGGGCCTAATCCAATATGATTGGTATGGCTCGGCTCAGGCAGGCCTAGACTCAGAGCAATTCTCCTGCCTCTGTCTCCCCAATGCTGGGATTAAATATACATCACCATGCCTGGTATGACTGTTTTGTTGTCGTGTTTTTATGCAGGGTCTCTGAAGTAGCCCAGGCTGGCGTGACATCAGCTATATTTTATGCCAGGAATTAAATGCAGGGCTTCCTGCATGCTAGACAAGCACTGTACAGTCGAGCAACATCCCCAGTCCGATTGGTCATTTATAAGACAAGACACAGAGGGGTGACCTTGGGGGTCCACAGGGAGAAGATGGTGACAGGCCAGGGAGAAGCCAACTCTGGGTGTGCTCTTACCTTGGACTCCTAGCCATCAGGGTTATGAGAAATGCACTTTTGGTAGTTGAAGCCACCCTTTGGGCATCTTGCTGTGACAGCTCTGACGATCAAGTACTATACCGTCCCAACTCAGCAGGGCAACCTCTGCATTAGAATTTCTGAAAACAGCTGGGGGTGGGGTGGGGGGTGGGAGAGTAGGGTGTAGCATCTCAGACTTTTTAGTTCTCTGTGTCTTCAGGGGTTCTGGCCAGGCAGTAGGACCGCCCTGCCTGGGAGGAGGGCGTCCAGCCTCAGGTTGTGTGAACCTTTGTCTGTACAGGAAGCCCCTTCCGACTCACCCGTTGGTCACTGAGTCCTGAGTTAGGCAAACACGGGAGCTAGATTAGGTGTTTGGGACTGATTAGATTTGGCTATATACCTCAGCTCACCCCTCCATAAGACGCATTTGGCAGTCTAGCTTCTTTGCCAATATGTACCTAGCAAACTCAGAACCTCCACAGACCCTGTAGGACCACTCCTCTTTGAACAAGAGCATACCCTTTTATCTGCGCCTAATAGCACTCAAAATTAGAAAGTTTCTATTCAAGTACGTCCCAAATGTATGCCCAGGAGAATGACAGAAGGGCTGGTCTGGCTTGGTTTCCGGGGCATGTGCAGTAAGGCAAACTGTCCTTCGAGTGAACTCTATTTGCCCTCTTATCCTAGTCACAGTTGGGCCTGTGTAATGATAGAAGTCAAGTGCATTGGGGAAGGACATGTGCAGTAGGAAAAACTCATGTGCCCTACTCCATCAATCACTTAATAGTTCTCCCCTCTTTCTTTTAGATCCCATAAAAGAGACTCCTGCTTGTGACCCATTTATGTGGCCTACTGATGACCTTGACAGTTTGAGCCTTTGTCCTATTCTATTGCTTTGCTTTGAATATAAAGTTCTCTTGCTAATTTTGCAAATCTATGCAAGTCCTTATTTTCAGTTCTTCGGATAAGAGGTCAAGAATCTGGAACATGTGACTCCAATCTTGACCCTGACCCCTGACCTCCAGACATCACCTGAGGTTTCTTGGGATCCAGGATTCAGGAGTTAAGGCTAGGGAGCTGCCTTCTCTCCCTAGCCGTTCAAGGGTCCTCTCATCATTGGGAAAGTCCGAGAGCAGGGCCTTCTTCCCTCCTCTGAGGCTGACCTTGCTGTCTTGCTGGAGACGGATTCGGCAAAACTAGTAAACCTTCCCACCCCAGTTTCTGGCATCAGCCTTCCTTTGATTAGCTCCACATGGGCAAACAAGCAGGCCAGATGTGTGTGTTTGAAGTAATTATTCACACCTTATTAAAGTTAAAAATAAAAAAAAAAGACTGTTTAATTTTGGCTAGCCGAAGCCAGTGCAGAAACTCATATCCCTGCAGCTCTGCAGTATACCCCTTTCCTAACCTGAAAGGGGGCTTCCTGTCTCTGCCCGGGGCCTGGGAGCAAGAGGGGGCAGTCTCTGTGCCTCTGTCTGCAAGTCCAAGACCCTCAGAGAAACTCCTCCTCTTCCTCTGTTCAGGACAGACTTTAGAGGGCTGGGGTCTAGCAGAGTTGGTAGAGTGCCTCTCCGGCATGCGTGAAGCCCAGGACTGTATGAACCAGATGTTTCAGTGCATGAACAGCAGAAGTGCAAAGTCAGCCTCTATGACGTAGTGACTCCAGGGCAAGTCTGGGCTACATGAGACTCTGCCAAAGAAAAGAAAGAAAGGAAGGAAAGGAAAGGAAAGGAAAGGAAAGGAAAAAAAGAGAGGGTCAGACAGACACACACACACACACACACACACACACACACACACACAGAGAGAGAGAGAGAGAGAGAGAGAGAGAGAGAGAGAGATGGCTCAGTGGGTAAGAGGACTTACCATTCTTGAAGAGGACGTGGGTTCTGTGTCCAACAGCCACACCATGGGTGGCTTACAGCTGTCTGTAACTCCAGTCCCAGGTGATTCAGTGACCTCCTCTGGCCTTCACAGGCTCCAGAACACACAGAATATGCATAAATTCTCTCAGGCATATATACACGAGAATAATGAATAAATAAATCTTTTAAAAAGAGACCTTGATTTCATTAAATTCAAACTAGAGTCTGAGGCATCTGACACAAATGGCTTTGCAGAAAAACCCCAGCAGGAGCTGGGATGGATTCTAACAGTTGTCAGCAGCAGGTCAGGAGAGCGGCGGGAAGCAGCCCCTGTGCAGAGCAAAGGATATTCTGTATTGACAGTGTGGGAGAGGGGGGAGTGCCTTGGTACACCAGCCCTCTGCTGACTAAGGACAGGAGGGGCAGTATCAGAGAGACAAAGAAAGCTCTGGGGGAGCCCGGGGGTTGGGGGGTGGTGGCGCACACCTTTAATCCCAGCACTTGGGAGGCAGAGGCAGGCGGATTTCAGAGTTCGAGGCCAGTCTGGTCTACAGAGTGAGTTCCAGGACAGCCAGGGCTACACAGAGAAACCCTGTCTCGAAAAAACAAAACAAAACAAAACAAAACACACACACACACACACACACACGCACGCACGCACGCACGCACGCACGCACGCACGCACGCACACGCACACGCACACGCACACGCACACGCACACGCACACGCACACGCACACGCACGCACGCAAGCAAGCAAGCTGGGGGGGGGAGGGAGGGGCAAGGTGATCCTTGAGGGGAAGCCATTGTTGCTTCTGGAAAGACTGGGATAACAGTCCAGAATGTTCATAGAGGCAGCAGTCAGGGCTTCCATAGTGTTCAGAAATGTGAGAAAGGCTTCTGTTTCTTGCTTCTGGTCCTTATTATCAAGTCGGGAGAACTTAAAAAAAATCAGCTGAAATCAGATTATGGGCTGATCTTAAATATAGAACAAACAAAACAAGAAATCCATTCCCCTTTGTAGGCAAGAAGCTCCTTGAGACTTGCAAGGAGTCCAAAGGCAGGGAGTGGGAGGTTGGGGGGTGGGGCTTGGAGGGTGCACTGTGGGGTGGGGTGGGGTGGGGTGGGGGTGGGAGTGGCTTTGTTGGTCGTGTGCTTGCTTTGAGAACATGAGCACCTAAGAAGCCAGGTCAAAAAGCCAGGTGCCTGGAATGCCAGCACCGGGTTAGGAGGGACAGGGGAACCCCCGAGGCTCGCTGGACAGATAGCCTAGCAGAATCAGTGAGTTCCAGACTCGGTGAGAGGCCTTGTCTCAAATGCTTATGTTTTTTTGTTTTGTTTTGTTTTGTTTTGTTTTGTTTTGTTTTGTTTTCAGTTGCAGAGCAATCAAGGAAGTGCATCAACTTGATATAAGCTAGGCTTGTTTGGGAAAGGAAAACCTCAGTGGAGAAAACGCCTCCATGAATAGAGCCCCGAGATAATAAGGAACGCAGGCGTCCTAGGACAGTCCTCTGCTGTCCTTTGTTCCCAGTCAGCAATTTGTGGATGTGTGGGATAACACCACCACCCGAAATTGTAGCCTTGGTCAGAGAGAGTCCAATTCTTCATCTCCACATATATCAAGTTGCAAGTGATGAGGGGCAACACACTTTACCTTAAGTTGTTTGATGCATTTCCTGCCAACTCAAGTACCTCTGCCGTAAGGTACTCCAAGATGGTTTCCCGGTTGTGCTGTATGTGCCCGTGGCTGGTTGTCATAGATTTTTTCTTTCTTTCTTTTTTTTTGATATATTCTTTATTTATATTTCAAGTGATTTTCCCTTTCCTGGATCCCCCCACCCCAAAAGTCCCATAAGCCCTCTTCCCTCCCTCTGTTCCCCAATCCACCCCTTCCTACTTCCCTGTCCTGGTATTCCCCTACACTGCTGCAGTGAGCCTTACCAGTTTGTGTTTCCCTGATCTGCCCATTGAAGAGATTGGGGTGTTTAAGTCCCCCACAATTATTGTGTGGGGTGTGGTGTGTGCTTTAAGCTTTAGTAAGGTTTCCTTTACAAATGCAGGTGCCCTTGTATTTGGGGCATAGATGTTCAAAATTGAGAGTTCTTCCTGGTAGATTTTTTCCTTTGATGAGTATAAAGTGGCCTTCTGTATCTTTTTTGATGACTTTTGGTTGAAAGCCTATTTTATCTGATATTAGAATGGCTACTCCAGCTTGTTTCCTGAGACCATTTGCTTGGAGAACTGTTTTCCAGCCTTTTACTCTTAGGTATTATTTGTCTTTGCACTGAGATGCGTTTCTTGTATGCAGCAAAATGTTGGGTCTTGTTTATGAATCCAGTCTGTTAGTCTATGTCTTTTTATTGGGGAATTGAGTCCATTGATGTTAAGAGATATTAAGGAATAGTGATTGTTGCTTCCTGCTGTTTAGATGTAATTTTTATGTTTGTGTGGTTATCTTCTTTTGGGTTTGTTGAAAGGAGATTACTTTCTTGCTTTTTCTTCTGTGTAGTTTCCCTACCTTTGTTGGTGTTTTCCATTCATTATCCTTTGAAGGGCTGGATTTGTGGAAAAATACTGTGTAAATTGTGTTTTTGTCATGAAAAACCTTGGTTTCTCCATTTATGGTAATTGAGAGATTTGCTGGGTATAGCAGTTTGGGTTGGCATTTGTGTTCCCTTAGGGTCTGCATGACATCTGGCCAGGCTCTTCTGGCTTTCATAGTCTCTGGTGAGAAATCTGGTGTAATTCTGATAGGTCTACCTTTATACATTACTTGACCTTTTTCCCTTACTGCTTTTAATATTCTTTCTTTGTTTAGTACATTTGGTGTTTTAATTATTATGTGACGGGATGAACTTCTTTTCTGGTCAAATCTATTTGGAGTTCTGTAGGCTTCTTGTATGTTCATGGACATCTCTTTCTTTAGGTTAGGGAAGTTTTCTTCTATAATTTTTTTAAAGATGTATTTACTATATACAAGTAGACTGTAGCTATCTTCAGACACACCAGAAGAGGTCATATAGATGGTTGTGAGCCACCATATGGTTGCTGGGATTTGAACTCAGGACCTCTGGAAGAGCAGCCTGTGCTCTTAACTGCTGAGCCATCTCTCCAGCCCCCTCTTTTATAATTTTGTTGAAGATATTTACTGGCCCTTTAAGTTGGAAATCTTCACTCTCTCTATGCCTATAATCTTTAGGTTTGGTCTTCTCATTTTGTCCTGGATTTCCTGGATATTTTGGGTTAGAAGCTTTTTGCATTTTTCATTTTCTTTGACTATTGTATCAATGCTTTCTATGGTATCTTCTGCATCTGAGATTCTCTCTTCTATCTCTTGTATTCTGTTGTTGATGCTTGGATCCATGGTTCCTGACTTCTTTCCTAGGTTTTCTATCTCTCCAGTTGTCTCCCTTTGTGATTTCGTTATTGTTTCTATTTCCTTCTTTAGATCCTGATGGCTTTGTTTAATTTCTTCACCTGTTTTATTGTGTTTTCCCTTAGTTCTTCAAGGGCTTCTCCCTGTTTACTTGTGTTCTCTTGTATTTATTTTATTTTATTTTTTATTGGATATATTCCATACTTACATTTCATTTCCCTTTTTCTGGTTCCCCATCCCCCAAAGGTCCCACATGCCCCTTTCCATCCCCCTGTTCCCCCATCCACCCCTTCCCAATTCCCTGTTCTGGTATTCCCGTACACTGATGTTTTGATCTTTTCCAGCACCAGTGTCCACTCCTTCCTTCTTGTCAGATATCATTTGGTATGTGGATTGTGTCTTTGGTGTCCAAAGAGTCTAGGCTAATATCCACTTATCAGTGAGTGCATACCATGGGTATTCTTTTGAGACTGGGTTACCTCACTTAGTACGATGTTCTCCAGCTCTATCCATTTCTCTAAGAATTTCATGAATTCATTGTTTCTAATGGCTGAATAGTACTCCATTGTGTATATATACCACATTTTTTGTATCCATTCCTCTGTTGAGGGACATCTGGGTTCTTTCCAGCTTCTGGCTATTATAAATAAGGCTGTTATGAACATAGTGGAGCATGTATCCTTATTGCATGCTGGGGAATCTTCTGGGTATATGCCCAGGAATATGGGTATGGCTGGGTCCTCTGAAAGTAACATGTCCAGTTTTCTGAGGAACTGCCAGACTGATTTCCAGAGTGGTTGTACCAGCTTGCAGTCCCACCAGCAGTGGAGGAGTGTTCCTCTTTCTCCACATCCTCGCCAACACCTGATGTCTCCTGAGTTTTTAAACTTAGCCATTCTGACTGGTGTCAGGTGAAATCTCAGGGTTGTTTTGATTTGCATTTCTCTAATGACTAATGATGTTGAACATTTTTAAAGGTGTTTCTCAGCCATCCACATTTCTTCAGGTGAAAAGTCTTTGTTTAGCTCTGTACCCCATTTTTGGATAGGGTTATTTGGTTTTCTGGGGTCTAACTTCTTGAGTTCTTTGTATATGTTGGATATTAGCCCTCTGTCTGATGTGGGGTTGGTGAAGATCTTTTCCCAATTTGTTGGTTGCCGATTTGTCCTTTTGACAGTGTCTTTTGCCTTACAGAAACTTTGTAATTTTATGAGGGCCCATTTGTCTATTCTTGATCTTAGAGCATAAGCAATTGGTGTTCTGTTCAGGAATTTCCCCCTGAGCCAATGACCTCAAGGGTCTTCCTCCGTTTCTTTTCTATTAGTTTTAGTGTGTCTGGTTTTATGTGGAGGTCCTTGATCCACTTGGAGTTGAGCTTAGTGCAAGGAGAAAAGAGTGGATCAATTCTCTTTCTTCTGCATGTTGACCTCCAGTTGAGCCAGCACCATCTGTTGAAAAGGCTATCTTTTCCACTAGATGTTTTCAGCTCCTTTGTCGAAGATCAATTGGCCATAGATGTATGGGTTCAATTCTGAGTCTTCAATCCTATTCCATTGATCCACCTCCCTGTTGTATTTCTTTAAGGGAGTTATTTATGTCCTTCTTGAAGCCCTCCATGATGCCCTCCATCAGCATCATGACTTGTGGTTTTAAATCCAAATCTTGCTTTCCTGGTGTGTTGGGGTATCCAGGACTTGCTGTTGTGGGAGAATTGGGTTTGGATGGTACCATATTGCTTTGATTTCTGTTAGCAACGTTCCCACATTTACCTTTTGCCATCTGGTTATCTCTGGTGTTAGTTGGTCTTGCTGTCACTGACTGGAGCTTGCCTGCAGGCCTATTTCAGCAACCCTGGGTGAACTGCTTTCTCCTGGCACAAACTGCTGTGGTGCTGCTGAGTTCTTGGGTGCAGGTGGAGTCTTGATGAGGTGTGTCCCAAGTGATCCTCTACTCTGGTAAAACCTGCCTACCAATCTGTTGCACAGTTACAGAAGTAAAGAAGGCAGCCGAGACCCACTCTCTTGTAGTTGTAGTTGGGTATGAACCTCTGTGGCCCTGACCAGCTTTGGATGCAGGCTGTGCTGGCTGTCTCCTTCTCTCTGGCTGCTGGTTGTTTAGCTGGCTTCCTGCACTGCTTCAGTTGTCATATAGATTTTAAGCGTCGATGAATGTAGCCCACAGGGAACTGCAAGCCAGCTCTCTGTGAGTGGGAAACCACCTTTGTCTTGGTCTTTCTGGAGTCCTTTCCAGCCTTTCTGCCAGCCATCTTGGACTGTGCTGAAGTTTGGACAAGTGAGGAAGAAGAAGGAGCCAGGCGGACTCTGTGAGATCCCACTACCAACTCCTCCAACGTACCTTGATTCAAACTCTATGATAGAAATATTAAAAGAAGAAGACACCAACATTTATCTCTGGTCTCCATATATACACGTTTGCTTACATACCTGTCTGGCTAATGTGTAGACACACACACACACACACACACACACATACACACACACACACACACACAGAGGTTTGGTGTTGTGAGCCATTTAGGAAACATGACTAGGGAATCGAGGTGTGTTCCATGCCTGGTGGTATTGTGACACCTTGATGTCACATCATCGAAGAGGGGCAGCAATAATCTCTCTGGTTTCCATCAAGGAAATGGAGGCCTTCAAAGTTAAGTGTCTGAGGAAGACAGTTTGCAGAGCAAAAGAGTCACCAGGTCTGACCCAAGTTGCGTTGGTGGCTTCATCTCTGCTTGAGTTGTGGTCACACAGAATGAGAAACACAGAGCACCCAGGATTCCATAGCCCCCAACTGACAAAAATCAGCCTCTGTCGCTAGTGACAAGGAGGTCCTGGCATCCAAGGATGTGTTCTGCACTCTAAATTCCTGTTTCTAGCCTAGTGTAGAGCAGGGCGGAGCCTGGACCCTGCATATACGACAGTGTCCAGTGTGGCTTAAGGTCCAGCTAGCACCATCAGGTATATCCAACCTTTAGCCTGTGGCTGGAGGCAGGAAAAGAGGGATATTTTAGCAACCCTAGGCTTCACTTGATTTGAACTACACACATATGCTTTCCCCCATAAGGTCATTTGTTATAGGGATGCCTGCCTGCATTGGACATATGCTTCCCCCTCTCCAAATAAAGTGCTTATTATACCCCCAATAACCCCGGGAACACTTAGAAACTTTTCAGCAACTCCCATTTTGTGACCAGACATATTCTGGAACATATGTTGGCACTGGAAGCATGTGTGGATACAGCCATGGTTGGTTTGGGGTGCACATACAAGCAGGCAACTTGGGCCACCTGAGCAACACTTTAGGGGAAAACTCCTATCTACCATCTTACAACTGTGCATGCGGAGGTATAGATACAGTTCAAATCAGACGCGAGGGGATGGAGAGATGGCTCAGCAGTTAAAGGCACTGGCTGCTCTTCCGGAGGACCCTGGTCCTCTGATTCTTAGCACCCACATGGCTGCTCACAACCACCTGTAGCTCCGGTTTCAGGGGTGGGGTCAGTCACCCTCTTCTGGCCTCCACAGGCACCAGGAGTATGTGTGGTGCACAGACATACATATGGGTAAAGCATTCACACATGTAAAAATAAATAAAAATTAACAATTAAGAAAATCAGGTGTGCCGCGAGAAAGGACGTGCACAGTGAACAAAGGCTTATGTAGCTCAAGCCTGTCAATCAAAATAGAAAACCACTCACAACCTACCCCTAGCAACCAGCTCCTCCTCCTGGGCCCACTGAAGGAAGCCAGGGTGGTCACCGGCTGTTTCTGAGCACATCTTTTCGGGGTCAGCTGCTTCCTTGCAGCGTATCCACATTGCACTTTTCTCTTTGCTTCTGAATAAATCCTTTGCTAGTTAACTACTTAGCATGACCTTTGTAAATTCCTTGACTAAGACACCAACAACCTGGAAACAATGGTCAAGCCAGAGTCCACCGGTAACAGGTTACATACGCAGTCAACACTAGCTAAGATGTGACTCCAAAACTGTAAACTTCAAATACTGTGAGGGCTCTCTCTCTCTCTCTCTCTCTCTCTCTCTCTCTCTCTCTCTCTGTGTGTGTAACTGGACTATGTGGTCTTCAAGTGTGAACTTTGTAGAAAATGATGTTGTGTCACAGTATCAAAATGTTGGACATGTCTGTTAGATGATCTGGGACTGATAGCAGTAAGGAGAATTATTTTTATTATCTCGTAACTAGGAATAAAATTAGGTATAAACTATTTATGCTTATGGCTCTTTTGCACCTATAAAACCCAAAGCAGACGTCGATGAGAAGCAAGGGGAAGCACAGAGGCACAGCAATTTAATAAACAACGTTATTATGATGGGATTTATGATGAGGCTTATCACCCTCCATGCCTTAATCACGGAAAGATGCAGCCTCGGGTCCAGCGCTATGCCTGTGTCTGTATTTTGATGAAAAAAAAAATACCCATGGGAATCCCACTGATGATGGCCACCTTTTTTCCTTATAAAGGACAACAACTAATTGGGGCTGGCTTACAGGTTCAGAGGTTCAGTCCAGTATCATCAAGGAGGGAACATGGAAGCATCCAGGCAGGCATGGTGCAGGAGGAGCTGAGAGTTCTACATCTTCATCTGAAGGCTGCTAGTGGAAGACTGACTTTCAGGAAGCTAAGAAGTGGGTCTGATAGCCCACACCCACAGTGACACACCTACTCCAACAGGCCCATACCTTCTAATAGTGCCACTCTCTGGGTGAGCATATACTAACCATCACAGTCTACTTTCTGCCCCGCCCCCCATAGGCTTGTTCAAATACGAGTCTATGGGGGTCATACTAAACATAGCATAATGCAAAATACATTTAGTCCAACTTCAAAAGTCCCCATAGTCTATAGCAGTCTCAACAGTGTTAAAAGTCCAAAGTCAAGGTCTCTTCTGAGATTCATTCAGTCACTTAACTATAATCTCCAAAGCAAGACAGGAAACCAGCTGGGCAAAGTCCCAACTCTGCATCTCTATGATGCCAAAGCTGTCTTCAGATCTCCAACTCCTTTTTTTCATCTTTGTTGGCTGCAACAAACTTCTTTATCCTGGGCTATTTCCACTCCCTGTTGGCAGATTTTCTCAGCAAATAGACCATGGCTCTGGCACCTTGAACATCTTGGTGTCTCCCAGGCAACTTCAGTGTTAGGACCCACACATGATCTTCTGGGCTCTTCCAAAGGGCTAGTGTCATTTCTCCAGCTCTGCCCTCTGTAGCACTCTAAGTTCAGCTTGATCCTTTGTGGATTCTGTTCTTGGTGTTCATCTCATGGTACTGGCATCTCCAATACACTGGGGTCTTCTGCAGCAACTAGGTTTTACCAATAGCCTCTCATAGGCTTTCTTCATGGTGCCAAACCTTGAGTCCTTTGCATGACCCCTTCAATCCTGGGCTGTCAACTGCAACTAGGGCTGTACCTTCACCAATGGCCTTCCATGGCCTCTCATAGAGCGCCAAGCCTCAGCTATTCTTCATGATGCCTTCATGCCTTCAAAACCAGTACCACTTGGGTGATTCTTACACATTACCAAGTACAGCTGCAGCATGAGGTACAACCTTGGCTGTCTCTGGAACACAGTTTCTTTGTGCTCTCAGAAAACACTTCCTAGAAGATTTCACCTCAGTGATGCTGGTCTCTTCTTAATCACCACTAGTTTTCCAACTCCCTCTCTGACTAAGCTTGACTTTTCTGGAACTTGCTCTGTTGATTGATCTTGAACTCAGAGATCTGCATGGCCCTGTCTCCTGTAATGCTGGGATTAAAGGTGTGTACCTCTACACACCTTTCTTCAATTAGAACCTTCTTCATCCTAGGCTGGTCTTGAACTTAGAGATATGTTTGGCTTTGTCTCCTGGGATTAAAGGTGTGTACCTCATGCCTGGATCTAAATTTAGCTGGGTAGGATCTTGTCCCCCAAATCCCTTAATCTGCTATCTTCTAGAACACAGGATTCAGCTCCATTTCACTTCCTGGTGCCCCTTTAATACTCAAACCATATATTTTATATTTTTCCTTTCTAAGCTTTCTATGCTTGTTCAAAACACTCTTCATGAGACTTAACCAGAGAACAAAGTCTCAGCTGGGCTTTTTTTTGAGACTTCCGTTGTCAATGCAATTAATATAAATCTCTTTACCTTAGACTCAGGTAGACTCTTCAGACAAGGGCAAAAAGCAGCCACATTCTTCACCAAAATCCCGCAAAACAGTCTCTAGGTCATATTCTGAAATTCTTCTCCACTGAAACCTCTTGGGCCAGGTCTGTACAGTTAAAATCAAATCATATTCAGCAACAAAGTCTTCCACATCCCTAAAAGGATAGCCCATTAAGCCCAACTTAAAGCATTCCACTGCTTTCCAAAGTCCCCAAATCCACATTCCTCCAAACAAAAGCATGGTCAGGCCTATCACAGCAATACCCTAGTCCCTGGTACCAACTTCTGTCTTAGTTAGGGTTTTACTGCTGTGAACAGACACCATGACCAAGGCAACTCTTATAAAGAACAACATTTAACTGGGGCTGGCTCACAGGTTCAGAGGTTCAGTCCATTATCATCGAGGTGGGAACATGACAGAATCCAGGCAGGCATGGTACACGGAGAGCTGAGAGTTCTACATGCTAGTGGAAGACTGATTTCCAGGCATCTAGGGAGAGGGTCTCATGGCGGCCACATTGCCTGGGAGGGGAGTCTCAATGAGGAACTGTCTGGATTAGGTTGGCCCGTGGGCATGCCTGGGATGGATTTTCTTTTCTTTTCTTTTCTTTTCTTTTTTTTTTTTTTTTGCCATTTACAAAAGAACCATTTTTATTTTTATTTTTATTTTTTTGTGATGGGATAATTTCTTTTTTTTATTTTCTTTTTTTAATTTTTTTTATTTTCTATATTCTTTGTTTACATTTCAAAGGCTTTCCCCTTTCCCAGTTCCCCCCTCACCATATGTCCCATAAGTCCTCTTCCCTCCGCCCATTCCCCAATCACACCCCCCCCCCCATTTCTCTGTTCTGATACTCTCCTACAAAACTGGATCCAGTCCTTTCAGGACCAGGGTCCTCTCCTTCCTTCTTCTTGGGAATCTTTTGATTTGCTAATTGTGCCTTGAGTATTCAGAGCTGTTGGGCTCATTAATATCCACTTATCAGTGATTGCATTTCATGTGTATTCTTTTGTGATTGGGTTAACTCACTTAGGATGATATTTTTCCAGATCCAACCATAATTGGGCTGATTGAGGCATGAAGGACCATCCTGACTGTAGGTGGCACCATCCCATGGGCGGGGCCTGACCTGAATGAAAAGGAGAGAGCCAGGCAGAGCATGCCTGAATTCATGGCTCTCCACGGTGGAGGGGACGTGACCAGCTGCTTAAGCTTCCTGCCATTTTGACTCCCCTGCAACAGTGGACTTCCACTTGAGATTGTGAGCCAAAAAGCTTTTGTTCTATTAAGTTGCTTCTGTTAGGATATTTTGTCATAGCCACAGGAAAAGAAGCCAGGGCGCCACCCCTTCTCCTAAGGATGAAGCACAAAGGGCATTGATAATGCCAAGGCTGTACTTGTAAATGACCCGAGATTGGACACCAAACAATTTCTAATTATTGATTTTAATGAGGTGTTACTTGGTAAATTAGTAGTGTGCTCACATTCCCTTAAACGTATTGCTAACATTATAGCCTTATGGAAATCTACTTCTAATAGAGCCACTCTGCCTTCTAGGATGGGAAAGGAAAATGCCCTAAATGAGTACTTACTACTCATCCCTAATGAATTGCTAAAAACTGTTCTGTGTAGACTGGGTGCACACAGCATCTGCAGCTAATTTGACACTAACCACTACTCCATTTCAAGTGTGTTTTTCTTCCCTCTCTTGTGCCTGGGTTGGGAGAGACTTTCTTTCCCTCTTGGTCCTATGGGTATTCTTCCAGAATCTGTATACATTCACGACTTCACTTTTCCAGAAACAAATATTATCTCTCAAGCCTTACACGGGTCTCTTACAAAAGGATAGCCAGATATTGTACAACACCCACTGTCAGGTTCAAAGGAAATGCCAGGTGTCCAGATCTTAAAAGACTGTCCAAATATCCAGAGATGAGAACAACCTGGATTATAGGAGGATTTCTGGTTGTTAGATAAAAGCCAGCGTTTCCTTAGGAATTTGTGAAATTGGTTCCCATCTACCAAAAGGAGCCATTTTTCTTACCTCTGGCAGAAGGGACGCACAGCCATTCGTGTCCATAGCCTTGTGGTGTCCATTAACACATCAACGCTCATGCTGGCCTCCAGGCTAACACAGTGTCACAAGTCACTGTCACACATTTCAAAGTCCCTTCCCCTCCTCCCTCCCCCGTCCTAACTCCGTCCAGCTCGGTGGTTTCCTCCCACTAGCTACTCTTCTCCTTATAACCCTGCTATTCTTGTGTTTCCCTCCAGCTCTCTGTCTTTGCTCTTGCTTCTCCACCAGGACATTTGTGCCCTCCTTTAATCCCAGCACTAGGAGGCAGAGGCAGGTGGATTTCTAAGTTCAAGGCCAGCCTGGTCTACTGAGTGAGTTCCAGAATGCCAGGGCCACACAGACAAATTCTGTCTCAAAAATCAACAAACACCCCCACAAACCCATAAGAAAAATCAAAACAAAATAAACAAAAATACCTTTTCCCCTTAGCCATACCATGGGGTAGTCATGTCATCAGTTTACATATCCACATTTTAATTCTAGGGTTCTTTGCATATGAGTGTGTTGCATACATCTATAGTATGTACATGTACATATGTGTGTGTGGGTGGTTAAGGCCATGTGTGCACATGCAGAGGCCAGGAGAACATTGGGTGTCTTCTATCATTCTCTATCTTAATCGCTTGAGAAACTTTCCTTGAACTGTAAGCTTGACATTTTTGTTAGGCTTCTTGGCCAGTGAGCTTATAGGATGACCCGAGCCTGCCTTCCAGTGTTCCTGGGATTACACGAATGGGTAGCCATGCCCACCTTTTGACATAGATATTGGGGATTCACACTAGGGTCTGTGTACTTGCACAGTTCTTAATTACCGAAGCTTAGTAAGTAAGTCATCTCCAACAATCAGCCCTCTCCCACATGAGACATGTAACTCACTATAGCTCAGGCTAGCCGTGAACTGAAAGCAATCCTGTCTCAGCCTCCCAAGTGCTGGGATTAGAGGCATTGTACCATCCTTTCTGACTTAAATATTAAAAATAAGCCCTAACACGTAAACAAAATCCTTGCACAGAACCGAGATTCCCTGAGAACACCAGGTGTCCATGTTGCGGGAAATATAAAAAAGCACGGCAAGTTCCCACGCTATGCTGGGTGCCAGCAGGCCACAGGCCTCCAGCAAGGTGATCTCATCTCAACAGACTTTCTGGCCTGGAGCTCCCAAAACGTGTCCACTCTCCTTGCTAAGTTCTCTTGGTGGGTCTTTGCCACGCCAGCCCCATGCAATGACCGTCCACTTCGAGGTTAGCTCCCACAAGTCCCAATATCCCAGTAGATCAGAACTCTTGAAGCTTATAATTAATCAGTCATATCTATCTATCTATCTATCTATCTATCTATCTATCTATCTATCTATCTATCTATCTCAATAAATTCTCAAGTCACAAAATGCCACACAATAATTTCAGAGCCATTTGATAATGGTACAAGCTGCCCACCTAGATTAGACGCGTTATTCCAGTTATTCTATCCCTATATGATATGATAGCTACCTGTGGCTATTTATAGATACATGGAATCTGAATCGTCCTGTTCGTTCGTCCGTCTTCCATTTTCCTCCTCCTCTTCTCCTTTGCTGCTCCCTGTCTCCACAACTCTTAGTTCTGCCTCCCTTTCCCCTGTCCAATCACAGACTTCTTGTGTTAATGTTTAAATTAATTGGACAGGGAAAATCCTGCTCTGCATCCGTGCACCCTAAATTGAGAACCGGCTAGAAAACAGAGTCATCTGTTTCCTTAGAGATGACCCAGTGAAGTGACCTCTAACATTTCCCCACATTTAAACCTGAGGCTCCCGAAGGGCCTGGACCAGCGAGAGCCAGGTGTTACGGCTGCTGCTGGAGGTTTGGAGCAGATATGGTTAAGTGGAGAGGCAATTTTGCTATCTTAGGTGCACCTTGAATACTCCAGCTCTTGCCTCCAAGACAGACATTGAAAGGAGAGGTAGGGGACTTCAACACTTTAATGTTGACAACAGCTAGATTTGGAGAACTACTTGGAAAGACCACAATTAAGAGATAAAGAGCAACAAACCCAGTGCCCGGAGGCAGAAGTTCTCAACCTGGTTGCCTATTAGAGTCACCAGGGGAGGTATTTAAGTGTGCTGATGCACGGCTCCATCAAGGAAGATTTGAGTTAATTGGTCTGGGGTTGGGCACCAGGGTTTGTAAAAGCTCCCCAGAGGATTCTAATGCATAACCTAGGTGGTCCACTCCTGCCCAGGAGATGCCCTTTCTGTGGTATAATTACATTTAAGAGACCTAAATTAATTTATTTACGGAAGACAGAGGAGAGAAGGGACCCACCTCAATTGAATGTTCTGTGCTAACTGTACAGCTGTGAAATTCACTGAAAGCTTGTTAGATGCCAAGCATTATCTTAACTGCTGTCCCCGTGTTTGTTCTCCGCTGTGGGTCTTCTTAACTGATTTGCTTCCATTCGATAAAGGAGGAGACAGAGGCTTACTGACAGCCAGATGCTTACCGTGAATTATTTCTAGGATAAATAAATGCGTAAATGAAGGTGGCCCAGGATCACAGAGCTGGGCCACAGGCTGTGAATCATGACCCCAGCCCTCCTGTGGCAGCAGAGTCAGCAAATCTCTGTTGAGTATGCACTAGACAGATGTGCACAGCATCAGAGATGTGAAGACGCCCAAGGCAGAGTTCCTGCTTGCCAGTCTTATCAGGTAGATGCTAAGTCTAAAGAAACACGGTGATACTAAGAGGTTACCCCATTGCCTGGAAACATTTTTTTTTTTATTGTTTGAGAATTTCATTTGTGTATATAGTGTGTTCTGATCAAGCCCATTTTTCATTCTTTCTCCTCCAATTTCTCTCCTACCCACAACTACTCCTTTCCTTGTTTTTTTAAAAGTAATATATATGTAAAATATATATTACATATAATTTATTTTTTGATCATTAGTGTTTTGCCTGCTTGTTTGTCTGTGTGAGGGTGTCAGAAACCCTAGAACTGGAATCATAAAACAGGCGTGAGCTTCATGTGGGTGATGGGAATTGAACCTGGATCCTCTAGGAAAGCAGCCAGTGCTCATAACCACTGAACCATCTCTCCAGTTCAAATTATTTTTTAAAAGATTTGTTTATTTATTTTCATATGTAAGTACACTGTAGCTGTCTTCAGACACACCAGAAGAGGGCATCAGATCTCATCACGGATGGCTGTGAGCCACCATGTGGTGGTTGCTGGGATTTGAACTCAGGACCTTCAGAAGAACAGTCAGTGCTGCTGAGCCATCTCTCCAGCCTCAAATTATTTTTAAACCCACTGAGTCCACTTAGTGGTATCAGTATGCACATGGATGAGCGTAGGGCATCTACTGCAGCACAGGTAGCCCCCCCCCACTCCCCCAGAGCAGCAGCCTTAAAGAAAGCTGACTCAGCTTCTTCTGTCAGCCATTCGTGGCCAATGGCTCCTCAGCCCCATGCGGGGCATCTTGGCCGCTTCCATCACCCGTGCTGCCACCTTGTCTGGCTTGATCCGGCACAGATCTTGTGCATGCTTCTTCACAACCACTGCGACTTCACACAGCCATTGCCTTGCTGTGTTCAGAAAACAGTTTCACTGTAATCGTTGGCGTCTGGCTTTTACTATTCGGATTCTTCCTTTGTGATGATCTCTGAGCCTTGTGGGGGGACTATGCACGTTAGAGAGGTTCGCTTTAGGGCTGGCACCCACAGCCGCGTACTCTCTCCATGTTGAGCAGTTGTGAGTCTCTGTGTCCATCTGCTGCAAACAGTATCTTCTCTGATTCGGACTGAAAGCTGTGCTAATCTGTGGATATAATGATGTCATCGGGGGCTGGTTTAATGCTATGTCCATTTAGGAGACTAAGAGCAGTCAATTCTACCCCAGGGCCTCTAATCTACCTAATCATGAGTTTGTGTACCTATTAACAGTGCAAGGCGTGGATTCCACTTTATGGCATTAGATCCAATCAGAAATCCGGTGGTTAATCCCATAACATGTAAGTGTGCCAGTGCAGGGCTCCATCAATGAAGATTTGAATTAATTGGTCTGGGTTGGGCATCAGGATTTGATATACGCACTATAGCACCAATGGGTGTATCTTACAAGGCTGCTTGTAACTGTGGCTGATAGGGTTCCCAGCTGGATAAGGTTGATAATTGCTTTGCTTAGTAATTTAGCATAGTACCTTTCAGCATTTTGAAGTTAGTCAGTAGTAATAGTAATAAAATGACTCCCAATGACACACTGCTATACTCATAGAGCAGAGCATCACCCAGTCCGCTGCCTCTTACACTAGATGATATTACAGCGTTCCATTAATTCACTGAAGTGTTGAATCGTGACATCCCAATGCCTCCTTCTTTCATCACAATGCTTCACTGTGACATTTGAATGTTCCACGGTACCCTCACAATGTTAAGGTGTGCTATCACAGTGATCAGTTGTGACAACACAGTGATGAATTGTGACACCACATGGCTTCCAGATTTCATTAAAAAACAAACTGCATGGTGGCATCACGATGTTCTTCTGTGAAATCATGAGGTGGCATCGAGGTGTCACAATGCTGTACTGTGACAACACAATGTTCTCCTGAGACTTCACAATACACCATTATGTTAGCACCATGTGAATTATGACATCACAATGTTTCATTTTGACATCACAATGCAAAATTGTGGCATCACAACATTCCCTTGTGCCATCACATCGAGGCACTGTGATATCATCTTAGTACAATAGCGTGACATCACTGTGTTGCACTGTGAAGTCATAATGCTCCCCTGTGCCATCTCAATTCTGAATTGTGATGTCACAATGCTGACTTGTGACATCAAAATGGTGTAATGTACTACCATAAGGCCTTATTGTGACATGACAATGCCCTTTGTGCTACTGCAATTGCTCATTATGACATCACAAAATCCTATTTTAACATCACACCGCTCCATTGTATCACAATGCTGAATTGTACTTCTCACAGTACTTCTGTCTGTCATCATAATGCTGAATTATGACATCACAGGGTAGCACTGTGACATCTCAGTGCTGTATTATGAGATTACCATGTTGCATCATGAAGTCATAATTGTGATGATGCTGTTGTACCATCAAAATACTGAGTGGTGACGTCACAGTGCTGCATCACGCTATCACGTTCCTTGATTGTGTCACCAGAATGTTGAACCGTGACACTATAATACAGAGCTGTACCACCACAATGCCTCATTGTGCCATAATAATACCCTTTGTATTATTGCAATGCTCTCCTGTGCTATCACAATGAGGATTGGGACATTACAGTGCAGGAGCTTATTGCGACCAGGAGTGCCTGAGGAAAGTCCTGGGGTAAAGCGGGAGTCACTTGGAAGAAAGCCATGGTTGGAGATGCAGGGAGCAGGGCGGAGCAGGAGAATCTAGGCAACAACTCCTGGGGACCGAGATAAAGCCCCGGAGGAGGCGATTCCACAGCCCAGATGGAGAGGACACAGGAGAAGGTGGAATGGTCCAGAGACAGCTATTCTAGCTATTGTGTGTGTGTGTGTGTGTGTGTGTGGCCGAGAAGGCCCCTGGCAAAAGGCTGTGCCATCTTCAAAGGCCACCTAGAGGTTTAGGGAAGGAAGACAGCAATGCTGACAGCAAGGTAGAAGACATGAAAGTTGGAGTGGAGATTTTTCTCTTAAAACAATCAAATTCAGTTGAAAACGGAGAGAGAGAGTTGAGGTCATCTCTGGAATGAAACAGACGAGGGGAAGAGACGGATACAACCTAGAGTGAAAAGTTTGATGGGTGGGCGTGGTGGCGCACGCCTTTAATCCCAGCACCTGGGAGGCAGAGGCAGGAGGATTTCTGAGTTCCAGGCCAGCCTGGTCTACAGAGTGAGTTCCAGGACAGCCAGGGCTACACAGAGAAACCCTGTCTCGAAAAAACAAAAAAACAAACGAACGAACAAAAAACAAACAAACAAACAAACAAACAAAAAAGAAAAAAAGAGAGAGAGAGAGAGAAAGTTTGATGGGGGCCTGGTCTGTAGCAGGGTGGTGTGCTCCCAAGGGTGGGAGGGAACAAGAAAAAACTGCGGAATGCCGGGCAGTGCTTTTTAGGTAGCCAGTGGCTCCTGGACCGAGGCTAGAATGCACGCGTTGTGGGCTCCAGCTGTGAGAGCCACACTGTGGGCAATGGGAGAAAGCTACTTAGCAGGGCTATCTCAGTCTATCTTTTCCACGTTCCCTCTATCCTAAGGCCTAAGCTCTGCTTGGGAAGTAAGCACGAATCGGCGCAGTCTAATTTGGGCCTCGGCTGCCAGGCTCCTGAGGCTGTATGGAAACCACCGCTGAAAGAGGGGTGGAGATGTTTCTGTACCTGGGGTGACTGGCACTTGGAATCTGGAGCACAGACACAACAGCTGGTGCATTTACGTGGGCACGTTGGGGTCCGAGCTGCTGTCAGTGTTAATTAAACACCGAGCCATCTGGAGGGTGAACTGCCCTGATCCTCACCCTCGGCTTTTCTGGGGGTCGGGAGGGGGGGGGGCGCAATTAGGCTGCAGCCTAATTCTGCCCAGCTGGTCCTCGCCTCTCACTCGGAAACAGCTTTGATGTGTGTGAGAAAAACACAGAGCTGTGAAAGGAGCTGTGGACAGATGGTGCGCCCCTCACGCAGAGCCCGGGCCCTCCCTGCGTTGTGAACCTCAGGACTTTGTGGCCCGTGGAAGTCCCCCGAAGAGCCGCCCTGTGGGTGGCAGTCATGGCTGTGGCTCAGTTGGCCAAGAAGGCTCTTGTCAGCCAACATTATGTCATCACCAGCTGTCTGCAGCTCTCCTAGGAGACACTTGAGAAACGGAAAGAAATATTTCTCTTTGGCCATAGCCGGCTGTTTCCATGGCTTGACAATCCTAACCAGATGTAAAGTGGGCCGGTGGAAAAGAGGCAGGGGGAGGGCGTGGGGGTAGGGGGCCGTGGGGGTGTGGTGGGCAGAGGGCTCCCTAGCAAACTCCTGCCGAGACTTGACTTGATGACCTTCTAGGTTTGTGAGTCCGAGTGACAAAGAGCTTTGTACAAACTCCAGTTCTGTTCTGTTTGGCTTTGTTATGTTTGAATCGGGGTTTTGGAGTCTGAGCTGGTTTACAATAGATGATTCTCCTGCCTCACCTCAGTCTCCATACATGCTGGGATTGCAGGCATGCACCAGTGACATCATTCAGCTCAGGCTTATTTATTTATTTATTTATTTATTTATTTATTTATTTATTGAGACAGGGTTTCTCTGTGAGGCCCCAGTGGTCCTGGAACTCACTCTGTAGACCAGGCTGGCCTTGAACTCAGAGATCTACCTGCCTCTGCCTCCCAAGTGCTGGGATTAAAGGTTTATGCCACCATGCCTGGCTACTTTTTTTTTTTTTTTTTTTTTAAATACAATCCTTTGGAAGATAAATTTTAGGAACAGATGAAGTAATGAAGCAATTTTAAGTGCAACGATACCGACTTTGTAGGGGTCTAAAATGCTGTTGCCGGTTCGGAGAGATCTGTCGGTTTAAATAGTTCCCAGGCTGGAGAGATGGCTCAGTGCTTAAAAGCTCAGGCTGCTTTCTGACAGCTCCAGGGTTTGTTTCCCAGCACCCCACATGGTGGCTTACGACTGTTTATGCCCCCAGTTTCAGGAGATCCAATGCCCTCTCCTGGCCTCTGCAGGCACTGGATATACGTGGTGCACAGATGCACAGGAAGATGAAGCAATAGAGAAATAGAATATCAATAATAGAACAGCCATGCTGGTGAGTTGACAGAGCACTGTAGTTTACTTTTCTGTTTCAAGGTGGTGTGGGTAGAAGCCAGGCCATTGGACATAAGACATGCTATCCTTCTGCCTCAGCTGCCCCAGTGCTGATATTACGGGTAACGTTTCCATGCCTGACCCAAACCCAACTTTCTGAACAGACAACGCATATTGTTAAATGTTTTCACCACATAAAGCATCACAGTTACCATTCTCTCTTTCCTGTCCTTGTCCCAGGAGCCCACATCCTCTCTGCTTTGTATGGTGACAAGACGGGCCTAGTCTGCCTGAGAGTTTCTGATCTCCATGGAAACGCCTTGTCCTGGGAAGAGTCGCCAACATGTTTTAATCTACTTTGACAATCACTTCTTGATATTTTACAGATCATCCTAGAGAATCCCATGAAGAATTCTTGTTTACGAGCCAGTGCATGATACTGGGCGGGAAGAGGAAATCCACAAGTATCGCTGTAACTTCCGGTACCCAGAGTCACTCTTCCGGTGCAGGGAGATGTTGCGGGTCAGGCTTGGCAAACAGACTCCTGGGAGCATCCACAGCCTGTGGCCTCATTTCCCCTTGGCTGGGTTGGGCCAGAGACTCTGTTATCTTTTGTTTATAATTTATTTTCATGGAGTTAAAAAAAAAGGCTATTTTTGTATTCTGGGCTTAGCTTTTATAAATACACCTAATTGCCATCACCTTTCAGATTTCCATGCTCGAAGGTAACCAACTTGGGAAAGCCCCATTTTGGAGAAAACCTAACACACCCCTTATCAGGTGCCAAGGAGGGGAGGAGATTCGAAGCCTTTTCCAGGGTAAAAATAGACCCGGACCGAGGCATATTTTCAACACAGGACTTCGGCAAACTGCAAACTGGCACGTTATTATTTCATGAATAAGGCACTGACATTTCTTTTAAACATTCTGGCTTCAGGCTATTTTACTTTAGTGAAGAAAAAGATGAATTATTTATAAAAACCGACATGAATATCATATGATAATCCTCTCATTGCTAGCAGGAAGTAAAATGAGCTGCAGCTGGTGCCCCGTCGGCGTTCCCCAGACCAGGAGATCATAAAAGCAAGCGCAGGCTGGGCCCCTCCTCCCATGTGTGTCCTGTCCTTCAGATGTGGCTGGTTCTGTGACTCAATCTTCTCTGGAGAGGGAGGGCAGTCCATTCCCGCCACCTCTCATCACTAACTAAAACATTATTTCTGTGTATCTGTAGTGTGTCTATATTTTGTGTGTGTGTGTGTGTGTGTGTGTGTGTGTGTGTGTGTGCGCGCGCGCCATGGCATGTGTATAGAGGTCACAGGTTAACTGTGGATTACCAAGGTGAGGCCTCCTTCCATCTTTATGTGTCTTCTGGAAATTGAACTCAGATGTGGCAAGGCTTTTTCTCTGCTGAACCATCTCTCTCTCTCTCTCTCTCTCTCTCTCTCTCTCTCGTGTCTCTAATCAAACTCCTTTGAATTTCTTCCCTCCCTCCCTTTCTCCCTTCTTCTCCCCTTCCTTCTCTTCCTCCCCACCCATTTTTTCCCATTTTCAGACAGGGACTCTTCAAACAAATTATTCTTCTCTTATATATTATATCCCTCTCTCCTCTCCTTCCAGTCCACCACCCCAACCCCCATCTCAGACCCTCTCTTCCTCGGTTTCTCTTCAGGAAAGGGCAGGCCTTCCAGGGATATCAAGAAAATGTGCCATATCAAGTTGCAATAAGATTAGGCACCACCGTCCTATTAAGGCTGGGTGAGGCAACCCAATAGGACCAAATGGGTCCCCAAAGCAGGCTAGAGACAAAAGAGTCAGGGACAGCCCCTCCTCCTGCTGCTAGGATTCCGCAAGAACAGCAAGCTACACAACTCTAACATAGATGCAGAGGGCCCAGGTCAGACCCATGAAGACTCCCTGACTGTGGTTTGAGTTTATGTGCGGCTCCTGTGAACCCTGCTTAGTTGATCCCCTTGTCCAGACCTGCTGTGGTGAATGTCCCCATAACCTCATACGCTTGGTCCCCAGTTGGTGAACTGTTTGGAAGAATGAAGAGGTCTGCGTCCTTGTTGGAGGAGGTGTGTTGTTTGGGGTAAACTTTGAGGCTTTCCACTTCAGGCCCAGTCCCCATCCTCTCTCTGATTCTCTGGCTCTCTGTCTCTGTCTTTGTCTCTCTCCTCTTAGCCTGCTGCCTGAGGATAAGCATGTAAAAATAAACCTCTCAGCTGCCTCTCCAGCACCACGCCTGCCTGCCTGCCGTCGTGCTCCTCACCATGACGATAATGGACTAAACCTCTGAAACGGAAAGCCAGCCCCAACCGAATGCGTTCCTCTCAGAGTTGGCTTGGCCATGGTGTCTCTTCCCAGCAATAGAAAACTAATGAAGACACCTGCCGAGAGCTGAGATTACAGTTGTGTGAGCCTAGGATTTCACTGACGCTCAATAAATGCGTCTTATAAGAACTGAACCCTGGGCTGGAGGGATGGCGGCTCAGGGGTTAAGAGTGCTGACTACTCTTCCAAAGGTCCTGAGTTTGATTCCCAGCAACCACATGGTGGTTCACAACCATCTGTAATGGGATCTGACGCCCTCTTCTGGTGTGTCTGAAGACAGTGCACTCATATACATAAAATAAACATTAAAAAAAACTGAACTCTGTTAAAGACTTTGACTAGAGTTCTGGAAGGTTCTTCCACTACACCAGCATGGCTCTGCTCTCCTCCGTTTTTCTTTTTGAGACACAGCCCAAACTAGTTTCAAACTCAATGTATAGCTGAGGTAACCTTGAACTCTCCCCTCCACTTGGGGCGTGGCACCTGTGTTGGGTGTGCTTGGAGAAGTCAGAGGACATGTTTGTAAAGTCAGTTTTTTCCCTTCCACCTTTACGTAGCGTTCGTGGATCAGACTCAGGTCACCCGGCTTGCACACCACGTGCCTTTCGCTACTGTCCCAGAGCACAGTATTCTCTTTTCCACTGGTGAATGAGCTGAGATGCACCTGGGGCTATGCCAGCTCCACAGGCCGCCAGGTGACTGTCCTGGCCATCTTGGTGAACCTTCTTCCCAGAGTTACATTAAAAGGAGGACAGGAATGGCAATGCGGCTCAGTTGGTAGAGTTGCCAAACATTTGCTCTCTGGCACTGCATAAAACTGGGGGCAATGGCCCACCTATAATGCCAACACATGCGAAGCGGTGGCCTCAGGATCAGTAGTTCAAGGCCATTTTCAGCTGTATCTAAGTTTGGTGCCGGACTAGCATACCTAAGACCCAGTTTCAAAAACAAAACAAACCAAATCAACAAGATGGTTCTCACCATTTTAGGCAACAAATCAAATTTACAATCAAAATATACAAAGCACGTAAAAGTTACGAGATCAAGATGTAAGGAAAGTCTGTTCTCACCCTAGCAATTAAGGAGTGCTTGGCACTTGCCAGGCAGGTTCTGTAATCCTGAGCTCTATCCCCGGCCCTCTGATAAGGAGAGGAAGAAAACACGGATGTCCCATGATCACATGCTTGGGACGCGCGCCGTTAATGTGTTGGTATATTTCCATCCAATCTTTTGTTCTTGCTCTGGTGCCTTCCCCCTGTGAAGTCCTAGAGACTGGATAATGTCTGCCTTCCAGAGGGTTAGGCAATTTGCCCAGGACTCATTTCCTCAGAGTCCAGTCAGACAATATGAAGTGGGAGACAGCCACTGGCCGCTCCTGTTCTGAACTCAAAGGTGGTCCAGACCTCATCGCCTAAGGAGTCCAGTTTTGCGCCTCAGTCACTGCCTCCTGGAAGTGCTCCGGGCAGGGCGCCAGCAGCTCCCTCCCTTGGATACCCAGCAAGCCTTGGAGAGTAGAGAGACAATTTACAATCAAAGGCGCTCTTCTGTCTCAATGATCTTTTCTCATCGCCCTGATAGCTTGTCAATAGTTAGGACTTGCTATGCAATTAGCATTTCTTAGATAATGTGTTATGTATGCTGAAGCATTAACTCACTTAGCCCTTAGAATGTTCTTATGACACAGGTTCTTTCAATAGCCCTACTTTACAGAAAACTGAATCTTAAAGATATTCCATCCAGTGGCATACTGGAATTAATCACTTCTATTGTGTTTATTGTGCTTATAGAATTATGTATACATCTCTTTATTTCTGTCCATTTATCCTGGTCTGATTTGAATAATTACTGAAGAATTTCCCTTAGTGTTAAAATGGCTATTTCTCATTTCTAGTTCACACACACACACACACACACACACACATACACACATCCTTATTTTGAGTGCCCCTCTAGTTCTGTGAACCTTGATGAAAGAGGACTTACCTCCCATTAGAAAGACAAACGGTTTGGAACTATTATTTCCCCCTATCGGAGCAGGTAGCACACTGGTGCGACATTTGGGTCAGCCCTTGGTTGCTGCAACCATGGCCTCTGCATTTAAGCAAGTGGTGAAATTCATGAGTGGTTCAGAAGCTCTAATGATGGAAGAGACAGTGTGGATGCTGGACAATGCCTTCTCCTAACCAGAGTCTTCTGGTGGGGTGGGGGTGGGGGGGTGGGGGGTTGATTTTAGCTCTACAGTCAAACTTGTAAGTGTTATAGCTCTGAGGGAAAAGGTATGCCTAATGCAAGTGTCACAGCTCTGAAGAGAAAGATAGCCTGGCAGTCTGGATCTGAGGAATACCACAAAGCCACACCGCAAAATCAACGTCACATAAGAGATTTATTGGAAAAACACAAGCTGCTTCTGATCAGGAGAGAAGCGGCAAAGAACTGAGTGAGAGGCAGGTTTTATGTAGGAGTATATTGTGGGGGATAGAGTTTCCTAGGGTGGAGATTTACAGGGATTTCAAGTCCTGAGTTTGGGGCAAACTCAGGGATTGGTGGGTTTTTGAATTTAGGGATTGGTCGGGTTTTAAACTCAGGGATTGGTGGGATTTTAAGCTCAGGGATTGGTGGAATTTCAAGCTCTAGAACTGATCTTGGGCTTTTTACCTACATGGCACAGTTCAGTTTCCTACCTGTTGGCCTGAGCATTGCAGCCCATATAGCACCCAAATCTCACTTCCTCCCTTTCTGAAAAACCTTCTCTCCCCCTGTTTTAGTGATTGTTCTGTCATGGAATTAATGAGAACCAATTCCATGACCAAGGAAACTATTATAAAGAAAAAAAATACTTTTTAAAAATTTATTTATTTTATTATATGTAAGTACACTGTAACTGTCTTCAGACACTCCAGAAGAATGCATCAGATCCCATTACAGATGGTTGTGAGCCATCATGCGGTTGCTGGGATCTGAACTTGGGACCTTTGGAAGAGCAGTTGGTGCTCTTAACCACTGAGCCATCTCATCAGCCCAGGAAATAATTTAATTGGAAGACTTACTTAAAAGTTTCAGAGGGTTAGTTCATTATCATCATGGTAGGGACATAGAGGTAGAGTTATGCAGGCAAGTATGGTGCTAGAGAAGTAGTTAAGAGTATCAGGAGAGAGAGAGAGAGAGAGAGAAAGAGAGAGAGAGAGAGAGAGAGAGAGAGAGAGAGAGAGGAGATCCCAGAATCACTCCCTACCAGGCAACACACAGTCACTGCGCACTCCTAAGAACTAGAGAGGGGAATAGAAACCAAGGAACAAAACACCTACCCAACAAAGACAAGACCAGACATCAGCATCTAGAATTATAATCTCCCTAAACTCAAATGCCTAGATGCCATTGTAAAAGCACAAACATAGCTAGAATGATACCTCTCTGCTGGGAACACAAAGATTGTTCCTCTCGCAGAGAACACTAGGGAAGCCAGAAGTGTTAAACATGTAGGGGTGACTCTTCAAAGCAAGAGAGGTATAGCCTGGCGTCCACCCAGAAGGCTGGGAACTGAGGTGGTTAATAGCCTAGGTGATCCCTGAACTATCTGTAGGGCCAGGCCATACCTAGCTCCTCCAGGCTCCCCAAAGCAGTGCTGGAGGTAGTTAATAGCCTAGGTGACTTCTGTGCTATCTGTATGATGAGGCCACACCAGATCCTCCCTGAAGATAACACATGTGGCCTATATTTAGAATCCATCTTCTTGGAAGAAGTGACATGTACTTTGAGAAAAGTTTTGATATAATTATGCCTCATTGTGCATACTCAATTAAGTTATACCAGGAAACTTCTTTTCCAAATTGTACTGTATTTAAATGTGCTTAAAATAAGCTGTCCAGTGTCAGTGTCTAGAAATTTGAACCCACACAAGCTACTGAGCTGTGCTGAACTGGATTTCCTTCTTGACTTACAGGAATTGCTGCTTTGCTGGCCCTGGCATTTGCCAAGACCTCCACAGGTCTCTACTAGAGCCTGGCGACCTTACCACAGTCGATCCTGAGTATTGCAAGCTCTCTGAAGCAGAAGGTAAGGGCCTTAAAATAGCCTTCATGAATATGTAGAGGTACTTAAAGAGGATATGAATAAATCCATTAAATAATTCTACGAAAACACAAACAATATAAGGACATGAATAAAACAGTTAAAGACACAAAAATGGTATAGGAACTGATAAGGAAAACCCAAACTGAGGGAAATCTGGAAATAAAAAAATTAAGAACTTGAACAGGAACCTCAGAGGTCAGCTTTACGAATAGAATATAAGAGATGGAAGAAAGACTCTCATGTGTTGAAGATACAATAGAAGAAATGGATACATTGGTTACAGAAAATGTTAATCTAAAAAAAAACAAAACAAAAACAAAAAACCTGGCACAAAACATCCAGGAAATCTGGGACACTATGAGAAGACCAAATCTAAGAATAATAGGAAGAGAGAAAGAAGAAACACAGGTCAAGGGAACAGAAATTATTTTCAATGAAAATTATAGAGGAATATTTCCTAACCCGAAGAAGGAAATACCTGTCAAGGTACAAAAAGCATACAGCACACCAAATAGACTGGACCAGAAAAGAAAGTTCCCTTGGCACATAATAATGCAAATGCTAAACATACAGGACAAAGAAAGAATATTAAAAGCTGCAAGGGAAAAAGACCAAGTAACATATAAAGGCCGATCCTTTAGACTAACAACTGACTTCATGGAGACTTTAAAAGGGAGAAGGGTCCGGATAGATGTCCCACAATCTTTAAGAGACCACAGATATCAGACTAGACTACTATACCCAGAAAAACTTTCAATCACAATAGATAAAGAATCATAATCCATCATAAAACCAAATTTAAGCAGTTATCTATCTACAAATCCAGATTTACAGAGGCACTAGAAGGAAAACTTCAACCCGAAGGGGATAACTACACAAAGAAAATACCCCAGGAGGAGTAAATAATCCCAGACCAGCAAATCAAAGAGGGGAAAACACACACACACACACACACACACACACACACACACACCATAACAAAGTAACAGGAACCAACACATAGTGCTAATTGATAACTCTTAACATCAAAGGTCTCAATTCCCCATTTAAAAGACACAGACTAACAGAACGGATGTGAAAGCAGAATCTATTCTTCTGCTGCACCCAAGTAATACACCTTAACATCCAGGACAGACATCCCCTCAGGGTAAAAGGATGGAAAAAGATATTCCAAACCAATGGGCCCAAGAAGCAAGCTAGTGGAGCCATTTTAATATCCGATAAAAAAGACTTCACACCAAAGCTAATCAGAAGCGATAAGGATGGTAGACACTCATCAAAGGAAAAACCCATCAAAAGGACATTGCAATTGTGAACAACATCCATGCCGGAAATACAACGACATCCAAGTTCATAAAAGAAACACTTAATAAAAGAAGCACAGCTTAAATTAAATGTTAATATAATTATTAAATAGTAAATTAATTTAACTAATAAAGTAAATTATATATTTATTATCACACAGTGATAGTGGGTAACTTCACTATTCCACTTTCACTAATGAACAGGTCATCCCGACAAAACCTAAACAGAGAAATTGTGGAGCTAACTGATAAAATAAACCAAATGGAGCTAGCAGATATTTGCAGAATATTTCAGGCAAACAAAAGAATATACTTTCTTCTTAGTGGCTGTACTGGCTAGTTTGGTGTGTCAACTTGACACAGGCTGGAGTTATCATAGGAAAAGGAGCTTCACTTGGGGAAGTGCCTCTATGAGATCCAGCTGTGGGCATTTTCTCAATTAGTGATCAAGTGAAGGAGGGCCCCTTGTGGGTGGTGCCATCTCTGGGCTGGTATTCTTGGGTTCTATAAGAGAGCAGGCTGAGCAAGCCAGGGGAAGCAAGCCAGTAAGGAACATCCCTTCATGGCCTCTGCATCAGCTCCTGCTTCTGACCTGCTTGAGTTCCAGTCCTGACTTCCTTTGGTGATGAACAGCTGTGTGGAAGTGTAAGCTCAATAAACCCTTTCCTCCCCAACTTGCTTCTTGGTCATGATGTTTGTGCAGGAATAGAAGCCCTAACTAAGACAGTGGCTCATGGAATTTTCTCCCAAACTGACCACCTTTTTGGATATAAAGCAAGTCTACAGATACAAGAAAATGGAAGCAATACACTGCATCTCATCTGACTACCACAGCTTAAAGCTGGATAGCAACAACAACTGAAACAACAGAAAACCTACAAACACACGAAAACTGAAACCGTGGTGTGAAAAATGGGTCAAGGCAGAAATTAGGAAAGAAATTAAAAACTTCCTAGAATGAGTGAAAAATGAAAAGACATGTTCAAATTTATGGGACACAATGAAGGTGGTTCTAAAAGCAAGTTCATAGCACTAATTGTCTACAAGAAAAAAACTGGAGTGATCTCATACCCACACTTTAGCAGCACACCTGAAAGCTCTAGAGCCGTGGTTCTCAACCTTCTAACGCTGTGACCCTCTAATACAGTTGCTCGTGTGGTGGTGACCCCCATCCATACAATTATTGTCATTACTACGTTGTAACTAAGTTTTCTACTGTTATGAATTGTAACTATCTGTGTTTTCCAATGGTCTTAGGTGACCAGTAGGAAAGGGTTTTTTGATCCCCAAAGGGGTTGTGACCCACAAGTTGAGAACCACTGCTCTAGAACAAAAAGGAGAAATCACATCCAAAAGGATTAGATGGCAAGAAATAATCAAACTCAGGGCTGAAATCAATAAGCTAGAAACAAGCAAGCAAGCAAGCAAGCAAGCAAGCAAGCAAGCAAGCAAGCAAGCAAGCAAGAAACAGTACAAAGAACCGCTGACACACAGAGTTAGTTCTCTGAGAAAATCATGACTGACAAACCCTTAGTCAAATTAAGTAAAAGGTGGAGGTAGACTTTCCAAATTAACAAAATTAGAGCTGGAAAGGGGAACATAGCAACAGACACCAAGGAAATCCAGAGAACCTTCAGGACATAATTTAAAAACACAACCAAAATGTATGTTCCACCAAATGGATGATTTTCTTGATACATACCACCTACCAAAATTAAGACAGGACCAGATTAACAATTTTTTTTTGTTTTTTTTTTTTTTGTTTTTCGAGACAGTGTTTCTCTATGTAGCCCTGGCTGTCCTGGAACTCACTCTATAGACCTGGCTGGCCTCGAACTCAGATATCCGCCTGCCTCTGCCTCCCAAGTGCTGGGATTAAAGGCATGCGCCACCACCGTCTGGCTCAGATAAACAATTTAAACAGATCTATAAATTCCTGGTGAAATAAAAGCAGTCATTGAAAAATCTACAAACCAAAAAGCCTAGGACCAGACCTGGTTTTATTGCAGCATTCTACAAGATTTTCAAAGGAGAGTTAATGCCAATACTTTTCAAATTATTCCACAAAATAGAAACAGAAGGAACACTACCCAATTCATTTTACAAGGCCACAGTTACTCTGACTCTCAAACCATATTAAGGTGAAACAAAGAAAGAGAATTACAGACCAATTTCCCTTATAAACATAGATGCAAAAAGCCTCAATAAAATACCTGCAAACCAAATCTAAGAACCCATCAAAACAATCATCTCCTGTGATCAAGTAGGCTTAATACCAGAGATGCAGGGATTCAACATATGTAAATCAATGAATATAATCTATTATATAAACAAACTGAAAGACAAAAAACCCCACAAGGTCATTTCATTAGATGCAGAAAAGGCCTTTAATGAAATCTCACACCTTTCATGGTCAAAAAGTACTGGAGAGATCCGGGATACAAGGGATGTACTTCAACATAATAAAGGCAGTTTACAGCCAACACGTAGACAATATCTACTTAAATGTAGAGAAGCTCAAAACAATTCCACTAAAACCAGGAATAAGGCAAGGTAGTCAAACCAGGAACAAGACAAGGTAGTCCTCTGTTAATACTTATCCAATAGAGCGCTTGAAGTCTTATGTAGAGTAATAACACAACGGATCTGAATGGATCTAAAGAGAATTCTCAAAAAAGGAGACTCAAATGGCTGAGAAACTATGCTCAACATCCTGAGTTATCAGGGAAAAACAAAAGCACTTTGAGAGTTCGTCGTACCCCCGTCGGAGTGACTGAGATGAGTAACACAAGTGACAGCTCACGCTGGGGAGGATGTGGAGTCAGGGGGAGCACTCATCCACGGCTGGTGGGAGTACTGACTTGTACAAGCATTTTGGAAACCAGGGTGGCAGTTCTTCAGGAAGATGGGACTTGATCTACATCAAGATCCAGCCATACCACTCGTAGACATATACCCAAAGGATGCTTCATCCTACCACAGAGACACCTGCTTAGCCACATTCACTGTTCAACATAATAGGCAGAAACTGGAAACAACTCAGATGGCTGTCAACAGAAGAACGTGTAAAGAGAAGGGTCTCTCACCTCCCAGGTTGCTGGTATATTCAAGAGGGTTCCCTCACCTCCTACCTCCCGAGGTTGCCTGTTTCCATTCTTTCTGCTGGCCTTCAGGGCTTTAGTCCTGTTTACTCCTACTCTCTAATAGCTGATGAAAATTTAGTTCTTAAGTGCAGGCTTCCTGCCCAGCAGTAGATTGCCAAGAGAAAATGAACTCTATGGCAGCATTGGAAGTTCCTTCTCTCATATCATGTCAGGACCTTTTCTTTCTTTTATTTTTTATTTCTGTTATTACTGTATAGGTCCTTTGTGTATTTGGTTCTGGTTTTGCGTTTTTATGGGGTTCCTGAATGTGCAAATAAGTATATCTCTGCATTCTTTGTTTTGTTTTGTTTTGTTTTGTTTTGTTTTTTTGAGACAGGGTTTCTCTGTGTAGCCCTGGCTGTCCTGGAACTCACTCTGTAGACCAGGCCGGTCTCGAACTCAAAAATCCACCTGCCTCTGCCTCCCAAGTGCTGGGATTAAAGGCATGTGCCACCACTGCCTGGCTGTCTGTTTTCTAATGAGAGACAGAAGGAGGCAGGTCTGGAGGGGTGATGTGGGAGGAACTGGGAGGGGTACAGCCCCTCAAACCTATTTTCAATACAAGAAAAAAACCAACACCCCTACACTGCTGTGATAGCTATTCTTGGTTGCCAACTGGAATACATCTGGAATGATCGAAATCCAGAAGTGGGGGCACACCCGTGAGAGATTTTTTTCCCTTGGTTTGAAGTGGGTGGATCCACTTCTAGTCTGGACCTTTGAGGTAGGAAGACACATATGTATCTTTGATCCAGATCTTGGGGCAGGAAGACACACACCTTTAATCTGGATCTTGAGGCGGGAAGACACACCTTTAGTCTGGGCCACACCTTCTCCTGGAAGCCCTATAAGGACGCGGAAGAAGGCCTCTTCTCGTTTATCTGCTGGCCCTTGCCTTGCTAGCACGCCATTCCGTCACTTGCATCGCAGCCTGCGACTTTGGAATTCTAGTGTTTGCTGACGACCACCGGAGACATCCACTCATGGACTGAACAAGTTCTGGATTCTGGAACTTTCTGTTCATAGCCAGCCATTGTTGAGTTTGTAAGACTATAGCCTGTAAGTCATCCTAATAAATCTGCTTTCCATATATACAGAAAGATTCAGTCCACAAGTTCTGTTATGTTAGAGAACCCTAACTAATACAAGTGGGGGGGGAGGAAAGAAAGAAGCATTTCTTCCAGGAGGGAGAAAACAGGCTCATAAGATCCAGAAGGTTCACAAAATAAGACTGACTTGATTTCCTGCTCAGATTTCTCTTGATGATGGAGGACCTGGAAATAAAGATGACATCAACCCTTTTCTTCTCCAAGTGGCTTTTGGTCAGAGTGTCTTATAGAACCTGGCCCACTCTCAGCATAGAACAACCAACCAACCAACCCTCCAAACCAGACATCAATATCACTTCCTCCACAGCTCACAGAATTTCATGGAAGGTTGTGTGGGAAGAATCGAAGAACCAGAAGAAAGGGAGGAGTGCTGTGTAGCTGTGTCCTCTGAGGTGAAAGAGTTCCTCTTCAGGGAGGGAGGCTCAGGAACCTTAGGCAGCTCGTGAAACTTAGAAAACACAGAGAGCCCCGGTTACAAGATTCTCAGAGTTATAAAAGCAATAAGCAACCTCTGGGAGAGAAAACTCTTCCGCGAAGCTGCTTGCAAATTGGACTGGGACTGCCAAGGACACAGCTTTTCTGAGTTATTGCCCACACTGCCTTTACATTACCTGTGCTCCAATAAACTGCCTGGCTCCAGAAGTACGATGATGATATCAATTATCGACTCGATCGGGCCTAGAATCACCCAGGGAGCATGCTTCTGAATGCATCCGCAAGGAGTTTCCAGATAGGATTAAATGAGGTGAGAACTTCGAAGCTAAATGCAGGCGGGCACCATTCCACGGCGTTGGCCCTGAGACTTAATGAAAAAGGAGGAACTGTGCAGAACACCTCTAGCCACGTCTGTTGTCTGACTTGATACAGTGTAGCCAGCTGCCTCGGCCTCCCGCCACCTCGCCTTCCCCAATACAAAGAAAGGGTAACTATGGGCTGTGAGCCAAAAGAAATCCCCCCTCCCTTACGCTGTTTCGGGCAGTTATCTAGTCACCATGATTTAAAAGTAATTAGCTGGTGCTGAGATTTGGCAATAGAGGTTAGAGGGGCTCCAGCCGGCAGTACAGCTGGAAGATGAAGCTCTCAGTGCCAGGAGCCAGCGGCGGGGATTGTTGGAACCAGCCTACCGCCATGATTCGATGATCTAGGTGTTGGTGTAACAGTAACTAAGATAGACATGAAACCTCAGCTAGATGGGGACAAATAGGAAAAGCCTCAAGTGCAGCTGGGGCTGCTAGCAGGCTTCAGTCGTCGAGCAAAGATCAAAGGTCTGATTGTCTTATCAATAGCTGATGCTCTGCTATTGAAGCCGGCTGTGAGAGTGTCAGGACCAGCTCCAGAGGAGATCCCGGCAGCAGCTCTGGGTACAAAGGTGACTAGAATGTCACCGCAGCGCCCAGGCTCAGGCTGTCCTGCAGAGCTCTGTTGACAGCTGAGTGAATACCTCACTCCTTGCCACCTCTGAGTTGGAAAGGGAAGACCAGCTGGCCTGACAGCAAGCTCAGCTCTCTTCCTCTCTCCCTCCAGGTTTGAGAGCTCCTTCCAGACCGCTCCCTTTCTATACTGCATTTGCGTGCACACACGTTCAGTAATTAGGATCCACATGGCTCTGTGCAACAGGGTGTGAAGGCGTTGCACAATAAGACTCCTTAGGTATATACCTCATCAAAGGAGGATGAGACGGACAGCTGCCCTCAAGGCTGGTGGGAGTCAGACTCCTGGGCTTCTCCCATGCAGGGAGCTTACAGTGGTTTTCATTGCTGTAGCCTCAAAGGTTGCTCAACTTGCAACCTGTGATGGTTTATATATGCTCAGCCCAGGGAATGGCATTATTAGAATTGGGTAGCCCTGGTTGAGTGGGTGTGGCATTGTGTGTGTGGGCTTTAAACCCTCAGCCTAGCTGCCTAGAAGCCAGTATTCTGCTAGCAGCCTTCACATAACTCTCCCACACCATGCCTGCCTGGGTGCTGCCATGCTCTCATCTTGATGATAATGAACTGAACCTCTGACCCTGTAAGCCAGCCCAAATTAAATGATGTCCTTATAAGAGTTGCCTTGGTCATGGTGTCTGTTCACAGCAGTAAAACCCTAAGACACAACCAAAGGCAGGGGACTCATTCCTGCCTTAGCCTCCTCCAAGACTCTATGTTCCTGCTACGGATGGGAATCCATTCCTATGGCTGTGCATGGTCTTCATGATCCACAGGTTTTAGAGTTCATGCCTCCAGCCTTTGAGACCGGTTGCTCCAGAGGTTTACAGGAATGGTTAACATTTAATGTCCCAAGACTTGTTGGCAAGCTCTCAGCTGGCATCCCATTATAATTAAGTTCTAATTTTTCACTGTTCTATTTGGCACTCCTATGTTTTCTCATTTAAACTGTTAATTCAAGGTTTCATAAGGTTCTCCTTGTTATTTACTCATTTTTGTCCGTTTACTTCATTTTTGGAGAGAGCAAGACAAGAAGAACTCTTGTTGGAGACAGCAAATCCACTGTCTTGTTGGTGACCAAGAATCTGGTGTGACTGAGCCTGACTATGTGGCTCTTGGGCCTTTGGAACTGGTTTATGGGAGGATTTTGGAAGAGTCTGGAGTTGGTGACTCTGATGGAAGTTCAGAAGACCGTAAAGGAAGAGCAGACAGAAGAGGCCGTGCCTGTGTGATTTCAACTGGAAATGTGGATTCTCTTGGGAACTAGACTACATATTTATATCACATTCTGACAAGGATTCTGTCTCATTTTGCTCACATTCTGAGAATCGGAGTGATGGTGAATTCAGAAGCAATAGAATAATTACATTGTAGCAGTACATCAGCAGGAAACTCATTAAATCGGTGGAGGGAATTTCACGATGACAATATTCTGGGTGTAGTATGGTTGTTGCTGGCTGCTTTGAATAAGGATGACAGTGAGTATCAGGAAAAAGCAGTGTGGAAGGATTCAACCCCATGCAGTTTTCATGGACATAAGTGGAGTCAACTGAGATCTACTGATGGGGCAGTGAGGGTTTTAAAGGTTTAGTGCCATTAAAGAAACACTGCCAGTGCAAGCTTCCCATTTCCAAGACCTCAGAGCCAGCAGCCACGACTTCCCTTTCATAGTGGCCTGTAGCCTGCAAACTAGAGACCAAATCTTCCTTCTCTTAAGTTGCCTCTATCAGATAACTGGTCACAGAAATGAGGATAGTAACCAATACAGTAAGTAGCTTGGGCTGACCTTGAACTAGGAAGACCAGGCTCTCCTCAAATTTGTGATCCTCCTGCCTTGTCTCCCAAGTGCTGGATTACAAGTGTTTGCCACTCACTGTATCTGGCCTTCCATTGGCCAACTTGAGTTACACCGTAGAAGTTGGGGCCAGTTCTTCCTTCCAGGCCCATGCTCCCAGAAGCAAGACTCAGACTCAACATATATTTATGAATACCTTGGCCATATTGCTAGGGTTTTCTCTTACTAGATCATCATTTAAACCATCCCATGTATCCTAATTTACATTCTGTCACGTGGCTGGTTAACTGTGCTCAGGTACCATGTGTCCATCTCGTCACATCTTCCAGGGTGAATCTCCCATGCCTAGATCTCTCCCAGAATTCATTCTGTTCCAGATGTACCACCTTTTTTTCCTACCCCTTCCTATAGGTGATAGGTTTCTTTGTTTTTTTTTTTTTTTTGTTGTTGTTGTTGTTTGTTTTTCGAGACAGGGTTTCTCTGTAGTCCTGGCTGTCCTGGAACTCACTCTGTAGACCAGGCTGGCCTTGAACTCAGAAATCCGCCTGCCTCTGCCTCCCAAGTGCTGGGACTACAGGTGTGCACCACCACGCCCGGCCTGGTGATAGGTTTTTTTAATTGATGGGTGCTACATCCATATAATACAGAAGGTATTTTCTCTATATTACACAGCAAGACTCTATTTAGGACACAAATTCAAATATTGAGGACTGCAAAATGTTTTTGTTTATGTAGGTTTACATACTACTGTTGGCTGGATTCTAGTTTATATCTATTATCTTACCACTTGGGAGACTGAGGCAGGAGAATTGCCATGAGTTTGAGAGCAGCCCCAGCTGACATATTTGTAGGAAGAACTGGACCTACAGTCGAGACCCTGTCTCAACGATACAGGAACAACAACAAACCAAAAGGGCAACACAGAAAAAGAAATTAAAGCACAGAAGTCTTTAAAATGTTTATGAAATTCATTTAAATAAGTCGTTGTACCAATTGTGGTAGTTTGAATAGAGAATGGTCCCCTCATAGGCTCATATGTCAGAATGCTTAGTCCATAGCTGGTGAAACCGTTTGGGAAGGATTGTGAGGTGTGGCCTTGTGGGAGGAAGTGTGTCACTGGGAGTGGGATCTGAGGTTTAAATGCTCACACAATTCCAGCTCTCTCTCTGCCTGTGGCTTGTGGATCAGATGTAAGCTTTCAGCTGTAGTAAGAACATTGGTTTCTTCAAAAACTCACTTATGTGAATATGTTTTTGGTTTAATCCTAGGTGTGGAATATGGAGCTGCTTCGGACTGTCCACAGCTGCTAACTATGATTGTGTCATGCTCTAGGAAGGATGTGATTTTTTTTTTTTTTTTTTTTTGCCAGCTGCAAATAGTTTATGTTTGGAACTCTGGGGATTCTTTAGAGGGTAGAAATGCAAGTGCCCCGAGAGGACCTGGGGTAGCAGAGGACCTCCCCCTGCTGCTGCTTTTGCTATTGCTGGATTGCTGGTTTGCTCTTTTGTTGGATTGCTGATTAGAGATATCCTGACAACAGAGATTGGACTCGCCTCAAGGAAGCCTACATCACCAAGCACCAAGCTCCCTTCTCTAACCTTCTTTCTATTCTACCTGTATTGGGGGTTGGAAGATATTGGGGTAGAATGTTGGAAGGGTGGTAGATAATAGACCCCCCCAAAATAGCCCAAAAAGTATGCCACCACTCCCGCTGCTGCTCCAGCATCCTGTCTGTTCACCTGCTGCTATGCTCGCATGATGGTCTTACATTCATGTTCTGGAACTGTGGGCAATCCCCCAGTTAAATGCTTTCTTTTATAAATTATCCTGGACATATTGTCTCTTCATAGTAGTAGAAAAGTAACTAAGGCAAGTTAATGTTATCAACATCAATAAAAACAAACAAACCTACTTTCCCAAACAACAATAACAATGGCAAAAAACTACAGACAAACACGGCTTTGCTTGACATGTTTTTCTAAAAATATCTTCTTTATTGTTTGGCTTCATGGAAAATATCTGTATTCTCATATTTGTGTTTGCATTTAATATGTCGTTGTGATTTGTTGTTTTGAAACAAGAATAAAAAGAAATCCAGTCTTGTTGAGATGCATAGTCAGAAGAGGGAGAGACATTTTCACAGTCTTTTCAGATGGTTGTGGACATTCTTCTTTGATACTGTACAAAATCCACAAGTAGTTTTTTTTTTAGATGTCAGTTACCATGTGAAAAACCAAAGCAGAGCATACTCTTACATCTTGATTCATCACAATCAGTCTGTCTTAGGCTGGGCACGGTGTTACATGTCATTAATTTCAGCACTCGGGAGGCAGGAGGAGATAAGCCTCTGTGTGTTTGACTGGAGTACATAGTGAGTTCCAGGCCAGGAAAGCTACACAGAGAAACCATGAAAAACAACAACAACAACAACACACACAAAAAAACCAAAACAACAAAAAAAAATCAAATACCACCACCTAATAAAAGACAAAAAGAAAAAAATCTGTCTTATGGAATAGAACACTCAGAAACAAACCATCATGGCTACACTACAACCACCCAGCTTTTGGCAAATGGATCAAAATCTTACCCTGGAAAATAAGACAGCCTCTTAAATCCATCATGCTGGGAAAGTTGAGTATCCCTCTGCAAAAGAATGGCATGAAATCTGTACCTTTTGGCCTACATGCAAATCACCTCAATAGTTCAGAGCTCTTACTGCTCATGCAGGGGACCCAGTTTGATTCCCAACACCCACATAGTGGCTTGCAGCCACTCATAGCCCTAGTTCCATGGGAATCCAATAGTCACATAGATGGGGCACATGCATACAAGCAAGAAAGACATTCATAAACACAAAAAGTAAAATAAATAAAACATAATTTTAAAAAGTCTTGGAAAAGTAGCTCAGCAGTTAAAAGCACTTACCCTTGCAGAAGACCTTGGTCCAATTTCCAACAACCCATGGTGTGGTTCACCACTATTCATATTTTAGGGGATTGGATGCCCTCTTCTGACCTTGTGGGTACTAAACATGCACATGGTGGACATCCATCCATCCATCCATCCATCCATCCATCCATCCATCCATCCACCCAACCAGGCAAACTGTTCACATAAAAATAAAACAAATATCACAGGAGCAATAAGGGAGACAATGTGTAGAGCAGAGACTGAAGTAAAGGTCACCCAGAGACTGCCCTACCTGGGGATTCATCCTATAAACATTCAACACACTCTGACACTACTATGGAGGACAAGAAGTGTGTACCAAAAGGAGCATGCCATGATTGTCTCCGGAGGAGCCCTGCCAGAGCCTTACAAATACAGAGGCAGATGCTAGCAACCAACTATTGGACTGGGCGTGGGATTCCCAATGGAGGAACTGGAGGATGGTCCAGAGGAGCTGAAGAGGTTTACAGCCCCATGGGAAGAACAGTGATTTCGGCCACCCAGACACCCCAAGACTCCCAGGGACTGAACCATCAACCAAGGGACACACATGATTCTAGCCAAAAATGTGTCAGAGGAAGGTCTTGTTGGGCATCAGTGGGAGGAATGGTCCTTGGTCAGGTAAAAGCTCAACAGAGGCCCCAACAAAGGGACACCAAGGTTGGGGGGAGTGTGTTGGGTGGAGAGGCATATACGTGGAGGCAGGGGGAAGGAGGAGAGGGAAGGGCTGGGGGTCTTAGGGGAGGGGGGATATCGGGAAAGGTTTTACCATTGGCAATGTAAATTAAGATGATATTCAATAAAGAAAAATAAATGAATAGATCTAATAAAAATTGTAAAAAAAAATCCACTCAGAATGAATCAAGGACTTTACCACAAAGGCCTGAACACTGAAAGTGCTAGGAGAAATCCTGCAGAAAACTCTTCAAGATATAGACATAGGCAAAACCTTTCTGCTAATAACTCTAGTAGTATGTAAACAAAAATTTTGACAAATGTGATTACATGAAATTGAAAGGCTCCTGCCTGCAAAGAAAATATTGGCAGAGTGAAGAGAAGAGAGAGAGAGCCTATGGATTGGAAATATTTGCTAGCTGTACTTCAGACAAGGGGTTACATAAAGCAGAACCAAAAACATCCCCAAATCTTCCTATCAGTAAGTGAGAATAAACTGAACAGATAATTTCCCAAAAATGAAGAAACAAAATGGTCAATAAATATTTAAAATGGTGTGTAGCATGGCTTGCTGTCAGGGAAATGCAAGTTTAAACTACTCTGAGACTCCATATGACGCCAGTGAGAATGCTAACACCAAAGAGGCCAGCGGCAACAAAGAATGCTGAGGATATGGACAAGGAGGAGCTCTTATTCATAGCTGGTGGGCGTGCATTCTTGTATTCACTATGGAAATCAGCATGGAGGTTTCTCAAACATCCAACCAAAGCCCCAAACCACCACCACCACCACCACCACCACCACCACCACCACCACCACCACCACATCTAAAAACAGAACTACCCTCTGACCCAGCTATACCACACGTGGGCATAGACCCAGAGACTCTAGTCCTGTTGCTCTCCAACATCCATGTTCATTGCTCTGCAATTCACAAAGTAGGAATTGGGGCTAGCTCGAACATCGGCTGATAAATGGGTAAAGAAAATATGGCATATATATGCAATGGAATTTGTTAAAAAGTTTAAAAAATTTTATTAGTCCTCCTTCTCCAGGCACAGGTCAGAGAACAACTTTTGGGAGTTGAGTCTCTCCTTCCACTGTAGGATCTGAGGACTGATTTGAATGAGAATGGTCTCCATAGGCTCTTATATTTGAAAGTTTGGAAGACTGTTTAGGAAGGACTAGGAGGTGTGGTCTTCCTGGAGTGGGTGTGGTCTTGCTGGAGGTGCTTTACTGGGGCTTTGAGACTTCAAAAGCTCCTGCCAGGACCAGTCTCTCTTTCTGTCACCATCTTGTGGCTCAGTTGTAAGCCCTCAGCTGCTTCTCCAGCACCCTGACTACCTGCCACCATGTTCCCTGCCATGAGTTAACTCTCCGAAACTGTCACTGGGCCCCCAATCACATGCTTTCTTCTGTAAGCTGATTTGATCATGCTGTCTTTTCACAGCAATAGAACAGTAACTAAGACTCCATTGGTTGGGGGCTAGGGTTGATGAGTGACAGAGAACTTCTCTAGCATGGATATAATAAAAGCCTGGGTCCTTTCCAAGCACATACATACCAAGTGGTTTGGTTTGCCTTCCTAGTGGACCTTACTCACAAACAATTCCTAACAATGTGCCACTGCCACTTGGAAAAGCATTAGTGTGTTGGTTTAAGCAGATCTCCCAAATTTGGATGTATTCCATTATAAAACCTCCATGATTCCACAGCCTCTGAGGCAGCAACTCTGGATGTCACAGTCTTGTAATTTGGTACCTAAAAGTTCCCACACGGTAGAGGTATAAACGGCAAACTGTACGAAGGAGCTGAGTGGTAGATCAGCCGTGGAGAGCCCTTGTTGCTCACGCAGCGGGGTCTGAGCTCCTTTCCCAGGATCCTCATGGTGGTTTACTCCAGTTCTGGGTTATACAACACTGTCTTCTGCCCTCCGTAGGCACCGAGCACGTACGTGGTACACGCACATGCATGCAACAAAACTACCCAGACACAAAAATTAACACAAATAAATCTAAAAACTGGAAAATGTATAAAATATAATTCAGGCATGGTGCTAGACAACGTCAGTTCTAACCCTATAGGAGAAGGGGGTGGGAAAATGAGAAGTTTGAAGCCAGTCTGTGCTACACAGAGATTTGTCCCAGAAAGAGGGGCAGGAGGGAAGGGGGGGGGAAGGGAAGGGATAAGCAGGGTATTTCTTCCTTTGAAAAACTTTCGCTACTCAGAGAAGTTTCAAGGCCCCGTGCCGCTGTTAAACTAGAGCATTCTAATTGGCAAGTTTTAAAAATTTCTAGTGTGCCACTTGAAATCCCGGATTTTGATCACTGGACACAATACTGTCAGCTGGCATCCTTGAGAGCGGCAGGCTCATTGTGTTTATTTTTGAGACACTGCCTGCCCAAGACCAGCTCTAAAGCCTGTCAGTCACTCTTTGATGACAAATGCTGTTCTAAAAAGAAAGACAAAGGCCACTGGGTTTGCAGTTCCGAGAACTGCACAGTTGCTTTCCCTCAAGTTCCAGTTCTTGGTGTGAAGCAGACGTGATTTATGAACACTTCTTGTCTTACCTTGTATAATGATACCATGCCCCGCTCACCAGAGTCAAGGGGATTCAGAAGTGAGGCTGGCTCTGTGTCATGTCTGTGCAGAGCATGGCTTTGGAGATGATAGCTGGTGACCGCAGGCCTTGCCTTGAGCCTTGATGTCACCTGTGTTGATACTGGCTGTCACAGGGTTTCTATTCCTGAGCAAAACATCCTGACCAAGAAGCAAGTTGGGGAGGAAAGGGTTTATTCAGCTTACACGTCCACACAGCTGTTCATCATCAAAAAAGTCAGGACTGGAACTCAAGCAGGTCAGGAAGCAGGAGCTGATGCAGAGGCCATGAAGGGATGTTACTTACTGGCTTGCTTCCCCTGGCTTGCGCAGCCTGCTCTCCTATGGAACCCAAGACTACCAGCCCAGGGATGATGGGCCCTCCCCTCTTGATCACTAATTGAGAAAATGCCTTACAGCTGGATCTCATGGAGGCACTTCCTCAACTGAAGCCCCTTTCTCTGTGAGAACTCCAGCTTGTGTCAAGTTGACACACAAAACCAGCCAGTACACTGGCCCAACAGTCAACTCAGTAAAAAAAGAAAATCCCACTTCAGCGCCATTTCAGAATTATTTCTTACTCTGAAGATTCCCTGAAAGGCTGTCACGGACACCAGTGGTCCTCAAACCATGCTTCTAGTGGATATCAGTCCTGGATGCAGCCTAACCTGTGTCCAATAACCCTCATTATTTTTTTTAAAAAAAGATGTATTTATCTTATGTACGCGAGTACACTGTTGCTGACTTCAGACTCAGCAGAATCTGGCATCAGATCCCATTACAGATGATTGTGAGCCACCACGTGGTTGCTGGGATTTGAACCCAGGACCTTCAGACAAGCAGCCAGTGCTCTTAACCGCTGAGCCATCTCTCCAGCCCCCAACCCTTGTTATTAAATGTAAAGTTTGCCACTGTTGCCTGTTAACCGATTTTCCTTTTTAACATTTAGCATTTTGGGGCCAAAGTGCTTTAGAGACGCTAATATGGGGCAATTTGCACACGAGTCTTACTTAATTAGAAAGAATGACAGATCTAAAGGTTTCACTTTACTAAAGTAGTTTGACATTTATGCTTTCTATAATCTTGGTGTTCGTTAAGCTGATGCCAATAATCACATCTACAGCTCATAAATTGTGGCAAAAGGAGAGAATGCTCATATTATCTTTATTTGTATGTTTGTGAGCCTGCTTCCCTGTATTCATGTACCACCTGTGTGCGGGGCGTGGGGCGGCCATAAGGGGGCACTGGATCGCCCCACACTAGAGTTAGTTGCCAGCCACCAGGAGCTGGACCCAGGTCCTCTCTTGCCCTCATTTTGTGGATGTTCTCAGTGACCTTATTATGCTTGGCACCGTCACTTTTTCTTTAGATATTAAAAACCATGTATTCACCAGGTAAATCCTTACTGGCCAAGGTCACTCAATGGTCAACTTCCATCCCGGCTGAGAGGCTTTAAGTTGGATCACCTTTGCTCTACTATACAGGACTTTAACAAATCACAAGGCTGTGGCATCTGAAGCTTGGGGAATTATGGACACTACACCTAGATCTTTAGGGAATTTTCTGTGTATATTCTGATATGAAAACAAGACTTCTCCATCAATGTAGTTCAGAACTGGAATACTTTAACCATAGGATTTTTCTTTTTTTCTTTTTCTTCTTTTGGGTCTGGATCTCACCACGGTAGCTCTGGCTGTCCGGGAACTCACTATGTAGACCAGGATGGCATCGGATTCATAGACATCTGTCTGCCTCTGCCTCCTCAGTGGCTGGGATTAATGGTGTGCTTCACCATGTCTAGCATATGATCTTTATCTCTCATCCCTGTAGCACGCTTGCAAACAATCGACACACAAAGTGCTTGGTGGGCAATGACTTATGGGAATCTCAATGTTGTTCACTCCCCTCCCCCACATAGAAATTCCTCACACTGTATATGGCAGACAGCTGTTAGGTGGCCCCAATGCTCCCAGCTTCCTGTTATTCACATCATGGTGCTGCCTTCTTTCCTGAATTGTGACCGAGACTGGTGGCATGCCTCTGATGAACGGATTCAGGAGAAAGTGTGGGGATGTCACGTCTGGGACCAAGTTTTATGGAATGTCTTCTGTCCTGTTCCCTGACTTTATTGCTAACTGGGCTTGAATGCTTTGAAGATGCAAACACTCTGTTAGAAATTCTCCCGGTTAGAACTTAGGGCAGCTTCTGACAGACAGATGGTGGGGGAATGGAGACTCTGGTTTCATAGTCTGTGAAGAGCTGAATCAGCCAGGGGAAGCCAATTGAGCTCAGAGACAGATCGTCCCCCGAGTGAACCTTTCGAGGACATATGGAGGGGGTGTTAGTTTGATCTTAAATTTAACACGACACCTTGAAACGGGAGAACCCAGATAGGCTGGGTCTGAGGTAACATATGGGGATTGTTGTGACCTACTAGGTTTTGGGATAATTTGTTATGGAAGTTTGGTTATGTAGCTATAGACAATGAATGCACTGCTCGTTATATTTGTCTGTTTCTCTAGCACGACCAGAAATGAGCTGATCAAAGTCCTTGTTCTATATGTTTAGATATTTGCCTGATCATTGGGGAGTGCCTTCCAGATCATCTAGGGGTCTGTAATGGTTGCTCCAGGAACCCACTCAACACTATTAACTCCTGGACTCCCAAGAGAATGTCCATAGCTGTCTTTCCTCACCCCCAACATCATTTAGTTTTATGTACCAGAGACAGCACGACAATAAATTACTCCTTGGGGTTCGAAACTTCAGTCTGGTCTGGAGAAAGTACTTCCAAAGGTGGGGGTGGGGGGCACAGCAAACCAGTTCACCAGAGTTAGTGCAAAAATGCTTGCCAGCTCCATAAAAAATCTGGGAAATCTCCAGGTGGGAAATTTGGGTTGCGGTGAGCTGATACCTTCCGTGCTAAATCAACAAACCAGGGCAACAGAATACCTGTTTCCAGAGGGGGCTGCCAGACTGAATGAGATAAATCGCCGTGAACAGCTCATCCTACTGCCTGCCCGGAGCAGAGTGAGCTAAGCAGTTAGGACTCCTCCGTGGGGTCTTAGGTCTTGATCGGCCTGGGCCACCCAGGGGCGGAGCGCAGCGGGGACCCAGCTGAGGTCTGCCCCGCCCACGCGGGGCCGAAGCCCGTCGAATGACTCTGTGCAACGTGTTGGTGGCTGCCGCGGCGGCGCGGGTTCTTCCGGGCTCTGCAGCTTCCTGCCGAGCATCGCGCAGCCGCCTCGGCCGCGGGCGACCCCGGCGCAGGCCTCCGGGGTGCCAGCCTCTGGGGTGCAGGCCTCCTGGGTGCAAGCCTCCGGGACGCAGAGCTCCGCACCGTGCGTGCGCACAGCGCACCATGAGCGCCCTGACACTGCCGCCGCCGCCGCCACCGTCACCACCGCTGCTGCTGCTGCTGCTGCTCGCGCTCCTGGCAGCGCCCGGCGTCCTCGCTCGCAGAGCCGAGTCCGCCTCGGCCTCACAGCCCGAAGCAGACCACCAGCCTCCGCCCAGCCTGGGGAATGCTACCCAGCTGGGATCTGGCATGGCGGGCGGGGGAGGCTCCAACCGCAGCGACGACGCGGTGGTGACCCGCATCTCCAGTCTGCTTCGCGACCTGCCCACCCTGAAGGCGACGGTGATTGTGGCGTGCGCCTTCAGCGCGCTGCTCATCGCCTGCCTGCTGCTGCGCGTCTTCAGGTGGGTCGCGTCACCCAGCTCCTCGCCCTGTTGGCTCCACGGGCGCCATGCTGCTACTGCTGCTGTCGCTGCTGCTGCTACCGCGCGCCCGCCTCACCTGCGCGCACAGGTGCTCGCTCTCGGCGCGCTCCCGCCAGGCGCGTGCCTTTCTGATCTCCCTGCCAGGGTGGGACCCGGAGGGCGGGCGCGTGCATTTGGTTCTCCCGGGCGCACATCTCAGGAACCGTTTCCCCCTTTGAGGCTGTTTGGTGTGTTCCAACTCCTAGATTCTATTGCTTTCCTCTGCTCACGGTTAACGCCAACTCTGGGTTCCGACCACTTTCCGTGGAATGTATTTTTATACCCACTTCGCAGACGAGGCAACATTCAAAGAGAGTTGGCTTACACTGGTACTCAGCGGTCGAGGGACAATTTGGACCAGGGTTCTTCTATCAGGAACTTTGCACCTTTCCTCCTCTACCATTGGCCGCTCTCTTCTGTTTTTACCAGCTCTTTCCCTCCTACAGAAAGCGGAAGCGGGGAGAGAGGGATGCCGGAGGAACCTGGGGACACTTGCTTTACACCTGATGTTGGTTCCAGGACTCAGGAGGTTTGGTGACCCATGATAGCTTTGGTGACGTTCCTCATTGTTCACTTGGAGTCAGCGAACGCCCAGAACGGCTCTGACTTTGGAGGTTTGAAGCATTTAGCTCAAAATAGTCCCAGCCCACACAGCTGTGTACTTTTAAAAGAAGGCATTTGAACTATTTTGCCAGTCTGCTCCTTATTACCCAAGAGTGGGGGGGGGGAAGACAAAGGCATCATGTGGCCAGATGTGAGGGGACAGGGTTGTGTGTTTCAGAAGGAGATGTGACACTCAGGCCCGGAAGGGAGAGTCCTTGGCTTGGGTATGGAAGGAAGGAGACCACTTAAAGAGATAAAGTGCTTCTGGGCACGATCTGTGTCCTCTTCCTGGGAAGGCATGCTAGTTAAGGTTTTCCGTAGACCGCTGTCGATCCGGATTCTGATTTAGAGAGGGTTTGGAGCATTTTCACGGCAGGGGCTCTATTCCCCTAGTGCTCCTTTGTGGATGGTGCTCCTCTGAGTGTGGAGCAAGTTAAGTACTGTTGGATTCTAGAACGTCCCACAGCTCCGTGTGGCTAAAGGCGGGGCGGGTGCACCTTGCCTGCTGCCTGGGGGTCTGTTCTGTGGCCGTTGTCCCTGGCCATGCTCCCCTGTGGACCTGATTAACTAGCTCCAGCACACCTGGGCTGCTGGCCGGGGGTGGGGGTTGGGGGTCCTCTGTGCCTGCTGGCTTCCCATCTTCTTAGCTTGTAGGCTGAGTCCTAGTCAGTCCATCACCCAGGGCTCCTGACACCGTTTCCCCCCCTGCCTGAACTTTCCCTGGTGCAGGCTTCCCGGCCTCCCAGCACCGCTCTTGATGGGCTACACCTTCCTCATCTCACCTGGGCCACAGTGATGGTCTTTAGGCTGGGGTTCCTAGCTGATCCTTGTTCCTCTGCTCCCCGTCCTCCCTCTGCTCCCCATCCTCCCTCTGCCCCCATCCTCCCTCTCCTGCTAAAGTGCTGTTCTCATTCTTCTCTAATATAGAATTTAACCTTCTAATATTAAATTCTTGGACCTGGGGTCGAGGCTGGCTCTTATGATTGGCATTCTGCCTTGTTCTTGAGTCTCCCTTTAAGTGCTGCCCAGTGCTCCGCTGCCCTTAGCTGTGTTGGACGCCAGGGCTCTCCAGAAGCAGTGTGCGATCCTTTATGCTCTTACTTGCTCTTTTGGACTGGCTGTCCCAGTCCTCTAAGGCCTCAGTGTCCCCTGTGCTATCCAGTCTTGTAGCCATTAGCCGCATGGAGAACCGGGAACATAACTTTCTGAACTGGGAGGCACTGTAACCATGAATAAATTCACATGGAATTTATTAAGGGATATTTGACTCTTTCTATTTATTTATTTTTGGCTATATCTTTGAAGTAGCATTATTTTTTTTTTCAAATCATGATATATTAAAATCAGGACTGCAGATGCCACGATTCCAGTTCCAATCTGAGACTAATAAAGATTCAATTCTATTTTGACACAAGTTTGCAACAGATTCCCAGTTCAAATCACTGGCTGAAAAGAAATAAATAGCTATGATGTCTCTGTCTGTCTGTCTGTCTGTCTGTCTGTCTGTCTCTCCCCCCTCTACACACACACACACACACACACACACACACAAACAAGCGTGTGTACATGCACAAGTCCCTGACAGGTTTAGCCATGTCTTCAGGTCTCGGTTTCTTCTGTTGAGCCATCAGGCTGGTCTAAGAGCAAGGGCAAGCAATCCTCCTGTCTCAGCCTTCCAAGCTCGGAGATTACAGGCATGAACCACCCTGTCTAGCTCTAGATTTTTATATCTGTATGAAGGCTCTGGTGTGGCGTGAACCATACCACAAACTCAGACAGTCAGAGGGGCTGATACTGTGTTGGCTTTTCATGCTGCTGTAACAAAATCCCCCATAAAAACCGGAACTGAGCGGGAACGGTTGATCTGAACTCATGGTTTCAGAGGTTTCTGGACCCCAGTGCTGTGGACCTGTGGCCAGGAGGTCGGGTGGGACGAAGCTGCTTCCTTATTGGTCACTGGGAAGGAGAGAGAGTACACACACACACACACACACACACACACACACACACGTTTGCCTCTGCCCCTTCCTGGATTCCCCCAGGACACCAAGTCTACATAAGCACTCACTGCTTTTTTTGTGTGTGTTTATACCTGGGGAAGCTCCCTGGTCAGCCCCCTCCTCCTCCAGTTCCCAAAGCACAGTTGAGTTGAGAATTTTCTGTCCCTCTGCATTACCAGGCTAAGGGCTAGGAAGGGCAGGGCTTCTCTGTCTCCCTAGCACCTAGTGTCATTCCAGGAATAGGCTGGCATTTAATAAAGATATTTATAGCAAAAGAATGTTAAACTCCTGAGTATTTTACATTGTTGATGGCTCTCCAAGTGTCGCCTTTGACTAGATGCGTGGTCATTGCGGTCACTGAGGATGTCTGTGGGGTGGGAACTTGGGTGGCACCTGCTCATTGTCTTAGAAAGGCAGGAAAACTGGGAAGAGAGTGGTATCATTGCTTCTTCATTAACACCCCTGCCTGTTTGTTCTCTCCTGTGAAGGAATCACCTTGCCAGACAACAGAACAAACAGGACCCAAGGAAAGAGTTTAAAAAGGAAAGGCCCACATAGTGAAAACCAGCATCTTTTTATTAGGCAGCCACACTGCTAAGGTCCGCATGTTTCCTCCTTCGATATTCTTTTTCTGATGTTAATGACTGACAGAGGAAGATGAAATACGCACCTGTTGGGATATTCAGAGAATTCTGTTATCATAGTGAAACATTTTGAACACCGTGCATAGGGCTGAGTGTGCTGGTGTATACTTGTAATCTCAGGATTGAGGAGGCCGAGGCAGGAGGATCTTGAGTTGGAAGCTAGCTGCTACACAGCATGGCCTTGTTAAAACAAAACACAAAATGTATCCAGCACTTGACACTGTCTAAAGACAGGATGGGTCTGCGATGGGTTCATACTGTCAGCTTGGCAGGGTCTAGAATCATCTAGAGGATGAGCCCCCAGGCCTGCCTGTGACCGAGTTTCTACATTGGGTTCTTGAGGTGAGAGGATACCCCTTAAATGTGGCCAGTTCCGGGCACAGGCTGCGATCTCAGACAGAGTAACGGGGAGAGGGAGCCGAGAATCCCTGTTCACGTCTCTCTGTTTCCTGCCGCTGTGGCATCCCCGCCATGCTGGGCTGCACCTTCAGGATGTGAGCTGGAATAAACTCTTCCTCCCCCAAGTTGCTATTTCAGGTATTTTGTTAGAGCACCAAGAAAAGTGCAGAATGCGTAATCTTTAAGAGCTGTTAAGGGGCTGGAGAGATGGCTCAGCAGTTAAGAGCACTGACTGCTCTTCCGAAGGTCCTGAGTTCAAATCCCAGCAACCACAGGGTGGCTCACAATGAGACCTGATGCCCTCTTCTGGGGTGGCTGAAGACAGCTCTAGTGTACTTACATATAATAAATAAATAAACCTTAAAAAAATAAAAGAGCTGTTAAAGGCAATGGCATGGGACGGCAGTGTGGTGAATTAAGAACGACTCAGACTATGGGAAAAGTAATGTCAGTGACAGCACCAGACATGTCTCGTCAAATGCAGGGGGTTACACAATGGCATGCCGTGTGGGCTTATTTCACTGTTATAAATATGTGACTATATGAGTGTACAAAGGAATATATTAGCATGTGCATAACCTTGTAAGTATGGGCGATGCTTCCTGTATGTATTTATATTCATGGCACGATTCCCTGTCATCTGGACTCCGTTACGGCTCTGAATCATGCAGCCATGCATGCACGCTGTATCCTGAAGATCAGTGGGACGACGTCTGGGCTGTGCCCCTGGCCGTGGGATTCCTATATCCCTCGTTCTTGGATTTCCTGGTTGGGTATTAGGCTATGCCCTGTGAAGCCGCGCCTCTGGGGTCCTCTACTTGGACCTAGGATCCCCTGGCCTTCTGATGCTTTCCTACGTGCTGGGTACACTGTGGCGTCTCCTTGCTTTGTTCTCCATTTCTTTAGTTTCTGCTTGACAGCTGTTCACAGCTGTTGTTCTTCTTATGTATCTTTTGTGTGTGTGTGTGTGTGTGTGTGTGTGTGTGTGGCTCGTGCATACACATATGTGTCTGGTATACTCATATGTGTGTGTGTGTGTGTGTGTGTGTGTGTGTGTGTGTGCATGCCAATGTGCACATGCATGTGGAGTCCCCAGGAGGATTTTGGGTATCCTCTATTGCCCTCTATTTCCCCGCATCAGGATCTTGCACCATATTCGGCATTCACATTTTTTTCAATTAGGGATGGCTCTCAGCAAACCCATTGATCCTCCTGGCTCTGTCTGTCCAGTGCTGGCTTATAGGTGTCCTCAACCACTTAGGTTTCTAGTGGGTTCTGGGAATCTGAACTCTGGCTTCCACTGCTGTGCAACAGATGCTTTTACCCACTGAGCCCCGGGACCCACGTTTAATCTGATTTTCCTATCTGTTTTAGTTATTTTACTGTTTCTGTGATAAAATGCCATGACCAAGGCAATTTATAAAAGTTTAATTGGGCGTTGGTTTTAGAGTTCAGGATGTTTCTATGTGTTAATGTGTATTTTGAGTTTTATCTAGTTTTACTTTTTATCACATTTTTATTCATTTATTTAGTGTGTGTGAGTATGTGTATGAGAGAGCAAAAGTGAGTGACACACACACACACACACACACACACACACACACAGAGAGAGAGAGAGAGAGAGAGAGAGAGAGAGAGAGAGAGAGAGAGATTAGGTTAGAGAACAAATTGTTGGAGTCCGTTCTCTCCCTCCACCATTTGGTACCCAGACTGAACCCAGGCCCTCGGGATGGGTGGCAGGAGCCATTTTTGACTGAGCCACCTTACCTGACCTATGTATTAATATTTTGCCATCAAGGAAACTTACATAGGTGATCAAATCTGGAGAGAAAGGTGGGTTGATTCTAGGGCATCCTCTGGTGATCACATGGTGCATGTGAGGGACCTGGAGGTCCAGCGGGGCAGGGACTTCAGGGTATGCTCCGTGATGCTGTTGTGAAAGATCAGGAGGGAGAGAAGAAGAAGAAAAAGAGGAAGAAGAGGAAGCAGCAGCATCAGCATATGTAGAAGTAGAGAAAGGATTTTGTAACAAAACAAGTAGTTGTTCTGACCTTGGGAGATCCTGCTGGCCTTCTGTGTGGATTCAGGGGAGACCCCCAGAACAGAGACTGCCATTGTCAGGACCTTCTATCCCAGGGGTTCCCTTGCAATATCCGTCCCTTTGAGCTTTGGGAATTGGACTTTCCTCTCTCATGGTGTGGCTGCAGGCTAGGGAAACTTTACACCTTGAAACCACAGTGGGAACGCTGGCTTGGCTGGTCTCCCAGTTTTACCGGACAGGTGCCGTTTCTCTCCCTTCTCTGTGGGCTGTGTGCTCGGCCCCTTCTGATTTCAAGATCTCCATGAAATCCTCTCATCTGAAAGAATTTGTTTCTGTGCTTTCCCCAGGACTTAGAAAGTCAAAAGTCTAGGTGATTTAACATTGCCTGATGTGGTGGCTGGTAACCATCATGTTCTGGAGACGGTGACACGTCACAAACCCCTTTTGCTTCTCTAAGTTTTTGAAAAGGGGATAACATTTCCTACTTACCTTGAATTTTCAAAATTTTCTATCCTTATTATTTATAACAAGGAGAAAAGTTAAATATAAACAGTAGCTCCAGGCCTGGGGTGGAGTGCTTTGGGGGGAGCCATCAAGCCACTGGCCAACCACCCAGATGGTTGAGAACCTGTGCCGAAAACCAAGGTGGAGAGTAACTGAGGAAGACAGCCAGTGCCAATGCACACACACACACACACACACACACACACCCCACACACGTACGCATGCATGCACGCACTGGCTCGGGGGCATGAATACCCAACATAATCATCACCACCATGCGACCACAAACATGCAGGGTCCTGGGGCTGAACAACTCTCAGACCTTGTTTCCGGTCCACCGGCTGGCATTGTGAGCGGTTTTCTGAACCCTCCTAGGTCTCCATTTCCCATTATGAACGACAGTATGTGCTTCTAAGGGCTGGCAGGGTATCTAGAATAACACCATGTCAAACACGGCTCTGTTTCTCCTTCAAGCAGCCAAGGGTCCCGTGGCCTTGAGAAACTATGATTCTGAAGACAGAGGTAGTATCTGCTCACCCTTCTGGTTTAGCTCCTGCTGGTGAGCAGGGCAGCCATGAGGTCGAAATAATCAGGCAGGGCGCATGCATATTTCAGCTCCAGGCGTATTTCAGACAATATTGGGAATCGTCTCAGCTGAGTCTTTTGACTACTCAGCTCCCAGCAAAGGAGGTGCCTTGTGACTCCCCTTATGAATAGGCCTTTTAGGCATGGGCACCTGCTCCTGGTTCTTTCTAGCAAATTGAAAAGGGAAGAACAAATCCCTCTTTAATTTAACCCCGAGCCTCTGGCTTACATGGCGTTACCAGACTCCCAGACACACGTATTCTTGCTCAGTGTAGGTTCTTATGATACCAGCCTTGTGTAAGTCTAAGTGGGGGTGGGGTGGGGTGAGGTGGGTGTGTCCCACCAGAAAAGAAACCCTCCTGGATGTGAGCTGAAGCTTCCTGAATTGTGTGTTTAGTTTCGGATGCCTGCTTGGGTCTAAAGATTTGCAAAGGGGGTGGGGGACGTTCTGGGGAGCAGGCATTTAAAATCATGTTCAGGTATCACTTAAAAAGCAACGATAATGTCTCCTAATCTGAGGGCGATCTGCCAGGAATCCAGGCTTCATGTTTATGTTCTGGGGCTGCAGGGAGAAGGAAGCCCCTTCTGGGTAGGAAAGACTTAGATGAGAGCCTTGACCCAGAGAACTCTGGTAGGATTCTCCCACACCTGGCAGGCCTTGGGTGCTGTGACCTCTCAGGTGTGAGCTTTTCTCACACCCAGTGCTCTGTTGACCTTCCTCCAGCTTCCGCATTGTCTAGTTGAAACCGAGACCCCGTAGCTTGGAGAGATGTCACCCAGGTGCTTGCGTGCCCAGCTGGGCCCTTGCTGGACCTCCAGGATGTGGAAGGCTGCACTTTGGCCTTGTCCAGTGGGTCTCCCTGGCACTCAGCCCAGTAGCTAGGAGAGAGCCTGGCCGAAGAGAGAGTGCATTCTTCCCAGTGTGTTTCAGGAGTGCCTCTGGGAACACAGGTGCAGTGCTGAACGGGGAGCACCCCCCCCCGCACCCCCCCCAGGCCCAGGAGCATCAATGTGGAAGGGAGGATTACACCCTCCATTGATCATTTTGTGGGAAGGAAGCCATGTAGTTTAACGGGAGCCATAAATCACAAGTGGCTTTGGCTGGAGATAGAGTGGCCCGGGCAGGCATTGTAGGAGTTGAGGAGGATTGTGGCTTAGAAGTGGAGGGAGGGGAAGGGCTTCTTCCAGGGTCAGATAGGCAAAGCAAGTGTGATAGTTATTCCTTTTTTTTTCTTTTCTTTTTTTGTTTGTTTTTCGAGACAGGGTTTCTCTGTGTAGCCCTGGCTGTCCTGGAACTCACTCTGTAGACCACGCTGGCCTCGAACTCAGAGATCCACCTGCCTCTGCCTCCCAAGTGCTGGGATTAAAGGCATGCGCCACCACTGCCCAGCCTGTGATAGTTATTTCTAACTGTGAGCATCCTTTTGAATCACCAGGGAAGAGAGTCTCGACGAGTCGTTGTCTAGGTCAGATTGACCTCTAGGCAGGTCTGTAAGGGATTGCCTCAATTACATTAGCTGGGGTGGGACCATCTAGCCTGTGGTGGGTCCTGGGGCTATTTAGAGGTGGAAAAGCTGAGCTGAGCTGTAGACTTCCATGCACCCATTCCATCTCTGCTCTTGACAATGAATGTGAGTAGCTGCTTTAGGGTCTCGCCTTGCCTTTCCCAAGTCAGTGACGGACTGTAACCTGGGCTGTGACCTGAACTGAACTAAGCCTTTCTCCTCTGAATCCCTCATTTTGTACAAAGTTCTGTGCTGAACAGTTTATGTTACCTGGTTTGGTGAGGGACACCTTGTTGGGGTTCCCATTTTACAGATGAGGAAATCAAGTCAATAAAGGTAGATGTATCTTGTTCAAAAGCCTATTGTTGAAGGGGAAGGGGAAAAGGAAGGGTCCGACTCATGCTTCTTCTGTTGAAATATATTTGGAAGATGCCCAATTCTTCCCAGTGGGTTTGACGTGCTGTGGGAAACTGAGAGAGATTTGAAGGGTTAAAAATTAAAGGGTTGTTTTCAAAAGACAAATGAGGTCTTCTTAGGTGCTGTGGTAGTTTGGATATGCTTGGTCTAGGGAGTGGCACTGTTTGGAGGTGTGGCCTTGTTGGAGTAGGTGGAGTAGGAAACGGGTCACTGTGGGCATGGACTTTGAGACCCTCTTCCTAACCACGCGGGAGCCAGTCTTCTGTTAGCCTTCAGATGAAGATGTAGAACTCTCAGCTCCTCCTGCACCACGCCTGCCTGGATGCTGCCATGCTTCCTGTCATGATGATAATGGACTGAACCTCTGAACCTGTAATCCAGCCCCAATTCAATGTTGTTCTTTATAAGAGTTGCCTTGGTCATGGTGTCTGTTCACAGCAGTAAAACCCCTAACTAAGACAGACACTGAATGAGTAGTTGAATGATTGGTTGCCATCGATCATTGCAATTGGTTGCTAGGGAGACCCAGAAAAGGTATTGGAAGAACAGTTGGCAGGGTTGGAGGTCTGAATTGTGGTGGTGGTGGTGGTGGTGGTGCTGTTGCTGCTGTTGCTGCTGTTGCTGCAGCTGATGTTGGTGGTAGGTAATAATGGCGATGATAATGATGATGGTGTTGGTGATGATAATGATGGTAGTGATGATGATAGTGATGATGATGATGATGATGATGATGATGATAAAAGGAAGTATCTGAAGTGAGAGACATGGTGAAGAGTGTAGGAGAGAGGTCAGATAGGGAGGAGGCTTGATGACTTGATGAGGATAGAGATGGAACATGGAGGAACACAACCAGTAAACCCCTGTCCCTTCCTATGCCATGGCCCACAGATCCTGTGCTACTGGCCACCCTGTCAGGTGTCCCCATCTGTTAAGAGTTAAGAGGGTCCCCGACCTTCACATAAGGATTCCTAACTTCTAAGTGTTCTCAACTCTCTTAGTTTAAAAAAAATGAGTTTACAGGCCAAAAACTAAAGAGAAAAGCATGTCTGTGGTCAGAATTTCTAACTCCTGGGCCTGCGCTTGGCCAACTCTGACTTGGGATGAAACCCAAGTGAACTCTGTGAATGGAGTAGCCTGTGAGCGGCCGGGTGTCGGGCCTGGAACTCAGGGCATTTCTCCCTCTGAAAAGTCTTAGGTTCCTGAAATGCTGGAGAGCGAGGACTGACACATCTCGTACCATGGCAACGATGTGTGGACGCTGACAGGGTCAATTGCTGTGGGTCCCACAGCATGGTGACCCCAGGCTCCCAGGGCCCTGTGGGCCCCCAGCTGACCCTTGTCAGTACTCTCCAAGCAGTGAAATCTGTAGGCTACTTTCTTTTCTCTCTGCTTGTCTCCCCTGCCCCCAGCCTCCTATACAAACAAAACAGACTCGGCCCTTTGAAAACACACCTGGCAGCCGGCAGAACAGGACCAGGAGCCTTGGCTGTGTCAGTGCTTCCCGTGGGTCCCTGTGACAGGTCAGACCCAGGGTGTGCTGTGTTTGTCTTGGAGAACAAGAGACATCCTTGAGACTAGGAGGGTGACAGGTTGTTGGGCGATTGGGCGCGTAGCTCCTAGATCTGTCGTTGAGCTCCTAAGGGTTGTCTGGTTCATGTCGTCTCATCCCTATGTCTTCTGTCCTGGACGCCAGTGTGATTGATCTATAGTTGGTACTCTTTTTGCCAATCCCAAGGTAGTGGAGACAAAGAGCAGATTGGTTTGTTGACCGTGGCAGAATTGCCATGGAACTGGGAGAAGGAGGGGACCCTGGTTGAGATGCATATCACTGCGTCTGTTGGGGCTCGTAGGCCTTCAGTGGAAATGATTAAATATCTCTGATGACCATATAAACCACAGCTGAGAAACAGACCAATTATGCCAACAGAAGGCCTGGGAGTTGGAAATTTAGACCACAGACAGGCACGCTGTTCACTTTGGCTTTGATCTGGTATGGGTTTTGAAAACCAGGGCATATGAGGACACTTAATGTAAAGATTTAGGGCCCCTCAGGTTGAGGAGACCTGGTGGCACAGTGCCCATGGGCCTCGGCCCAGGAAGGGACAGGAGCCGGCTACTGCTGTCCCCTTTAGACGTGGCATGACACTGTACTTCTTCATTTTATATATGTATGTGTTTGGTGTGTGGGTGCACAAATGCGTGTGCTATTTCTACCCTTATTTATTGTGTTTGCTGTTTCACATGTATGTGAGCGTGTGCCATAGTGTTATGCGTCGGAAACTTGTGGGAGTTGATAGTTACCTTACATTATGTGGGTCCCAGAGATTAAACTCAGATAAACAGGCGTTTGGGCAAGCGCCTTTATACAGGGAGCCGTCTCAGCACCTCCAGGTGCCGTTCTTTATGTCTCTGATTGAAGGCAGTGCTTGGTCACCATTTGTCATCGTGTTTGTCCCTCAATTTCCGTCACACCATTTCCACCTCAAGGGTTTCCTGTCCGTACAGGGCACTGTAGCATTTGGCTGTTGGCCCGCTGCTTCGAGTCACTGGCCTGGGTCAGCTCTGCTGCACCGAGGCAGCAGCGTGGGGAAAGCTAGCACCGTGACTGACTGGGTGAGGAGTGGGGGGGGGGGAATCTCAGCACAGCCTCCGGGAGGCTCAGCCGAGCACGCGAGGCAGAACCTAGGCTGCGGGAGGCCCTGACGTTATTGCTGTGGTAAAGAGACACACCCATGTTTCACATGACCCTGTTTAGTTGAGGTTGCCCATCTGTAGTAGAGGAAGGTGACATTCAAATCATACTAGTTCATGGAGACTGCCTGGCACGGTGCTTGAAGACGGAGCTCAGTGGACTGTGCTCAGGGCAGCCTGCTGGCGAACGGGGCATTGGTAACGGGTGGCGGTGGCTTTTCTCTCGAGATCTCAGCTAAGGCTGGACTCAGACACCTCTTCTGTACAGGATATGGCGGAGGCCAGGACTGGAAAGAAGGTTCTGGGTTGTGTTCTACCATTCTTTAAGTTGAATTGATTTTTCTGGGGGGGGGGGAACCCAGTTATCTCTCATGTTCTGAGGAGAAGGGTCAGAACAGAGGTCAGAGGTCAAAACTCAGACACGTCCTCAGAATCCTGGACACAAGCTCGAGGCCTCAAGGCTCACCCTCAGGGTGCACTCCCATCCGTGCTCAGCGGCTGCCTGCTTGGTCTCCCCAGTCCCCACACCCCACTTTCATTTTCTTAGCTGGGTGCTCCTGGTGACAGAGGTGCCACCATACTTATTAGCCTCAAGCAGCAGCAGGGCCATAAGGGCTTACGGATGAGATTGCTGAGGTGCAGAAATGTTGAGTTGCTGATTGTGAGTCCCGAAGTCACCCTGTCAGGGCGACACAGCCACTTGGATGAATCACAGCAGCCCCTGGGTGGGTTCCATTTCAAATGTAACAATCCGCTTTGAACTTTTGAAATTTGTTTAGTTCTCTCAAGCACAGGTCTGGGGACGTATGCGGCTCGCTTGGTGAAATGCTTGCTAAGCACGCACGGGTGCCCAGGTTCACAACGTTGGGCAAGGCGGCCCATGCCTGTCATCTCCGCCCTCAGGACAGGGAAACAGGAGGCGGAAGTTCAGGGTCATCCTTGGCTATATAGCAAGTCGGAGACCAGTCTGAGCCTCTGTCTCAAAACGACAGCAAAATCCCACGTTTGTTCATGTGGTTCAAAACGCACAAGGACCAGGAGGAGATAACGAAACAAATTCACCTGTGTCCTCAGCTGTTTCCCTCACCAGACGCAGTTGAGTTCTTGTGAATGTTCAGAGAGATTATAAGTATAGAGTCAAGTCAGTGTAATAATCATATACACATGTCCCCACCGAGATTTACGTCACATGCTCTATGGTTCACCTCTTTAAAGCATCCAACACCGTTTTTGTAGGCTATTCATGGAGTTATACCTCCATCACAAAGATCAACTTTAGGCTGTGCTCATCAATGAAGGCTGAAACCCACATTCATTATGACTCACTCTCCAAATGGCGTTCCCTGGCACTAGGCAACCACTAATTTACTTCTGTATCATGTAGCCGGAATCATGCAACCAATTGCCTGTTTTACTTAGCATTGTTCTCTTAGGGTTTATCTGTATTGTAGCATGAATCACTACTTCATTTCTACCCCTTCCCCCCTCCCCCAAATAGTAGCATCCCGTCTAGTGAATGTATCTCTGTATCTTTCCAAGGTTGATCTTCATTCAGAATTTATGGGTATGTGTGGGCGTCTGTGTAGGGATATTTGCATGTGAGTGTCAAGGTCATAGGAGTTGGGTTTTCCCCCACAACTGGAGTTATAGGTTGTTTTAAGCTTCTCGGTGTGGGTGCTGGGAACTAACCTTGGGTCCTCTGCGGGAGTCATAGTTGTTCTTAACTGTTGAGCCAACTCTCCAGCTCTGCGTACCACCTTTCAGATACCCGTATGTGGTGTTTGAATGAGAATGACTCCCATAGGCTCCTGCACTTGAGGGCCTTGTCCCAAGCTGATGGAACTGTTTGGAAAGGATTAGGATGAGCGGCCTTGTTGGCAGAGATGTGTCATGGGGGATGGGCCTTGAGGGTTCGAAAGTCCACACCATTAGCTCTCAGCTAGCTCTCTTTCTGCCTCATGCCTTCGTATCAGGATGTAAGCTTTCAAGCTGCTGCTCTAGTACCATGGCTGCCTGCCTCCTGCTGTGTTTCCTGTGGTGATGGCCCTGGACTCCCCTTCTGAAGCGGTCAGCCCCCAGCAACCTTAGCAGGGAAGCTATGTTCTCAGTTGATAAATATTTGAATTGTCTCTGCTTTTTGGCGGTTATGAACAATGCTGCGTTGAACATTTGCGTGTAAGTGTTTGTGTGGGCGTGGGGTTTACTTGCTTTTGGTTACAGAGCTAAGAGTAGCCTGCTTGGTCATTTGGTAACTTCTGTGCTTAACCCCCCCCATATATTCTTTATTTATATTTCAAATGATTTCCCCTTTCCTGGATCCCCCTTCCCCAAAAGTCCCATAAGCCCTCTTCTCTACCCTGTTCCCCAATCAACCCCTTCCCACTTCCCTGTCCTGGTAATCCCCTACACTGCTGCACCAAGCCTTTCCAGAACCAGGGACTACTCCTTCCTTCTTCTTGGGCATCATTAGATAGGTGAATTGTGTCTTGGGTATTCCAGTCTTCTAGGCTAATATCCATTTATCAGTGAGTGCATACCAAGAGTGTTCTTTTGAGACTGGGTCACCTCACTTAGGATGATGTTCTCCAGCTCCATCCACTTGTCTAAGAATTTCATGAATTCATTGTTTCTAATGGCTGAATAGTACTCCATTGTGTATATATACCACATTTTCTGTATCCATTCCTCCGCTGAGGGACATGTGGGTTCTTTCCAGCTTCTGGCTATTATAAATAAGGCTGTTATGAACATAGTGGAGCATGTATCCTTATTACATGCTGGGGAATCCTCTGGGTATATGCCCAGAAGTGGTATAGCAGCCTTCTCCGGTAGTATCATTCCCAGTTTTCTGAGGAACCGCCAGACTGATTTCTAGAGTGGTGGTACCAGCTGGCAACCCCACTAGCAGTGGAGGAGTGTTCCTCTTTCTCCACATCCTTGCCAGCACCTGTTTTCTCCTGAGTTTTTGATCTTTGTGCTCTTTAAAAAGCTGATGACTGTTTAGCAAACTACCCTACTATTCTGTGTCTCACTAGAAGCATGTGAAGGTCATACTTTCTTCATATCCTTTCCAACTTTAGCTACAGTTTGTCTTTTTGACCCTAGAACAGTGGTTCTCAACCTTCCTAATGCTGTGACCCTTTCATACAGTTCCTCATGTTGTGGTGACTCCCAACCATAAAATTATTTCACTTGTCCTTCATAGCTGTGATTTCACTACTGTTATGGTTTGTAATGTAATATCTACTCATATGTGATCTTGGGGTCGCGACCCACAGGTTGAGAACCAATGTGCCTCTAGGGAGCATGCAGTAGCTCATTGCCGTTCAGTTTGCGTTGTGCTGATTGGTAATGGTGTGACCTTCCCTGTATGCACTTATTGGTCACTTGCGTGTTCGCTTTAGAGAACTGTTAAGATCTTTTGCCTAGGGACAGGGGCAGATAGCACAGTGCTAAGAGCATTTGCTGCTAAAGCACAAGGGCCTGAGTTTGAACCCTCAGCACCTGTGTAAAAAACCAAGTGTGGTCAATGGAGCACGTAGTAACCCCAGTGTCGTGCACTGTGTGTGAGGGTTGAGGATAGAAGACAGGAGGGTGTTTGGGCTTGTTGGCTGTGAGCCTTGTTTCAGGTTTAGTGAGAGACCCTGTCTTGAGGAAATTAGGTGGACTGTAAGAGGCCTCGTCTGCACTCTGCACATGCGCACGGGCACCTTCTGCGCTCTGCATATGCGCACAGATGCATGCACTGTAACATATTCGTGTACATATCACACATCCACTCAGACACACTGTGCTGGTAGTTTATGTCCAGTTGATATAAACTAGAGTCACCTGGGAAGAAGGGACCTCAATTAAGGAATTGCCTCCATTAGAATGGCCTATGGCCAGGCCTATAGGACGTTTTCTTTTCTTTTTTTTTTTTTCAATTTTTTTTATTGGATATATTCTATATTTACAATTCATTTCCCTTTTTCTGGTTCCCCACCCCCAAAGGTCCCACATGCCCTTTTCCCTCCCCCTGCTCCCTCATCCACCCCTCCCCCCTCACTGTTCTTGTACTCCCCCACAATGATGTTTTGGTCCATTCTAGCACCAGTGTCCACTCCTTTCTTCTTGTGAGACATCACTTGATATGTGATTTATGTCTTTGGTGTTCCAAGCTTCTAGGCTAATATCCACTTATCAGTGACTGTATACCATGAGTATTCTTTTGAGACTGGGTCACCTCACTTAGTATGACGTTCTCCAGCTCCATCCATTTCTCTAAATTAATGGTTGATATGAGAGGATCCAGCCCCCTCGGGGTGGTACTCTCCCCGGGAAGGTGGTCCGAGTTGTAGAAATAAGCAAGCTGCGTTAGCCTAGAGAGAAAGTCAGTAAGCAGCGTTTCTCATGGTTCCTGCTAAGGCCCTTGTCTGGGTATCTGCCCTGATTTCCCTCAGTCACAGACTGTGATCAGGACAGGGAAGCCAAGTCAATCCATTCCTCTGTAAGTTGCTTTTGATCAGTGTTTTATCAGAACATTAGAAACCTAAGTAGAAAACACATACAATAAAAAAAAATCAAATAAAGACCCTTTGCCAATTTCTAAATGGGATCACCATTTCATTATTGAGATGCAAGAATATTTTTATGTTATAAATGCAATTTCATCCTACATTGTGGCTGACTTTTTCCTTCCTGAATGGTGTTCTTTGAAGCACAGCATATTTTATTTTGACGAAGTCCAATTTATCTATTTTTTCTGCTTTAGTGTCTGCTGTCCTGCTTAAAGGCCATTCAATGCCTAATCCGAGGTCACAAAGGCTTATCCTATGCTTTCTTTTGTGAAATTTATAGCTTTAGCTCTGAGATATGTCTTATATATTCACATATTTCTTCAGAAATACTCTGTGAGGTAATTTTTATGTATGATGGCTTGATGCTTTACATTTTCTATGGGGGAAGTGGATTCAAAACTTATTTTTTGCATGTGGGTCTCTTTCCTCTCTTTCACACATATACTATGTGTCTCCTTTTGGACTATATAAATACCCATCTTGCATGTATGCACGTATGCGAGGTCAGTGGCTCTGTGTTGGTGATGTGGAGGCTTCATACTTCATGGGATTGCTCTCTTGCTAAGGGACACTTGTATGTCATAGTATGTAAAGCATATGATTAAAACAAAATCCCAAAAGGGAAAGTCTTGATGCGGTCTGTACCGTCATAACCCACAGACATGCTGAACTGTTCCCTGTGCGGGACAGGGCGTGCATCAGGTCGTATAACGAGAGAACCTGTCTCCCACGCCCTTGTCTTTTGTGTGTCGTCAGTCACTTTGATGGTTGTTAGACTTACAGATGGTTAATGGGATCTCTTTAAAGGCTGCCTTTGTATTTATCTTACTGGGAGGTTGTAAACTGCAAAGTCATTTGTTTGCTTTTTCCGCTGTCTGTGACCTGCCGGTTTTTATATCCTTTGACAAATTTTTCAATTAGATGATTGGTCTTTTTTATTGATTTGTAGATACTCCTTACATCCATTAATGAGGTTGGTTTATACCTGTTCTGCAAATTGGATGTTCCCCCAAGCGTATCGTTTATCTTGACTTAAATTATTATTATTTACCCCGTGCTCCCCACTGACTACGTTATTTTTCTATGTTTGAATTCACCGTTCCTTTCTTTTCATGGCTTTTGGATCTCTTCCATGTTTTCTAGTAATAGTTTTATTTCCTACAATTAAGTCTATCTTATTTACTGTGATACAAAGTGGGGTCATTATAAGCAAAACATTGGATAAGGAAACCTTATCCCCGAGTGACTTAAATGCCACCTTTATTGTGGGTTGGGTTTCGGGAGGCTGTGTCTGGGTGCTCTGCTCTAGAGCTCTTGGTTGACGTGAAGCATGGCTTAGCATTGTCAGCTCAGCCTGGAGACTGGCTTTACTGCCTGGAGAAGCCAGCTCCCTTCCTCACTCTTCCTTTGCAGAAGGCTTCGGGCTCTGTGCCCACTTCTGTGTTTTGTCTTATATTCTTTTGAGACGGCGTCACCCTCTGTAGCTCAGGTCAGCCTTCCTAACTGTAATTTGCTTCTACTATGAATCATAATGTAAATATCTGATATCCAGGATGTTTGGTGTATGACCCACAGGTTGAGAACCACTGGGATAGAGAGAGCATCAGGCATGCTTACAAGTCACAGGTGGACTTTGTCCCTCGGCGGGGCTGTTGACAGGAGTCAGGACAAGAATTGGGTGTCCTTAATGACCCTAGGAAAAAAGGGGGGAAACGGAAGGTCCCATGGAGCAGCTTGGCTGTGAGACTCACCACCAGAGCCTTAGAGCTGGAAAGAAACAGACCCGACGAGGAAGTGTGCATCCAGGCTGAGCAGCTCACTCCCAGGCCCAGGGATCCAGGCTGGGCTTCAGACCTGGCTCTGGACTCCTTGGTCTGCCTCTGATGGCCATGCTCCACCCTGAGCCCACCCGCTGGGGCTCGGCGTTGCTTTGCTCTGCCTGGTCAGGGAGGGCAAGTCTGGAAGCTTTCTTTCCGTGTTGCCCTGCCGGCCTCGGAGCTTGCTTCCCCTCCCTCCTTGTTTGTCTAAGTGGGACCTGCAGGCTCACTGGAAACTTGATTCTGGCCAGCTGTTGAAGAGTCCTCTGGGTAAATAAATCCTCAACCTGGGGATGGTACTCCAGAGTGGAAGAATTTAAAACATGTATTTGTTTTGTAATACCTCTCTCTTATCTTTTCATTAGTTTTCCTTTATTCTTGAGGATTTTGTACATGTGTACAATGTGATCAGCTAGGTTCCGCTCTCCAATTCTCCTCATATTTCCAACATGCCTCCCCTACCATATTCATGTCTTTTTAAAAATTTTTTTTAAAACAGCTAGTAACTCCAGCTAGTGCTGCCCGTATGTGCATGGCTGTGGAGCCACCTACTGGGAGCATCAGGACCCCATCAATGTTCATATTCTCCGACGAGAATGGTGGTCCTCCCAGCATCTACCTCCGGCTAGTAGCTCCTCAGGGAAGGGCGGGATCTGGAAATCATCTAGCACATCTCTACTGGTCTGTCGGCCCACCCGATCTTCTGTAGGCGTTGTGCAGGTAGCTGCAGCTGCTGTGAGTTCATGGACGTGATGGTCACCTGGGTCCAGGACACAGGCTTTTTTTTAACTGCACCCTCTCCGTACATTCCATAGCTCTTGCATTCTTTCTGCTTCTTCCAAGGTATTCTCTGAGCCTTAGTGGGGGTAGGGTAGGCTTCATACAGATGCCCCACTTAGGACTGAGTACTCAGTCTCTTACTCTTAGTACTTTGACCGGTTATGTAGCTCTCCGCTGACTGTGGCCCACTGTCAAAAGAGGCATCTCTAACCAAGACTGAGAACAGCACAGGGATGGATGGATGGATATAAGCATATGTATTTAGGAGGCGCTTTGAAAACATGGCCATTTAGCAAAATAACGACAGAAGGCTCTGCCCGAGGCTCTATGAGTTCCTTAGGCTTTTATCCAGGTTTATAGTCTCAGGCATGAAATCTGTCCCTCGGAGCTGGCCTTATAACCAACCTGAGAGTGGTGGGTTGTCTCCACCGCAGCCTTGCCACTGTTACGCCACTGGGCAGATCGTGCCTGGCAGGCTTCTACTGGAGCAACCAAGGTCCAGCTCTTGTAAGACGATTGGCGCCTTTCCTCCAGCAGCTCCTATAGCATCTTGCTGCACTGTGATAGCCAGCCAGCAGGGAGGAAGCTCACTGCTGGTTCAAGACCGATTTCTCTATGTTCTGCAGTCAATGTATGTGGTGACTTCAGCAATAGACTCTTTTTTTTTTCAAAAAAATTTCTTATTGGATATATTCTATATTTACATTTCATTTCCCTTTTTTTGGTTCCCCACGCCCCTAAGGTCCCACATGCTCTTTTCCCTTCCCCTGCTCCCTCATCCACCCCTTCCCACTTCCCTGTTCTGGTATTCCCCTACACTGATGCTTTGATCTTTTCCAGCACCAGTGTCCACTCCTTCCTTCTTGTCGGACATCATTTGGGATGTGGATTGTGTCTTTGGTGTCCCAAGATTCTAGGCTAATATCCACTTATCAGTGACTGCATACCAGGGGTATTCTTTTGAGACTGGGTTACCTCACTTAGTATGATGTTCTCCAGCTCCATCCATTTCTCTAAGAATTTCATGAATTCATTGTTTCTAATGGCTGAATAGTATTCCATTGTGTATATATGCCACATTTTTTGTATCCATTCCTCCGTTGAGGGACATCTGGGTTCTTTCCAGATTTTGGCTATTATAAATAAGGCTGCTATGAACATAGTGGAGCATGTATCCTTATTGCATGCTGGGGAATCTTCTGGGTATATTCCCAGGAGTGGTATGGCTGGGTCCTCCAGAAGTATCATGTCCAGTTTTCTGAGGAACTGCCAGACTGATTTCCAGAGTGGTTGTACCAGCTCAGCAATAGACTCTTATCATGTAGTTATGGTGAGTAATCAAAAAGAATGGTAAGAATCTGTATTTTCTTTTTTGGATATTTTGACCAATAAAAAACTTAGCTCAAAAGGAGAGAGGCAAATAACTAGAAAACACTTTAAAAGAATGTTCTACATCTTCAGCGATCAGATAAAAGGCAGATTACAACCACTCTAAGATCCCATCTGTCTTAGGTAGGGTTACTAGTGATGTGAAAAAAAAATGACCAAAAGCAGCTTGGGGAGGAAAGGGTTTATTTTGCTTATACTTCCACATTGTTGAAAGTAGTCAGGGCAGAACTGGAGGCAGGAACTGAATCAAACCCACGAAGGGGTGCTGTGTACTGCCTCGCTTATAATGACTTGCTGAGCCTGCTTCTCACAGCCCAGGGGTGGCCCCACCTACAATGGGCTGGACCCTCCCTCATCAATCAATAGCTAAGGAAATGCAACAGGCTTGACTACAGTCCCATCCTTCAGAGCTATTTGTGTAATTGTGGTTCCCTCCTCTCAGGTGACTCTAGCTTGTGTCAAGTTGGCATAAAAACTAGCTCACCACCTCACCTCGGTCAGAACGGACATCGTCAGTGCTATAAATGGTAACAAACACCCAAGTGGCCGGAGCGAAAGGGGAGTTCTTACATGATATCGGTGGGAAGGAAAATCAGTTCAGCTATTCTGGAAACCAGTCTAGAAGTTTCTTAAACAACTAGAAACACAACAGCCATATGACCCCACAGTACCACTTCTGGGCATATGCCTAGTGGACTTAATGTCCTACTGTAGAGACGCTCACACAGGCATGCTCACTGCTGTGCTATTCACAATAGCTATGTGATGGACTCAACCAAGGTATCCATCCATAATAGATGAGGGCATAAGAACAGATGAATGAGTTTATACACAATGGGATAATAACACACAGCTACGACCAAGAAGCAAATCATGAACATTTCAGGTAAATGGCTAGACCTGGAAAAAAATAAAAATAAAACATACCGAATGATGAGAGAAGACAAACACTTCCCCTTCTCTCTCATATCAGACCCCACTTTCAAATCTCATCATTTGTTTAATCTGGAGTACAAGAGGAAGCTGTGAAATGAGAAAGGAGGCTTTTGGGTTGGGGCACATCAATGGAAGGGGATGATAGGTTATAGGTAAAGGAGAAGGAGAGAGGAGGAATGCTGGGCGCTGAAAGGCTTAGGTAGGCAGGGCATAGGCGAAGCCGTACAGACTTTCTATGACCGCCGCAATTCTGAATAAAGACAAGGAGACATATGTATAATAATAGAGGTTTAAGTGTCATCACTTAGGGTTATTCCCAACCAGCTCATGACTTAGTTAACCAGTTTATACTAATCTAAGTTCCTCCACGTGGCTCATTAGTTACCCCTGCCTGCAATCCCAGCCTGCCTTTTCCTCTGAGTCTGGTTCTTTAGTCTCTCAGGCCTGACTCCCCTCCACCCCCCCCAGAGTTTCTATCTCTCCCTGGAAGCCCCACCTTCTAACTTCTAATGAAAGCCAGTGATTGGCCATTCAGTTCTTTGTTAAACCAACTAGGGAGCGTTCATAAAAAATGATGCAGTCATATGAATGAATAACAATGCCAACGTTGGGTCTGCACTTAGTTCTCTGCTGGCACAGAAACCAGCATTTGAATAATACAAAGATAATCTCTACACAGTGCACAAAAAGGATCACCCCAGCACACGGGTATGGCAGAGGGGCAGCTAACCCAAAGGAAGGGTACATGAAAACTCACAACGTATCCTACTACCTTCCAGTGCACTTGAAAGAAAAAATAATTGGCAGGATAGTAGACTGCATGAGAAAGGAGAAAGGGGCTGGGCGGTGGTGGCGCACACCTTTAATCCCAGCACTTGGGAGGCAGAGGCAGGCGGATTTCTGAGTTTGAGGCCAGCCTGGTCTACAGAGTGAGTTCCAGGACAGTCAGGGCTACACAGAGAAACCCTGTCTCTAAAAACCAGAGAGAGAGAAAGAAGAAAGGGCAGAAACATCAAGGGTTAAATGATTAAGGATGGGGGGGGGAAGGCCATGGGGGTAGGGAAGGGACATGGGTGGACAGTGTTTCTCCCGTATGCATGGGTTAGTAAATGAAGATCTCAGTACAAGGGAGAATGGAAACATTTTGGATGACTCCTCGGTCTTGTTGGAAATAAATGTTAAAGTACTCTGGAGATGGCTTAGTGTGTATAGTGCTTGCTATGCAGACATGAAGACTTGAAGGTGTTCAGATGTTTAGCATGTGAACAATGTCTGTCCTGGTGAGCTATAACTGTAATCTCCGTTCTGGGATGAGGGAGGGGCGAGTGGCGGCAGGCTGATTCTTGGAGACCACTAACCAGTCAGCCTAGCTAACGGGTGAGCTCTGGGCTCAGTGAGAGCTCCTGTCTTAAAGAATCAAGGGAGAGTGGTCTGGAAGACAGATGATATTGACCTCTGGTCTCCATGGATGCAAACCCGTGCCCCACTAGCAGAAACACACAAAGGCACATAAAGTAGGCAGTGAGTTTGGGTTTGAAGGGAAGGGTGACGTCTCGTCTCCACCTCACATTTTCATAGGGCATGTGCTCTCTGCTTTCCTCTCAAGCTACCGAGTTTGCTAACAGCTCTGTGTTGCTGCATGCTTACCTTCCGGAAAACCCACTCTTGGGTATGCCTGAGCACAAGGCCCCAAGCTCCTGCCACTAAGTGGCTCTTTAGGGCTTTAAAAAGGGTTATAGCACATGGGAAAATCACACTGATCGTGGAAGCCTTGCTATTAACAAGTTAAGGAATCTCAAGGTAGCATTTATTAGAATGTTGGTTTCAGTTCTCTCTGTGCCTTCCTTTTGAGGGCCCCCCTGGCATTAGTACTCCAGGTCAAGTGGGACCGAAAACCCAGGCAGAACCAGCTCTGTGGAGAGAGCAGGGCTATAGGGTTCAAAAGAGAGTTAAGACTTGAGCTCATTCCTTCTGGGCTCTAACCTCTCTCTCCTCAGCCCCTCGTCTGCCAAGCGGTGAGACAGCTTATCCTATCTGGGTCTCGGGGACTAGTGAGCAGGACACTTAGTGGTCGGCTCTCATTGGTTGTGATTGCTGTGTACTGCCTAGCTCACACCTGATCCTGGAGCTGGAGGTGTGACCAGGGGCGGAGGATAGAGAAGCCAAAAGGAGGTCAGTGGTGGGTGCTGGCCTGCCGCAGAGCAGTGCTTGCCCTGGGGGAGTCCCACGTCAATGAGAGTTTGTTAGAGGTTTGTCTAGATCCTTGTAAAGTAGGAATGTGTGAATTGTGTTCAATGACCTTTCCAGACAGTGAGAGGGAAACAAAGAGGGCTTGGGTACTGAAGTCAAGGCCAGGTGATGTGTGTGTGTGTGTGTGTGTGTGTGTGTGTGTGTGTGTGTGATTTGGCTCTTTGGTGGGAGTGTAAGGCACTGGCGTGTGGAGTGGTGGTTCAGTAATGTCAGCATCAAGGCAGCTTTTGGCTCTCTGAGACCTTCCTGAGCCTGATGAATACTTTTTTTCCTTGTGGCCTGTTTCAAACCCCGAGTAGCACGTGGGGAGGAGGCGGCTGTGCAGTTCTGAGGTCTTTGGTCCCTTGAACTTCAAACACAGCTCTACTTCTTATCAGTTACATAGCTGTGGGCAAAGTGACCTCTCTGGACCTCAGTTTCCTTACTTGGAAGGCAGATGTGTAAGTGACATTGCTTTATAGATTATTTAGATGTTGTACCCGTGGGAGCTGGGGAGAGGGTTTCACCTGCCACTGAAGCATGGGAACTGGCGTGTGGATCTCCAGCAGCCATGCTGAAAGCTGGGCGAGGGGCTGGAGAGATGGCGCAAGAGCTAAGAATACTAGATGTTCCTCCAGAGGACTGGGATCCAGTTGCCACAACTGAATGTGGGATTCATCCACACAGCATGTCAAAGCTATTTGTAACTCTACTTCCAGGGGATGCAATGCCCTCTTCTGGCTTCCACTGGCATGAGGTATGCACACGGTGCACAGACATACATGTAGGCAAATCACCCATAGACATGAAATAATAGAATAGTAACAAAAAAGGCTACTTGGCCAGGGTAGAGATGATTGGATCCCTGGCCAATCAATCTAGCCAATCAGTGAGTTCCCGGGTTGTTTGGAGGGAGATAGAATAAGATAAAACACAAACTGTATACAACACTGTCTAATCACCCACAACATACACGTGAGCACATACCACACACTCACACAAATGCAAGAAAAGGAAGTTGTACGTGTGAACGCACTTGTGAGTTGCTTAGCATTGTTGGACACAGTGTAGCTTCTAGGCCTACTGTATCCAGGGTTCTCATATCCCCTCTCACCGATGCAGGATGTCCAGGTTCTCTGCACCCAGGGCGGTTAGACTCCAGAGTCTGAAGCTCTGAGAAGCACTGATCTGTTCTAGTTCTAGAATTTCCTGCTTCTGCCTGGCGCACAGCTGGTAAAGGTCCTCTCCAGAGGTGGTGGGAGACTCCTACTCTCTGCCCGCCCTGTCTGTATGCTGCAGGGTCCCTCCTGCTGTTGGGTATTCTTTTCCATGCATGATGTGATGTGAGCTCTGCCCAGAGTCACCCCAAGTGTATCAGCTGTTCACGGGTCTCAGCCCTGTCCGATTAACATGCCTGACAACGAAACAGCAAGGCTTGCGCTTTCCTGGCAAAGGGTTTTCTGTGTCAGAGGGTTGATCGTCTGAAATGCGGTTTCTCTGGCTCACAGTGTCAGAGCTGGTGTTTGAAGTACACCTGAGCATCCTTACTGATGGCCTGATGCACTTGTGAGGGCTCTCCACAGAAACAGCAGCACGCGTGCTCTCTCTCCCTCCTACCTCCCTCTCTCTCTCTGAAAGAGGGAGGATAAGAGAGGTGGGTCATATACTTATAAGAAGTTGCTCATGAAGATCTGATGATATAGGTTCTGGTCTTTGGCCCAGATGACCAAATGTCTACATGGCCTTTGGTGGCACTATAGGCCATACATATCGACACAGACTCCTGTAGTACGGGGCCCAGATATTACCATGACCTCAGTGCCAAGGCAGCCTACTCGCCTCAGGCTGTCTCTCAGCACCGCCGTGTCTCCACTTCTGTCTCTCTCCATGGTATACAGATCTCTCTGCTTCTCTTTCTCTCCCATCTCTCCACCACATGCTTGCCTATTGAAGTGCCCCAACCCCAGCCTATAGGGTGGCAGGCCTCTTGCCTCGGGTGTGTTGCTGTTTTGCCTGGTGTTGGTGTATCTGTGTGAGGGTTTCAGATGCCCTGCAACTGACCGCTGTGAGATGCCGTGTGGATCCTGGGACTCGAACCCAGGTCCCCTGGAAGAGCAGCTAGTGCTCTTAACCACTGAGCCATCTTTCCAGCCCCTAGGTTCTGGTCCTAATGCAGATATAACTTAAGTGGGGGAAGCAGCCATTGTTTGATTGTGAGTCTAGAGAGAGTAGATCTGGCAGGGTGGGGAAGTACACAACTATGAGGTAGAGGCAGGCGAATCTGAGTCTTGAGGAAAGTCGGGGATACGTAACAAGACTCCCACAAAAACCCCAAATTGGAAGAACGCCCCCACCCTCAAACTGATGTCCAAAGGGTAGGAAAACTTCTCTTTATTATTCAAAAAATAATTATTATAATAAAACTTCTATTTATTATTATCCACCTGAGTGGATGAGGCCTACCCGCACCGAGGACAGTTGGCTTTATTCTTTCTACCTACTTCAGATGTTAAGTCTGTTCAGAAACACTCAGGCTAACGTGAGGCCATGTGTCTGCGTGTCCCTAACCCCACCAGTTTACACACAATGGCCTCAGTTCCCGCCTCACTATCATCTTGGGGTTCATGACTCTTTTCTGAGTTTGTGTAGTTGAGAATGCTGGTGTTAAAATGCCACAGGCCATGGAGATATTGAGGTTGGTGGTGTTTTCCTAAATATTCCTTGGGTAAACATACAGGGCCTTTAATTTTAGCCTAGTAGGCTAATTTTCACAACATGAACAATTGTGAAGGAAAGCAAGTTCATGGGTGTTGGGGATGAGCAGTCAGAATCCAGAGCCTCCACGTGCCCCCTGACCCCCCCAGAGTCAATATTTCATTTTGCTCCAGAGTCAATAACTAATGATTCTTACCATGCTTCACATGTGCACAGAAGATTGTAGATCAGATTTTGTGCTTTGCAGAGGTCATGATACAGAACAAGACAGAGCCGTGACTCCTTAGCCCCAAACCATGTGGATACGGCCGCTTTGAGGGCATACGGGTATCTTCCTCAATTCCTCAGGTTCAGGGACATTGTCTTTTCTAAACATTGCAGATGCGTCTTCAGCCCAGGCCGGGGGAAGGGAGCCTCACTGATTCTCAGAGCAAAGTGTACCCCCAAAGAGCTGTGAATCAGCTAGGGGGAGATGGAGGGTTGGCTTCCTGAGAGGGGTGTGTGGTTCTGCGTGGACTGACTTAGACCTTCATCCCGAGGGCTTCCGGGAAGGGCGGCCTCCCTTGTGAGTTGGTCGTGGCTGGCTTGTGGCATTCAGAACAGTTGCTGAGCTTAAATTTCGCTGTCTGGTCCTGGAGGGGAAGCTGGCGTGGATGAGGGATCATGCAGACCAGAATACAGAGATTGTCTTCCTTCTGGTCAGGGAAGGTGGAGAGATACGAGTTTGGTTGGAGAGAATGCGGACTAGCACTTCTGATACGGTTTTGTTTCTGAACAGACTCTGCTTCCTGTCACTGGTAAGATTGAGGTGATATGATGGGGAACACAGAGCTCCCTAAGGATACTAAGTAGTGTTAAGTACTTAGTAGTACTTAACACTGCTAATTACCAGTGTTAAGTATTATTAAGATTGTTGATGTTGTATAAGCACCCTTTAGTGTTTACTTTTTTTCAACTAAACTGCTGAGGGTCAGCCCCTTTAGAGAAGAAGTTCTCCACCTGTGGGTCATGGCTTGTTTGGGGGTGTGTGTCAAATGACCATTTCACAGGGGTCAGGTTGCCTATCGGATATCCTGCCTATCAGATATTTATATTATGATTCATAGCATTAGCAAAGTTACAGTTATGAAGTAGCGATGAAGATGTTATGGTTGGGGACCACCACAGCATGAGGCCCAGTATTAAAGGGTCGCAGTATCAGGAAGGTTGGGACACCACTGTCTTAGAGGGACTTCTGTCAAAATCTTCCCTTGTGCCTGGCTGCCTTGATGGAGGAACTTCTGATCGAGTAGGCTGTACCTACCTCTACCTACTTTGAGTCAAGGTCTTAATATAGGCTAACCTTCAATTTGTATAGCCAAGGCTGGCCCGGAAACGCTGATCCATCTGCCTCTGCCTCCCGAGTGTCGGGATTACAGGGTATGTGGCACTAGACTGATTGGAGCAGCCTTTTGGTAGGCTGTCATGATGATATACCAAATGTTTTGAGTACCTTGAAGAAACTGCAATTTAGCAGCAAGAAGGGTGCTGCCGAAGCCACGGAGCTCCGGGTCAGGAGGACTTCCTCAGACAAGACCGTTCTGAGCAATGCATGTCAGGAGCGAAGCCTCAAGCCCAGGCAGGACAATCTTGGACGGGCTCTGGGTTCTGCTGCTCACCTCACAGCTATTCTCAACCAGGGCAGGAGGGAAAAGCTCCCCCAGCCGTTCAGCCAGACATCTACAGTTCCTGTGATTAGTTCCTGAGGTCTGTGATCAGCAATATGTAAGGACCGATTGGTGGAATTATAAGATGTACACAAACATGCCATTCTTCTGGGTGTATAAACAGGCAATTTCACATCTTTTTTTGGGTGGGGTGGGGCATAGTCTGGAAGTTTTCTCCTGTACGCCCCCATCACATTAGAACCTTAGGTCCAAGAAACGCTTCTCTCAAATGGTCTTGTATTACCTATCTGTAATATATGTCGTGGCCAGAGTGGGCTGGGCTGGTTTAACCTAATTATCCAGAGGCAGCAAGAAGGCAGTTGTGGAGTTCCAGAAGGTGGACACTGTAGAAAGCTGAGGCTACTGAAGGCGGGAGCATGTGAAGCCTGAAAACTCTATTTCCTTGCGAGCTGTCCAGGGTTAAAGGCAGAAGGTCCCATCACCTGCTGCTCTGGGGTGGGAACAGGAGCTGCCAGATACTAGGCTCCTGCCAATCAGCGCTCAGAGCACCCGCATCAGTAAGTCTGTGGCTTTGGATGCCCAGAGCCACAAATCTCTAGTTCTGTGGGGCTAGAGCTACAAGCTAGCGGGCTTGCGAGCCCAGCCTACGAGCCTCTGGTACTCAAGGTGTATGTTGGTGGCAAGGCGGCTAGTTGTGTCCCTTTGGTTGAGTGGCTTGCTATTAGGTTTGACATCTGTACCATTCTTCATCCTGATTTTGAGATCTAGAGAGCCCCACAGCCTTGCCTGTGAGCATACCTGTGAGGAAGGCTGGGAGGAGAAATTACTCGGCAACAAGGCTTCAGATTTTGTCGCCTGGGTCCTTATTTGCCATGGTCTTCTCTTTGGGCCATTACAAGGCTTCTTGGGAGGAGGAGACATGGAAAAACGCCCACCTGTTCAGCCCAGGCGGCCTCAGCAACAGAGCAAAGCTATGATTCCACGCAAGTCTACCTTGGTGACCAGTGAGTTATGTATAGAGACATGGGTGACTTAGAGGCAGCTTGTCTTAGTTGGGGTTTCCATTGCTGTGAAGAGACACCATGACCACGGCAATGCTTAAACAGGGAGACATTTCACTGGGGCTGGCTTGCAGGTTCAGAGGTTCAGTCATGGGGAGAAGCTTGGGAGCGTGGAGGCAGACAAGGGGCTGGAGAGGGAGCTGAGAGTGCCACATCTCGATCTGAAGCCAGGAAGAAGAGACTGTACCATACTGGGTGTAGGCTGAGCATAAGAGACCTCAAAGCCCCACCCCATAGTGACACACTTCCTTCAACAAGGCCACACCTACTCCAACAAGACCACACCTCCTAATAGTATCACTCCCTATGGCTACACATTCAAACACGTCATCTATGGGGGCCAAATCTATCCAAATCACCACACTGCTGCACCTCTGAAGGACCCACTCCACTCCGCACAACTGGTGTTCCCTGCCGCTTACAAGTATCAGCTCCACAGAAGTCTCCCCAACCTCCAGCCTTTGTTCAATGCTTGTGTAATTTTTTGGGAGGGAGCCTCTGGAATCTTTGAACTCTCTTGCTGCTTGTGGGTTTCCTGAACCTTCCCCATTCCCTCCTTTTTTTTTTATTTTTTATTTTCTATATTCTATGTTTACATTCCAAAGGCTTTCCCCTTTCTCAGTTCCCTCCCACCATACGTCCCATAATTCCTCTCCCCCACAACTATTCCCCAATCATTCCCCCTCCCCCTATGGTTTCTCTGTTCTGGGTCTACAAAACTGGATCCAATCTTTCCAGGCCCAGGGTCCCCATTCCCTCCTTAAGACATGTTTCAATCTAGAGAAAGCAGCTTCACCTCAGAAAGGCCCGGAAGAGCAGGGAGGTACTATAGGTTGTCCAGGTTGATTTATGTTAGAGACACGGTGCTGACATTTGCTATGTAAATGACATGATGGCTTGGCAAATCCTGTTTTGGGTCGTTTATAGTAGGTAAGCCAAGAGCATGCTGCCATTTGTAAGACTTTTTGGAGGACCTAAAAGTGAGGTCGTTTTGATGCTTCATGAGGACCTGAGACAGTCTCTCTTGGTAAGAGGTAAAAAGACCTGCCGCTGTCTCTGACAAGTGGTCTCTGTAACAGCTTGCCATCTGCAGGAAGGCTCTTCAGTGCCCCACTCAGGATGTTCTGGATTGGCCGCTTTTTCATAGAGAACATCCGGCTTTCTTCAAAGAAGGCTGGCGGAGAATACAAAGCCATTGAGACCAGACCGAGCATCCCAGAGGGACAGGCTCAGAGAGCACCAGTGGTCATCGGAAGAGGCTTTCCCCTGGGTGACACCGCGTGTTTTCCAGACACGCCCTGAGAAATGTTGCAGTTCCCATGCAGGGAGTCACATGCTAGGGGCATGTGTCAGCTCGTCTCCTGTGGCCCCCAGCATCCCTCTGCCGCATTGTAGGCAACAGCGTAGTGTTCTAATCTGCACCACGGAGACGATACCGATCTATTTTCACAAGTCCTGATCTTAGGAGAGAGAGGTAGAGCATGTGTGACTTCCCAAGCTGTTGCTATCAACTCAGGAGGACCTCTGCCAAGAGCCTCCTGTCTCCAGGCTTGTCAAGGGCATCAGCCGCCTCAGCGATCGTCCCTCACCTTCAAGGAAGGCTGCTCCTGTCCCATTTTATCTATGAGGAGACTGAGGGAACCTCGCTTAAGTAGAGCTTGGCTGGGCTTTGACCCGGATCCCATTAGGCAACACATGCCCCTCCAGCCAGGCCATCCTTATCTTGTTCAGCAGACATTGTTTTCATGCCTTTTATCTTACTGAGCTGCCGCATATGTGTATTATCTCTCTCGGTTATTGAGCTGTTGGTGCTCAGATGGCTCTGCTTCAGGAAGATGGGGAGGATTAGGAAGTTGATAACTTACTCAGTCCTGTGGCCACCTGGGGTTCCCATCCGTATGTATGTATGTATGTATGTATCTGTGGAGTATGTGTGCATGTGCCTGCATGTGTGTATGTGCGTGTACACATTTGTGTGCATGTGTGTGTGACCATGTGTGTGTGTGTACATGTGCCTGTACGTGTGTGCGCACATTTGTGTGCATGTGTGCAGGTGTGTGTGACCATGTGTGTGTGTATACATGTGCCTGTATGTGTGTGTGCACGTTTGTGTGCATGTGTGTAGGTGTGTGTGACCATGTGTGTGTACATGTGCCTGCATGTGAGTATGTGTGCATGTACATTTGTGTGCATGTGATATATGTGTGCACATATGTGTGTGCATGTGCCTGCATGTGTGCATGTAGCGTGCATATGTGTGTGTGCTTGCATGAGTGTCTGTTGCGGGTTCTTCCTCCACTGCTCTCTAGTCTGTGAAGCAGAGGTTATTGCTGACCTGCAGGCTTGCCCATTGTGCCAGTCTAGCTATCCCCTGTCTGTCTCCTGAGTGTTACATTTCCAGAAGGACCATTTTACCCATCTAACATTGGCTCTTTCTCTTGGGGCTGAGAATGAGTGCTGGAGATTCAAACTCCAGTCCTTGCGCTTACACAACAAGGGCTTTATCCTGATTTCTCTCTCCAGCCCTCAGCTTCTGGGTACCAAGTCTTCTGGATTCAGCTGCAGCATCCTGGCTGGCGGTGGCAGCAAGCTTTGTCTCCAGATGTCAGAAAGTGAACTTAACTTGCCACAAGCTGCTCCATCTACATGGAGGCTTGGCCTCATCAGCTCAGCATCTCTCCCAGGCATGGTCTCATGAATGTGCTTCTTCTCCTCTAGGTTGGGAAAAAGGTTGAAGAAGACTCGCAAGTATGACATCATCACCACCCCTGCCGAACGTGTGGAAATGGCCCCACTGAATGAGGAGGATGACGAGGATGAGGACTCTACAGTATTTGACATCAAATATAGGTGAGCTGGGGACAGAGGCTTCCTCCTGGGCTGGGGGGCAGATGGTTTGGCCGCAGCATCCTTGTGCTCTTGCTCTCTTATTCCTATCACGATGGGACCTGTGCCCACCACTACCTTGGTACCAGCACTCAGGAATCCAGAAGAGCAGGGCTGATGGGTAAATGCTTATTTGTGGATGGTGGCGGGGGGGGGGGGGGAAAGAAAAAGAAAAAAAAAGCCTGCACTATTTTGGTTGCTTCCTGTCACATAGATTTAGAAAAGAGTTAATGCTTTACATTTAAATTTTGTTTACTTGTGTGTGTGTGTGTGTGTGTGTGTGTGTGAGAGAGAGAGAGAGAGAGGGGGGGGAGGGGGAGGGGGAGGGAGAGGGGGAGGGGGAGGGGGAGGGGGAGGGAGAGGGAGAGGGAGAGGGAGAGGGAGAGGGAGAGGGAGAGGGAGAGGGAGAGGGAGAGGGAGAGGGAGAGGGAGAGGGAGAGGGAGAGGGAGATATTTCTCTGTAGTCCTGGCTGGCTGTCCTGGAGCTTGCTTTGTAGAACAGGATGGCCTTGAACTCAGAGATCCTCCTGCCTCCGCTTCTCAGGTGCTGGGATTTAAGGTGTGTGCTACCACACCTAGCACACTTGATTTTATAAAGAATAGCCGGACTCTGAAACTGGCTGACTGTAGATACCACAGGTGGAAGGAAACCTGTGACCTGTATTTTGCCATGGAAAGAATGAAATCAACTAGGAATATTCAGTTATATCACAAAGAACTACACACACAGCATCCTTAGTGGTTGTATTGGTTTTATTGCTAAGCCACTTTGTGTCACATCTAGTACATAGAAACAAAATAGAGCATGAGAAAATTATGTCATTTAAAAAGGTATTCCTGTTTCTACTTCAAGATGTGTATAGGAATGTGTGTGTGTGTGTGTGTGTGTGTGTGTGTGTGTGTGTGTATGGGTGTGCATGCATGTGTCAGTAGTATATGAACTGGAGGTCAGAGGACAATTTTGTAGAGTGTGTTTTCTCCATATATCTTACATGAGTTTTAGGGGTCAAACTCAGGTCACCAGACTTGCAAAGCAAGCTCCTCTACCAGGCTGTCTTGCACTCCTCACATTTATTTATTTATTATTATTTTGTTTGTATGTTTGAGGCAGGGTCTCATAACCGGGGCTGGCCAGGATTGCCTTTGTACAAACTCGTCACACTTCTCTTGCCTTGGTCTTCCGAGTGTTGGAAGTACACACATGCACCACCATACTGTGCTTCAAGCTTTCATTATTATTCACAATTAAAAGGGTCTGCGTTGATCCCCTGGAGCTCCCGGGGACTGGACCACCAACCAAAGAGTACACATGGAGGGACCCATGGCTCCAGCCGCATATGTGGCAGAGGATGGCCTTGTTAGACATCAGTGGGAGGAGAGGCCTGAGGGGGTTTGATGCCCCAGTGTAGGGGAATGCCAGGGTGGGAAGACAGGAGTGGGTGGGGGAGCACCCTCATAGAGGCAGGGAGAGGATATGGGTTAGGAAGTTTCCAAAGGGGAGACCCGGAAAGGGGGAAAACATTTGAAATGTAAATAAAGAAAATAGCCAATAAAGAATAAAAGGGTCTGTGTTCTCCTGCGGGCCTGTGGGGCATTATGCAACACAGAATCTTATGGTGTGGATCAGTTGTATTACTGATGTGTGTATGCATGTATGTGCACCTGCATACAGGCACATGCCACTGCGTGTATTTGGAGGCAGAGATCAACTTCCTGGAGTTGAGTCCCTCCTTCCACCATGTGGATCCTGGGACTCAGACTCAGTTTGTCAGGGTTGGCAGCCCGTGCCTGTACCCACTGAGCCGTCTTGCCAGCTCCTGTACTCTCTTGATTCAGAGCCACTACCAGACTCTTGTTCATACAAGGTGTGGTTGTTATTATTGATCGTTAACTGGACGAGATCCAGAATCATCTGAGACAAAAATCTCTTATCCAGTCTGGGGATGAGTTTCTAGATTGAGTTACATGAGACTTACCATAAATGTGCTCAGCCCCATCTCACGGGCAAGGGACACGGGACTGGATAGAAAGGGGAAAGCGGGCTGAGTACCAGCATCCGCCTTCCTGGGACCAGCTGCCTTATGGTCCTGCTGCTGTGCTGTCTCTGCCATGATGGACGGGACCCCAAACTGTGAAGCAAAGCAACTCTTTCCTCCTTGGCTCACTATCTCAGCTCCTGTTGCTGTGATAAAATGACCTGGGGGAGGAAAGGGTTTCCTTCATTCCACAGCACGCGGTTCACGATTTGGGGAAGCCGGGGCAGGAACTAAAGCAGAAACCATGGAGGGATGGTGCTCAATGGCTTGCTCCTTATGGTTTGCTTGGCCTGCTTTCTTAGTGTCCCCAAGACCACCAGCCCAGAGGTGACACTGTCTGCAGTGAGCTGGGCCCTACCGTGTCGATCATCAATGACCATTCAGGAGGATGTGCCCCAGGCCTGCCCAAAGGCCAGTGTGGTGTGGGCATCTCCTCAACTGAGAGTCCCCTCTTCCCAAATGACTCTAGCTTGTGTCATGGTGACATAACAACTAGCCAGAACAGTTGCTTTTGCTAAGCACTTTCTTATTGCCACAATTAAGAGAAAGTAGCTGGTACACCGGGTGACCGAATTGATTCTGTGAGAGACGTGAGAGGATGGTCTTTTTAAATTCTATTTTATTTGTGATTAAATAAGAAAAGTCCCCGATCTGGGTGTGGAGGCCCAGCCTGTTGTTCCAACATCCAGGAGCTGAAGCAGGTGGTTGGTTTTTTTTTTTTTTTTTTTTTTTTTTAAAGTCTGTCGAGAACATAAGATGGGAAGGGGGTGTGGTGTTCTCTGACGGCCTGGGCGCCGGCGTGATGTAGCCTAAAAGACTTCCACACTTGTCTCAGTTCTTCAAACTGGAACAGGTTTCCTTTTTGGGCTGACTGTCAGTCCTGGATTGGCACAGCTGCTAGCTCTGAAGCTTATCAAGCACTGAAAGCCGCGGCTAAAGTGGGCCGCTTGGGAGCTGTCCAAGTACTAGAAATACTTCTGGTTTCTGAAAGGCCAAGTTCCCTCCATGGCCTGGTGCAAGAGAGAACCAGGGATGAGAGAAACCAGGAACCCATGTAGTGGCATTTCACAGGCACCCCCGCCCCTGTCCCCATGTCTGGCACAGCAGTGGCATGGGGCCCCTCGGCATTGGTAGGGGATCTGGGTTTGCTCTCTCTAGTCCCTTGGTATCCTCTGTTTCTTCTAGTCTAGGCAGAAACTCAGGACCCACTTGTATTAATCCACTTGTATTAATCCTGTACTACTCTAAGCTATCAACAATAGTGAGCCTGAGTCCCACGGGCTCGGGCTTCACGCTGAGTGACTGCTCTTCGACAGGCTGGCTGTTCTCTGTTGTCGCTTTGAGGACAACTTCAAAGCCTTATATAGGTTACTATATAAACTGTGGTCACTTTATTTGTGACCTTATCTCTGGTAGCTGTATTTCATTTAAACATTATTTGTGTAGGTGTGTGCACACACATGTCTGTGAGCATGTCTATGCATTCATGCTGTGGCATGTAGGTGGGGGTGGTTTGGCAACTTGCACCAAGTATGTGGGTCTGTTTGGTTTGGATGAGCATGGCCCCTATACGTTCATGTATGTGAATACTTGGTCCCCAGTTGGTGGAACTGTTTGGGAAGGTTGAGGAGGTGTGGCCTTGCTGGAGGAGGTGTGGCCTTGTTGGAGGAGGTGTGGCCTTGCTGGAGGAGGTGTGGCCTTGCTGGAGGAGGTGTGGCCTTGCTGGAGGAGGTGTGGCCTTGCTGGAGGAGGTGTGTCACTGGGGGCCAGCTTTGAGCTCGCCAAGCCAGGTCAGCTTTCTTCCTGCCTCTGTTTACGGATCAGAAGGGATGGTAGCAGCCTTGTTGTCTTAACTTCTCGTCAATATCTGCCCACTGAGTAGAGTTTGCTGGTGGGTTTTGCTGTATGGAGTTTCCACTCCATCTCTGAGTGTTTGTTATCTTTGAATTTTCTTTCTTTCTCTAGGTCCATTAGGCAGGGCGTACCTTCTCCTTTAACTTATTAAGGTGGTAAAACTGTAGTTATTAAATTCCTAATATATAATCAGTTCAGGATTCTGGAGGGTGAGACAGCTTGGTCACGTGTCATCTTTCTGAGTGAACTGTCATGTACAAGGCTTTCCTATTCTCTAGGGAGTGGTGACTGGTCAGTTGTTTTTCTGGCTCTTCTGACATTCGTCTGTCAGGCTTTGTTAAAAGTTATGCTGGCCTTATAAAACGAGTAGGGCACGCTTCCGCTTCCTTATTTTCCTTCTCCGGGCCAGTCTGGATCAGACTGGAATCATTTGTTTTCTAAGTGTTTAGTAGAGCATATCAAAAAACTGGCTGGACCTGAGCGGTCTGTGTGGGGTTTTTAGGAGCAGTGACATTCATTTCCTTAAATAGTTTTTTTTAGAATATTCAGTCTTTATTTCTTTCTGTGTCAGTTTTGATCAGAAGTAGTTTTAGGGGCATTTTGTTTATTAAAGTTTAAACTTTAAAGTTTACAAACCTGCTGTTGCAAAGTTGTTCCCAACATCCTTCTTTAGTCTTGTCAGCATTTGTGATGTGAGTAGCTATGGTCTCTCTTCTAGTCTTTGAAAGACAGGGTCGCTGTGTAGTTCTGGCTGGCCTTGAACTTATGTACACCAGGCTGGCCTTGAGCTTGCAGAGATCCGCCTGTCTCTTCCTCCCAAATGCTGGGATGACTTAATCCCTTGGTGTGTGCCACCATGGCTCCCTCTCTTGTATTTTTAATACTGTTTTCCCCCTTGCTCAGTCTTGCAGGAAGTTTCATTTCGTCACTCTGAGTGTGGGATCCTCCTCGGGCCTCTCCGAGAGAGCCTCCGTGGTGACCGGTGTTCAGTTGTCTGTATCTCACCCCTCAGCTTTCTTTGTGCACGCTCCGTCGCTGCCGCTTCCTCCTCTGCGTGCACAGCCCCCTCTGTCATTGTCAGCCTCCCCAGCCGGAATCAGCATTTGTTCTGTGGTAGCCTGTGTCAGAGCCTCCCGCAGACAGATATTCAGGACCAGCTGCCAGGCCCTGGTTGCCCCGCCTCCCCACAGGGTCCCTGAAGAACTGAACTTCCCCAGGGAAGCCCCCTGGGGTCTGCGATTGAAGCGAGGGATGTGAATGAACTTGGAGGTCAGTCAGTCAGACGCGAGGCCACTCCAGTCTGGGGGAGACTGACCGCTGGGAGGCTCGGAAGCTTCCTCTAATGTACAGGCGTATAGGAACTAAAGATGAGAAAGCAGGGTTGGGGTTGGGGTGGGGGTGGGGGTGGGGGTGGGGGAAGAGACTGTTGCCATCTCTGTCATCGCACTGCTTAGCAGAAGCCACTAGAGATTGTGTGCGTACACGTCTGTGGGTGTTGCTTTCTCTGTTGAAATAGGCCTGTGTTACAAAGGCCGATTCACGGCACTTTCTCCCCTGAATGTCATATTGTGAACAGCTTTTTTTTTTTTAAATGTCAGTAAGTATGAAAGAATGAAGTTTTTAAGGTCACCTTTCATTTCCACATAGTGTGTTTGAGGACTCGTCTGCACACTGATAACCTATTCACAGAGCCTCGGTTTTCCTGTCCGCCCAGTGTTTCCAGTTCCCCCCAGGAAGCGCGTGAATTGAAATCGGATGTGGATGATTCATGGCTTTGGGTTATTTTATGATGGGGTGGAAAGAGCAACATTGTGCTTGGCACCAGGGTAGCGAGATGGGCCCGATGTCTCTTATTAGACACGTAACTTTGTGATCAGAACTCATGAGTTGGAACCCGTGCGGACTGGCCAGGCTTGTTTCCAGTCCGGTAGAGGAGACATCACAGGCCAGGAAGGCTTCTGTGTACAGACAGCACCCTCCACCACGGTGCTGGCTCTCGAACCGCGGACCTCGGGCGTGCTAGCCGGGCGCTCTGCTGCTGAGCTACATCCCCGGCTCAGCGGCCTTCACCTTCCCCGTAGTTTTTTTTTTTTTTTTTTTTTTTTTTTTAAAGATTTGTTATATGTAAGTACGCTGTAGCTGTCTTCAGTGACCCCAGAAGAGGGAGTCAGATCTTATTATAGATGGTTGTGAGCCACCATGTGGTTGCTGGAATTGAACTCAGGACCTACAGAAGAGCAGACAGTGCTCTTAACCGCTGAGCCATCTCTCCAGCCCCACTTTGTATGTTTCACACAGCCGCGATGCTTTGGTTTGGGAAGAATAACTGCATGGAGCACAGAGAGCCCTGGGGTCTTGGAATGGCTCCGTATTTTGGGAGGCATTTGGATTTCCCTTGTGTTTTGGGCTCGGTTGGCTTGCAGTCAGCGTTTTGGGGTCTATGCGAACCCCTAGCTTATAGCTGGAGACTTTTGTTCCCTCTAGGCATCCCTGGAGGACAGGTACACGTGACGGTACGGCAGGCAGCCTGGCGGCTGTGTCGAGTGCAGCCCAAGGTACCCAGCTGCTGGGAAGAGCAACCAGGAGACCCCGCTGCACGGTCCCCGCCAGCCCCGCATCCTGCGGAGATGTGTGTAGAAACCGAGCGGCTCCTCCAGGGTGTGGACTGGCAGTCTCGGCAGGCTTGGTAGTCCCCTTTTGTGGCTCGAGCTTCCTGTAGGAATGTTAGATACCAATGACATCAGCATGGCATAGGAGACTGTGTCTACTTTAATCTCTCGAGCAGTCAGGCTGCTGGCGAGTAGGTTTGAGGTGGAAGCAGAGCTGACCCCCTCATTTGAGGTTGAGGTCTGGACTCGAGTGCTTCATTGAAGGTTAAATAGCTTCCCCCTGGCAACATCTTATGGCCGCTTTTCCCTGCTAAGGAGCTGGGCATGGGGTAGGTTCAGGGGGCCCCTCTGCCCGCCTCATGTCCCCAGGGTATACAGCTGTGGGGATTGGGTGTAAACAGCTCATGGGGTGAAGGTACAGGACCTTCCAGAGGTTCCCTGTAAGTGCTTCTGTGACACTTGTGAGAGGAGGGGGTCACCCAGGCAGGCAACAGTGCCACACGCGGTTCAGAGTGTATCCCTGTGCTATGATGGTTTTCATCCATCAGCTCTTCCTGGGGCCAGCAAGCCACCGTCACTGGCTGTCGTTTGTAGACATTTTGGTGTTGCTGTGGAGACTGGCACTGATTGTGTTTGCTCTCTGACACCATCGGTAGTCCTTAAATGTTTTTGTTTTTTAAGTATGATTATGTAAGGTCCACAATCTAATGCTAATGGAGGAAGTAGTTCCTTCGCTGCAGGTGTAAACGTTCACCCATGGTGAATATATCTATTGTAGCCCCGGTGTTGTCAGCCCTGGGTTAGCGCTGGAGTTGTGAGCAGGCTCATACATGAACCCTGCCTGTTCCAACAGCCAGTCTTAGCAGGAGACGGCGGTCATATGCTTACATAGGCCCAGCTCATAAACTATGCCCAGTGTGTCCATTTCTTTTGCACTCACTGGGTCTAAATTACTCCCGACAAAACACCCAAGACAACTTAAAGGTTTATTTTGGGTCATAGGGTCGGAGGTGGTTTTGGCGCCTGGTTGGTTTGCCTTGTGGTGAGGTAACCCATCCCAGTCGGTGTGGTAGGACAAAGCCTTTCTTTGCAAGATTGGAGTCCTATAGTTCCGCACTCATGACCTGGAGGCCCCACCTCTGATTCTGCTGCTACCTGACGACAGTGCCAATCCTGCTGATTCAGTGGGCAGAGGGGAGACGCCATGGACCCGGGACGGTAACGGTAGCTTCAAAGCCGAGTGTGAGTTCTACCTTGGGTCTGTGTGAGCCCACCCCGGTGTCAGCCGCTCAGCCACGCGTCACACTGTCCTCTTGCCTTCCCCTCCCAACTGCTGCCATTATAGGTCTGTGCGGGCACGCCCAACCCCCATTTCTACATTTTAATGTTTGGAAAGAGAACCAAAAGGAGAATATTTCAGGATGCATAAAAGTTGATTGCAGTTCAAATTTCAGTGTCTGCACATAAAGTTTGAACATCCTCAGATGGTCTGTACTGTGTCTGGTTGCCTTTTTTTTTTTTTGTCATGACAACAGGGTTCATAGTTGACACAGACTGCAGGATCTCCAAGGTTTAAGATAATCACCTTTGAGCCGGGCGTGGTGGCGCACGCCTTTAATCCCAGCATTTGGGAGGCAGAGGCAGGCAGATTTCTGAGTTCGAGGCCAGCCTGGTCTACAGAGTGAGTTCCAGGACAGCCCGGACTACACAGAGAAACCCTGTCTCAAAAAAAAAAAAAAAAAAAAAAAAAAAGGAAAAAAAAAAGGATAATCACCATTGGATGCTTGGGCCTGAAAGCCTGGAGGAGGACCAGGAAAGAGGGATTTGAGGGGAAAAAAAGAGCATGTGTTCTAAGAGGGGTGGGGGCTCTGTGTGGAGGGAGGGGCCCCGGGACGGTTACATGGAAGAGTGGAGTGTGCCTTTCAGACAGCACACTTTTCCAAAGCCCTGTGGTTGAAGAGCAAGGACTGTAGAGACCATGATGATGAGGAACAAGACTGCTCACACAGAAGGACTGGGAAAGGGGACAATGTGACAGTGTGGCCTGCAGGGTGGAAACTGCCAGGGTGGAGTCCGGTGGCTTCAGTGCTCTGGCGGAGGTGATGACTCTCCTCCTTCCTTCTCTTTCAGGTAAAACTTCCCTGGCTTGTCAGCGTCCTGTGGGGGAAGCTGGGCCGCTGCAGCCCGGGCTGTCAAGGTCTGGGCGCCGTCTCTCACCTGAGGTGTTGAAGCCCAAACCAATGTTATTTATGGAACTCTGACTTCACCCTACACGTCCAGCGTCTGCCTGGAATGTCACCGTCACGCTCGTTCTCAGCCGCCAGACGAGAGTCACCTTGGCCACCCTCAGATGCCCCTTTGAAATGCTCTTTCCGCCCTTGTCTTGAGGGGTTTTCTGCCTTCCTAAGAGATGAAGATGGGAACATCGATTTCAAAGAATTTTCTAGAACAGCTGTAGATAAAAGCTACAATTGGGAGATCAAGAGTTTTAAAATGCTGGGCTGGGGAGATAGCTTATGGGGTGATAACCTGATCACTTCACAAGCAGGGGGCACGAGTTTAGTCCCTCCTGCTCTTGTTAAGGCAGAATCAGTGTGGTGGCCCACACCTGGGATCCCTGGGGTCGGCTGCTCAGCCAGCCTCGCCTAAGGATCGGGTTCCAGTGAAGACACCTGGTCACAGGAAGGTTGGTTGGCTCCAGAGAAGTAATGGCCAAGGTTCACTTCTGGTCTCTATATATGTGTATGTTTGCCAACACACACCTCAGAGGCCCGGAGGCCCTTCACATGTACCTCGGAGAATCCTGAGATTTTGTTCTCCCAAATCATTTCAGCTTCTTCAGGTCTGGCTTTATTTAGGGGAGAGTTGTGTGATATTTCAGAATGGATGCCTGTGTTCCCTACCCTACCTACCCTGTCTGAGAAGTTCCCCACAATAGGCCACAGAAGAATTTCAAATTATCAGGGATCAGACCATATGGGTGAGTGTGTGGATGGGTGTGTATACCTATCAAGTAATTTCTCTTCTGACGGGAATGGGACATGCCAGGCAGCGCTCAGTGGTTTTCTTGTGTGCTGTAAAGACATTTCTTTGTCCTGCCTCAGTGCAGTGGTGTCTGTCTTAGGAATGTATTGCTAAGAAATCACTGCGGCAACGTAAATGAATGTTAGTTTGCCTGGAAGAGGAAGGAGGAGGAGGAGGAAGAAGAAGAAGGGGAAGAGGAAGAAGACGACACTGTTAAGGACTCTGTTGCAAGTTAGTCCAGGCTAGGTTGGACTGAACTGGACTGGAAACTAACTCTCCAAGGCTGTTTTTGAGCAGCTCAGGAGGGTACCTACCCTGGGAGCTGGGTACCCAGGGAGGCCGAGGAAACAGGCCCTGAACTCATTGCTCAGGATAATGGAGGCCTCCCACTTGGCCTTCTCCCATATTTCTGTAAGCTGGAATGCTTCTGCGCACGTCTAATAACAGTGCCTTTGGGACCCTGGGAGTGCACCGCATCTGGGAAGGTGGCCCTGCTATCTCATTATCTTTTCATCTTCATCCTAGGGTCTGTGTATCTGCCTGCCCAATGCCCTGCTCCATTGCTTTGGATGAAAACTTGTACCTTGGCCAGCTCCACCATGTCTGCAGGCTCTCCAGTTCCCGACTGGGGTTGTTATGGTGGTGGCAGCAGGTGGGAAGGTCCACCCTGGCTGGAGCCTGGCTGGGCACCGATTCAGCCCTAAGCCAGCATGGGGTGTGCTGTAATCTTGGGATCCTTTTTTTTTTTTCCCTTCTGCCTTTTGGTTGGCCTCTCTTATCCTTCTGCCCGTTAGCCAGAGGGGTGGGATCCAAAACAGCAGACTCTCTCATCTCACCATGTACCGAAGCGCAGTGGTGACTCTAGGAAGCTGGCCACCTTGAAGCCGTACACCCTCTCAGCCTTAGGGCTGGGACTCAGGGGTCCCAGAACTGCAGCTGAACCATCTGGAAAAGCTGGATTCTCCATTCTCCTGCCTTATGTATGAACACCAGGGATCCAGCTGGCAGCCACTCATCACTGACTGGCAGGAATGGCGGGACAGTGACCTTCCAAATCCTTGATGAAACTTCAACACCATAGGCACTTAAATAAAGATCCTTAAAGCAAACAAAAAATAACCTTTAGATTGAGTCATGAGTGTGTTGGGTTTGGATATTTTCTGATGGAGCAGATGAGATGACTCACTGTGGTTAAGAATGTGAACACCGGTTCACATTAGGAACAGCTCACATAGGGGTTGAGCTGGGGTTTCTGGGGGGGGGTCTGTGTCCTTGTGATTTAGAAAGCAGCGTATGAATGGAATGGGGCCGGGGAAACATGCCCACCCCTGCCCCCATGCACACACGTTGCATTTGTCTTTGTTCTAGAAACTGTTTCAGGTTGGGAAGCATTGAGCCGCCATTGTCTGGAGACTCTTGAGGTGCCCAGAGGATGTAGATCCCATCATGTCAAATCTGCTTCTCCTTGCCTCATACCTGTTTCAGTCTGAGATTTCTGTGACCGCCAGGTGCGAGGGCACATACCTGTTATCCCAGCCCTGGAGAGGCCAGTCCAGGACACAGAGCAAGACTGTCTCAACAAACAGAAAAGCAACCCCAAAATGTGAATTAAACATGTCCAGGTGGGCTTAATCCCTGGGTGGATAAAAGACAGGGAGAGAGGGGGAGGGAGGAAGGGAGGGAGGGAGGGGAGAGGGAGAGAAAGGGAGAAAGAGGAGAAGAAGAAGAAGCAAAAGAGGAGAGGAGAGGAGAGGAGGAGAGGAGGAGAGAAGAGAGGAGAGAGGAGAGAGGAGAGAGGAGAGAGGAGAGAGGAGAGAGGAGAGAGGAGAGAGGCTTACTTACATTCAGGTGAACACAAAATGTTGGACATCACCAAGAACTTGATTGATGGGCGTGGTCTGCGTGGCTCTCCCAGCGTTCCATTGATGATCTTGTAGTCAAGCTCTTAGTTGCCAGTCTTGTTCCTCCTGACGTCCAGAGACGAGCCAGCTGGAGGAGGAAAGAGCTGCTCTCCATCCAGCGGGGCCCCTTTCAGTGTCGGGCTGGCAATGAGCGCAGCTTTTTCTTTGGTTTTCAGTTGTGGCTGGTCCATCTAAGTCCTGGCCTCTCCACAAAGAAAGCTTTTCTTCCCCCGTGTGCCGCAGAAGAGCTACCAGAGTCCAGGAGGGGAGAGATAGACGGTCCACTGCTCCCCAAGCCTGTCTCCCCACCCCCCTTGCCTGCATTTCCTACCAAAGTGCTGACATAGTAGGGAAGAGGGGAAATCACTCAAAATGGTACTTTCTAAGGTTGTGGGAGCTCCTGTGGAAGCCTTAAGGCCTTTTCCGCATTTTTTTCAGCAAAATGCTGGCTTTAGGGACTTTTCAAATGGAATTGGGAAATAACCAGAGAGAGATTGCTACAGGGTGGGTAGACACGTGCCCTTCACTTGCTGACGAGGCTTTCACTACCAAAGTAATTTCAAGAGATTTGATTGGCTCTCTAGTATTGTCAGCTCTGGGAGCGGGGACGGACTAGACTGTGAACATCAGCCAAGAGCTTTATGGCCCAGCCTCGATGAAGACTGTGGGAAGGGTCAGATGACCACTCCGCTTTGCAGAAGCAGAATCCACTCCCATAGAGCCTGCAAGTGGCTCCCGTCACAGGGGGAGCCAGCTCTTGTTTCGAGCTCAGCTACGGTAGAACTCTTGTGAGAATTCAGGAACCCTTCTTGAGGGCTCAGTGTGAAATACACAGCAAACAACGTGTTGTTACAGTGGTGAGATCACTGTATTTCCCCCTTTATTTTGGATGGGAGCCAAATAACAAGCATTCCAGCCAATCGTTGGAGCCACTCCCTGCACTGTGGCCTGAGTATTTGGTCTGCCGAGTATTTCACCCCCCCCCCTTGGTAATCGCCTCCGACTTTCTTGCTATTGTTAGGCTCAGTGGACTAGACAACGTCAGCACGATCCACCTTCCTGTAGACGGGTGTTTTTGATGCTGTGGAGGGGCGCGATAAATTTATATGTATCTGCTAGCAAAGCCTCTCATTTAAATGTTTGACTGGCCCATTTGACAGCCGTGAGGTGAGTAGGTGAGGCCACTGCGCGCTGTTGAGTTTGCAAGAAGCCAGCTGGGTGGCGGAGAAGAAGCAAACCGTGGAGAACCCGGTACGATTGATTCCCGACTTGCCGCTCCTAGACACAGGGCAAGCTTTTTCTCCACTAGCCCTTGTGATCACTTAACGATTAGATCCAGGTTGGTGTTGCTCGGTGACGAGTATCTCTCTGACAGATGCCAAGCCACAGAACCTTGTAGCTTCTCTCTTTCAGCTACCAGAATCAAAATCAGTCACCCCCAGGCTCCGCCACCACCTCCAGAACCTTCTTCGGGTGTTAAAGGAGCGCTTGTGGCTTCCTCAGGCCCCACGTACCTCACAAAGTTATCAAGACACAAGTTATCAAGAAGAGCAGTGAGACTCCACACAGGGGGGATGTTGCCCAAGTGCAGCATAGGCTCATGTTTGAGAAAGATGGGGCGAGCGACAGAGTCGAGAACAGGTCCCTGGGCCTGGGAAGAAAGTTCTAGAGGCGGCTGAAGAGGCATGAGGTGTGGGAGTAGGGCCCTGGCTTGGACTTATCCCAGGAAGGGATTAAGAAAAAAGAATTGGGGTTTGAGCTATAGGTGTTTGGGAATGGTCACCATTTATCAGTGACTTTTGGGGGTCCTTCATGTGCCAGGAGCCTTGGCATATAATTTCTTATTCAGTTTCTCAGTGGGTCTTCTAGGTGGGTATTATCTCTGAAATCCACTCTGGGGTTCTGTGATCATTTCCATGGGGCAGGATCTGTTTCCTCTCAACGATATCCCCGCCCCCCTCCATTATTCTTCCTCAGAAGATCAACTCACTGCTTGCTGGTATTTGGACATTCTTTGAGTCTCAGCACCGTGTAATGGAGTTGGCAATTCCTATGTCCTCAGGAAAACTGACCTAGGAAAGTCAGTTACCACACAGGCTCACAGGTTTGTAAGGGGTAGGTCTTGGACCATGAGTCTCTTACCTTCTCCAACATGTTTACTTGGAGTAAAGACACTTATTTTTAGGTGTCTTTAGGTGGAAGATACTTTTTTAGGACCTTAAGAGCCTTTTGTGACCATTTGGGGTGGCAGTGGATGCTTGAGCTCTGGGCTGATGGGAATTAAGATCATATATCCCAAGAGGCACCCTACTTAGGTAGTAGCTCCCCAGTAAGTAAAAGAGTTTGTTTGCTGGGCAAAGATTCTGTATGCCCAGGGACTCTTGGCCTTGCCTTTCTGAGTTCTACCAGGGCACCTGGGTCTTTGGAGTGCCCTGTCCGGTTGCACCAAGCTGGGTCCAGGGGGTTATGCTGGGACTCTCCTTCCTAGAAACACTTGCATGTCTAAATTGTTGGGGAATTCTATCTTGTGAGCATTCCATGACTGTCACTATGTACATCAGAACAGCTCTGATTACCCACAGGAGGTCTGCATAAGATGGAACCTCTTGGTAGTCCTTTGTGGAACGTGGCAGTGCTGGCAAAGCCATTAGATCTTCACCTTAGATTCTTGTCATTTTCTCCTGCTTAAGCTGTGTGCAGCTGGGTCACTTCTATGTAATTTTACCCCAGCTGTATGTGGTCTAGAGAATATAGGAGGTAGAAGGCTAATTGAGTGGTGTACTCCATTTATAGTGTGATATAGGTATTAGGAATAGCTGGGTGGACCATGACCTGACTTGAACGGTGCTCTGGGCGCAAACAGTTCCTTTGGTCTTGCCTTTCTAAATTCTACCAGGGAACCTGGGGCTTTGCAGTAGTACCATTTCCAGTTGCCCCAAACTGGGTCCAGGGGTATGCTGGGGCCGTCCTCCCTAGGAGCTGCTGCCAGAGTTCTCTTTTATTTCTTATCTCATCATGGTGGTAATGATTAGGTAAGCCAAGAATCTTTGGGGCCGATTCGTGGACAACACCTTCAAAGGGATCATTTCTTTCTAACTTGTAGGCTGACAATGCTTCCCCCACATCCGCAGTCTAACAGAAACACCAACAGTTTGCATGCAAACCTCCTTTTTGGGTTTTTGGTCAGGGCTCCCCAAGAGACTCCCAAAACATTGCTGGTTGTCCCTGGAGGTAGAAGTTAAGCCCCTATTGCTAAAGACACTGTGAACTTCAGACCCAGGACCCAGGAGGCCTGGACCAGGGAGGGGTCTGATGTGAAAGCACCAAGCAAACACTTTCCAAGGAAGGGGAGCAGTCAATAGTCCTACCTAGCTCTTGTCGCTTGTAAACTACAACACTGACTAGTGTGTTGTCATAACATTTAAGGATGTAACAGTGGCGTGAATGCCTCGATGGTAAGCAAAACGTTCTCTACTTGCTCTTAGCAAGAAGGAAATCATGCCTGGTACAGGAAACCTAGCCAGCTTATATAGGGCTAGATAAGGCACGGACCTTGGAGGAAAAGCTACAACCACCACCAAGCCAGCGTAACCCCTAGCTAAATTCTAAATGTTTATACTTTTCCCCACAGATAAGTGTAGTTCTTGGTCCTTATCAAGGCACCGTCTCTTTGCAACAGACCATTACAGAAAATCACAACTGGTCAGAATGCAGAGAAGAGACTGCGGAGCCTAGCTCCAACTGGTAGACCTATGATGAACTCCTGCATCTAAAGCCCACGGAGTCTCATGAAACAGGACATGGAAAGACTGTGAGGGCTACAGAGTCAGGGAGTTACCATGAGACCGTGCCTCTTAGAACTGTTAGAGAAGCTACACTCGTGAATTTTCATCAGCACGGGTACCTAAACACCGGAATGAGAGTACCAACCATAGACACGCTGGCACTTCATGGGGCCCCAACCCTAGACAGCCGGCAACTGAGGCATGCGGTGACTGCAGGAACTCTGTTCATTCAATTCAGCCCTGAAATCATAGACATACAGGTAACATTATATGAACCGAGCAGGTATATTTAGGTATGTATACACACAATTGAAAAAAAAAAGAGGCCTGAATTTTGAGGAGGAAAATACTTAGAAGGGTTTGGGTGAAGGAAACAGAAGTAGGAAGCGATGAAATTTCAAAAGATAAGATCAAAACAAAGTGCTTTGAAACTGTTGTAGGGTGTCCACCGGAGAAGACTCCTTGGACGCAGGTTTTAAGCAGTAGAAAGTCTTCTCTAGGTGGCCAGCAGGATCCCAGTGCAGCCCTCAGCCTTTCTCAGGGTAAAGTTTCCAAAAAACAAAACCATATTCTCACTTAGCAAGAACAGCTAGCCAGAAATGGAACTATAGAAGGCAATAGAAGGCAAAAAACAAAAAACAAACAACAAAAAAACAAAACAAAAACAAAAAAACCAAAAAACAAAACAAACAAACAAACAAAAAGCAAGGTTAACACATTTAGAAGCTTCCTAGAATGATGGACTTCTTCGATAAAACTGGGCTTTTGCCCTTGTCTTGGCATGTGTGGCTGCCTGTGTGCTGGTTCCATGGACTGATTGAAGGGTACTCCCATCACGATGCCAGTTGTGTGAAGGTCTGAGACCTACTGAAAAAAAAAAACACACAAAAAACAAGACTTTATGGTGCAAACTGAGCATGCCCAGAGACATCCCTGTCTATCATTTTAACTTTTTACATATGTGCCTTGAGTACTCCATGACTCCGAGCTAAGCATGCCTCCGAATGTTTGTCTGCTTTCTCTCAGAATTTGATTTTTAAACTGAGCACACTCATGAATGGGCTGACCCCTACATGAATATATATATTATATAATCTCCCCTCCACAATAAAATCCTATGCTGCTTCTGTTTGGGGAAGGTGTGACTTTTGAAATCACGCCTGCTCATCGCCCACTGCTGGCAATGCATTTTTCTATGCTCTTTCATGTCTTGGCTGTGCTTATTTTGGCTTTGCACTCACCAAGATGCACACCGATTGTGTTGACTTTAAAATCATAAGACCGCGTGCGCACGCACGTGTGCTGCTTGTGACGTGACCTTAGGCCTTTTGCCTGGAGGAGTCTGGCTGTGGGACTTGTCCATGTCTTCTTTTCCCCCTATTGAGCGTGTGCAGATGAGTGTTGGGATTGCTACTGCTTCAAAACTGAGCGCTTTCCTCCCTAATGCTCATTTCTCCGAGTTATAAGAGCTTGAGGCTGTTACTGATTCTGCCTGCCTCGACAGCTGTGCCATTATCTGAGGTGGTTCTTCTCTCTCCTCATCCCCTCGAGGCCTCGGCAAAGCACCCGAGTCCTCTTCTCGCCTCCCTCTGGCCAGGATCACTGTGCATGGGACATAATTACTGGAAATGTGGTGGAAACGAAAAGCGAAGGACAGCCAGCCCGTGTAAGCCCCGCATAAAGCAGCTAATGAAACGGAATAATCTCCTTTTCATTTGGAAGCTGAGCCACGGGCTCGGGATATTGCTAGGAATTAAGGCTCCCCGTGGACTGTCCACACACCCGATGCTTTGCTGAGATACTGAAATTCTCGGCTCTCACAAGGCAGGGAGGAGTGGCCGGCCCCGTGTTGTGAGGGTGTGTAGCAGTTAACAATTGAGGTGTGCTCTGTAACACGTTCTTGGGCCTGCAGGCACAGTGCTGGGGGCGGGGTGGTGGGGTGGGGTGGGCTGCAGGGCTATCCGGGTAGACGGTGCAGGCTACTGGAGTTGGAGAGAAACGAGCTCCATACGAGAGCCCCGTCATGATGGGTGTCCGCTCTCCCGCTCTCCTCGGCATCCCGGCATATGCTAGCCCCTGTTTGCTGAGCCTCTACCGTGTTTCAGGCAATGCAGGAAGAACTTTACACGGGTTATAGAGAGACTCATTTTGTACAGTAGGCTGAGCCAGGGACCGTGAAGCTAGATTCCCTGGGTAAGACTCTACAGACTCTATGGCTTGCCACCTTGTGTGACCTTAGATGCCTCTCTTGACCTCTGTGAACGCCCCCCCCCCCCCCAGCACTTGTCTGTAACAGAGTTAGCGTTTGTCTTGCCTGGGTTTTGGGAACTGGATGTGTTAATGTCTTTTTAAGGTACTTCTCGACACTCCCAGGCTTTCAGTAGTGTCATTGCAGACGGCAGCCGGGATCAAGTCACGACTGTATTATGATGTCTACTTCTAAGTGAGGAAATCTAGGCTTTGGGAATGAGTTTGCCCAGATCTTCCTGCCAGCAGAATTAGATGCCTGCCTTTGAAGACCTGGGTGCTATGCACAATTTTGTGTCCCTACCCCATACTAGATTCTGTCCAAGGCCAGGATCTGAACATGCAGAGGGGTGACTGGTGACCTCAACCAGGTCCCTAGAGTGACTCCAGAGCTGCAGAGAGTACTGGGTAAGTAAGGGGCGGGGGACGTTCCTCTGAGGTAGTTCTCCTTCTGTGAAGCAAGAGTTTGAAGTTGATAGTGAATGTGTTGCTTGGGAGAGTGGTGGCCCTGGATAAAGGAAAAACGGGGGTGGGGGGGCGCTAGGGGAAGAGAGGATTCTGCAGTTCATGTCCTGCTTCTAGAAGGAGCAGAGCGGGCTCGGCCCCGAGGAGCAAAGCTGGGTTGGAAGGAACATTGCACAAGTCGAGCGTCTTTGTCTTGCACACGTCGTCTCTGTTTTCCCCATTGCAGGCATTCTCAGAGGACCGCCTTGGCCCAGGACACCAGCTCTGCCATCTTCGTCCCACAGGAGGGAGGGAACTGGATGCGGGAATCCTGCTTGGATTTGAGAGGCACCCGCATTTCACATTTCAAACACTCAGCCTCACTGTTTCGGATGAGCATTTAAAGGCTTATCAGGCAGTGCGTCCCAGTGTTGTGCCGGAAGTTGTGTAGTGACCACTACTGCAGACACCATCGCGTCCTGGCGCTCTCTGGATTAGTGACATAGATCTTATCTTGAAGTTAGGAGAAAACATTTGAGGCTACTTTATATAGCAGATTTTTTTTTTTTTTTTTTTTTTTTTTTGGTCAAAAGGTTCTGAAAAAAAAAAAAAGTAATCGTTTTGACCAAATTTTGGACAATGAATAGTATATAAAGAAGGCAAAACAGTCAATCTCAGTGGTGTTTGGGCTTCTTTTCCTTCTGAAGCTGTGCCTTCGCCCTCCTCTCACCCGTCATTTAATAACACTTATGGACTGCTCACTTGTGTCAGGCAGCACCGTTCCGACGCGCAGGCTCAAGAAGCCAACTTGGCCTGGGGTGGTGGTGGGGGTGGGGGCGAGGGGAAGTGGAGAAGAGACACCAAATATTTCTCTGCCAGAGACAAAAGAGAGTAAAGTACTAGGAGGGAGACATGAGGCTTCAGGGCCTGAGCAGGGAGTGATCTGCTCTCCCTCAACCAATGACCTTCGGGGCTTTTTTTATTTTTTCCTTGGCATCGTTTTTTAACTCTTGAGAACTGGACCATATAACCTGTTTTACCTCCTTCCTCCTCAACTTCATACAGCATGCCTTCTTCCATGTCCATAAATATTAAAGGGTAGCCTTCCAACTATACTTTGAGGGCCAGGTCTAACCTATGACACCAAAAGCTAAGGCTGAGAGAGGCCTCCTGTAGAAAAGTTAAGAGGGGTGAGGACCAGGATTATGGCTCCCAAGAAGAGCACAAGCTGAATAGCTTTTCTTCCTTCCTCCCCGCCCCCCTTTTGCATTTCCAGTCTGAAAAACTGAGCGAGGTATAATGTATGTAGGATGGTGGTCCATCTTAATGTTTGTCGCACAACTGGGAACACGGGCTTCCCTGCACGGTCCACTCATCCGATGGAACAGTGTACCAACTCTGAGCCTGTTCTCCCGTCTCCCCTGGCAGAGAGCAGCTCCGTGAATATACTTCGCCACTGGGCGAGGCCTGTGAGAGGCAGCTGCGGCCCATGTGGGACCTCCAAGAGGACATGGGGCTGGAGCTTGTTCACGAGCCACTGACCAATTCCACCACCTGTCTTTCTCTCAGCCATCCCAGCCCCTGGCGACTCTGACGCGCCGTAGCCTGTCTCTGAAACAGCTGTCGTGTGAGTTTTGAATCCAGTTTGGTTTGTGCCCGGGTGTCTATCCAATATTCATGGCCATAGACTACATTCTCTCTGTTTATGTTCAAGGCTGTCGTATCTCTTCTCTAACATGTTAGTGGTTTTCCTTGGGATGAGGTCCTAGACTACTGAAAATCAGGACCAGAATATAGTGCCCCTTCTGCAGTGTCTATCTGGGGACTGCACCCCTTCTGGGCGGGATGACATCCTGGGAATTTGTAGTGTAGGTGTTTGAGATATAGGCGCTACAGAGACTGCAGAGTTCTGTGTACTCATTCTGACCCAGGGGACACTGGGGCTCAGAGAGTTTATATGAATTCCAACTGTTTCCACCCCAGGAAAGAAAATATTTTCTGCACCTGGGCCATCTGGACTGGGGGGGTCTGAGCAAGACTCAACAGGGTGGTGTGTGTGTGTGTGTGTGTGTGTGTGTGTGTGCACGCGCGCGCGCGCTCTTCTTCACACTCCCTGGGGTACCTGGGTCTGAGGGCTTCCCCTTCTGATATAAAGAGGAGGATATGAGGCGGGTCAGCAGGCACTCATCTGCGCCCTGACTGAAGGAGTGTGTGATTAGCTTCATGCATCAGGGAGGAATACGGTTTGGGCTCACAGGCATAGAAATCTTGTTAGGTTCACAACACAGTGAACTTTTAAATGAATGAATGTTCCTTTGGCCTAGCAACCAAGGAGTCTGAAAGCCTTGAATTGAACTTCACCCTTAAGGGGCCAGGGAGCACTGTTTGTGGTGGAGTAGTTGACCCCAACCTGATGGTCAGGCCAACCAACTGCAACTTCTGCTGGAGTTAAGGGTGGGAGGGTTGATCTGTGATGTGTTTCTCAGTCTTGGGGAGCCTGGGAAGGCAGGCGCTCTGGAGCTGGGAGAAGAGGCTGTTGTGTCATATGCCCAGTGCGCGGCTAGGAGAGGCTCCTGGGAGAGGAGCTAGGTCCATGGACAGCAGCATTCAAGCTTAGTGGGCCTTCCAGAAGAACACCCCTCCCCCCCAAGGTCAAGACGACACATCACGTGAAGACTCCTCCGCTCCATCTACAGGAGCCTTCCCTGTCATGCGGTATGCTGTTTCAGGGTGTGTGCAGTCCCCAAGACAGTATCCTATCAAACTTCCAGGAGGCCCTGGCGGCTGTAGTGAGGGTCCCATCTGGAGAGAGAACATTTCTTAGGTTGCCTTTTCTCCAACACCGTGTTTCAACACTGCTTCTTGCCTTTCTGTGCTCTATTCTTGTAAACATGGGTCTCAGCCCTGCTCTCACCTATGACCCCCACCCCCACCCCCCCTGAGTCCCCTGGCACTCTCAGATACCATGACACTTCCTGAAATCAAAATCATGGGGACCAGACAAAGATGTCATGGCTGGAGAGTCACACATGTGACTCCAAATACCATCCCAGAGACCCGAGGCCAGAAGGCCTGTTGGGGTGTGTCATCCACCTTGGAGAGCAGTGGGCACTTGAGTGGAGAACAGATCCCACCCGTCTCCGGAGACTCACTCTGTCTTGAGGAACTGGATTTTCAGAATATAGTCTTGCCACCTGAGGAAGGGTCACCTAACCTGGTAGGATGCCAGTTAAACCCTCCCCTGCCATGCAGATGTTTGGCTGGGTTTTTCTGACGAGTAGAAAAGACTTCAAAAAGTACTACAGATTTTCCTTTCCTTCACCCCAACCTACAGGCAGGGAAGATTAAGAAAGAGGAGAGGCGTCTCTAGACCTTGGAGGAGGCCCGTACACCCTGTAAGGCCCATGTGCCTTGGCAGGTGTCTTTTGTGAGAAGGAGTCTTGCCTTAGAGTCCTTCCCACTACGTGTGGCGTGGGCCTGGAGCAAGCCACAAGGTAAACAGCTTCACCAATGGGCTTCCCCCCCCCCCCCAAGGTCCAGACTGAACAGACCAGGGTTGGGCAGGAAAGGTGGAAAGGTTAGTTCAGAAAGGACTGTTTGAAAGCTCCAGGGCTGGGGCCATGAGCGGAGGGTTCAGTCTGGGTTAGAGAACGTGTGTGTGTGTGTGGGGGTGGGGGTGGGGGTGGGGGTGGGGAGGAAGTGGGGTGGGGTGGGGTCACTGTCACTCACTGTCTAGAGAAAACGAATACAGCAAAGCATTTGGAAACCAGCCAAGCAGTGACCCAGAACTGGCCCCAGGAAGAAATAGATGCAGAGGAGAGAAAGAGAAGCATTCAACTGCAATATAAAAAACGTAACAAGTTCAAACTTTTCAAGCTGAGGTGAAGAATTATGAGGCTAGCCCAAAAGGATGGGAACAGACTCTCTCTCTCTCTCTCTCTCTCTCTCTCTCTCTCTCTCTTTCTCTCTCTCTCTCTCTCTCTCTCTCTCTCTCTCTCTGTGTGTGTGTGTGTGTGTGTGTGTTGGGGAAATTCAAGTGTATGGAGACTTTTGCTTGTGGGCTAGTCATTAAACAGCCAAAGGGCTGGGCTGCTTCCCGGTATAGGAGACTAAACTGGTGCAGAGGAAAATGGCGGTTAGGAAGCTGGCAGAATCCTAACAGAACCAGGACAGCAGGAGGGCGAACCTGGAGGAGCCTGCAAAGGACAGCCTGCTAGTCAGAGTGACAAGGCAGAAGCGACCTCACAGGGGGCTGTGAAAATCAGGCCTCCTTCTGTGTCCAAACCAGACAAGATTCTTCCGTTAGCTCAAGCCCGGAAGGAGGCTGCTAGCATTTCAGAAGAGCATTGAGAAGGTCAAGAAAGCCACCTCTGACGCCTGACGCCCCTGAGAGGGGGCCAGTATCTGTGCCACTTGGGAGAGTCACGAAGCCTGCCACCCTGCGGCTGCTCAGAGGCCATGTGCTGGCTTCCAGACAGGTATCCAGCTGCCTACTGAGGCAAGGACAGACTAGGCATACTCCAACATCTGGATGACACAACTCTGAAGCAGTTACAGTGATCATCATGGGCCTGAGAGAGATTTATTTTTAAGGAGTTGACACCCCCGAGTGTGCTGATGTTGTCCCTTCGGGAGCTGCGAAAACACCTGCCCAAATACAACTGAGCCTGGTCCCCTCTGACTGTACCAAACAATGTGTACCTAAAATCAAAAGCCGTGGCTCCCATGTTTAACAAGCCCTGTATAATAGACAGGGGCAGAAGAGCTAGGATCCCTTTGCCTCCTCAGAGAACACTCCCGGGCAGGTCAACAAGTACCTGCGATGGAGAGGACGGGTTCCTGGCGCTGCTCGGCACGAGGGCGGGCTTGTCATGCTCACTCTGATGGCTAGGAGCCGCGAAGCCGGCACTGTGGGAAGCTTAACAAAAGAAACTCTGAAGGACAGCGTCTCCAAGTTTTTGTTTTGTTTTTTGTTTTTTTCAATAATGGATCCGGCTTAAGAAAAGATGCAATTGCCTCCGGGATTCCAAAGATTGAGAAGATTCTCCAGTGGTTTGCAAATCAGAAGCAATCTGACGTTGAGGTTTAAGTTCATTAGTATTGATGAAGAAAGTCCATCTCAGCCAACTAAATAGTTAAGGGCTATGCTGGGTGGTGGCGTCCTGAGGCCAGCCTGGGCTGTGGAGGGAGTTCCGGGACAGTCGGGGCTTCACAGACAAAAAACCCTTTCTTGGGAAAAAACAACCCCTCCTCACCCAGAAAAAAAAAAAAAATCAAGTTTTTGCTTGGGCGCTTGGGCCGGGAAGTTTCCCTCTCAAGGTACTGGTCTGCAGTGGAGGACCTGGAGCTCAACAATAACGTTCACGTGTTCAGCAGCGCAGCGAGCCTGCTGGGCAGCCGATCAGTAGGCAAGGCGTGTCAGTGAGTCCGCGTGGCTCAGAGACTTGTACTCAAAGAAGCTCCACATTCAGACTTCATTCAAAGTTGAAACTCTGGAGCAAGAAAACATGTGGAAAAACATGTTCCTGGAACATTTAAGTGGAAATATGCATTCAGATGGAAAAAAAAGTGTCACGCCACCTTCCTGCCAGAGGCCAGGAGACCGCAATAAATACCAATAGTATAAGTTCGGGTGGATAGACTTGGCCCAGGGTTCCCGAGCCACTTAGGAGATTGGGGATATACGGAGGGTCCTGAAGTTTTTGACTGTAGTTCTTAGATCCTGCTCCAGTCTGGCCAATCATAGTGGAGGGCTGCAGCCATCGGCGGTGGACCTGTCATGCTTTGTAAGACATTGGAGAGTCAGTCAATGGTTTTTCCTTGTAATTCTGGCAGAAGGTTACATTTTAATATTCTTACTCAGGAATACAGATCCGGTCATTAGAAAATTATTAAAAGAACCCACAGAAACAAAAACAAAAGACAGCGGCAGGGCGTGTCCAGCGGGGGTGGGTGGGTGGGGCAGGTGTCGGGCAGGGAGGAAAGCAGCTGCTGTGCTTTGTCAAGAGCAAAGCACCGCTCAGCTGTTCCCAGTCCGTTTAGCGCTTCCTGCTGTCCGTCCGTCCGTCCGCTGCCATGAAATCTCTGTCCACCGAACCTTGCCAGCGAGCCGTATGTCAACTGTGATAGCATCAGAACCACCTTAAGATCTGGAAAGCGCAGACTGACCTCCTCAGTGCTGGGGGCGTCTAAGAATTCTCTAAGACCTGGGGAAGTTCTCCACAGACAGCAGGCTGGGCAGGCTCTCTATTCAGAGTTGAGACCAGTGTATGGGGAAAGTGCGCGCGTTAGATGGCTGTGCTCCAGGGGTGAATTTCCTCCATTTCCCTCTCTGTACACTTCACATCGTGCTTCATAGCAAGGGTGGATGAGGCAGACGGCCACCTCTCCCTCCCTCCTTCCCTCCCTCCCCCCCCCCCAGGAATTTCAGCTAGGGAAAAGTCTTCATTTACTAAGCCTCGGAAGAGTGTCATAAGATGACATTCTTTATTCTCAAACTGACACTTTACATTGAAGCTCTTGAGAGCCGTTTCCACGGAACACCCCGTTTCTTCCCGAGCTCCCTTTCCGCTTGAGCCTTAGCATGAACGTGTTTCTCAGAACTTGGTTAAGCGCTGCCCCTGCTGTGCCCAGGGTTTGCTTTAGACTGGAATCCTGCGTTGGCTTCACTTTCATGACATCTGGCAGAGAAATTAGAACTTAATTTCACTCAAAACAGGACAGGGCCACTCGTCCTTGAAAAAAATAGACACTGGGTCATGTTTTGCATTACATAGCAGTGCAAAAATGGAAATTGAACTTGCAAATACGTTTTGCAGCGGTTACTTTCGCTCAGACCCACTACTGTGTGTAAATGAACCAGCTTGCCATATTTCTGCAAAATATTTTCTGTTGTCACATGGACTTACTTTTTTGACCCCCCTCCCCTTATAAATACAAAATCAAAAAATAAATCCAAGTGCCATTTTCCTGTAATATGGAGGGATTTTTTTAATACCCCAGGCCTCCTCAATGGGTAGTTTGCAAAAGTTCGTGCGCTAACTTAAACATGAAGCAAATGGCTCAGTAAGCCCCCAAGTGCCACGCACATTTTGTGACCTTTCACTCGGGAGGCAGTAAGTGTTCTCCGAAAGGGCTTTGCATCTTCTGCCTAAGCGAGTACTGGCTACAGATACGTTTGTTTCTTCCGCTTTGTGGGAATGGATTTCAAGCCGGTAATTTTTAGACCGGTTTCAGTATTACCTTTTCTTCTTACAGTATTGACTTTTGTCGTTACCTGGGTGCGGCTCAGTACTTAAGCTCATCTGGTGACTGCTTTGAATCTTAAGAGGCACTTGAGGATGGTGTCAGCCTCACAGAGAAGAATCACTAAACTCAAGTATTCTTCGCAGGCACATTCCAGCTCGGGAAAAGCCTGACCCAGATTCCCTTCCTTACAGCTGTCTCAAGCACAGCTTGCAAAGCCAGTGTCTGTCTGTCTGTCTGTCTGACAGGCCAGGGTTTGTTTTTCACTAAGATAGGAAGTAATTCCCACCTCTGCATTTTAGGGAGGGATTAAATAATTGAATTCTTTTTGTTTACATTGCTAAGACTGTCACCTGCTCCGCGTCACTCTTTGCTTGTGTTTTAGTGCGGTCAGCGCGGTCAGCCCGTTCATGTGGTCAGCGTGGTCCACTTGCCCTGTCTTTTTAAGGCGAGGCTGAGATTTGCCATCTTGGGCATCAGGCATCCATCACTGGCCAGGCATATGTGAACACGGAAGCTTTAGGAACTAAACACACGAGGAGACATGAGGCACACTAGCCTCTCCCCAACATTGTTGTAGAGTTATTTCTTGTGAAATGCATTCATGGAAAGGACTTTAAAAATAATTGTGGATGTGAGTACCTTTCTGAAACAAAACTCTAAATTGTAAAAATAGTCTTCTTAAAAAAAAAAAAAAAGAAGAAGAAGAAGAAAACCACTGTTCCTCATATGAGCTCATCTGAGGTTTTTCCTCCCAGTGGATGGAGTTCCCTTGCTTCTTTTGGGGATCCCTGGGGTCCTGCTTCTACCACATCTTCTACATCATCTTCAATTCTGCCCCTGCCTCATCTTCCGAGGGCCAGACACCTGCTCCTGACTCCTGTGGCCTTTCCAGCCATCGTCCCGAGCTTCCTTTCCTTCTCAACCACCCCATTCCTGACAAGGTCTTCTGTGCACAAGCTGCTCCTGCCGAGTCCTCCAACTGGGTCCTCAGCTCTGGAGACCCTCAGACGCCATCCGAGAGATCCAGCGGCTCCCCACCCCCACCAGATTAAAAGTCTACACTATTTACCGCAGCTCAGGAGACTGTAGGCCCGCCTCTGGCTCTACCTGCCTCACCCACAGCCCTTTTGTTTCTGTGCAACTCCTCTTGCTCCTGAACACGCCCCATGCCCTCTGCACGGGGTTTCTCCAAGGCCGACGTTTGGGGCAAGTGCCACTTTGAAGTGATGTTTTCCACTTAGGGTTAGGTTTCCTTGGGATTTATGGTCTAGGGGGACTCTGATGCAATTCTACTTTGCAAGGGTTCCTCGGAGGCCAAAGGGGTTTGGAGTCAAGGGGTCATCTCATCCTGCCAGTTATCAGCTCTGTTTAAGACATTGTTCTGGGATTCAGATGCAATGCTTGGGGATTAGTAATTTGATTTTGAGGAGGGGTTTGGCAGGGTGTTCTGGGGAGAGAGCCAGCCTGTGTATGGCCAGACACCCATGTTCACAAGTTTGTCTTAGAGCTTTTGATCTTGTAAACTTTCTTCCTGTCTGGTTGCCGTGGACCCGGTCTCTCTAGTCAAGTTCAGTGTCCACTTTCCTGTTTATAGCTGATCTGCTCTTTTAGTCTAGGTCACTATCCACTTTCCTGTTTATAGCCCATCTGCTCTTTCTGCCTGCCTTTTGCTTTCAATCACACCTTGACCCCGTCCCCCAAACCCAGAGTCAGTAAAACCTCCCACCCTCCTCTTCCCTGTGTGCGGCTGCTTCCTCTCCTCCCGGCCTGTATTCAGGAGGAGGCAGGCATTCAGTTAGCTCTTGTATACTTGGTTACATACGTGCAGTGGCCACTCAGTCAATGCAGGTTTGGAATGGGCAGGGACGTTTCCATTCCCGCCCCCTTCTCCCACCCCCTGCCTCCCCCAGCCCCGCCCCTGGCCTGGCTTCTGCACTTGAGCAGCAAGCCAAGGCTCGCTTGCGACGGTGATGGCGCGGCGGCGGCTGTAGCGCGGCTCAGGTTTGCCTCCATGGGACTCGGGGAATATTTCCAGTTTAGTTATCCATCACTTTGCTGTAAGAGGGCGAGTCTTGTACAAAAGGAGGAGACAAAAGAAGAGGAAAATGAAGCAGGGAGAGGGCCCCCAGCATCCTAGAAGGAACAGCTAAGCACAGCAGGAAAAGCACAGGAGAGGATGTGACCGCACCCAATCCCTGGAAGTGGACTCTCGAGTCCTGCTCCGTGCTAGGCACTGTTCTAGAAACTGAGAACAGCTGCGAGCGCAAAGCGAGTCTCGGTTTCTGCTTTTGTAGGAAACTTGAATAAAACGGAGAGATTAATACACCAAAACACAGTTAGTGAGACCCCCAAAATCTGTGGCCACGCTGAGAGGTCCAGGAGAGATGATGGGGTGGCCACATCCTGTCCTGTCTAGAACAAAAGCTCAAGAAGTGGTCAGCCTTGATGCTAAGTACTCAACTGCCGGGCTGTGGGGGAGGGGCACGCCAGAGCATGGCTCAGAAAAATGACTAAGAAATAGGATGGGGTCTAAGTACCTCACGGGGAAAGCCATCCATCCAAACAAAGAGCCTGGAGCTACTTTTCAAGCATCAGCTTCTCTCCTGGGGAAAGAACTCCTCAGAGGCTAAGATTGCATTATAGTTCCTTACAATGAAAAGTGTGTGTGTGTGTGTGTGTGTGTGTGTGTACACAGGTTGGGGGGTGTCTGAAGGGACCCAACTAGAATATTTATTTACTTCACATGGCAAGAAGTAGCCTCTAGGGCAGACATAACTGATCCCACAGAGTCTTCATCTGGATCCAGGTTCATCCAGGAAAAGAGGAGAGCGAGGGTCAGTGAGAATTTGGGAACTGTTTACACTATGGGCCAGACAGCATCAGCATCCCTGTGGGATAGCTTCTGTGCTTTATTTATTTATTTATTTATTTATTTATTTGTTTATTTATTTACTTACTTTATAAAAAGCATTTTGCAATCGAGGGAAATGTATTTGGAGTTTTTGGTGAGGAAGGGCTTGTCGGGTGGTTGACTCTCTTTAGCAATTATCCAAGGCTTTGGATGGTGCCGTCTTCTCTCAGACAAGGTACTTCTCTGTTCTGACAAATAGCTGTAGGGCGGCAGGAACACACCCCGGTCCCCACACCTCAACCTCACCTCTTGATGTTTTCCGAGGCACTGGGGAGGTGGACTACAAGTCTGTCATGGGTCGGTTTGATTAATTCTGGTCTGCCCTTATTTATTCTGAGAGAGTGACCCTTCGGGGTGGCTGGATCCCGGGCTGTGACTCCTGTCAGCGAGTCAGTCGAGAGTTGAGCTCAGGTTCTAAGCTGATCCACCTGGATCTTACCAGTGTCCTCGAGACAAAAAGCAGCGATTAGGTCTGGGCTTATTCTCCGGCCTTCTTTCCTCTGGGACTAACTTGGCCCAGGACTTGTTGTCTCTTTCGTGTCTTTACGATGACTGGTTCTGCTTATTGTCTGTCTGTTTTAAGGTCTAACCCACTTTTCCTTATTGGCTCCAAGGGACGGGTTTCACCTGCCTCTCAGGCCATTTCTAGAAGTGGCAGTCTTGGCACCTTCTCCTGGTCTAGCCTAGCTTGGAGATTTCTCAACAGCTTCCAAGACCCACAGGCTGGACAAGGACAGCAGGGCTCAGGTAAAGGGCAGATGGTAGGCGCTCTGGGCCCTGAGCTGAGAGTAGACCACAGTTCAACCGCCCGCATCCAAAGGGGCCTCTGGAGCCGTCACTGCCGTGCACACAGGGTTAGCCCAGGCCAGAAGAGCTCTCCTTCCTGACATAGAGAGCTTTCTTTTCTTTCTTTCCTTTTCTTTTTCTTTCCCTTTCTTTTTCTTTCTTTTTTTTCTTTTTTCCTTTCTTTTCTCTTTTATTTCTTCCTTTCTCTTTTCTTCCTTTCTTTCTCTCTTTTCTTCCTTCTTTTCTTCCTTTCTGTCTGTCTGTCTGTCTGTCTGTCTAAAGATTTCCTTGGCCTTGGCCTTTTGATGCAGACAAAAAAAAAAAAATTCCAGGCTTCTGCCATCGGGAATGTGGGATGGATACCTCACGCCTTCTCTGGTGCTCTCACTGCTCCCAGGAAAAGTGTTTCCTTCGGAAAGGAGCCAGCTGGCTTCTGGGGAACCGCCCCGGGTAGCTCTGCTAGCACGGGTGCTCCTCACCGCCATAGCTCCACAGATCAACCTTCAGTTTTAAAGAAGCTCAGCTAGCCACGCTTTTATTCATTCATTTTACAAATATTGAGCACCTACTATGTGCCAGCTCCAGTGTTGGACACCAGAGATAGACTAGCCCCCCTCCCCCAAACAGACAAATATGAAAAGAAAAGCCCTGCTCATGTGGATTTCACATTCCAGGGTGTCTTTTTACTTGTGTGAGGATGACTTTGGGAGCCCTTCGTTCTCCACGTCATCCGAGTCGAGTTTTGTTCTCTTTGTGTTACAAACCCCAACACGTTCCCCCAATGCTTTACTTGTTCTTAGGCAAGAATGATTCTCTCCAGCATTTGCTAACAGACCAGGATGTCTGGAGTTTCTTTAGCTTTTATCATTAGCCTTTGGAGCTGGGGGTAACTCCTTCTACCTAGTTTATACCTGCAGGATAGAGCAGGCTGCATGGGAGCCATCACCATCTTTCTTCAAGGATGCTGTGCAGAGTAGAGGAGCAGCTAGAGCAGGTTGCATGGGAGTCAGTACCGTTTTGTTTTGTTTTTTGTTTTTTTTAAATCAAGGATGCTGTTCGGAGTTGAGATAGGATGCCAGCCAGCCAGGCAGAGGCAGCCTGGGTTATTGCCTAGCGAGGCTAGGCACAGCAGAAGTTCCTTTTGTTAGACTGTTAGAAGCTGAGAGACCAGTTAACAGCTCGGAGGGCTCAGATGTCTGCTGTCACCAGAGTACAGACATTGAGAGAGGCTTCGTTTAGCCTCAGCATCTTCCGGACATTCATTGCCATCTTACTCCAGTACCCGGATACAGAGGCGCTATATATGCCATGCATGTATGCCGCAAGGTATTTCCTATCCATTCATACTGAGGCAGTGAGAGGCCAGTGATTGGAGGGAAGAGGAGGAGGAGGAGGAGGAGGAGGAGGAGGAGGAGGAGGAGGAGCTAAGGAGGGAGAGAGGCTCGGTGGACCACAGGAGCAGAGCAGAGACGGGGACGTGGCTATCGGAATGGCTTCTGATGTGTTTCTGGTGTTTTGGAGAGCTTAAAAATATTGGGATAAGACTTTATCATTGTAAATTGGCATTATGAAATTGGGAGTTTCTTATACATAAATATATTAGGTTATTCACGTTTAAGAGTCATGCTTTACCGGATACTTGGAAGGAGTGGGTGCTGGGCAGAAGCATGGGACTCCCGCCGTTTACAGTCTATGGCGGAGAGGAAACACAGCTGGGAGAGACTGGCTCAGCCGTGACAGTGAGAGCCGCCCTGAGCGAGGCCCGCCGGGACTTGGTGCAAAGGCCTGGCAGGGCAGTACTCTTTAATTATTACCCACCACACATGTATTTGCATTGTTGCAACTTAACAGTCCTCAAAAAATATCTATGTGGCTGAGCCCCCCCGCATATCATCAGTGAAGCCGCTGTGTGAGAGGGACACTCGTGGTCCTCCAAACCATCCCTCCTGCCAGTCCTGGCACTTGTTTTCTGAGGCTGGTAAACCACATTATCACTTTGATCCAGGTTACAGATCTTCAAATGCCAAAGCATACCTTCATATTCTGGCTCTTTTAAGACAAAGGGTCTCTTACTGTGTGCCCTGGCCTTGGGCTTCTGCTCGACTTCCTGATATGTGTGGTTAGAATTGAGAGACACAGCCCCACATCTCCCCCAGGTACCCCAGCCACATAAAACCTTGGGTTCTATGCTTGACTCTCTTTCTGTTTCAACTGTGTGTGTGTGTAGGCCCATGTGACAACATGCCATCTGCATTCCTCTTATGAATACTACCAGTTCCCTTATCCCTTCTCTGCCTTCCTGGGAGTCTCTCTCTTCTTTGTTAAGAAGAACAATATAGGCCTTGGTCTTAATCTTGCACACCTGAACTGCTACTGATAATCAGCCAAGTCAGGGAACTTAAATTCACCAAATCCATCCCTCTAAGAAAATAATCAGAGTCACGATTAGAACATGGGGGCCAGGAAGGGAGAAAGAAGCTGCCAGGGCCACCTTTTTATACCCTCTAGATCTTGAATATCTTTTTAATGATGTTTCTTTGCTGTATCTAGTCACCTGCTAAGCCTGGCTATGGGATCCAAGAGTAGCGGCTCCCTCTGTTAGAGACAACCTTGGAGAGGACAGGGCCGAGAGCACCATCCTGTTGTCACTGAAGACAAGTTTCAGGAAAAGGGGAAAGCCCCATCAGGTGTGGCGAAGCTCCTGTGTCACGGAGTTGGGGTAAAGCTCCTGTATCACGGAGTTGGGGATAGTTTGGAGTGGGACAGGAACAAGTCTCTTGCTTTTATTAGGCAAGGTATCTTCTGATAGAGGAGGGTGCCTCGTGTCTCACGGGGGTGGGGGAGGGAGGCCTTTCCTGGCCACCACAAGTAAAGCGGTTAGTAAAAATGATTGGAAAGAGGGAATCCCAAGGGAAATTTGATTGGGAATTGGGGAGATACCACACCTCAGGTACCACATGTGCGACATGTAAACATGTACTCTACATGTGTGTTACAGTGGAATCTTTGAGGGCATTCTTAGGGATTCATGACAGGGTCTTTATGGCTGGCTGAGGGTCAGTCTTCCCCAGTCTAGCATTTTATCCACAGAGATTTCTACCATTCCCCCAATCCCCAGCCATGTCAGTTAACACCAAACAGTGCAGTAGTAGTTGGTCTATCTGGGAGATTCTCAGAAGGTTCTTGAAGGGACTTTGAGCTCTATAGAACTTTAAGGGTAAAAGGAAGCAGTGTTGCTCCTTCTCAAATCGGTTGGGTTTTGTACTCTTACACAACCCAACCCCATAGTATTACATCACTATTATCTAAGCAGCTTGGTGGGCAAGAAGCCACTTAGTCACCGAATTCAATTTGTCCCACCTCCTGCTTTTTAAAAAGCTCAAAACAGAGTATTGCTTGAAGCCCACACTAGGCTGGTCACCTGGAAACCTTGTCCCAAGGTCAGCAAGTTTCTGATAACAGCTTCAGTCAGATTCAACAGGGTGCTGGAGAACTCAGACAGAACTGAGCCTCTCGGGGCGAAAGGACAGTGCTCTGCAGCCCGCCATGCGCAAGCTCTTCCTTCAGCACGCTCTGCGCTCCGGGGTAAGGACAGGGTTCATCTTTTATTTCGAACCCAGTTCTGTTTTTAGAAGTTGGCCTTTCTGGGAGATTCTCAGGTTGCCCTGGAAGGGCAAACTTCAGCTAGATCCTTCCATAGAGTGTGTATTTTCACATCAGCCTTTAATTTCAAATGGAGAGCTAGCTCAGCAGAGGGTGCCGCCTCCAAACATTTGTGACTATGCCACACTTCATTTAAATATCCATCTACTTCTCAAGTTTCACAGGTTAGAACTGTAAACAGTTGGGTAACTAGTCGTGCAGTCTAATGTTTTAAGGAAGAGCCTGGTCTTTGAAGTCATGTTAGGAGAGAGCCAAACTGAGGCAGCAAATAGATACAAAAAAAAAAAAAATCATTCTGACACAATAGATGCTTATTTCTTTCTTAAAGCACAGTCCAGGGAGCTGTTCTAGTTTGTTGGTGGGCAGGCAGGGGGATCAATGCGGTGCCATGTTGGCGGGTCAGGGACTGGGCCGATCTGGCTCTGTCACATTCAACAACTGGCTTTCGAGGCTGCTGAGATTATTAGTCACTCCTTCATCCATTAGTATGATCCCAGCTCAGAGGGCACACAGGGAAGCACATGGTTTTTACATCATTCAGCGGTGACGTACCCCTCTTCTAGTCGCCTCGTCAAGAAGGTAGCTACCATCTACCACGCAATGAGAATGATTAGGAACCAGTCAAACACACACCTAGAATCCTTAGAAGTAGAGGGTAGACTTCGGTCAGGAGAGGAGACTTGCAGACCTTGGCCTGGGATGGGAGCTAGGCTATCTTCTCAGATCTAACACGGTACAGGGCCGAGTTTCCTACCCCACGAGCTTCTTGCCCCCTTGCTATCTCAGCTGCCACTCTGATTTGGGACAGAAATAAACATCAGATCCTCCTCCGAGAAACATATTCTCTACCTTGTGACCAAGGTGAGAGACTCAGGTAGAAGGACGCGCAGAGGCAGGCGCGCACTGTCTCGTCTCTGGCTGTCGGAGGCAGAAGGGTCGCCCCCACCGGCCTTCATCGTTCTCAGCCTTGCAAAGCTGTGCCATGTCACCAGCAAGGTCACAGCATCTCTTGAATTGGCTGCCACCAATTTGGCAATCACTCAAATTGTGATTGCTGCTTCTAATGTTCATATTTCTAGGAGAATGTGTGTACAGGGATGGGGAGAGGGAGAGAGGAGAGATGGAGAGAGAGAGAAAGAGAGATTTTGGAGAAAACCCACCATTAACCCATAGATGTTTTAGAAGGCCACCACGAATCATAATTGCATATTTTATTTTATGAACTGTCTTTTCTCATAGCTTGGCTGAACCAAAGTCTCCCCATTTCCCTCTTTCTTGTTCAAGACCTTCTGTCCTGATTTTCTGGTATCTTAGGCCATCTTCAACTTGTATACCCCTTCCATGGTCATTGACCTACCCACAGATCCGTCCTTCTGTCTCTGTGTGGATCATTCCATTGTCCCACCTTATGTTGCCCCCTTGAAGGTGCTTATACATTGCTTGGATTGTTGTATATATATTTCCCCCAATACCCATTATGTCTCCCCAGTGAGACACTGGGGGCATTTGTATGTTATGGAAATGTCAGGTTCTTTTTTTTTTTTTTTTTTTTTTTAAATCATGTTTGGTGTTCTTTATTTTCCCTAGCCTAACCTAACCTGTAGGTGATGGTGGCCATATGAGAGGGCTCAGGAGACTCTCTGGTGGTCCTGAGCCTGAGATATGGATGTGTGTATCACCTGACTTGTGAAGACAGAGAAAATCCATCTCCTGGATGTGTCCCAGGCAGCTTAGACAAAAAGGAGGGCGGGGTGGGAATCAGGCAGGAGGAGAGAAGCAGAAAATGACCCCCAGCCTCACTGAAACATTAGCTGCAATGGGGCAGTAGTGTCTGGTCCAGTCAGAGTCTGGCAATTCCAGGGTGCTGGGAGCTGTGGGACACAGCCCAGTCGAAAGAACAACAGTGTTCTCAAGACAACAAGATGAGGACACGTCCCCTAACTTGAGCAAATGCCATGCCTTCAGAAATGTCCAGATAAGACTTTTTGTCTTGGGAAAGGTAGAAAAAGGTGGGCCAGGTAGGAGAGTCCTTTTGTTCTTGAGTGTCAAAGGGGCCTCAGCTTTACCTTCTGCAAGCTGGAACGGGAAGGGCTCCTGTCTGCCCTTGATTCTAGAGGTGCCCGGTGAGCCCTCTGTTTGAAATGTAGTGACCTGTGGGGTCCCAGGACTCCCTGAGTGACTCTCCTGGGCGTGGTGGTGGTGGTTGTGGTGGTGGTGGTGGTAAAACGTGTTTGTCACCAAGAAGAGAAAGGAGTAGCGTGTGTGAGAGGATTAAAGAGTCAAGTTCCTACTGGGAAATTTGACTTTTGACCTAGATGAGACCCAGAGATGAGAAAAGTGTCTGCTTTTCCCACAGCTGTGCACCCTGGAAACTCCCCCTCTCTTAATGTCTTTCCCAGGGGTAGCACTGCTCATGCGTCTTACCCAGAGACCTTAACATTCGGCCTCTCTACCTAAAAAGTGACAGAAAGTATGCAGGGGTAAGTGGCAGGGAGGCAAAGCTGAGGTCCTGGGGACTCTGTGGGGTGTAATCTGCTGGGGTCTCTCAGCCCGGGCCTGTCTTACAGCCCACGTGTACAGGAGTGAAAAGCGAAGGTGTGTGGATATATTCAGGCGTTTGAGGAGATACCTCAGAGTCAAAGAGTTCCTCAGGGGGGCCTGGCAGCCTGGAGGGCTCCTAGCACCTGAGCTCCAGGGTGGTATTTTTCCAATGGCAGCATCTTTAGAAAGTAGTAATTTCCCAAAGCCTGGCATGTAGGTTGTCCAAAGTTTGGCTTGTTTTCGCGATGGGGCCCTCCCCTCCCCCCCCCGGCAGAGTTCTGGGTGTTTGTTATGATCCATCACAGAGAGCAAGCTGGAGGGAAGTCCTTCATGGGCATGTGCCACCTCAGATGACTTCTAACCCCTAAGAGGAGGCTGCCAGGGTGCCGGCTCACCCTAGGGCCACCACTCATGCATGGCCTTCCGTAGGTGAAGCTCCAACCAGGAGTTGTCAAATAATTTAGTGGGTCTTAGACAATGCTAAGATGATAGTGCACAGAGTAGGCCAAGCAATGCCTCATGGAACTTATCTCCAGGCATGCCAAGGGATCAGGATGCACTAACACAAGATGCTTCCGTTTATTCAAATGATTCTCCATTTAAACAGGATTCTACGAGAGCATCTAGCAGTACTTCTGGAGTTAGGTTGGCTGAGGTGGGAGTAAGGGTTCCAAAGAAAGGCTTGAATCTTTTTTGTCTCTGCCTCTACTGGTTGTAGACAGCCTCTACAACCAACCTTGAAGTCTGAGCTTCTTTGACCCAGATTTTGGGTTCGAGCTGACCTATGTGCTCTTTTTTTTTTTTTTTTTTTGCAGTAGTCCCTTTTCAAAGGGACCTGTAAAGATCATCCTTTGGGCGGTTATCTAGAAAAGTGTGAATAACATTCACAGGACTGCCTTCACCCCACGATCTCTGAGGATTCCTGGGTTGTACAGATGGGAGGAAGCCGGGCCTGCTGTGTATATGCAGAAGGAGGAGGAATGAGAAGCTGGGTCATTTCATCATGTCCCCAACTCATTGCCTTCCCAGACCGCTCTCCTCTTCAACAACTCAAGATGCGAGGGCCTTTGGTTTGGGCAGGTGTTGGAGAGGACAAAGTGAAGGCGAGGGAACACCTAGTATCTCGGATGCTTTCCTGAGCAGGTCAGCTCCTCATTGGCCGGAAGGCTTCGTGAAGAGGACTCCCCATGGGAGCTGATGTTTCTCGAAGGAGTGGAGGCATCCTTTGGAACAGCAGCTCAACTCACATGGCTTTTGTGACTTGGATCCTAGAATGGCAGGTGCGATTATTCGCTTTAAGATACAGAAGTAAAAAGCAAAGGTGTGTGGATATATTCAGGTGTTTGGGGGAGGTAGGCTTTGCTAGACTAAGAGTCAAAAAGTAACTCAGGGGAGACTTGGCAGCCTGGAGGGCTCCTAGCACCTGAGCTCCAGGGTGGTATTTTTCCAATGGCAGCATCTTTAGAAAGTAGTAATTTCCCAAAGCCGTAAGGTAAACACGCCTGGCATAATGTCCAAAAGTACCTTCTTCCAACTTTCCAAGGGCAGGAAAGGAAATCTGTTCATCCTTGAGTCAGCAGAGGTCTCTGTAGTTCACAACAAGGAGGAGGGATGTGGAGGGACTCTTGAGAATCTGTGAGTGAGGTGTGCTTGTATCAAGACTGAAATCCCCGCAGGGTCACATCTGTACAGGCTATCACAGTCATCGCCACCCTTCCCCCCCCCCCAGCCTCGATATTTCTTATGGCTCCTATGTTCCAGAGTGTAGTGTGGACACTTGAGCATTGCTAAGTATTTGATATATATCACCTTCTTGGAACAAAGTAACCTGTGCGTAATCCGAGCAAATGGGACCTTTCCCAAACTTCTCTTTTTAAAATGGGAAAATAGATGGCTGACCAAATGAAAGATCCACAAATTTGTAAAAGTAGATACTAGAAGGGACACCCATTTTTCCTGGATCAGAGGGTGGGGGTGAGGGGGGGGATGGCGTTGTTGGCTATAGTTGTGTTTGCTGGACCGCCAAAGCCCCCAGGAAGATGTGTGTATGGGAAGGGCAATGTTACATGGCCATTAAGATCCAAAGTCCTGGCTGGCAAAGGGTGTAAAGATTTCTCTGGGTGAACACTGGATTCAGGAATCAGAGGGGCTGTAGAGAAGGCAATCCCTGTCAACCTTCGCTGTATCTTATGGACCGTGGTTCGACCCCCGCGGCTCTTCTGATTTCAATATTTGCTGTGACGTTTCTCATGGCCTTTCCTGCTGGCTCCTCAGCTTATGCCCTGTGCACACCCGCTTCCTGCTGATGGACATGCCCCCTCCTCTCAACCAACCACATTCCTTCCCACCAAACCAGCTGAGGACAGCTCTGTCCTCTCCCAGCTCATTAAGGTCGCCTCTGTCTACACTAGGCTTTCTCTGTGTTGCTGCTTTCTCTTGCGGCAACAGATTATGGCTTAGATTTTAACTTTTGTTTCTCCAACATTTAAGGAAGAAATAATGTGTATTTTTTTCTTTTGTAGAGAACATGAAAAATAAGAGAAAATAAACCCATTATTCTTTTGGAGAGAGCCAGCCATCCTATATATCTTGACGGAGCACCTGCATTTTTTTTCTATGTGTGTATCGATTGTATTTGCTAGTTTACAAAAATTGATACCATGCTGTTGATATGTTTTTGTCTTTCATGATCTACTTAAGATTGTTAATACATGTGTTTTCCTAGCTGAGGCTCTTCTCAGACCACATAAATGTTCTACTGAATGATGGAGTATCATAAGTTTATTACTTATAGCTTCCCAAAAGGTTTGCTCTTTTATATCCCCACTGGCACCCTTTGACCACAGCTGTATCCCAGCGTCACAGGAGAGGGATGGAGGGGACATGCTAGTGAGAGACCTAGATGGGAGAGCAGGGGGATGGCTGGGGTAGACAAACTCTCCATAGCTGAGTGATTAAGTGCCAAACATGGTATGGTGAGTTTCCAGAAGCAACACTTGAGGAATTCGTAGATGGTGCTGAAACTTGGCTGGAGCGCTCAGACAAGTCTGCTTCTCTGGGCCAAGTTCTCTAGAAGAAGACCCTTCTAGAAGGAGTGCATTCCTTCTCCCCATCCCATTTTACCTGGTCAACAGTGAATATATAATTATTAGCTATAAAGTGTTCTCACTTCTCAAACTCTGAAACCATTAGAGGAAAAGGCAGAGAAACACTTCAAGATTGTGACATCTACTGTGGGCTTTCAGTTGGGCAGTATCTAGAATCATCTAGGAGGGAAAATTCAGATTTGGTTAGCCTGTGGGCAGGCCTGATAGGCCTGAGGAAGGTTGTTTTGATTAAGTGGTAAAACCTCCCCAAAAGGAGGGCAACATCATTCTCTTGGCTTGGGTCCTAGACTGCGTAAGAGGAGGAGGTCAGCTGAGCCCTGGCTTCTATTGCTTTCTGCTTCCTGACTGGCAGCCAAGGACTTCCTACTGTGATGGACTTTACCCTCAAACTCTGAGTCAAAATAAACCCTTTCTCCCGTTTCTTTTGTTAGGGTATTTTATCACAGCAACAGAAACAAACAAAACTAGTGCCTAGTCCTCAATCATCAAACTGCAACACAGCTCTACCCCCAACTCTTGGGCATCCTCATGGAAGAGGGGACAGAAAGACTGTAAGGGCCAGAAGATCATGGAGTTTGCTGTGAGGTTGTGTCTCCTAGAAATGTTAGAGAAGCTATACTCACCAACATAGCTGCCTAAACAAGACCAAAGCAAAAATAATACCAACATATAGAATGGCTTCAACCCTAGACAAAGGGCTACGGGTAACTAATGAGTGATGGGATTGGGAGGAATAATATTCCCCAAGGGAAGGAACCCAGTTGGTATCCAATCAATACCAAGTGGTCAGGCCTGAAATCATATACATACAATAACATTATGCAGACTGAGATGGTTGAATTTATATATAGCAATGCATATATACATGTATATAATTAAAATACTGATTCTGGAGATTTTGATATGTTCACTTTGTATCTGACCATATTATTCCTAATTCTATCTCCCAATTCTTTCCCTCATCCCACTTCTCTTTTCTTCCTTTATTTTCCTTCCTTCCTTCCTCCTTCCTTCCTTCCTTCCTTCCTTCCTCGAGGCAGAGTCTTTATAGCCTAGGCTGCCTCCTGCCTCTGCCATCTGAGTGCTGTGATTACAGATGTGAGCTTCCATGCTCAGTTTATAATCCCTTATTAATCCTGCTTGCCAGGCAATTTGTAGCATCTTGGTGCATAGCCATAGTCTACAGATCTCCAACACTTCCTTTTTTTTTTTTTTTTCTCTTGTAGAACTTCAAAACAAGTAACATGGTCCTATTTCCTCAATCCTTTTTGGGTGGTTGGGTTGAACCTGGAAATTCCACGCTTTAGATTTCCAAATATTATATAAATATATATTTATATTCAAGTTAAGATCGAGTTTGAGAAAGTTTGCACACTGCCACTTTGCAGTATTGGGTGGATAGGAGGACCTGCATTTCAGGGACGTTTATCTCCCTGCCTCTCCCAGTTCAGGGAGCACATGGTAGCTGGGTATAGTCAGCCCGCGGTGCTTTTACTGCGTGGTGCTTGAGCAGAAGGGTCAATTGGAATAGCGTGAAGAAAGGGGTTGTAGGAGCTGGGGGGCGGAGCTGGGGGCTGAGGAGAGCATACCACGGTAGGGCCTGCACTTCTGGAGCCTTGATTGGAAGCCACTGGAAATGAACCCTTGTGCAAGTTTTCCCAAGTCCTTGCCACCGGTGGGGCCTTTCATCTGGGAGATATTTCCTACCTGCTGCAGGCATTATTTAAAGGGATGGGAATTAAAAAAAAAAAAAAAAACAACCAAAACAAACCAACAAACCCATGGGGAATGGATTTGTTCAAACATCTCAAGCATTCAAGAGCAATGCACGGGCCTCCTGTGCATCAGCATGGACAGCTCAGCTCCAGGGCCCAGTGCCACCCTCCACGGTCCCCCCCTCGTTCTTTTGGCCTTTCTTGCTTTTGTTCTACAAACAGAGTTGCTAAGAATAAGAAGCCAAGGCCGCCCCTAGGTTGGACGACTGATGCACAACAGAGGCAGAAGACACAGGACCCTGAGTCGACTTCCTCCCCTTGAGATCCCCATTTGAAAAATCTGAAGAACTTTTAAGACATCTAGAGGTCTCCGGGACCTCGGGAACAGTGTCCAGAGGGCAAGTGAACAGCTATTTCAGCAAAGTCAGGAATGAAAAGGCTCCTTTGAGCATCACGCCCCTTGGTGGGATTGTGGAATAATCCTTCATTATTGAGAAATAGGATGCAAAAATATGAAAAAAAAATACACCTTTTGGGGAGTATACGTTTCGGCAATTAAAAAATAGACTGTGATAGCAGTCATTTTTTTATGTTTTGAAGACAGGGTTTTTCTGTGCGGCCTCAACTGGTCTGGAACTTTCCTGAGGACTGACCAGCTGGCCACGGGGACATGCTGTGACACGCCGTTCTAAGTATTGGCCCCCATACCTGGTCTAATCTAAGTTCTAGGTGGATGCACTCAGTTTCAACCAACAATAGACATACATTGCTGTGGCGCCATGCACCTCAGGACTACAAGTAATCTACATTTAAAATTTCTATCCAAACCCTCCAAACCTAGTGTAAGAGCACAAAAAGGACCACACTTGCCGACTATGCCTTCTCTGCTAGCCCGAATCATTCCGAGAACAGCCATAGCCAGATGTTCCCCTAGCTTACATCTCTAAAAGAAAAATTCACTCTGAAAAGTTGTTTCCTGTGTTCTTCAAAAAGTACAGATTTCCAAAATGTCACGCCAGAAACAACCACTGACATGCTATACGTGTGTATCAGTTGAGTTACCTGACAGCTTAATCGAAGTAGGGTTGTTTGCCCCTTCAAGTATTTCTAACTGGCAATAGTGAAGTCATGCCATTCTGGTTCCCCTCGCTTATGATTTGACTTTCCATGTGCTCCAGTTCGTTGACATCAACTGGCAATCCTAAAATATGAACTGAGGAACTTTACGAACAAGTTTATTATGTGCGGTTCTGAGTAGTCTAATGAACTTTTGTGTTGTCTTCCATGTAGTCTAGGCTGTCAAGTCACCACTTTGTCCCTCCTACTAGTAGTCCCTTAGCTATTATAATAAGCTATTATGGCAGCTTATTGCTTGAGTTCAGGCAACTCATGTAAATGATTGCCTGGAGGTCTCTGACCAGCATGCTGACTCTGTTCCAAAACATTGTTAATCTCTTACTGTGCCCAATGTCAAGCTAGAGTTTATTGTATGTATAAGAAATACACACTTAACCTCAGGTGAGATACTGTTTACATTTTTGGGCATCACTGGAAATCTTGGAGCATGTTTGTGCAGATATGGGGAGCCTATCAAACCAGCACACAAGGGACTCAAGTCTCTGTGTACCTACTTTGTCTTTTCTAAGTCATAAGCAGATATGAATGGCTATCAACCTCACATTCACTCACAGCAGACATTCTTCTGTGGTCACAGACAGGGGCTGTGCACCTTGCTTTGTTGGTAAAGTGGAGATTTTCCACTACATAGATAGAGAGCTCTGAACCAATTCCAGGTAGCGCATTTCAAAGCATGACTAACTATTGACACTCAATATAAGCAGCCTGACTTGATGGCACTCCCAGTAGATTCTTCTTGGGCCATGACAGCAAATCCTGGTTTTCCAGTGTGTAATGTCAGCCAAGATGGCCTTGTTTAAGTTTTACCAAGAATGGCATTTATCCAAACTTTAAAAATTCAAGATTACAAAAGTATGAACATAACTGTCATAAAGGATATGATTTAAACCACGAAGGCTTCACCTGGCCAGCACCCCATCCTTTGTGCACCCTCCAGATTACTCTCTATCCAGGTCTAATGCAATAAACTATAGTTCATCAACAAAGATTTGTCTTTATGGCCATGAGAACTTTATAAGTAATCTGATAAGAAGTGACTTTTAACAGATTCTTTTTTTTTTCCTTTTGGCTGAAGGCTAGTACTCAACAGTGTCTCTCGAAGCCAGTCGCAGGAGGTATGGTGAGAAGGACTAATGACCTGTGAAGACACCTAGGCAAGAAGTCTGGGGATTGTGGTTGGGAGTCTGCCTCAAAGGAGCACGTGCGAGCACGGCTTGGCATATCCAGGCTTCTAACCATCCCAGCTGCATCCTACAAACATTTAAGGAAGTGATGAACAGGGGCAAATTTGAGATAATCTGCATGATCCCAGCCCCAAGGGCGGGAGTGAGGTTAGTGCTTTCCAGACGCATCCTGTGTGCCACATCAAGCGTTACAAGTGCTACTTATGAGTTCGAGGTTGATGAAGTTTTCTGTTAAGATTCTGTTTCTAGAGTAGCAGTCCAGGGGGAAAGTAGCCTTTCCGACTCCAAAAATAGAGTGCTCCGTGGGAACTCTAGAAGTTTGGTTAGATTTGGTTTGATAAGCCCTTCATGAAATATCAGGGCTAACCTGGAGATTACCATATGCTGACCATATTCTCCAAGCAGGTATCATGACCCCAAACACATACAGAAGGAATAAATCCAGTTGGCTCCACATTTGAAATATTGTGAGAAGCTGATCTCTTCCCTTAAACAAGCCTCTCCTCTTAGTTATGCAGTAGCAGAGTGGAGGTACTCATTTAAGACGTGCTGAGAATGTTCCAGAACCTCATCTGACCTGCCTTCAAGTGACCTGAAAGCCAAACCAGTTACATGAATGCTAGGAGAGTCTACTAACCCAGGAGGAGTTAGGGATTTATTGGGCAAAGATCTGACTTCCAGCTGCCAGGAATACTCCTTGGCTTTTTGGTATGGGTGGACTAAAATTAAGACACAGAGCAACACGTGAAGATGTGCTCCATGAAAGGCAGCCCGGAATGAGCTAGGGTGTGAGAATGGGTGATACTCTGTACAGGGTGTGGTGCAGGTAGAAAGCAGCTCCGTCCCAGCCACAGAGGGGTGCATCTTGGATACGCTCTGGCAGTGGTGTGTGGAGTACTCCCTTGGTTTTGTCCCTCAGGGAGCGCCAGCCTATCTTTTTATGAAAGGAAACTGGCAGTCTGTAGACCAGGACCTGACCAGTGCTCAACAGTGTCACCATGTGGCAGAGATAAAGGCCTAACAGGGGGAGAGAGCCTGTCAGTGAGAGAGAGAGAGAGAGAGCCTCTCTCTCTTGGACATTTGAACCTCAGTTCTCACAAAGAGGAGCCCAACCAAAACAAGGCTTGTTTGAATCAAGCTCCTGGCAGTCAAACTTTGTGGTCAAATGAGGGACTTCTCAGGGACTCTCCCTGGAGAAGGTGTGTTCGGCACAACGCCAGAGTGGTGCCCAAGATGCATCTTTGTGCATCCTGAAAGGTGGGTGCTTGCTTGTTGGGCCAGAATTGACCTGGGGCCAAAGTCCATTTAGAGTTAGCCTACAAGTAAGTTTGTCTGTTTTCAGTTGAAAGCACAAGGAAGAGGTAAGTTTGCCAACTGGACACAACATGGGATGTAACTCTTTGGAAGGAGTTCCCACTTTGGGTTCTCACCCAGTGGATAGGGTCTCTGAGAAAACCTCAAGCCAGACGTAAAATGTGCATATCATCATTTCTGGAAGTTTCTACCCATACTGTGCCAAGACACACATTCCTGGCTGGATTTACACTCTTTCTATGTCTTCTTTGTCCTCTTTGTCAGGGTTGATTGGTTCAGATGGATGGGGTGGAAGGGAGGAGAGGGTTACCCGAGCCTTGCGTGAGTTAGGTCAAGTGAGAGAACAGTTGCCGTGGCTTATAAAGGTCACCCAAAGATATGGGTCTTGTGTCTGGGATGGGAGTTGGATGAGAAGGGCAAAGAGAAAAGTTTGGAAGATTGACACCCTCCAGGGGACCCTGGAGGGCCAGCACCAAGTGGATGGACACCTCTGACGCTGCCTCGCGCGTCTTCCTCTGGTTCTCACAGTGTGGCCTCTCTCACTACTTCCCTTGTTGGGGAGTGACCCTTGCATGAGGTTGGAGCCAACATCCATTATAGAACAGCATGTGCTGTCAATTCCCTGAATATAGTTCCCAAGCACTTCGAATCCCAGAAAAAAAAAAAAAGTCCACAGAGAAATCTATAAAGAAATCAGTGCAAGCCAGAGGGGTGCGGTGTGTTAGGGTTTGGATCTAAAGTGTCCCTCGAAAGCCATGTGCAGGCATGGTGACTGACTGACTGATGGGGCTTTGGGTTCTGGTACAGTGGGTTACTCCACTGAGAGGCTCATAAGATGGCAGGCTGGTGGGAGGTGAAGGGGGTCTTGGATGGCAGGGCTGAGTTGAAAGGGGGGTGGGCCCTTGAGCGCATGCCCCGGGAAAGCGCATGTCTTGGCCCCAGTTCCCTGGATCCTCTGTACCGAGCAACTCTGCTCTACCACACACATTGTGTGGCATAACGTTCTGCCTCAACACAAGCCCACAGTGATGGGGCCAAGTGACTATGGACCAAAGTCTCAGAAAACACGAGCCAATTCAACCTCTTCTCCTTTAAGCCATTTCTCTCAGGCACTTTGTCACAACAGTGGAAAGCTAACACAGGACAAGATGGAGTTGAGCCAGGACATTATTTTTTCTTTCCCCATTGAGCTTGAGGATAGATTCAAGTGGCTATTGGTTTATGCGGATGAGGGAAGAGAGGCCTGGGCTTAGTTAGACCTGGCTCTACACCTTGAGGGAATACCACATACTTTAGGCTGCTGTTTTGTGCCTGTCCTTCTGACTGCATTGTATATGGCAGTCGGAGCTGCAGTTTTGTTCACGTCACTGGTACCGTATGTCCATTAGAAGCACCGAGCCAATGCTTAGGACATAGAAAGGGCCAAGTGTGTGCTCTCATCCCCATTCAGGATGTTGGAGCTGGGCTGCACTGGGCCTTGACCCCGAAGACACAGGACAAAGGTGCAAGAAGAAAAAGATGATGACAGGGCTTCAGATGGTGGCTCACTAGAGCTGTAGAGTCATCTGCAGCCCACCCTGTCCAAAGATCACAATTTTTAGAACCTAGGCAATTGTGACCTGCAGGGGCCTCTGCCTTTCTGAGACCAGGTCCGGGGACCATCTGTGACCCCAGCGTTCATCTCGTACCCAGACTATAGTAGCTTCCAGACCCCTTAGTGGAGCAAAAGTGAATTTCAGCAGAGAAGTCCCAGGCTGAAGGGAGTTGAGTCATGGTCACTAACAGGGCTGTGAATCTTTATATGATTTGAGGCCTGCTATCCAAACCAAGCCATCTCTACTTAGTTGAGGTTTAGTACCAGGAAAGGAAAAGAAGCCGATTCTCTGATGCCTAAAGAAAAGGAAGGCAAGTTGAGTGGGGTGGTTGGTAGACAGTAGAGAAGCCCGTCTGTCCTGGGCTAGGACTTCAGCTATTTGATGAAGTGTCATACAAAGAACCTCTTTGGGTTGTACTTTCAAATACAGCTGGCCTCATCCCAGGACACACACGTTCCCACAGCCAGCCCTGTTGCTGTCACCAGCGTGCTGACCAAAAAGGAGTCCAAGCCAAACGCAGAGAAGTAAAGCTAGAGAGAGAGAGAGAGAGAGAGAGAGAGAGAGAGAGAGAGAGAGAGAGAGATTCTCCAAGGATAAAGTCAGTTTATGGCCCAGCAGGGCTGAGGCTGCCAGCCGCCTGCCACCCTACAGTATGGACCCTACATCTACTTAGTTGGGGTTTAGTACCAGGAGAGGGGGAAAAATGCTCAGACGACAGAAGCCAATTCTCTAACGAGAAGCAAGGGGAGCTGAGTGTGGGTGGTGGGTAGACGTAGGTAAACTCATCTGTCCTTGGCTAGGACTTCAGCTATATATGGTGAAGTGTCATGCACAGAACCTCTTTGGGTCATACTTTCAAATACTGGCGAGTCCCTCATTGCAATGTGGTATCCACTTCTCCCATCCTGGGAAACCTAGATGTCACCGTTGACCCTAACACCACTGCTATTCAACAAATTACAGCAAGCCCTTCTCTCCAGCGTTGTGATTTTATAGTCAACGTCTGCCCTCAGACTCTCGGCCCAACCCCTTCCAGTCCTTCCCAACGGGCCTGACAATCCCTTCTTCCCTGGAACCGCTTAGTACCTAGTACTCCTTGCTCACGACGCCTCCAAATAGCTTCCCGTTGCCCACAGATTAAAGTCCAGACTCTCTAACTTGGTGTGAGGGCGGCATCTCTTACCTCACGCTTTGAGTCTCCTATATTTCTCCACAGCCACCTTCCAGTCCCTGTCTGGAAGTGTCTGCAGTTGGTTCTGAGCCCTTCCTGTGCATTCTCACCCCCAGTGACTCCCCGCCTTCCTAAGCTCACAAGCCCGGTCTGTTTCCTCCCTTGCAAGCTTGCCTGCCTCTGTAATTCTTCTCTCCAAAGGCACTGTAAATTCCCTGTGGGCATGGATTGTGTTTTGCGGTCCTTGGCGCCAATGGGCCTGGAGCCTGTCCTTGTCACGAGTTTGTAGGTTTCCGAAGTCTCCCGTGACCTTCAGGCACAGACCTGGGGGAAATCCTCCTAACAGTCAAGGCACACTCCACACAAAGGTCACCTCTGGACTGCAGAAAGACCTGGCTGACAGGACGCTCGCATAGACATGCAAAGATAGGGAAGAAGATAGTAGAGGGCTGGACAGACTTGTTGTCTGTCAGGACATGGAGCACGGGAACTTCTGTACCCAAAACTCAAGGAATACCAAGGTGAGTTTCCCAGCCCCAGAGTGGCCCGATTCACAGCCGCCGCATCGACTTCAGTTTTAAGGATATCCTGAGTGGCCAGAGCAGAGATGAGGGCAGGGTTATACATGGCAAGTGCCAGACATTTTAGCGGACTATCACAGTTAGTACGGGAGCGTCCATTCTCCAGGGCAGGACAGAGAGGGAAGAAAGTATATGTATGCATAAGCACCTGGACAGCTTAGGGACACTGGAGGCAGAGGTCCCTAGTCCCCTTCTCCTCACTCAGATGGCAGCAGGGTGCCCAGGCAGACCAGAACAAGTACAGATTTCCCTGTGTTAAGTGATGGCCAGTGGCTGTAATTAACTCCCACCCCTCACTGGATTCTTAAGGCCAAGGGTGGTCCCTTTTGCCCAAAAGAGTTTTCTGGGAATACTACTCAGCTATTAAAAACAATGACTTCATGACATTTGCAGGCAAACGGATGGAACTTAAAAATATCATCCTAAGTGAGGTAACTCAGTCACAGAAGAACAAACACAGTTTGTACTAACTGATAAGTGGATATTTAGCCCCCCCCCCAGATTAGAATACCCAAGATTCAATTCACAGACCATATGAAGCCTAAGAAGAAGGAAGACCAAAGTGTGGATGCTTCAGTGCTTCTTAGAAGGGGGAACAAAACACTCCAGGAGGAAATATGGAGACAAAGTGTGGAGCAGAGACTGAAGGAAAGACCATCCAGAGACTGCCCTGCCTTGGGATCCATCCCATATACAGTCACCAAACCCAGACACTATTGTGGATGCCAGGAAGTGCTTGCTGCTGACGGGAGCCTGAGATGGCTGTCTCCTGAGAGGCCCTGCCAGAGCCTGACAAACAAACGCAGAGGTGGAAGCTCGCAGCCAACCATTGGACTGAGCTGGGGGGGGGGTCCCCGATGGAGGAGTTGGAGAAGGGGACTGAAGGAGCTGAGGGGGTTCCGCAGCCCCATGGAGGGAGCAACAGTGTCAACAGGCCAGACCTCCTGGAGCTCCCGGGGACTGGACCACCAACCAAAGAATACACATGGAAGGACCCATGGTGCTGGCCACAAATGTGGCAGAGGATGGCCTCGTTGGACATCAGCGGGAAGAGAGGCCCGTGAACCTGAGAGTGTTCGATGCTCCAGTGTAGGGGAATGCCAGGGCGGGAGGACAGGAGTGGGTGGGTGGGTGGGTGGGTGGGGGAGCACCTTCATAGAAGCAGGAGGAGGGGGAGGGGATAGGAGGGTTCCAAAGGGGAGACCTGGAAAGGGGAAAATATTTGAAATGTAAATAAAGAAAATAAACAATCCAAAAAAAAAAGAAAGAAAGAAAGAAAAGAAAAAGAAAAAAGAAAAAGAAAAAAGAAAAAGAAAAAAGAAAAAGAAAAAAGAAAAAGAAAAAAGAAAAAGAAAAAAAAGTTTTCTGGGTGGAAAAATGTGGATCTCTGCATATTTGTGGATGAAGAGCAAAGCTACATAACCAGATCTGTTTGAGCTAAGGTGCCAGCCAGCGCTCAATCAGAGAAAAGCGTTAGCTCTAAACAGGAACCGAGAGGGTGACTTTCCCTCCTTCCTCCACACGCTGACCTTTCCCTGCCTGTCGGCCCTCTCCCTACCAGAACTGCTGTGGGCAGGACCCTGTTTCTCAGACCCAGTCTCCTTATAACTTCTATCCACGGGAAGAGTCGCACGGGGAGGATAAGGACCGAGAAGAAGACAGCCATGGAGAAAGAGGATGCGCAGCCTGTGCCTTCGGTGAGGCTTTGTTGGGGGACCAGAATTCCCTGCAGGACAGAGCGTCCCTTCCACAGGCCTTGAAGTGGAGAGGTCTCGTGGGTCATTTCTGGTTTGGAGCTTTCTCCATTTCCCTTAGAGAATTAGAAGGCTGCCCAGAAGGTAGGGCTCAGCAAAGCACACTGCCTATCTCATACAGCAGTTTTGTTTAATGCTGTAGGGCACGAACCATTAGTGGGTTGTGAAATCAATTTAGTGGTTTACAGCCAGCATTGGGAAAAGGAAGACAAGGACTTCGGTATGACAAAGAGCACTAAGAATGCTTCCCCAGCCCCCACATGCCAATTACAGATCTGTGTGCCCTTACATGAAGTGCATATATTATACCAAGCGCCTGCAATGTAAGTTCACATGTTTTTGTTTTAAAAAACTAACGAGGTCACTCCTCTTTCAGAAGCTGACACTGGTGGCTCTGGGCATGTCTTTCTTCTTGGGCACCTGTTCCTCTTTCTTCTATGCTTAGAATTTATATTAAAATATTTTTTTTTTCCGTAAGCCGACTTTGCTTTAAAATGGAAAAAGAAATCCAGCCAGAGCAAGATCGCTGTCCTCTGAACCCAGCTGGTTTGGGAGCGGTGAGCAGGATCAAGTGCTATGGGTGAGGTCAGAGGCGAGTGACAGGGTCTGTTTCAGTCTCATGGACCCAGGTATATGGTGGGTCCTTCCTAGAATCAGGTGACCACCTTCAACCCGGTCTGTGGACAGGAGTGACTCGGGGAGTTGCCTCAGAGGACTCTGTCTACGTTCTGAGGCTCTTCTTTGCTTTGAGGGTGGGGTGGGGGTGTTGTGTGTTTTCTGTTCGCTTTGGAGATGTACAGGCTGGAAAAAGGGAACCCCGGGGAATAGCAGCTGCCTGTGGCCTCCTGGGACATACTGGTGCTGATCTCGGGGCTGGGCTAGAGACAGCAGGTAGACTAGAAAGGTTGAACAACCCCCAGGAAAGCGTGAAATCCAAGAGGAGACAGAGGTTTGGGACCTCCCGGTAGAATAAAGTTAAAGCGCCCAAGAAAAAGGCCATTACTAACAACTCAAGGCACTGGGACCCAAGAAAAAGGCCATTACAAACAACTCAAGGCACTGGGGCTTTCCGAGAAAAGCAAACAGGGTAAGGCCGTGCGGTTTGTGGCAGTGTCAGACTGCAACTCCCAAGGTTAGGGCGAAGCAGCTCCGCGAGAGCGAATACAGCTGTGGTGTGTGTGCACTGGGAAGCCCCGTCGTGAGAGCAGTTGGCCTGGGATAGCTCACAGGCACTTCTAAGTAGGTAGAGATGTAACACAAAGAGGTGACAAGCTCCAGTCAAGTTACTGAGTACCTTAAACCCTGATTTGAATATTGCCTGTCACACATTCATTTGAGCCAGAAGACTGACTTTAGCAAAGGTACAGAATTATGTTTGTAAATTATGGGGGCGGCGGCGGCGGCGGGGGTGGGGTGGGGGTGGGGGGAGGACACGGGGAGCTTTTCAAAGACGCCTCTGGGCTTAGCGCAGTCTTTAATTACAACTGAGTTTGGGACTCTTCCGGCAGAAGCTCAACTACTGAAACTCACATCAGAGTTCCCGGTTCTTCGCTTCTTTCAGAAGGCCCCTTCTCCAATTCCCTCTCCCCTTGTCTCCCCCAGGACCTTTCTACTCTCTTCTCCAGGACTACAGTCTCCCTGGCATTCAATACACAACGAGGGCAGAAAAATGAACCAGACAAAGAGAAGGTACATATGCTTGGATTTTTTTTTGTCCCCACGGCTAAGTTGACAGTCGTGGATACGTCCCAGCCTTGAGCTTTAGCTCAGTCCCACTTGGGAGACAGGAAGCGATTCCCACGGAAGGGTTTGCTCGCTCGCTCGCTCGGCTTGTACAGCAGCGGGAACAGCGTTGGCACCGCTCCTGACTCAGAGCTGTCCCCCCCGCAGGCATCTGTGCAGCGCCCGTCTCCACTGGTCAGCTTGGGGAATACGAGACCGGTGGACACCTGAGCAAATTTTGGCCTCTAGCATGTTCTGTTGTCAGGAGAAGACAAAACACAGAACATAGAATGGAAGGAGAATGGTAATGGCTAGGGTGAGATCACACAGAAACACCTGCAACAGGATTTACTGTCTTTTTTTTTTTTTTCCTTTAAGATGGGTCCAACTTTGCAGCTTATACTTCTGGGAGCGTGGGGAGAAATGTAGACCCCTTTGGAGAACGTGCACCTCCCCCATGCCTCTATGTTCACTGTGGCCTTTAGTCTACTCAACTACTTCATATGCACATTTATTTATTTTTTTTTATTTTTACCCCCCCAGAGGGGGCAGGGATTATTGAGCTGGAGAAATAAAGCAACTGACTCAGAATCCATGTCATCAACATAGTTGCTTGGTATAAAAACACATCTTAAATTCCCAAAGGTTTGAGATGATACTGTTGTCACTCTGGCAGAACGTCCTGAATGACCACCCGTCCCCCATGGATCCCAGTCAATGGTCTGGCATCTTTAAATTCCGTCATGAGGTGCCCTAAACTCACAGGAGGGCCACAGAATAATACAATTTCAAATGGGCCACAGTGACATCTGTTAGCTCCGACGTTACCCAGTCCTGTGGACCTGTTGCGGGAACTGCCAGATGTTTACACTTTAGCCTAGAGGCAAGGCAAGCCTCCTGGGATACTGTGGCTTGGACGAAGACTGTTCCACAAACTCTCGCATCTAGTATACCATCAGCATGTACACAGTGGAACGGGTATTCCGCCATGGAAGTCTCTTTCCATTCAGTCTTGGCTTTGCCCTGCTTCTTTGAACCCACCATTGCTAATTTTTTTTTTCTGATAAAAAAAAATTACAGGCTTGTCATGAACTTCATCTTGATTTATAGTATTCACTAATAATTCAGCTCCAGAGACAGTTATTATCCCTGTCTGTTGGGTTATAAAAGAGCTGGTTTGTGTAATGGATGGCAAACCAGATTTGCCTCTGAGTCCGCGAGATAACAATGGGATCACCTCTTTCTGTCTTTTGACCCCTTCTTTCTTGCAGGCCCCTAGGGGCCAGGTGAATAGCTATCTCTTCCCTCTGTCACTTTCCCTCCAACACACCCGTGCACTTTTGCCTAGGACTGTGGATTCTGCCGTCTTGGGGCTTTTTCCCGTGTGACGGTTTTTTCAACTGCCATTGGAATGTTCTGAAAATTCTCAGCGGTTGGCAGCCTGGTTCTATAGCCAGGTGGAACCTCAGAGCCCGAGGGCTGTGGCCCAGATCATAGTGGGGTCCCAGCAGCTGGGTCACTGGAAACACTCAATCCACTTAATGACCAATCCCATTACGGGTTTCAGGGTGGTCACTGCCTTATCAAAAGTCTTGCCTAAAGAAAATTCTGATATGGGAATCCCAGTGTGCCGGGTAGTGGAGGTCTGTGGTATTGGGACTTTGGCCTTGGCACGGCCCTTCCCCTGCCCTGTTCTTGCTTACTGCTTACCATGGCTCACATACTTCCAGACAGACAGCTGAGGATCTGCTGCCTGCCGGGAAGGGGCGGGGCGGGGCGGGGCTCTATGGGGATTTCAGTATCATGTTTAGTAGATGTGTTGTCTTTTGCCTAGCAATGGCCTAGACGAATGTTGCAGAGGCTGAGGAGCGCCCATGTGTCCCACCCCTGGGGAGCCGGCCACTGACAGAGCTTGGCAGCCTGACAGGGTTGGGCTGCTGGCCTCTCAGACCCTGCTTCACTCCTGTGAGCTGGGGTGGAGAAGAGGCTGCCATGGCCTTAAACGCCCCTAGGAGCCTCTGCAGTGCCATATGCCCGATATCAAGGCCTGCAGAGGGCATCTTAGAGACAGAGGCCCTTCTTTTTAAAAAGCACACATAAAAATACAGTGGCTTCGTAAGGCCTCATTTGGAGATTGAATTTTTGAAAGAGCCTCTGGCTCAAGGCACTCTGGGAATGAGGTTCAGGCCCCGGGGCTCGCCTGTGCTAGTCACCTCCCTTGCATGTCAATCCTGGGCACTTTTGGAGGGGGTCTCCTGCCAGAGACTCACCTCCCTTCTCCCCTGGTAGATCAAGGCCTTACAGACTATTTTGTGACTTTGGGGACTAGGTCTCTTTGCTGCCGTGGGCTGAACTGAATGCAAAGGGACACACAGGAACAGCTGCCTCTCCTAAGTGAGGGACTGTCATCACCTTCACGGTTATAACACAAGCAAAGAAACTTTGACCAAAGCTTTCCACTCAGGCCTGCAATGTGTTCAGACCTAAACAAGAGTGCAGTCGTGGAGCTAGTTTATTAGTACAGGCTTCCTATTCGGGTGATAACTGCTACTGGTACATGACCCAGGCCACGCCTCATTCTGAGAGTGCAGGCTACGATGACTGCTTAGAACGGCTGTGTCCCCACCCCTAGCCCAAAGAGTTGATTTGGAAGAAAAGCCCAGGTTCAGATGGTCACTTCCGTCGACATGATCATTCTACCCTGACTATGACAGAATGACAGAGGGCCATCTATGCAGGGCCTGTGCCCATCCTAAGCCAGAGAGTGGAGAAGAAAGGACACAGCCAGGCCAGCGGCTGTGGAGAAAGGACTCCCCAGTTATGCTGGGGAGCCTGGCTTGCAAGGGTTTAGGCACAGAGATGGGAGTGAGCAGAGGTGGCCGAACCTGGGAATCAAGGGGAGGGGATGGGGTTGCTTCACTCTGGATTTTATCCCGTAGATTCTGGTGAGCAGCTGGGCAGATGGAAGGGTTTAGGTGGGTCATGCCGGATGCAATTCATTGGCCCTGGTCTGTAGGTGACAGTTCTTAGTGAGGTCAGCACTGAGGACAAAGGAGAAGGAAGGTTTGGACAGTGGAGTAGGGCAAGAAGAGATGCCTCGAGAAGGACACATGTGGAGGGAGGTGAGGGGAGATAAGGTGCCTTTGTCTAAAAAAAAAAAAGAAAAATAAATACAAATTAAAAACAGAGTTGGCAGGTGGGGACCAGAATTGATACACGTCTCTTGTGACCTGGAGAGAGATGGACAGATGGACATGGAGGCGTTGCCCACTTGATGCCGGGTGGGGTTTGGTGAATTTCTACATCCAGGGGTTTCCTTAACGAGAGGGCAAGGGCAAGGACAGATTCTAGGGGACACGAGTATGGAGGGGGCCCCTGAGGCACAAGAAGTGGAAGGAAGTGGGGAGCTGGGTAGCTCGATGGAATCCAGGAGAGCACGGTCCTAAGAGAACGAACTCTCCCAGTGCCTCCGAGGGGCTGAGTTACCCATGCCTTCCTGCCAGTGGGCGAGGAGGGTCCTTGTCTGTCTCTCACACGCCGTGGTTGCTAAATTAATGTCTGAACACAGATGTAAGAGAGCACGTGGTAAGAGGGCAGCCTGGGAAGCCTGGCGGATTTGGCAGTGTTGGGATGGGATGGATGGGATGGATGGGATGTCAGACCGGTTCTGGGAAAAGAACTGGTGGTGGTGGTGGGGGGAGGAGGAGGAGGAGGAGGAGGAGGAGGAGGAGGAGGAGGAGAAGGAGGAGGAGGAGGAGGAGGAGGAGGAGGAGGGCAGGGTTTGGGGCGGAACCTGAGTGTGGAGGGGTCAGAGAGGGGGAGGCAGTCCTCTCTGCTGCTTGTGGAAGGGAGAACACAGAGAGCCAGAGCCGTGAGGTTGGCTCACATGTAAGGAATGAAAATGGATGCTTATGGACTGCCCCATCTCCCTGCAAACGCTGCGTGCTCCTTGTAGAACACGTAGAAGCGTTTATGAGAGATTGCCTGTAATTCTGGCCAAGGTGCCGGCTCCATCGTTCATATCCTGGGATGCATGTGGCCCGTGGGTAGCATCTTAGATACATCTGGTACTGTGAAGCCTTAGTTTCTTTCCAGGCCTTTGTTCCTTTCCTCACAATAAAAATTGCAGTGGTGGTGGTGGTGGTGGTGGCCGGGGTAGGAATGACATCCCTAAGTACTGTATCCTACGACAGTATCTTTCTTGCTTGATAATTTCTTGAAAATGTTTCTGTTTTCAACATCCCTTAAATTTTACCCATCCAAATGCAGTAGCTTCCAAAGGGTGCTCTGGGAAAGACGCCCTTTCCCCTCCTGCTTCTGAATCACCACGCTTTTTTTTTCCAGGCCGTAACTTTTTAGAAGAGAAAGTCCTAGTATACAAGTAATCCAGAAATGACTAGAAAATGACCTGCCGCGTCGCCTCTGTGGACACCAGGGCTGTATTTTCTATTGTCTGTGAGGCTTACCACAGTTATCCTTGTGGTCAAGTCGAGCACACGCACCTTGTTTTCTCAAAAGACGTTTCTAGAAGCAGCGTTTCTAGGGTAGAAGGACGAAGCCCACTCCTGGGGAGCGGAAAAGAAAACTTCCAAGGTCATATTTTCCTTCTGAGGAAGTTTATCGAACGGATGGCGTGCTCAGAGTGCTGTGCGCCACTGCTCACGCCCCGTTTCTGCCCTCCGTCTGTCAGAGTCACTCCCGCTAACGGTGCCCACCTTAGGTGGAGGGGACTGGGAAGGGAGATGTCGGGGAGCGCCTCTAATTCTCGCCAGTGAGCTGGCTTTTAGATGATGTAAGTGGCATTTTTGGAGGTGGTGAGGGTGGAGGGGGATGGGAGACTGTAAGTGCTGACTCAGAGCTCACTGCGCCCCTGGGAGCACGCGGTCCACGATAGTGCCATGGCTAGAGGTGGCCGTGCCACCAGGAAACACGAAACTAGGGGACAAGGCTTGTGTTTTTTTTTCTCGTTAACTCATTTATTCACTTTACATCCCAAACACAGCCCCCCCACCCCCTCACACAACTCCCGCCCTACTCCCCTTCCCCTTCTCCTCTGAGAAGGGAGTGGCCCCCACCCCTCCCCCCATCAAGTATCAATCCACCCTGGCACGCTGCGGAACTCGGTTCATCCTCTCCCACTGATGCAAGACAAGGCAGCCCAGTTGGAGGACCTGGATCCACAGGGCTACAGCATCAGGGATAGCCCCTGCTCCAGATGCTGGGGGGACCTACATGAAGACCAAGCTGCACTTTTGCTACAATATGCAGCAGAAGGAAGAGGGGGGCGGGCTAGGCCCAGCTCTTTGGTTGGTGGCTCAGTCTCTGGGAGCCCCTGAGGGCCCAGGTTAGTTGACTGTTGGTCTTCTTGTGGGGTACAAAGTGAGGGCGGCTGCCTTGCAGCCTGGATTATTGTTTGTGGGCTTTTCCCTCTTGAAGAGACAATGTGAGACTTCTTTTTTTCCGGCAGCTGTTCAGGGTGCTGTTTGGAGTTCTCAGAAAGGTGTGCAGGGGTTGGCGGTGAGGGGTGGTGAGGGGTGGGCTGGGGGTGAGGGGGAGGGGAGGGTTGCTCTAGGTAGGTGACTCCAGCTGCTTTATAGACTTGGCCCCCTTGCTCAGTCTCTGGGGTGGGAGCATGTGCCCCGCTGCCCTCTGACCAGGACTCTTGACTCCTGATGGCAGAAGAGAAGCCAAGGGTGGCTTCCTCTTGCCCCTCCGAAGGGGGCAAAGCAGGAGCCATAGGAAGATGCCACTCTTATTTCCGGGTGAGCTGGAGCATCGACAGGGATAGATTATTTTTCCCCTCTGTGTTCACCCTCCCCCCCCCCACCTTGGGTTACTCTTAAAAATTCCTGCTGCTAGCTGGTTGGCTGGTGGGGGAGCTATCTTTTGGCTTTTCAACTCTCAGGTGCTATTCAAGAGGAAGAGTCTCTTCCCTAAAAAAATGTGTAACAGCAAAAGACATGCTTCACAGACAAGATATCTTGACTTGTTTTAGGAAATTTCTTCTCTGGGTTGACATTGCCAGGGACCTCTGTGACGCTGGCAGACGGAAGCCTGGGAGGTCAAGCTCCTTCATATGCCCCAGCGGCATCCCTCATGGCCATAGTGCGGTGCCTTTAAGGCTCACCGCTTAGCTGTGATTCAGAGGGAGATGAGAATTTGTGAATTATTTTGAATTTCTGAGTTGTAACTTGCTTGGAAAGTTGGCTTGAATCTTCAGTTATTCCCAGTTTTCAAGCTTTGTTGTTCCTGGGACTTAAAATTAGAGATTCGTCTCAGGTACTATGCCCTGGACCTCAGTGTGGTTCTTTATCGGTTTCTGTATTAGTGTACTAGGTTTGCTGTCAAAAGAATTCTACAAAATGGACAGCTCCAGATCGAGCACTCCGTCTCTCCTGGTTCTGGAGACCAGAAGTCCAAAATCAAGGTAACTGGCAGGGCCGGTGCCTTCTGGAATCTTTGAAGGAAAGTCCGTTTCAAATCTCTCTCCTAGCTTCTGGTGGCTGCCGGCAGCCCCCTGGCGCCCCTCTTTTGTGGGCGCGTTACTTTGATATGCCCCCCACAGCGCACAGTGTTCTCCTCTCCCTGTATCTGTCTTTGTGTGCTTCTCACAAGGACATCAGCGATTGGATTTAGAGCCCAATCTGATTTAGAGACGCCTTCTCCGTCTACCTAATTATACGTGCAACATTCCAGTTTCCCAATTAAAACCCAATCTCGGACTCTGGGGAACACGGCTCTTTTTTGAGGGGTTGCTGCTTAGACTTTTCTGCCTTCAGACTTTCTCACAGGACCACTTCTCCCACAGATTCTGCTGTTGTTTTTTTCAGGCCTCTCTTAGAAGGAACACTTTCATTTTTACTCCCAAAGTCTCCAATGGCTCCCCCAAGGCTGACAGAATAAAGTCCTGCCTCTCTAGCTCCGTTTTAGGAGACCCGCCATAGTCTGGTCCCAACGATGTTTTTGACTGCGTGCCTGTGCCTCAACACATACCCTCCAGACCCGGGGAAGGGCTCCTGCATTGTGGAATGCGCTGTCTGTGTCACGGGCTTCCTACACACACTCTGTCTGCTGCTTAGATGCTTTCCTTGAATGCCTGTGTCATGTCTTTCTCAGGAGAACATTTGTAAGCTGCTCTGAACTGTAGACTTGATGGTTGATATACTCTGCCCGGTTCTTCCTTTGGAGTAATCCTCCAAATGGCATCTGCATCATTTTACCCGGCGCCTGTTTGCTATGCTTTCTTAGGTTTTCGCATTTGGTCAGTCTTGAATCATATGAAATTGGAAGCCAAGAGACACTGGATGTAGTAGGAAAGTATCTGTGTCGGGGAACCGCTGTCTAGCCCCGTGTGAGCCTTAGCAACACTGGTAGACAGACCAAGGAGATGAGAAGGGGAGGGGTAATAGACGGAAGGACATCGAGACTTTCCAACATCAGCTCTGATAGATGCTCTGAAACCTGAAAACTTGAAAGTAACAAAGAGGTTTTTTTCCTTGCAGTGTTGGGATCAAGGCCCGGGCCGTGGCGCATGCTGAGCAAGTGCAACATTGCTAAGCTCAACCCCAGCCCAATGAGACATTTTTTTTTTTTCCATAATTGCTCTCAGTGTCTTTTGCTAGCTCTCAGGAAGTGCAATGATTTTGAAATCTTTGGCACTACCAGAGCCCTTCCTTGCCAGGTCTTGGCAATGGTTTTATGAATTGGATGGAGAAACCCAGGCTAAGGCAAACCCCCCAGGTAAAACTGCTGCTTGCCTCCCCAGATAGTTTATGGACAGCCTTATATGATCATATTGAGCTTGTTGACTAGACAGAATTTTACATGTCTGCTTTCACCTTGCTAGATTACAGTAGAAACAGGCAACCCTGAACTCCATTAAAAATTAGATTTTTTTTTTTTTTTGGACGTTGCATCTAAACCCCACAACAGTTGCCTACTGATCTTGATTTCTTGCCAGTTGGGTATTTCAACAGTCAGTGTTCTACGCAAGAGGAGGTGTGTAGGTGAATTTTCCTGTCAGCAAGCACTCCCTGTCTCATATTTATGGATTTCTCTCCAAGTCCTAGTGGCAACCTTGTCGAGTTAAACAATAGAAACAGAGGGAACAACTTGAGTACAAGTCTGTCTACCCATCTGCATAAAGAATATACACGAGTTTGAAATGTTGAGAGACTCAGGAAGGAAAGAGGAGACTGCCTGAGACCAAGGGCCAAGTTGGCGACACTCTGTCCTTAACCACTCAGACCCCGCCCCCACTGCTTCCTACCACTGGAACCTTCCTTTAGACAAAAGTACAAAAGCCGTGTCACACAAAGCAGAATATGAGAAGATCTTTCAATGACTGTGTTCGTGCTGTGACTAGGAACTGCTCGGTAGGGCAAACGCTCTCAGGCCGGTGAGGGTGAGCTAACATTCTGCTATCATTGCTCCAAAGGTACAGAGTCGAAGCGGGTGTCAGTGACACAGGCAGGCTGGGTTACTTCAACGCCAGCCTCACTTAGGGAAACAAGAACTGTGGTATTTCTGTGTTTCCTTTTCCAACTAGACAGTGAATTCCTTACAGGAAAGGATGAGGTCCATTTGGCTTTGTATCTCTGGGTAGCCACTTAGTGCCTGGGATGTAAGAACACTGGAAACAGTTTGGTTTAGAATTACAGGACTTTCCAAACAGCCAGCTCCCTGTAAACAGAGGACACCAGGCATCCATTTTTCTTGGGTGCTTACAAAGATATGAGGGTTCTGTCTCCATTAGTGGGGTTGGTAGCAAGGGCTCCGTGTCTCAAAAGTCAGGGGACACGGAGTGCTGGGGGGAGAGGTATTGAGGCTGATGGGAGGTCGCAGGATGGATGGAGGGGTGGAGGGATTGGAGGGGGTAATCTTTTCCCTGGGCAGATGTGAGCGCACATCCACATGTCACTGAGAAAGCATCAAAACAAAAATGGTTCTACCAAAGTCTAGTTTGGTGAACCAATGAGTTTATTGGGATTACTTACAGAGCACGCGAGGGCAGCTGCCTCCCCAGAGCGCCCAGCCCCAGCATGAACACCGAGCTAGGGAAGCTATCTGGATGACCTGCAGGTCCCTCTGATGGAGAAAGTCTTCATTCCGGCACTACCTAGGCTGCTTTTATAGGCATGAAAGGGCCCTGTGGGTCCCACAATGTGTGAGCTTCTCAAGCCTTCTAAAGCCTTAGGAATTTCCTGAGCCTTCTTTACCTTCCTGGTCTTTGAAGCCTCTCTCCTCCTTCCAGGAGGGAATTCTTTGAAGGAGGTGAAAAAAAAATCCCCATGGAAGATGGTTTATGTTCGCTGGAACAAATGGCCATGGGCCGGAACAGTAGAAATCCACTATCTTCTAGTTCCAGAGTTCAGAGGAGTGAGAAGTAACTCCCTGGGATGCCGTGTAGATAGGAGGCATGCTGTGTTCCTTTAGGAGGCCCCAAGAGAGAAGCTTGCTGTCTTGTGCCCCCCTCCCCCGCCCCCTCCCCTGCCCCGCCGCCCTGCCCCGCCGCCGCCGCCCCTTTTAGAGGCCACCTGCATCTTTTGGCTCCTAGCTCTTTCATTCCTCTTCAAAGCCAGAACTTCAGATTTGGCCTTGACTTCTGACAGGCCCTGCCAACCTCCCCTCCCTTCTGAGAGCTCTACACAGTGGGCTTATCCTGACCCATCCAGATAATTGCCTGATTATCGCAGAAACTGAAATTCCACCTACAACTTTAATTACTCCCCCTTGATGAATAACTTACAAGGCCTGGGAGAAGGGCTTCCCACCATTTTGGGTGGGAAGCCTTTCCTTTACCCACCCACGAGGGAAGCTCCCAGTGGTCACGGGAGTATCGGGGCATCTTCCCTCCATATCAACACTGAAGGGAACTTGACCTCAGACAGTTTATGTGAATTCCAATTGTTGGCTCCACAGGAGAGGAAATTCCCCCCCCCCCCCGAGCCCTGGGCCATTTGTCACTGAACAGCAAGCGAGTCTGTTGGAAGTGTTGAGCCTTTACCCTTCCAGTTTGCTTTGCTGTCCTTGGGCCTCCAGTGCTCTCTCGTCTGGAGGGACAGTGCCACTCCATGGATTCAGAATGGATTTGATCCGTGCATAAGAGTTTATTGTTTGAACGAGAGCATGATCTTTTAGAACTGGGCCTTCTAAATGCCCATTTGGGGACACTGAACTTTAGTGATCAAGGGCTCCAAAAGTCTGAAATCCTGGAAGCTCCCCTTAGGAATTCTATGAAGAGGCACGGAGGCACCCGAAGAGTGCCCTTCCGACGCAAGGTTTCTGCTTAAGCAGCTGCGATGGATGTATGTCACCGTATGGTAACTCTATTGGATAAGCCTGGCACCTAGGAGAAAAAGTGGACTGTAGCCACTGGGCATTCACAGTGATGGAGCTGGTGACTCTGGAGTAGAGCCCAACTCCTAAGACAGGGTGGTCCAGTGGGCAGTGCAAGAAGTCTTCAGTCAAGGTCACGGCAAGAGGGGACGACGGCGGCGACTCAGGGAGACTTACTGCATGATCTTTTCACTTGGAAAGAGCAAACCATGATCTGGGGTCACAGATTCCCAAAGGAGATGTCCGGATCTTATTTAGAAAAGTTACCCTCCAAGTCAGCAATTAACTCTCTTAGCTACCCAGTCACCTAAAGATGGAAGCTGGCCAAGGCAGGGCCCAAGACCTTTATGCTAGGAAAGTAAATTCTTCAGGACTCTCTGAAATGAACCCAGTCTTTGAAGAGAGACGAGGCACTGAGGAGAGACCTTGGGGGCCACGGAGAAAGGCAGCCCCGGTTCCTGCATGAGGACGGTACATTGTCGAGTCACGGAAAAGTCACTTCGGCATAGTACTACAGAGCTTCCTTTCATCCCTAGCAACTGACAGGTGACAGAGGGGATCCTGAACCCCTCCCCCCAAAAGATGAGCAAAACTGACTCAAGGCACCTGCATTCAGGTGAGAGCCACTATCCGGGGCTAAAGTCTGGGGAAATCGGGGGTCACTTTTTTGTGTGTGTGTATAAAAATACTTCAAGTGTTTCACATAGTGTCCTCTAAAAAAGGGTAGAGAGACCTTTGGAGGAAGATGTGCGTGCAAGAACTTTGGGAGAAGATGCTGAAGGAACGGAAATTGAGAGTTCTAGATTCTTGTAGTAGTGCATGTAGGGGATGAGAGAGAAAGGATGATTGGTGATGAGGGTGACAACGACAACGATGATGACGACGACGACGACGATGATGATGATTATCATGATGGGTGAGTGAACAGAGAGGTTTCATGGGATAGAGGTAGAAAACTTGGCCACCAGTTTCCTGAGGAGAGACCCATTATAGATAGATGAAGAATAATCTTTGGAGGCAAGCCAGCCTAAGGGGTGTTGCTTTTGGAAATGACTCCTACGTGGACAGTAACGACCGACAGTGGTCCTACCCCAAAAAGGCATGCCAAACCCTCGCTGGCCCTGGGTAGAAGAGAGAGACCTTAAGTAAGATTCTTTTCCTCCAGAACCCACAGTTGTGGCTCAGAGGCAGGGCCTGCTAGGAAGAGCGGGTTAAGCACAGCTGTAGCTGCCCCCGAGGTGCCTGGCTCCTTCCTTCCATAGGTGTCTCCCAGGAGGCCCCACAGGTGAGTGGGCTCACGGGCCATGCAAGGTGAAATCAGGAAGGGAGGGACGTGCACTGGGGCACAGGATGTGTGCGACCCTGCAAGCCATATGGGCTCCAAGGCCCTCTGCATCTTTCTCAGCTTCTGGGCAGCAGCTGTCCGGTACATTCCTGGGTGCTGGGTTCTGACCCAGTGAGGTCCTGGACTGAGAAGGCTGAATGTGATTTTCTTTTAGGAATCTGACTAAGCTAGAAAGGTCAAAATGACCCACGACGGCTCCCTCCTCTTCCCTGGCGGCCGCTGGCAGCTTCTGAGATGTACAGACCCGATGATTAAGAAAGCTTGCCAAAAATGCAGACAGGAAGCAGGAGTTAAGAGGAAAGGTGGGTTTTGTTTGTTTGTTTGTTTTGAGGGGCAGAGCGCCCTCTAAGCTCCCTGTCCTGGTGGATGACATCGGAGGTGTCTTGGAGAAACCATTCAAGGAATCCAAATGTCCGAGGAACTGGGGAAGGAGAAGTTCCCACAGGACTGAGGAGCCCATCTCCGCCAGAAGCAGTCTGTGGGTTGCAGAGACCTTGATGACCAAGGTGTCTGAGTGTAGGATAAAAATTGGGCCTTTAAGGCTGATGATGTCATATGTCTTTCTTAGTTTCTCTCTGTCTTGTCTGAGACAGGGTCTTTCACTGATCTAGAACTACACTGACTGGCTAGTCTGCGGGGCCAGCGAACATCTGGGATCTTCCGTCTCCATCTCCCAGTGCTGGGATCACAGGCACATGCCACCACATCTGGCTCTTTAAATTTCATTTTCAATGAATAAATTGAACCTGGGTGCTGCAGATCTAAACTCAGGTCATGCTTGCACTGCAAGCACTTTACCTACTGAATAGTCAGTCTCTCTAACCCAAAGATTTGAAAGTCCTGCAGACTCTAGTAGGAAGAATAAAAAAACAAACAAACAAACAAACAAACAAACAAAACACAACAACAACAAAAAACCCAAAATCATACTTAGAGCCAGGGGTTTCAGCAAGTGGGAGAATCTTGGCTGAAAAATGCCAACGCTCAGCACTGCCCACTATCCAGTTACTGGAAGCCAAGGATGTAAGGGAGAATTGAATCCATCTGTCTTAGTCAGCTCCAGCTGCTGTTCGGATACTATTGACTGAGCCACTTATAAACAATGAGACATTATAGTTCTGGAGGGGGGAAGTCTGAGATGAGGCGCCAGCACGATGTCCCGTAAAAGCTCTGCCCACATGACCTAACTACCTCCCAGAAGACCCCACCTCCAAAAGCCATCCCTTTGAGCCTAAAGGTACAACACAGGGATTTGGGAGCAACGCATTTAGCCCATATCATTATTTCTAGAATCAGTTTGACACCACTAGTTAGAGTTCTTTTTTGTTGTTGTTTGTTTGTTTGTTTTTTGTTTTTTGTTTTGGTTTTTTTTCGAGACAGGGTTTCTCTGTGTAGTCCTGGCTGTCCTGGAACTCACTCTGAGTTCTACTTTTTGTTTGTCTTTAGCTTTAATTTTATGTGTATGAGTGTTTTGCCTTCGTATATGTGTATCACACTCGTGTCTGGGGTCCTCAGAGGTTAGAAGAGAGAGTTGGGTACCCTGAAATTGGAGTTAGAGGTGGTTGTGAGGTACCATGTGGGCACTGAGAATTGAACCTGGGTCCTCTTCAAGAACAAATATTCTCAGCTGCTGAGCCATCTCTCCTGCCCCAGGTTTCCGGGGTTCTTTTTTTTTTTTTTTTTTTTAATGATTTATTTTTAATGTGTATGAACATGTACTTCTTTGTGTGTTGGTGTCCGTGGATGCCAGAAGAGGGAGTGGGAGTCAAAGGCAGTTGTGAAGACACATGATGTGGGTGCTGGGAACGGAACCTGCGCCCTTTGTGAAGCAGTAAGTCAGTCCTCATCACCAACCGCTGCGCTGTCTCTGGAGCCCCAGATGTCTGTGTTTTTTTTTTTCTTTTAAAAGTTTGAGATTATAATTACAACATTTCTTCCTTTCTTCCCTCCAAACTGTTCCACACACCCCTCCCCACTCTGCTTCAAATTCATGGTTTCTTTGTTTTTGCATGTGCACGTGTATGTATAGACATGCATATTCCTAGCTAGAACCTGCTCAGTTCCTACAACATTTCTTGTATGTATGTATTCAGGCGTTATTTTTAAACTGTAGAAGTTTGATGACAGCCAAGTGACTATTTAAAATGTGATAGAGCAAGGTGATTTAAAAAGGACCCTCATGTGTCTGCTTGACTGGCCTTCTCAACCTGTGGGTCTTGACCCCCTTTACAGGGCTTGCCTAAAACCATCAGGTAAAAAAGCAAAACGAAACACATTTCTGATGGTCTTAGGAACTGAAACATTGAACGTCTGTATCCAGGTGGGTCTTTCCACATGCAGATATACCCACAGACTCATAATTAGCATGACAACATCATAGCGTCAATCTCATCAAAGAATCCAGAACAAATACAGGTGTTATGTGATGGTCTTGGCACCATAATGTGCTTATATGAACCAGTCACATATGAAGAGAGCAGCTACTGTGCTGATAGCAGTTTTGGAGGTAAAATGACACTATGTGAATTATACATGTAATAAATGGGTAAATGTAAAACCATGTACTATAAAATCAACTGCGAAAAAAAATCATGAGAACTTAATCTGAAAGCTGATAGGTCCTGTGTTTGAGATGGGGTTTCTCTCTGTAGCCTTGGCTGCCTTGGAACTCACTCTGTAGACCAGGCTATCTTCAAACTCAGAGATCCTCCTGCCTCTGCCTCCCAAGTGCTAGGATTAAAGGTGTGCACCAAAATCGCTTGGCTTTATTCTGTGGTTGATGTGAATACTGCCCCTGTGTGATAGTAACAGGTGTGTAAAAAAAAAGCTGCAGAGAATGGTAAACCATAGGGAACTTTAATAAACTGGATTGATTGAACTATGCATGTACTATCAACATATATGTGAACATAAGTATATGCATATGAACTATGTATCTTTTGTAGTATTAAAACTATTATATACTACTTTCATTATAAAACCATCCCATGACAATAGAGTGCAGAGAAGAACATTAAGAAGAGAAAGCACAGTGAGGATCTTTACAGTGTGGCTTTACCTCAATAACTGTAGCAGAAATTTTGAGAAACTGAAATGCGTTATTGGTTGGGAAGTTTATCAGCCAAATCTATGAAGCCAAGCAAACCAAAATGTCCTTTTTGATAACAAACATCTGGGCTTTTGCTGGCAAGGACGCGAACGATTTTAGAAGCAAAGCTGATGGCCTCAAGAACATCAGCCTTGACACTGGTGGCCAGGGCCACTGATGACACATAACGGCCTTTGACGCTTCACGTTTGGTGGCACTCAGAGTCACCAGAGCAGAAACCTCATGCCGCTGCTAATGAGGTACTGTTACCAGCAGCCAAAGACATTGTTAGATTCATAAGTTTCCTTCTCTGAGGACTATCCGCAGAAGAAAAGATGGCTTTCCTGTTGATAGCCATGATCCGGCAATCTAGGAAATTCAGTCTGCCCCACCTCCAGGATTCAGTATCTGGCTTGATAAGTCTACAGACGTTGCATACGGTTCAGTTAATGGTTTATGTGATAGCAACTTTCTGAAGATGCTTCCTTTTTGCAAACCTCTGGAGAAGACAGCTACTGCTTGTGATGTATTTGACACAGTTGGCTCACTTCTGAAAGAGCATTAACATCTCTTGGGAAAACATCTTTGTGGTGTTCGTATGATGCTCCAGTTGTGTTAGGATGGTGATCTGGATTTCCGTGTCTGGAACTGGACGGAGTCACCCAGCATCGTCAGAACTCACCGTGTGATTCCTCAGCAAAGGTTAGCAATGGAGACGCTGCCACAAGAGTTACAAGAAGTAGTGAACAGTGTCACGGGTGCTGTCAGGGCTGTGAAGGGGAAGCGCAGTTGGCCGTTTCCACAAGGGAGCAGTGAGGTGGGCGTGACAGAGAAAGTTCTGCTGGTTCACGCTGGAGTGAGGCGGTTGTTGAGAGGAAGTCTTAAAGCTCAATGTTTTAAAGTAGGAAGCAAGATTGAAGTTCAAAAGCCTTTTTTGGTGAATTGTGAATTTCACAACTTCAATAAATTGTGAATTAAAAGTGAATTGCAGAAAATAGCTTACTGTGTCGATACTTTTCTCGAATGAGTTAAATTCATTGCTGCAAAGACCAAAAGTGACATGCCTCTGAAAAGATTGATCTTTCCCAATGGAACTTCAGCTTTGGGAAAACGAAATGGGTCAAAAATAAAGTTTACATGGTGCCTACTTGCTTTCTTTGAGGATCATGAAATTGACCCAGACCAAAGGATTATGATGATAAGAACATGCAGACGGAATTTCACCGAATTTTCTAAATCTCCCTGACAGCCCATTTGCACTTGCCAGAAGCCCACTCATGACAGTCAAAGCTGAAGATGATGCCCCGGAGACAGCCCAGGAGGAATTCAGGAACAGCGATGCAGGTGAGATGTCTCTCTCCAAAGCCAGTTACACAATTCTGGATCGAGTATTTGCAGTCACGTGCTATTGACTGTGCTGCACAATCTTCTTCCGTTTCCAACAACAGATCTTTGCGAAATAGGGTTTTCCCACTTGTTGGTTATCAAGTCTAAATACAGAGGTAGACTTGTTGTGGAAGATGCTCTTGCAAAGACTGCCTTGAGACTTTCTGATGTGGTGAGAAAGAAGCAATCTCCACCCTCACACCAATGCTGGCTTTTTATGCATACTGTTTCAAAATGTAGCAATGTAGCATTGTTGTATTTGTTACCCACGCTACACAATGCTTCAAGACAAAATTCCATTTATTTGTAATTAGAAATAGTTTATAATATATAATTACATATTGTTTGGGGATTAATCATGATGGTTTAATTATGTTCAATTTGTAATAATAAAAGTACATCGTGCACATCAGATATTTACATTACAATTCATAACTGTAGCAAAATCCCAGTTCTGAAGTAGCAAAAAAAATTTTTTTTTATAGTTGGGGGTCATCACAACATGAGGGACCGACTGTACTAAAGGGTCGCAGCGTTGGGAAGGTGGAGAACTAGTCCTGGATCAGTTTCAACCTGACTTGTAGAGCTCAGTCTTATGGCCATCAGTATTGACCAGTACGACCTGAAATCTATGAATTTGCTTTTAAAACGCAGCTTTGGAGCCTAGGTTTTTGAGAGGTGTCGAATGGGTAGTGTTGTACACAGTGAGGAGGCAGGCCCATTGCTGGGGTTTGAGAATTTCATGTTTAAGTATGAATGTAGGCTGGTTCTTTGGCCTCGATTTCCTCATTTGCAAACAATTCTTACTTTTAATTTTCAAACAAAGCTATTAAAAACCAACATAGTGTGGAGTGATGAAGACCGAGTTAATAGATAAAATATGTAAAACAGTATCTGGCATGCACTGAGTACTCATGAGCTGGTCAGGATTCTAGTTTCTGTTCTTGTAATCATGATGTTATCAGCAGAGGGTCTTACCATCATGTTCTGTGGGGGGGGGAGGGGTGTCACCAAGCAGAATGGAAGTTCTCTGTATTGTTTTTTAGTGGGGGTTGCTATGGGATTCTTCTGGCCAACAACTGGAAAAGATGTACCCCATATCTGGTGCTCATCTTTTTATTGGATAGCCTGTGGTGTCTGAAAGAGGTATTGCCCCCTCCCAACTTATAAGGTAACTTCATTTCAACATTTTTTGTTTTTTGTTTTTGTTTATATATTTTGTGTTTGTACATATATATGTACACACACACACACACACACACACACACGTTTGAGCATGTCTATTGCTGTTGTCCCGGCTCAGCTCATGTTCAGGCAGTCATGTTGCTGAGGCTGTGGGTGTAGCTTCTGGCATTCCTAGGAGACAATGTCACACTGAGCTCCCTGTCCCTCTGGCTCTTACAGTGGTTCTGTCCCCTCTTCTGCCATGTTCCTTGAACTTTAATTTCGGGAGTTTTGTTGATGTATCCACTGGGCCTGGGCTCCATGACTTTGCATTTTGATTGGTTGTGGTTTCCCGTAATGGTCTCCATTTGATTCTCTGTCTATCTCTTTGTCTCTATCTCTCTGTCTCTCTGTCTCTGTGTCTCTGTGTCTCTGTCTTTGTCTCTGTGTCTGTCTCTGTGTCTCTGTCTCTCTGTCTCTCTCTCTGTCTCTCTGTGGTGTTTATTATTAGGCAGCTTCTACAGCGTTGGGCTTCCGGATGTGTGTCTCAGCGGTCTCAAGCGTCGGCTGGTTCTCCTTTTCCATGCGGCCGCATCCTCTGTTCTGCACTCCCACCCTTACCACGAACACAATCCCGCTCCACTCCTCCTCGATGCTGCCTGCCTGCCTTCTATGCTCCTCTCCCTAGGGGCCTCCTATCCCACGGCTCCTGCTTTACTTTAAAATGCAGTTAATCAATACAGGCTTTATCATATGTTTATTTAAAATTCAGTTTTTCTTTCCTGAAAGTGCACCCAGGAACATAATGGCCTGTGTTGAAGATGGATGATTACGGGAAGATGTTAAAAAGAGAGCACGAGGGAGCTCGAGGGAGCACAGGGGAGCTCGGGGGAGCACAGGGGAGCACGAGGGAGCACGAGGGAATGGACCCCTCCAGGGTCTTTGACCTGTGCCTGGCACCAATCCCTGGTCTCTCCCCTTCCCAGTGGGATGGGCTCAGCAAATGCCTGATGTGTTAGAACATTTGCCAAGTTAACTGTGGATATTTCTAGGTCCAGAGCCTGCGAAGCGCGACTGGGAAGGAGCCACAGTAGAGAGTCCACAGTGTCTTTTCGCTGGTACTCTAGTTTTCTCCCGAGGTGGGGAAGTGACATTAAAGAACCGAAATTAGAACAAAGTACAGCGATGCACATATGTGAAATACCACAGGGAAACCCATTACTTTGCACTCTGGCCTCCACACTAAGAAAAATACAGTAATGGAATAAAACGATGCAAGCTGAACTGAACTGTCTTCTGCGTTCCCAGTCTCCTCTGCCTCCTGTCCTCTCCTGGGACCCCTGCAGAGTGGTGAGAACCCGCGGAAGGCCTCCATCTCACCTGTGGGCTCGGCCTTCCTAGCCAGCCGCAGCGTTAGTTCCAGCCCAAACACCTAATGCCTGCTGAAGTGGGAATAAGAACGGTTGGGGCCGTCTTAGTGGATGTTCTCTCCAGTCAGGGGGATAGCATGTGTACAAATGTTTTGAAAGGAAAGCGTGAAGAGTGGCAATTGGCCTCCATGACAAATAGCACTATAAGTGTCAGAGACTCTAAATGGTACTGTTTCCACGGACAAAGCTTGGTTACATTTAAAAAATTTTACCAGGCCAATGCGGCTATTCTTCAGGCATTGCTATAACAGAGTCTTTTTTCCTTTTTTTCTTTTTTTTTCCGAGACAGGGTTTCTCTGTGTAGCCCTGGCTGTCCTGGAACTCACTTTGTAGACCAGGCTGGCCCCGAACTCAGAAATCTGCCTGCCTCTGCCTTCCAAGTGCTGGGATTAAAGGCATGTGCCACCACCGCCTGGCCAGAGTCTTTAATTTGTTTATAAAGATTTTCCCCCCAGGCTGTCCATACATAGCTCAAGATAGCCTCAGATCCTTGATCGGCTTGCTTTGGCTTCCCGAGTGGTAGGACTGCAGACACGCTGATTGTTCTCAGCCAGTATTTCAATGTGTCTACAGGTAGACACGCCCTGCGTCTCCTCCTGAGATAGGCAGGGTAGGGAAGTGAGTGGTTTTCCAATCTCACTTCGCAACAGATCTCAGTTGGCTATGAATCCCCCTTCTCTGCTTACCCACAGCTCTAAGCTGATCCTTTGGGTAGGATGGAGATTCAACTCTGGAGCCTTTGATGACTAAAGGGCAGGATGATTCCAGGGCCTTGGTCAGATCCTAAGTTCAGTCTATCATAGGGTCTCTACCCAAGGTCATGGCAACTGGGATGGCATGTTTCTAGCAACCCCCAGACCCCCAGTTGCTATGGAGAGAGACCAAGGAAAGGACCTGGATTGTGCTTTCACACCCTGTCCTCCCAAGAGCAAGGGGCCAACAGAGAAGGTATGGAAGTAGAGGAGAGCCTGGCTTGTTTTAAAGAATAGAAGAAAGGCAAATAAAGTGGTCATAGGAGGCTGATGGAGGGCAGGAGCTGGGTGGGAGAGGGGCTGGAAAGAAAACGGGGGAGGGATCAGGTGTGGGGAGAGATGGCCACACGCTATGAGAACCAACAAATCTGCAGCTGGCAGGTGGTGGGGGCGATGGGGGATGGGAAGCATCTCCAGGGCATGTTGGAGACCTGGGGTAGGGGAGAATCAATGGGGCTGACCTTAGCGGAGACAGCAGTGGGGATCCGGAACCTCAGGAGGCCACCTCCTGGGGAGGAGGACTTATGGGACATATGGTGAGGGGGGAACTGGGAAAGGGGAAAGCATTCGGAATGTAAACAAAGAATATAGAAAAAAAAAAAGAGGCCACCTCCTGTAGCCAGGCAGGGACCCCAGCGGAGCAATAAGGACACCAACCCACCCACAAAAAACTCTCCACCCCAAATTTATCCTGCCTACAAGAAATGCAGGGTTGGGAGATGAAGCAGAGACTGAGGGAATGGCCCGCCAATAAGGGGCCCAACTAGACACCCATCCCATGGGCAAGCAACAGTCCCTGACATTACTGATACCGCTATGCTTGCAGACAGGAGTCTAGCATGGCTGTCCTCTGAGAGGCTCCACCCAGCAGCTGACTCAGACAGATGCAGAAATCCACAGCCAATGAATGGATGGAGTTTGGGGACTCTTTTATGGAAGAGTTGGGGTGAGGGGGAGGTGAGGATTGAGGGCCTGGAAGGGGATAGGAACTCCACAAGAAGACCAATAGAGTCAACTAACCTGGACCCTTGGGGCCTCTCAGAGACTGGACCACCAACCAAAGAGCATACAGAGGTTGGACCTAGCTGCCCCCTATTGCGTGTACCTGGGATAGCTCTCAGCCCGACCCTACCTGCTGTGTGTGTGTGTGTGTGGGGGGGGGTGTTGGGGTCGAGTTGGTTGCAGAGTCAATGACACAGACAGACTCCGGGGGCAGGTGAGAAATGCCGCAGCAAGCTCATCTGAGCACTGCTGCAAGCTCCTTTAATACCTTCTACTTTTGCCCCCATTGGTCCCACGAAAATATTCTAAATGTCAGTTCCTGATTGGCTGGCATTATTTGCACCAGCAATCCTTGCTCTCTCAGGCAGTTAGGTCCTCCTACAGGAGATGCTTCTGCAGCTGCACAGCCCCCAACATTTAGTAGGGGCTGCTCGCTGTTCCCCCTACAGCTCCGCCTCCTGCCCTGAGCGTGGCGCGCATGCGTAGCAGAAGTGCCGCTTGGTCTTCCTGTGGGTCCAGAACAACTTTAGCGAGACTATCCCTAAAGTTGTTGCTTGTCTGTGGGATCCTCTCCCCTAACTTGGCTGTCTTGTCTGGCCTCAGCGGGAGAGGAAAGAAGCACCTAGTCCTGCAGGACTTGATGTATCAGGGTGGGGGTGGGGGACATCCAGAGAAGGCATTAGTTACTTTCTTTGTGACAAAAAGCCTGGTGAAAAAAGAAGAAAGGCTCTTTTTCATTCAGTCTGAGGTTGTAGTCCATTGCGGCAAGACCAAGTAGCAGCTGCTCACATTTTGTCCACAGTCAGGACACAGATGATCGTTCAGGGTTTCAGTTACTATGTTACTAACCCGACAGACAGCTTAAGGGAGAAAGGGGTCCATTCCACTTGAATTTCAAGGATACAGGTGATTATGACCGGGAAGTCCTGGGTCCAGGAGCTCGAGGCCGGTGGCTAGCTTCCTCTTCTTGATGAAACCCAGGGCCCAAGTCCGTGAACAGTGAGTGCTACTCTCCTTTATTCAGTTAGGCTTCTCACCTAAGTCAACCCGTTAAGATATTCTCTCATAGCATGTGCAGAGGTTGGTCTTGTAGGTGTTAGAGAATCCTGTCCTGCTTATAATAGTGTAAACTTAGCTAGATTCCTCCCTTTCACCCAGGCCTGGATCCCCACCCAGGGAACGGTGTTGTTTGCTTTCAGGGTGTGTCCCCTCTCATCAGTTGCCTTTATTTAATGCCCCCCCCCAAACACACCCAGAGACCCATCTCTCTGACGACCTTAGATCTCATCAAGTTGGTAATATCAACCACCATAGGAAGCAGTCTTGCCTCTTTTTATTTTTATGTGATGTGCTTTGGTGTTTTTGTCTAGGTAATGCCTATGAGGGTGTCGGAGGCCCTGGGACTGGAGTTGCAGACACTTGTGAGTTGCCATGTGGGAGCTGGGAATTAGACTCGGGTCCTCTGGAAGAACAGCTAGCATTCTTTTCTTTTCCCAACAGAGTATTTTTATTGCTTCTTCGGGAATTTTACACAACGCACCCCGATCATACTCACTTCCCAGGCTTCCCAGGCCCACCTCGCCCTTGTAACACCCCCCCCATCCCCAAATCCACAAGCTCAGTTTATGTTGCCCGTATTCTCACTGGGGCGTGGTCAAACTCCCAGTGGCCAAGCCCTTAAAGAAAGTGAATTCTTTCCCATCCTCACTCTCGCCAGAGCCATCAGTTGTGGAGAGCCACCCTTCGGCCCCCGATCACGCTCTTTAAAGAGTTGTCTTAATGCAGCCGGTGCTCCTAACCACTGAGCCCTCTCTTCAGCTCCCCATCTTAGGTTTTTGTGTGATCCCTCCATCTCCCTCTTCCCTTACTTCCGTCCGACCAAACCCACCCATATATCCTCCCTTGCCCTCTTTCCATTTCACGACCTTTCCATTTAATTTTAGTTTCATTGTTATGTATGTGCATATATACATATTTCTGAATGTAACCTGCTCACGCAGTTCTTATCCAAGATAAGGAGATCAGGATAAGCTCTTTATGACTTTTAAGTTTTTACGGAGTCACACAGAGCTGTCCAGGCACACACTGCCTTGACTATAAGTAAGAGGCAGCCCCAGGTCGGTCAGGAAGGTTATAAAGGCAAAACCTACAAACTGGGTGCTTCCCACAGGCGCTGTTGAGGTAGCCGTTGGCAAGCAGGACAGGATAAAGACTTTTTACAAAAATGGGGCGCAGCTGTGTTGCCATGGTACCACTGTCCGCTGAGGGAGGGGAGCCGAAAGCCTCAGGGTTACAGGAGCAGAACAATGACAGGTGACTTAAGGTCCCATGAGTGCTCTGCATGCTCCAGGGTCAGCCAGCGGCAGCCTTAGCCCGGGGGAGGTCAGGAACTAGCAAACGTTTTGCCTCACTCCGTACATTATAACATTCTTCTCAGCGGTTCATGGAACCGTCTCTAAAACAGACCATATCTCAAGTCACAAATCAAGATGTACTGAGTACAAAGTAACTGAATCTCTTGTATCTTCTCAGCTCATAGTGCAACAGAACGAGGAATCGATATCAAGAACAACAATAGAAACTACACAGCACACGAAGACTGAGCAGTACATTTTTAATGATCACTCACTGAGGCAATCAGGGAGGAAATTAAGAATTTCTAGAGTCTAATGAAAAGGAACACAGCTTTCTCGAGTCCTTGGGATACAGCTAAGGCTTATCCTAAGGGTTTATAGCTGTGGGTGGTATAACAACATCAGTGCAGTTACATCAGATGTTATGACATAAGTAGATGTGCTATAATTGGAAGGATTTGACATCATCAATGTAAGTGTATGAGGTCACAATTGGAAGGGTATTACATCATCATTGGAGTGATATAACATAATTTGATTACTCAGACATCAAAATTGGCAGGATATGAAATCATTATTGAGTAGAAGTGGCATCATCAGTGAAACTAAATGAGACCAGAATTGGAAGTTTATGACTTCATCAATGGAATTACAAAATGTCAAAATCAAATGACTATGACATCACAATTGGAAGGTTATAATATAACAATTGGAAGGATATGATATCAATGTAAATATCTCAGATCATAATTGGAAGGGTATGAAAGCATAAACAGAATAACATGATATCATAGTCATCTGACTATTGTCTTAGGGTTTTATTGCTGTCAAGAGACACTACGACCAAGGCAACTCTTATAAAGGGAAACATTTCATTGAGGTAGACTTACAGCTTCAGAGGTTTAGTCCATTATTATGGTAGGAAATACAGCAGCTTGCAGGAAGACATGGTGCTGGAGAAGGAGCAGAGAGTTCCAGATCTTGATCTGTAGGCAGCAGAAGTGGGGGGCCATATGCACTACACTGAAACCCCTAAGCTCACCTACACAGTGACACACTTACTCCAACAGGGCCATGCCTCCTAATAGTACCACTTCCTATGGGGGCCATACCTATTCACTGTGTAGCCCTGGCTGTCCTGGAACTCACTCTGTAGACCAGGCTGGCCTCCAACTCAGAAATCTGCCTGCCTCTGCCTCCCAAGTGCTGGGATTAAAGGCGTGCGCCACCACTGCCTGGCCGGCCATACCTATTCAAATCACCACATTCCACTCCCTAGACCCCACAGGGTTGTAGCCATAACACAATGCAAAATGCATTCAGTCCCAACTTCAAAAGTCCTCATTGTCTATAACAGTCTCAAATTTGCTTAAAAGTCTATATAGTTCAAAGTCTCTTCTGAGACCTTGCAAACTCTTTTAACTGTACTCCCCTGTAAAATCAAAATGAACGCATATGCATTACTGCTCCAAAAGGGACCATAGTGAGGAAATAATGGACCAAAGCAAGACCAAAAGTCAGGTGGGAAAGCTTGAAGCTCTGCATCTCCACGTCTGGCATCAAAATGCTCTACAGATCTCCATCTCCTTTCAGCTTTGTTGAGCACAACACACTTCTTTCTCTTGGGCCATTTCCACTCCTGTTATCAGCGTTCCTTGGCAGGTATTCATGGCTCTGGGCCTCCATGCAGGGACACCCCTGCAGCATGCCTAGCGTCAGCAGCTTTCTTTAGTTGTGGAGGTTGGATTACCCCTTTCTTCTATCCTCGACTCTAAAGGCAGAACCACGTGGACAAAGCTGCCAGGTTCTGTGGCTTGCTGCAGGTGGAACATGGCCTCTCGTTCAATTACAGTTTCGCCAGCTTTCTGTCCTGACCCTTGCTCTGGAGACCAGGCTGACCTTGAGCTCGGAGATCAGCATGCCTCCATCTCCTGCGTGCTGGGATTAAAGGCTTGTCCCACCACAGCTGGACCTGAACCATTCGTTGATCCTTTTTCACAGGATGGAAGCTTAGATAGGTGGGATCTTGCCCTGAGGTCACCACTCTCTTAATTTCATTTGATATCTTTAGTTGATTTTATCTCCTCAAACACAGGCTTTAGCTGCATTCCACTTCCTGATACCCTTTTAATCCTTGAGCCATATACTTTGTATTTTTTCCTGCTCAGCTTGCTCCTTCCCATCAAAATGCTTCTGTAAGAGTGAACATTAGTTACCACATGACAGAGTCTATACTAGGCTATTTTGAGTTTTCCTTTGCCAGTGCAGTTAATCCAAAACTTCAGCCCCAGGCAAACGCTTCAGATAAGGGCAAAAAACAGCCAAATTATTTGCCAAAATATCACAAGAACAGTGTCTAGGCCACATACTAACATTTTTCTCCTCTGAAACCTCTTGAGTCAGGTCCCCAGAGCCCAAATCACCCTCAGCACCACTGTCTTCCTTCCATGTGTGTGGCCCATTAAACAATTCTTAAAGCATCCCACTGCTTTCCTATCCGAAACTCCCCAAATCCACATTCTTCCAAACAAAAGCATAATCAGGCCTATCTCAGCAGTACCTCAGTTCCTGGCACTAACTTCTTTCTTAGCTAGGGTTTTACTGCAGTGAAGAGACAGCATGGCCAGGGCAATTCTTTTTCTAGTTTGAAGAAGGTTTATTGAGAGCGGGCTACTGTTGGTGGGAAGTAGCCTTGAGGCAGAAGTTCAGCTGGTGCTCTCTCTGCTTCTCAGCCAGCAGGCGTCTGGTTCCTGAGTCTTCATTGGTAGAATCGAATGATTAAGATTTTACTTACTGTCTAACAACAGTAAGAAGTTTATCAACAGGCAATGGCTAAAATTAATTTAAAATCAAATGTGTAATGAATGCAGAGCTCACCTGTGTTTTATTGTAAGTTCCCTGAAGCCTTTTTTTTTTTTTTACACAAACAGGCATGCTTTACATGGTGCATGCTGTCATACCATGTAACACCAACCAATCATCACTGCAAGTACACCTCAGCTCCCATAAGAGAATACTGATTTATGAACAGCAGTGTTCCTAGTGGACATATGGTATTTTGCTTTAATAAAAGCACATTTTTTCTTTTTTCTTAACTTGAAATTTTTATTATATTCAACACAATATATATTTTTATACCAATCATAAAAATGATGGACATGTTGTTAAATGAACATAAAAAGATAAAGTCTTTTTGTTTGTTCATTTTCTTTTTAGTAGAGCTAAAAATCTTGGCTCTCACAGTGGTACAAACCCAAAATAAGAACAATTTTTAGACATAGGAGTTCATTGTAATAAGGGTGTACTTCAATGTCCCTCACATCACCAAAGGATTTTACCTCCATAGTAGCTAAGCTAAGAGTTGACAGTTCTGCTGCGTCAAGGAATGAATTATAGGCACAATTATTTGGATACAGATTTTCTGCTATGGTCAAAGCTATCTGACTTGAGTGATTGTCATTATTCTCAGCCCACAGGGAACAGGTTACATTCATTTAAGAAATGGGGTGTGTATTAAGATGATCTCTCCAGAAAGTCATTCATCAACTGTTTCAACAAACAACGGTTCTGCTTGGAGGGTTGTCACAGACATTAGGTGAGGGTAATATTCTGGTTAATTTAGTGTGATGATTTTGAAAAGCATTCATCTCAGGAAAAGAATAACTTTTAAAGTCATCTTCTTTCTTCAAATTGATACAATAATTATAAATATCAAGCAAAGCAGGCAGTCTCACTCTTTGTTGTTCTCTTACAGGCCACCTCCCGAATTAATTATTTATATTTCTTTTGGCTGTATAAATAATTTTGAAATGTGTAAAACCATAGTATAGTGTAAAAACATCAAATAAACAATCTTACTAATAGAGAGGCTGAGATAGGAGAAGCATGGTTTCAAGACCATTATGTGGTACACAGCAAGACACTGTCACGTACAAGCAAGCAGAAAGTGTGTATGGATTATACAATATTGTACATATTTATCCAATTACCAAATTAGACTACTGGGTGACAGCCAACAAATTTCTACTTCCCCATATTTTTGAATTTCAGTCGATTAGGATATGTTTCCCCCCCCCCCCCAGAGACAGGGTTTCTCTGTGTAACCCTGGCTGTCCTGGAACTCACTCTGTAGACCAGGCTGGCCTTGAACTCAGAAATCCACCTGCCTCTGCCTCCCAAATGCTGGGATTAAAGGTGTGCACCACCACTGCCCAGCTTAGGATATGTTGGTAATATTAATTTTCATATTAAGAGATATTAAGGAAAATTGATTGTTACTTCCTGTTATTTTTGTTGTTAGAGATGGAATTATGTTTGTGTGGGTTTGCTGAAAGATTACTTTCTTGCTTTTTCTAGGGTGTAGTTTCCTTCCTTGTGTTAGTGTTTTCCATCTATTATCCTTTGTAGGACTGGATTTGTGGAGAGATATTGTGTAAGTTTGGTTTTGTCATGGAATATCTTGGTTTTTCCATCTATGGTAATTGAGAGTTTTGCTGGGTATAGTAGTCTGGGCTGGCATTTATGTTTTCGTAGGGTCTGTGTGACATGTGCCCAGGATCTTCTAGCTTTCATAGTCTCTGGTGAGAAGTTTGTTGTAATTCTGATAGGCCTGCCTTTACATATTACTTGACCTTTTTTTCCTTTACTGCTTTTAATATTCTTTCTTTGTTTAGTGCATTTTGTGTTTTGATTATTGTGACGGGAGGAATTTCTTTTTTGGTCCAGTCTATTTGGAGTTCTGTAGACTTCTTGTATGTTTATGGGCATCTCTTTAGGTTAGGGAAGTTTTCTTCTATAATTTTGTTGATATTTACTGGCCCTTTAAGCTGGGAATCTTCACTCACTTATTATCTTTAGGTTTGGTCTTCTCATTGTGTCTTGGATTTCCTGGATGTCTTGGGTTAGGAGCATTTTTCTTTTTGTGGTTTTTTTGACTGTTGTGTCAGTGTTTTCTATGGTATCTTCTGCACCTGAGATTCTCTCTTCTATCTCTTATATTCTGTCGATGATGCTTGCGTCTATGACTCCTGATCTCTTTCCTAGGTTTTCTAGCTCCAGGGTCGTCTCACTTTGTTATTTCTTTATTGTTTCTAGTTCCATTTTTAGATCTTGGATGGTTTTGTTCATTTCCTTCACCTGTTTGATTGTGTTTTCCTGTGATTTTTAAAGGATTTTTTTTTTTTTTTTTTTTTTTTTTTTGGTTTTTCGAGACAGGGTTTCTCTGTGTGTAGTCCTGGCTATCCTGGAACTCACTCTGTAGACCAGGCTGGCCTTGAACTCAGAAATCCGCCTGCCTCTGCCTCCCAAGTGCTGGGATTAAAGGCGTGCGCCACCACGCCCGGTTTTTAAAGGATTTTTGTTTCCTCTTTAAGGACTTCTAGCTGTTTACCTGTGTTCTCCTATAGTTCTTTAAGGAAGTTATTTATGTCTTTTGTAAAGTAAACAAAGAATATAGAAAATAAATAAAAAAGTCATCTATCATCATCATGAGAAGTGATTTTAGATCTGAATCTTGCTTTTTCTGGTGTGATGGTGTTATCAGGACTTGCTATGGTGGAAGAACTGGGTTCTGATGATGCCACGTAACCTTTGTTTCTGTTGCATATGTTCTTATGCTTGCCTCCCGCCATCTGGTTATGTCTAGTGTTACCTGCCCTCATTATATCTGACTGGAGCCTGTCCTACCTGTGATCCTGTTTGTGTCAGAACTATTCAGAGTCAAGCTGCTCTGTGATCCTATGATTCTGTGATTCTGTGATCCTGAGATCCTGGGTGTGTTCAAGCTTCTGGGAGTCAAGCTGCCTCTGGGACCCTGAGATCCTGGGCTTGTAAAAGTGCCTAGGAGTGGACTTTCCTCTGGGCATTGTGGGAGTGGCTGCGGAGTTTGCACCCAAGGTCTGCTCAGGGCACCAGACCAGACAGACTGGAAGGAACCTGTGCCACTGGTCTGGCAGAGTTCCTGTGTGCTTGGGTTCTGCTAGTCCCAAGTTACTGCAGGTGTTGGGACAGATATTGTATCCAAACCAAGGAGATTCTTGAATAGATTTAATTGGGGCTGGTTTACAGTTTCAAATGTTCAGTCCATTATCATCATGGCAGTGCTCCAGGCAGACATGTGCTGGAGAAGGAGCTGAGAGTTCTAGGTCTTGATCTATAGGTAGCAGAAGGAGACTGTGATGGTTCATATATGATTGGCCCAGGGAGTGACCCTATTAGGAGGTGTGGCCTTGTTGGAGTAGGTGTGTGGGTGTGGGCTTGAGACCTCCACCCTAGTTGCCTGGAAGTCAGTCTTCTATTAGCAGCCTTCAGATGAAGATGTAGAACTCTCAGCTCCTCCTGCACCATATCTGCCTGGATGCTGCCATGTGTCTGCCTTGATGACAATGGACTGAACCTCTGAGTCTGTAAGCCAGCCCCAGTTAAATGTTGTCTTTTATAAGACTTGCATTGGTCATGGTGTCTGTTCACAGCAATAAAACCCTAACTAAAACAAGGACTGCGTCATACATTGAGCATAGCTTGGGTAGGAAATACAAAGAGTAATGGAATACACGTATTAAAAATACAGAATTTGGGACTACCTGGGGGGCCAGAAAGGGAACCAGATAGAGGTGGGGAGGGGCATAGAGGGGGGATAGGAAAGGAAATAAATGAGAACAAAGCTCAACAGCACATACCTATAAAGATGCTATAACGGAACCCAATGCGTGTACCTATCCTTATCACAAAGGAAAAGGTAAAAAGAAAATCCATAGGTTTAAATGTTAAAAAAAAAACCCACCTCGATAAAACTGCCCACCCTCACAGAAATATTTAAGATACCATCTGATGAATATATAGACACCATGGAGATTTAAATGAGAATGCCCACGTAGGTGTAGGTTCAGATGTTTGTGTCCTGGGTACCCAGTTGTTTAAGTTTAGGAGGTAGCCTTCCTGAAGGAAGTATGCCATTGGGGGTGGGCTTTGGTGGTTCAAAGCCTAGCGCTATTCCTACTGCGCTTTCATGCTTCTGGCTTGTAGTCTTGAGATGCGAGCCCTCAGCTGTTGCTGCCCCATGCCTGCCTGCCGCCACACCTCCCTGTGGTGATGCTGATAGTGTGGTAGTCTCTTACCCTCTGGATCCATAAGCCCCTCAAAACCCCTCAGCAAGTTGCCTTGGTTGTGGTGTTACCACAGCAATATTAAAGTAACTAATACAGGCACGACAACGACGACCATTTTCTATTTAAAATTAATCAAATTCACTCCCTGTTGAGTTGGGACTCCTGTGCATCTCATTAGGTCACTGTCTCCAAATAAACACAAGAATGACATCACCTTTCTGCCTCCCTGTCCTGGTGACACTACCCCTTCTTTTCCAGAAAAGAACAGAGTCCTTGGTTGTTGTTTCCTCTTTGATGTTATATAACTTAACTGCTATGGCATGAAGTTGGAGATTTTATAATGCACGGCAAGGGGCCGAGTGAAGGAAACAAATGGTTTATATACCATACATGTAAACGCCGAGTAACAGCAGGAAACACTCACAGGTAGGGTCTTCACTCTGTAGTGAATCATATGGGATTTGTAATGAGTTTTTCCCTTTTGTATATTCCCCATTCTCTTTGCCTTCAGCAAGCACATCAGTGGCTTGTGGTTATTACCCAGTGGACTGACCCGAATATTCACTTATTGGGGAACCAGGGCATTAACAGCTATGTATAGGTTGGGTTATTGTGGTTTTCTGTTGACCTAAATCAGAAGGCATGGTAATAATCATGCCATTACATACATACTCTCTCTCATATCTGTATGGAACAGAAGCAAAACTTTTCCTTGATAGTCAGGATTAGTCACTTAAAACAAGCAGTCATTTCCCTCTTTGCCTGTTGATTCAATGGTTCAAAGTACTCCCAAAGTGGCTAGGTAGACTTGTCAATTTCCAGTGGAATAACAGTTTTTTTTTTTTTTCTGGTGGAAACATTTCGCCTCTGCTACTTAGATCTGTAGGCCAGGAATGCATAAGGTAGGGGATAGGAAGAAATCGTTTCTTCTCGTACATCCAAGGGACAAGGGCGAGTAAACCTTGGGACACCTGGACCTGAGAGTCTGAGCTGTAGAAGGAACAGCATCATACACTGACTGACTCACAGCGCACACAACAGCCTCCTCCAAAGGAAATCAAGCTAACCACAAAGAGCATCATCAACTAACCTTCAAGGTGACTGTGACCCGGAAGGAATTACTCTTTTCAAGCACGAAGGGTCAGGATACCTGTCTGTCACAGGGCTTCCTAGGGAAGGCTATGCTTATCCATTCATACTCCGAGGCCACAGCACACACAGGATCATGGGATCCTGGCTATTGCTTTAGCTGGTGGCAGACCTTGGCATCTTCGACGTGATGCTGACTTTGTAAACACACGCATGAAGAGTTATGCTGTCCACTCAGACTTCAAAGGAAGTCCTGGGAAGCCGGACAATTCCAGCCAGGACCAGGATTCCCATGAGCAGTTACAGAGATGGTGAGGCAGGAGCTGTAAGAATGAAGCCATGTATAAAAGGGAGGCTCCCTTCCACACACCACTTCTGCCCGAAGCTGTGGATGCCTAGAACACGAAATGCTGAAGAAAGCTTCTGGCACCGAGCAGAGAGACCCCGAGAAGAAGTTCATGTGGCCTGCAAGGTCATAGGGTTTCTAAGTCTACTGATGCTAACGTCACAACACTACATTTCCAGACACTGGACCTGGAGCTACAGTATTTTGTATTTGCTGGGCTGTGTTTTGTGCCATTCCGCCTCAACATTTTCCTAATTCTCTGTTTTAGAATATATATGTATTCGTATACATATATTCAAATTCATTGCTGTATATAATTTTTTTCTTGGTTGTTACCCTGGCCCATAGCTTAAGAGTCTGGCCTGCGTTTTAGAGGTGGTTTTAATTTGGACTCTTGAGAAATGTTGCAACAGTTAAGAGTCTGGAGACTTCTTGGGGCCGGACTGAATGCATTTTGCATTATGAAATGGACACGAGTCTTTTGGGGGATGGGGCAAAATCTAAAGCACGTCCGTAAAAGGCTCACATGTGATAGGCTTGGCTCCCAGCTGAGAAACAAGGTGATTGGTTCATGAGAGTGCGGACTTCGGCACTGGATTCATTATGTTTAGTGAGATACAAGCAGGCGGGCTCTGTTGGAAAGAGTAAGTCACTCTGGGCGTGGCGTCAAGGCGTACGTCCTGTCTCTGACTCCTTTCTGATCCTCTCTGCTTCCTGGCTGGCTGCCGCTGAGTGAAAGATTTCCTCTGCCACGCCCATCTGCCACGCCCATCTGCCTCACCACTGGAACATGGACCGATGCCTCTGAAGCCAGGGACCACAGTCATATCGTGAAACTGTAGGCTGATTTTCTCAAGTGTTTGTCACAATAACAAATGTGACAACAACAACAACAACAACAACAACAACAACAACAACAAAAACCCAGATGGTTGAATTGATACCCACATACCTTTGGTGTGCCCATTTACAAGTGCACAAAACTCAGCTCCTGTGCTTCCTCCCATTGTTGATGTTACTATCATCCCACAATTCATCTTTTAGAAAGGATTTATTTATTTTATGTGAATGCATGTGTCTTAGCATTATTATTGCTGTGATGAAACCCTGTGCCCAGCAGCAAGCTGGGGAAGAAAGGGTTTATTGGGCTGACATTTCCACATTGTAATTCATCACTGAAGGAAAACAGGACGGGAACTCAAGCAGGGCAGGAACCCGGAGGCAGGAGCTGATGCAGAAGCCATGGAAGGGTGCTGCTTACTGGCTTGCTCTTCATGGCTTGCTTAGGCTGCTTTCTTACAAAACCCAGGACCACTAGCCCACGGATGGTACCACCCACAATGGGCTGAGCCCTCCCCCATCTATCACTACTTAAGAAAATGCCTTACAGGCTTGCATACTGCCTGAGTTCTTAAAAAATGAAATGATATTTATTTTAGCTTTTAGGAAATTAAATTTAAAAAATGCAGAATAAAGCAAAATAAAAACGATAATATGTTATAATCTTTTCCCGACTTGCACTACATGGCTGTTTTTGAGAAGCCTGTGCTAGCCCACCCCCCTACCACATTAGCAAGATTACGGTCCCATAGGGAAGCAAGTTCCTATTCTTGGAGGTCCCATACAACTAGTTCCTCAGAATTCTAAACTGGCACGTTCATGAAGAAAACAGGAACTCTCTGTCAGAGCACAAGCCATCCTGGCTCTGGCATTCCAGGTGTTCTGAGCTCTGCACATGACAACAGTCCTAAGCCATCAGCGTTCCTGGCATCCCAGTCTATAGCTCCGGCCACCGTCCTCAGTAGCAGCCTCTCGCACTGCACCCAAACTGCAATGAACAGGATTGTAGGTCAAACTTTGACCTGTGCTCCTGGGAGCACTGCCTGATCTTATGGAGGCATTTTCCCAAACGAGTGTCCCTCCCCTCAGATGGCTATGGTTTGTCTCAAGCTGACATACATAAATATAGCCAGCACAGCATGTTTTGCACCCCCCCTCCCCCACGAACACATACATGCCTCATACCTGTGGAGGTCAGAGGAGGGCACTAGGTCACCCTGGAACTGAAGTTAGGGGTTATTAATGAACCTTCACACGGGTGCTGGAAACAGAACTTGTGTCCTCTGTAAGAGCAAATGCTCTTAACTGCTAAGCGCTCTTTCCAGAGCACACAATTCCTTTTTACATTGTGTACTATAAACAAACATCTATTACTATTTTCACATTTGACTTTGAATTAATATTATAAAAAAAAGAGGATTTGATCTCAGAATCATACCAACTCCCATATTTATCTGAGTAGAGATAGTTATCTTTCTTGGTGTTGTTTATGTCTGTGGCTTTGAGCAACCACCTAGTGTTCCTTCAAGTTCAGCCTGAACAACACTCTACTAGTAGCAGACGCCTTCAGATTCTGGTTAATCTGTAAATACTTAATTTCTGTTTCATAATTGTTGTGGTTTAGAAGTAAAGCACTCCCCATAGACTCATGTATTTGAATACTTGTTCCCTAGCTGGTGACTCTGTTTCTGGAGATTGTGCAGATTTTAGGAGGTGGAGACTTACTGAAAGAAGTGGGTTGCTGGAGTCAGGTCCTATGGGGTATAGTCTGACCCCACTTCCCACCTGAGTGCTGGGAAGTGAGTTTGCTTTCTGGTCGACCCACCTACAAGACATCTCAGTCCCAGGCTCTCACTATTGTGAATTAACCATGAAATTTTCTGCATAAAAGACTTTAACCTCTCATGGGATGAGCCCAAATCAATTCCTATTCCTAGAGTTGCTTCTGTTAAATACTGTGTCACAACAATGAAAAATGCTGCTACCATAGTTAGCAAGGCTGAATCTTGTGGATATAGAGTTCTCCCATGGTGGTAGTTTTCCTTTATTTCAGCATTTTGGATATTATAACACCCACCTACTTTCTGATGAGTGATACTATAAATCTCATCAATGGTCCCTTGCATGAGAAATCTCTTTGATAACGCATGGTGGCATTCGTTATTGTAGAAATTGTAGAAATTCTCATTTCCAAGCCATGTCTTACAGACAGTTCAGGCAAAGCTCCTTTCTTGGCACTTCAGCTGGCCAGCTCAAAGGACCTAACACTGACTGGCGTGACAAGCACCTGCTCACTTGACAAAAGGGGCTGCAGGTTTTCACTGACATTCTGGGCGGGGCCAGTGTAGCTTTGATTGGTCACAGGCAAGGCTTTGTTGTTGTTGTTGTTGTTGTTGTTGTTGTTTTTTCCGAGACAGGGTTTCTCTGTGTAGCCCTGGCTGTCCTGGAACTCACTCTGTGGACCAGGCTGGCCTCGAACTCAGAAATCCGCCTCCCTCTGCCTCCCAAGTGCTGGGATTAAAGGCGTGGGCCACCACTGCCTGGCTGGGTAAGGCTTTATACTCACTGAACAAAGCAATGGATCTCACCTGTACTTGGGTTATATTTATGTTCCTCTGCCCTCTCTTGTCCCGTCTCCCCCAGTAGTCTTCCCTTTACTCTTCCTCAACAGTTTCCCTGCTATTTTCATGTCATATGTGCATGTACACATTTGTAAACATGAGTACAATCTAGGTTCTACCTATGAGAGAAAACAAGTGATTTTTTTTCCCCCTTTCTGGATCTGGCTTTTTTTCCCCTTAATGCAATGATTTCCAAATCTGTTGGTTTCCTGGCAAGGACACAGTGCTGTTCTTGTTTATGGCAGAACAAGACTCCAGTGTGAATGTGTGATATTTTGTTTATCCTCCTCCATATGTAGGAGGCTGATTCTATAGTCTGGATACTATGAATGGTGCCAGAGAAAGGGTGGATGAGCATGTAGCCCTATACTATGCTGACTTACTCTCCATTGCTTATATTTAAGCAGTGGTATAGCTGAATCACATATTGGTTTTATCCTTAGGGTTTTGAGGAATCTCCATGGTGATTTCCGTTGCAGCTGCATTAATTTGCATTCCTACCAGCCGTGTATGAAGATTCCTCTTTTCCACATTGTTCCCTGCATTTGTTCTTAATTGTTTGACATTGTATCTCTTCTGATGGATGACAAAGGCTCTCAATATGGCCCCCCACTCCATTATTTATACATTAATTTCCAGGTCAGCATATCAAGAAATAGATGTTGTTATAGCCTTTTCAAACATATCTGTGGTCAAATTTTAATTTAGTTAATTTCCTTTTCCTCCTCCCTTCCTCCTTATTTCTTTCCCTTCTTGTTGATTCCCTTCCTTCCCACAGTTACTCTTTTTTTTCCTGCTTTCACCACACACATATTCCACTACTGCCTTTGATGGTTTGTATATGCTCAGCCCAGGAGAGGCCCTATTAGAAGGCATAGCCTTGTTGGAGTAGGTGTGTCACTGTGGGCATGGGCTTTAAGACCCTCATTCTTGATGCCTTCCAAACAAGAGGTGGAACTTTCAGCTCCTCCAGCCCCATGTCTGCTTGGATGCTGCCATGTTCCCACCTTGATGATAATGAACTGAACCTCTGAACCTGTAAGGCAGCCTCAATTAAATGATGTTCTTTATAAGAGTTGCTTTGGTCATGGTGTCTGTTTACAGCAGTAAAACCCTAACTGAGATACCATTCTTATTACACCTTCTCACTTTTTTTTGGTAAAAGTATCCTTTATTCACTTGATACAATTGTAGTCTCTGCGGTTCACTACTTCTGTCTGTTAACCTAAGCCTAGTCCTGGAAGTTTCTAGCCTCCATCCAGTCCTGTCTAAACTTAGAATGTTTTCAGCCTCTGAGACGTACTGCTGAATAAACTTACCCTTTCTAGCTTTTTGTGAATTCTGGATGGCTGGTTCAACTCAGCTGTCCTGACTCAAACTTCTCTCCCAGCTGACTGATTCAATCTGGCTTCTCTCAGCTTCTCGATGAATTGTTCTTCGTGGCCTCAAGCTAACTCTAGCAATCTGTTCACATCATCTGCCTTTTTCTCTTTCTCTGGCTCCTCTGTCTTCACCTGTGTCTAGCTTGTTCTCTCTTCAACCTGTCTCTGTTCAACAGTCCTGGTAAAACCCTCCTCCCTCTCCACTCTGGGCTGCTCTCTCGTAAGTAGCCTCTCTTAGTTGAGCATACCTAATCTGTCAAATCTTCTTTGATTCATCATGTTGTCTGCCACTGTATTACACATCACTTCTTTTTTTTCTTTCATTTCATCTTTTATTTAGATGTTGAAGCTCTCTCACTGTTTTTACAAGCTGGTGAACACAGACAAACTATTTCTCACACAGAACTATAACCACACATTCCCAGATAGTATAAATATATAGTTGATCAACTAACATTGATACACACCACCATTTTATTGATTACACAATAAAACAAATGATCAAGTATACAATTATTAAGTTACATAGCTCAAAGGGCATATAAAATATGTCTGCTCAGTTCCCTAGCAGATCCCACTTCTTGTTTTTTGCAAGAGATTGGGAAGAAAAGGGGAAAATCATAATTCAAACAAGTTGGAAAACTTCTGATAGGTATGGAAAATGCAAAAGTTTCAGAAATTTTGATTAAGAATTGGTTAGCTACAGCAATGTATCTCTACATCTTAAAAATATTTACTAAATCAAAGAACATACTCTACATGTTCTGCAAAGGACAAAAGCAACATATTACTAAAAATATTTAATAGCCTCCTCTCATTTCTCTTTCAGGCCCTCCCATAAGGTTGTACTTCTGAGTGCAAACATTAAATCAACTATAAGGCTTTTTGTCTGGAGACATTATTGAAGACATGTGCTTCTGTAACAAAGTTGATTTTCAAACAGAGGTGCCCCAAAACAACCCAAAATAAGACAGATACATTAAATAATCAGGACAAGGCTTAGTTAAAAAAATAGATGGCTAAGCAAACCTGATGTATTCTGGTTTAAGTGCAGGAGATTTAAACATAGAGCAAGCAGGCAGATAATGAGAGAAGCCCTGCAGTGTTTGAAATGGCTGAAGGAACACACCACGGAAGATCTAGAGAGCTCTTAGTTCCTGGAATTTTGGTTCTTATGATGCTAAAAAATATACACGTATTGTGCTGGGTATTTTGGCACCTGATTCTTCTAAGTTTCTTATAGACTAATAATATTCTGGCACAGGAGTACATTTGATGACATAACTCAGTACCTTATTTTAGGAAAGGCCAATTGGTCCAAATGCTAAGCACATTTTAAATGCTGACCAGCAAAAATCTTTTTCTAAGCGTCCACACATGTTGATCATAGCCCGAATATAGAGGTTACGATTCTGTCAAGCCTCTGGCCTGGTAAAACTGGTTTCCAATATCCCTGTGGCGCTTCAGCAGACTCACTCGGTAAGCCGACAGCACATTGGGTACTTATGTATGACAAATCAGGTCCTGTCTTAAGCTCTACTCCCAAGGCAATGGCGTCAGGCACCCCGGTTTTAATGAATACAACAGTTGTTTCTATGGCCGCCGGAATCCCTGAAGCGGAGCCGCATTTTCGGACGGTACTTCTCCACACAAAAGTTGCTTGCCGTTTAAAGCTTCACGCTGCTTCTGTCTTACGAACTGTACGGCGTCTGCATCTTTCCTCCCACCTCCAGTCAATGCCAGGGCAACAAGGACCGGAGCTCTGCCAAGGCCTGCGGCACAATGGCCAGCAGCACGGCAGCAGGTTCCTCAGGAGACGCAATCTCCACCAGTCGTCAACGATCTGGCGGTGCACCATCATCTAAAGGCCAGTCAAGAACACAAATGCCTTCTTTCTCCTCAAGAGTAGTGTCGTAAGTTGCTTCACATACTCTTACTATTGTGGTAACTCCCTACTTCTTAAGTTCCTCTATAAATCTGTTTAAGGTCCCATTGGTTGGATTGTATATAGTAAGAAATCTCATGTTCTTGTATGTGACTTCTACAGCAGCAGGGCTGTTCATTCAAGCCATGTTAGTTTAGTTTTTTTAAAAAAACAAACCAACAACACCCAATAGGGTTACGAAAGAGTTAAAAAATTGAATACGGAAATGATTAAAAACAAAAAACAAAACAAAAACAGAAAACAACCTGAAGTCTACTTCAATCTTCAGTATACTCCAGTTGAGTGTGAATTGGGAGAACTGGACAATGAAATGACCCTCCTAACAAGAAGCAGTGATTCCTCAATCCAGTAATCCGGCAGCAACACAAAGGAGGTGCACTGAGGTTTGCCCTGTGCAGGTCAGAGCTCTTGTAAAATGCTCTGCAGATTTCAATTCAACACACCTGTGTCCAGGTTATCCACTCTTATGGGGGCTTCTTGGTGGAGCGGTAATGAATTTCTACAGTTCACTTGTCTCCATAGAGGTCATGCTGTGCCTGACAGTAATCTCCACTGCCCTTCAGAAACTCCGCAAGCGTGTGACTGAGAACACCACAGAAAGGAATATGTCTACTCACTGAAGATTGTGGCCTAATCATACAGCGGGTCCTGAGGCAGCGCAGGCAGGGCAGTCAGTGGTGGGCATCACGGCACCAGCGATGCAGGGGGCGGGGGCACCGGACGACCATGCACTGGGCTGCCCGAGGAGAGTCACAGAGCCGGTAGCAGCTACACATCACTCTTAAACGTGGGTACTTCCTTCTACAAACTTACTTTACCTTCATTGTTTGGGATTAAAGGTGTGTGCGTATTCCAGCCGGAGGGATTAAAGGTGTGTGCTCAGGCTGAGCCACACTACAACTAGAAACAGGTTTTTCCAGTTAACAACACAATCTGGGGGTTCAGGGGTTCGAAGTGTGAACGAATATTTTGAAACATTTTTTTTATCTCTTCTTCCATTCTCATAGTCCTCTTTCTGTTTTTGTATCACACACCACACACATATACAGAGGGGGGGGAGGGAGAGAGAGAGAGAGAGAGAGAGAGAGAGAGAGAGAGAACAAGATATGTTTGAGTTTGGCTTATTTCATGTAACACATTGTGACCTCTTGCTCCATTTCTTTCCAGCAAACATTACATTTCCATTCTTCTTTATGGTTGACTTGAATTTTCTTGGTAAATAAAGACACTGAACATTTTTTTCATACATCTACTGGCTGTACATACTCTGTGTTCTGAGAAGTATTTGTTCACTTAATTCACCCAGTTTCTTTGATTTAATTACCTGCTCTTTAGAAATGTCCAATTCTTGAGTTATTTCTACCTATGACAAAACACGGAGCCAGAAGAGGCAGCCCGTCATTCCATTTTAGGCATTGCCATATCTGTGGGCTCCAGTGAGGAGCTGGTGTATTATAACAGGTTTCACCGTGTAGCCTAGGCCTTCAAATTCTTCTGCAAAGTAACCTAGGCAACCACTGTCATAACCCACACATCTGAGATTCTATCTCCAAGAAAAACTAATAGGAAGGTAATAACACAGTGCTCGGTCTTGTGACCTTCAAAATGAGTGATTTGGGGTTTAAATAAGAGCAAATGCTATGTATATTTTTTTCCCCTGAAAGTTTATCTAACATTTGAGTTGACGCTGGGAGCTTACCAAGCTTTCTGGATGGTGCTCTTCCTCACCAACACTCCCATTTGTCTTCATTTATCATTTGCAACCCTTGCAAGCCCCACCGGGTTTAGCTTGGCATATCCAGCCATTAAACTCCTATCCCATGAGAAGTTCAGCCTTGAGCCTAGTCTGGTGCTTCAAGACAAAGCTGCTGCAAAGGTGCTCCTAATGGCTGACATGTTCGGGTCCGAGGGCTTGTTCGCCCTTGGTCCTCATGTGGTGGGCCTCTCTGCTGTTTCCCTTTTCTTGCTGCTTTCCAGACGCCCCAGGAGTCCTTTCACAGCTGATTTATAATGAGCCTTGGTATGCCTCTCTTCATTTACCCTATTTGGAGTTTGCTGAGCTTTCTGGATGTGTGTGCAGATTTGTATCTTTCATTACATCTGGCACCTTTTCAGCCACCGTGTCTCAGAACACTCTCTCATCTTCTGTTTCTCTCTGCCTCTGGATTCCAGACGAGCGTGCTACACCCCCGCCCCCAAGACACTGGCACACTAGTACATTGATTAGTTTCCCACCTGTCCTCCTCGGATGGGACAGGCAGAATTGACCCATCTCCTCGTTTGCTGACCTTTTTCCTCCTGCACGCTTAAGTATGCTCTTGAATCATTTTGAAAAAATTTCATGTAAGCCACCGTAATATTCTTTCTTTTTTTGTTATTGAGACCCAGTATTTGTATGTATTTGTGGGCCACAGTTACAATAATTCAGTACACTTAATTGATATGTCACGATCAATAGCATGTCCATATTTTCAAATGTTAATAATTTCAATGTTGGTAATTTTTGTGCTCTTGTTTTTTTTTTTTTTAAACAAAACCCTAATTTTGAAATACGCCATATAATGCCCAACACTAATTCCTCTACTGTGACATAAAAACCTGATTGAAAATTTTCCTCTGCAGCATTGCGGTGGATCAACTTCTTTCTGTCCACCTGTAATGAATATTATATTGGTAAATTGCCATGTGCTGTTGGGCGCTGTCTGGCTTTTCTGTTGCTGTTATAAAATACCCCGATGAGAGCAACATAAGGAAGAAAGAGTTTATTTTGGCTTCTTGGGGGCGGGGCTGCAGTTCATCTTGACGGGAAAAGCAGAGCAGCAGAAGCAAGCACTCCGGGCCAGCAACAGGAAACAGAACCGGAAGTGGGACCAGGCTGTAAAACTTAAAGCCCTGCTCCCAGGGATGTGCTCCTTCCAGCTCCTGGACTCCGCCAAAAGTTCCACGGTCTTTCCCATGATGCTGGATGAGCAAATGTTAAGACACAGGAACCTGCCGGGGCAGCATGTCATTCAAACGACTGACTGCCGCAGTGGATTCTGGGAGTGAGTTGGAGGGCTCTTCCGCCCTCGACCCAGCATGTCCAGTTCAAGCATCTTTCAAGAGGGTGGATGATGTGGCCTCCTGGCTCTGTAAGAGGACCCAAGAAACAGTGTGTCCTGGAGAACGGTTATGGGGTGAACTATTTCCAACAAAGGGTACTGTTGCTTACCCCATAATATGAAATGCCTAGGTCGGGAATGAGAAGGCTGAAGCTCGCCCCGCTCCCCCCCCACCCCCCACCCCCCCAATCCGGGAAGGGAACGCCCTGCTTTGCTAGGAGTTCGCCTTCGGGCTCTCCAGGGCGACAGTTGCAGCCGGGCTCCCCAGCGGTGTCTGCTGGATGGTGGGAAGCACTGAGCTTGATGATCATATATTTCTGCTGTTACTTTCCCCCTTTTGCTTGGACACTTCGAGAGAACTGTCCTTTACCTGGGACTGTGGATCGGGAATTCCAGCTGGCGGCCTCAGCAGGGCTCCTGCAGCTGAGCTCCGCTGCACGGCTGCACGGTTGCACGGTCCAGCTTGATGATGTTAGCTTCCACTTGCTCTCTCTCTGCTGGGTGTTGTGTGTCATTTTTTTTGGGGGGGGGGGTTTCTGCATAGCTGCCGCTCACTATTCCTTCACATCTGCTTGTTTTATGCTTAATAAGCATACTTACCCAAAACTGAAAGCTCAGCTGTTGTTTTCTAGACCATACAGAAAAATCCCTTCTCCTTGGTCTTTCTCAAACTCTAAGGACCACTGTTCCTCTCAGTTCTGTGATGCTGACATTTTAGCTTCTATGAATGAGCAGGAACAAGTGATATTTGCCTTTCTTTACGTGTTTTATTTCACTTAACATAATGACTTCCAGTTCTGATTATGTTGGCACTAGTGACAGGAGCATTCCTTTTTCATGGCTGTGTAGTATTTCACTGTAGGTACCATACCTCCTTTATCTGCACGTCTATTTTCTGGCTTGGATATAGAATACTTCCTAAAGCTTCATTTATTGAACACAGTGGTCTCCAATGCATTAACGTCATGAGGCAGTGCTCTGGAGAAGTAATTCTGTCGTGAGACTTTTGATTTGCCAGTGGGATAATTCACTGAAGGGTAACTACTTGGACTGGCTTTTGGGAGCCGATGGATGTTTGAGAGGTGAGGCTTACCGGGAGGCAATGAGTCTTTGGGGATATGGCTTTGGGGACTATATCTTGCTCCTGCTCTTCTCTTTGCTTCCTGGACACTATCCTGTGCTGCACTGGCTCCTTTCTGTTGTCACACCTGGCTTGACGTCAGGCCCAACACTGAAATGGAGGCACTGTAGGCTGACATTTCTGAAATCTGGGCCAGAGTCATTTTTTCTTCTTTGTAGTTGTTCATTTCGGGTGTTCTGTCACAGTCGCGGGAGCTAACACGTCTTGATGCAGGCTTTGCCTGGCTCCGTGCCTTGGCTGCTGAGAACGGGGCTGTAGTTCTCATTTCCTTCGGATGTGTACAAGGGGTTGCCAGATCATCTGGTACATCTATTTCTATTTCCTTTCAAAGAATCTCCATATCGCAAACAGGATAAACAGGGTGAACGGATTTGCATTTTCACCACAATGTGTTAGAGTCCCTCTGTTTTCTTGACAACATTTACCCCCTCCCATTTGAGATAGCCTCGCTATGTAGCCCAGGCTGGCCTCAAATCTCCCACCTCAGCTCCCCAAGTGCTGGTAACAGACATGTGCTGCTCTGCCGAGCCTTTTACATATTTTTGTTACATGGTTTCCTCAAGCTGTTTCCATCATATTAGAGATTAATGTCCTTGCCTAGCAAATCTTATTTTGCCATTTCTTGGGGATAGTTTCCCTGATTTCTCTCTTGTGTGTGTGTGTGTGTGTGTGTGTGTGTAGTTCACAATGTGCTCTTATCTGTTTGCATACTTCTTTTTATTTGGCTGCTAAAAACAAAACAAAACAGAAACAAACTGCGTGTCATAAATGTTTTAATGTGGTAAATATGGAAATAAGCTTCAATAACATCTCTGGGATTTAGGTTTGTTAATTATTGAGGGATATAGCTGTTTGTTGAGTGATTTTTGTACATTATGTTTGCAAGTAGGATTTTGTTTGTATGTGTTCTTCGTATTTGTTTCTTAGTCTCCTCTTCGTCATACAGTCTTCGTCAGTCATACAGATTAGGGCCTGGCCTCCCGCACGCCTTCCCTTCACCGTAGCTTCCTCACTGGAGAATTTCTCTCCAAACACAATCACACGCCGAGGTACAAGGTACTGGGACTGGGACTTTGGCATATGAACACTTTGGGAACAGAAGCCATTTTATAAGGCCAACTCCAGTCGGGGTGGGGGTGGGGGTGGGGGGCGGGGGGGGGAGGACATCCAGGTCCCCATGTCCTTCCTCAACACTGGAGGGAGGTCAAGGGCTGTGCGGCAGTTTTGGAGCAGAGGAACCCTCTGGCTCCCAGCCTGCCTTCTCTAAGGTGGTTTGAGATGGTGGTTGACAAGGCTCCCTCAGCACAGGCTTCCAAAGGTGGGCGCCACTGCCTCTCGGGCGCCCTCTGCTGGCACCAGTGGGAAGGGCCACACTTTTTTTCCCTACAGTGTTTGGCTAGAGTAGGTGAGTTCCTGTGCAATGTTTTCCATCTTGCTTCCTTCCCTCTTCCCGGTCTTTTAGAGAGCCATGGGCTCTCCTTATGTATATCAGAGGCAGGAGACAACGAGCCTCAGGACGGCTTTCATCTGCCAAGTGCCGCTGCTCAGCTGGGCCAGCCTTCTCCTTCAGCCCAAGCTGTCGTTCTTTCTAGGCCCTGATAATTGTCCCGCCCTGTCACCTCTGTGGTTGTAACGATTCCGCACTCTCACGAACTCTGCTGTGTGTGCCCAGAATTTTCATCTCCCCGAATGGCACCGACCCTCTGAGAATGGCCCCTCCACCACACTCTCTTGGGTGTCCATTGCTCCTGCTGCGATGTTTGCTCACCGTCTTGCAAGTGAACTCTTGTTCCAGTCGTATTTCCGGTCCTCTGAGGAACTATTCTGACCGAAAGCAAGGTTAGGGAAAAGGGGGCTTTTCTTCCCTACATTTCCAAATTCTAAGCTATCCTTCCAGGGAAGTCAAGGCATGACTAGTTGAGTCATGTCCACGGTCAAGAGCAGAGACAGAACCAATACACACGTTTACTTGACAGACTTGTTGCAAACGCTCCGCCATCTTTCTTCCCTTTTATACAGTCCAGGGCTGAGCCCATAAACTGGCACCACCACCCACACCCAGTTAATATTGATGGACAATCATCGGATTCCCCTGCAGACAGGCCCACAGCCCAACAGGATCTAGACACTTCTTCAACTGAGACTCTTCTCAGGTGAGTTTGGGTTCTGTCAAGTTGACAGATAAGAGTAACCCGCGAGCTGCCACCGTCTCCCACGAGCGGTCCCTCAGCATCACTCTCTCCTCTGCTCCCCCTCCCTTCTCCGTGCTTGCAATATGGCGCCACTGTCCATTCAGGATGCTGAGGACCATCTATCTCCTCATTGTGTGCCACGAGCTGGCAGGAGCCAATTTTCTCGGAGAATTTTGTGGCAAAAGGGCTGTATGTGATAGTGAGTTACTTAATCTTTCCTTGTTGCATTTTAATTTCCTTGTCTGTGGAGTGGGTCTTAATATCCGCCCTTGCATAGGCTTGCTATGAAGATAAAGTGGGATAATATATGTACAAGTGTTTAGCAAATGCATGCCAAGGAAAGAGGTCCAATAAATATTGGCAATTTTGCATTTAATGAAAACTCCAAACTTTTATACCCCTGCAGAGAAGATGTACAGCTTGTATTTACTTTCGCCCAGGGAAAAATAACACCTTAGATTTGCGGCCCATGAAGCACTCTGACGTTCATTATCATATTTAATCCATGTAACAGCACCGTGAGGAAGGAGGCGGGGGTGGGGGGGGATCTGCAGGCTCCTTCCTTTATCTTGAGTTTTAATTGGAAAAGAAGAGTCACAGCGCAGGAAGCAACTCGTTAACTAATGAGCGGAGGATCAGGCCCAGAATTTTGTTTTCTGACTCTTTCTCCATAAGAAAGGGATAGGAAATCACATCCTTTATTGAGGTTGTGTGTGTGTGTGTGTGTGTGTGTGTGTGTGTGTGTGTGTGTGTGATTTCTGTTGAGGTGACTGGGGAAGAAAATGCCCGGAGCAGCCAGAGTCTTGTGACTTGAGCTATGAAAGAAGATACAAAATCCTCATGATGTGATCCAAGAGAAGCCTGTTTTTCAGGACAGAGAGAAGCTGGCACCCAAGGGAGAAGGCTAGGGGTTCAGATGCCAGAACAGCAAGCTGAAGAGGGCCTCACCTTCCGGTCTGCCCTGTTAGATGTATGTTATTTAGTTTTGGGTGGAGGACTAGAACTAAACCGTAGACTCATATGGGCACTTAGGAGTTAGAGGAGTTATTAAGTGGCAGCTGCGTCAGCATCCCCAGCATGGACCCGTCTCACCCCAGTGTCCAGAAGCTGCACAGAGAGATGGGAAGAACAGTGAAGAGCCTGGAGCTGTGGTTGTCCAAGGAAGGCAGGACTTGATGTGGACGGCAGGCCGGTGGCATGGACCGGAGAACCAGTCTTCCGTCTCTTGCAGCTGAGGCGAATGAAGCTACCAATCCAGACATACTCTTGGGATCAGCAAGTCCTGGCTGCCAGTTATGTCTTCACGACACACCTCCTCTCCTCCTTATAGTGATGAAAGGACGCCATGTCAGTCCCCCTCGGATTCTGGACTCAGCCCCACCTGTCCCCTTCTGTAGGCTCTATATCCCCTGCTGCTCGGAGTCTCAGCTATTGTCACCTCCGTATCCTCCCCAAAGCACCCACATCCCAGGTCCCCAGCTTGTCCCAGAGATGCTCTCCCAGTCCCCATCTCCTTCCTCTCTTCCAGTCCTCTTACCACCCACCAGTGTCTCCCCACAGCTGACCCCCACACCCTTTCCCTTCCCCACCCCCTTTCCCACCCAGTGCCCTCTCTCCATCCACTTCTGATGTCTATTTCATTTCCACTTCTGTGTGAGAGTCAAGCATCCTCCCTCGGACCCTCCTTGTTACCTAACTTCTTTGGGTCTGTGGCTTATAGCATGATTATCCTGTTCTTTATGGCTAATATCCACTTATCAGTGACTAGATACCATGCAGGTCTTTCTGGGTCTCCGTGACCCCATTCAGGATATTTCTTAGTTCCATCCATTTCCCTGCAAATTTCATGATGTCCTTGTTTTTAATAGCTGAGTAGTATTCCACTGTGTAGACGTACCACATTTTCTTTATCCATACTGTGGGTGAGGGACGTCTGGGTTGTTTCCGGTTTCTGGTTATTATGAGTAAAGCTGCTATGAACATAATTGAACACATGTACCTGTAGTACTGCCAGACGTCTTTTGGATACATGCCCAGGAGTGGGTCTTGAGGTAGAACTATTTCCAATTTCCTGAGAAACCCAACCGCCAAATTGATTTCCAAAATGGTTGTATCAGTTGGTATTCCCGTCAGCAGTGGAGGAGTGTCTCATTGCTCCATATCCTCGCCAGCATGTGCTGTCACTTGAGTTTTTGGTCTTAGCCGTTCTGATGGCGGTAAGATGGAGTCTCAGAGTGGTTCTGATTTGCATTTCCCTAAGGATGATTGAGGATACTGAGCATTTTGTTAAGCGCTCTTTGGCCATTAGCAACCCCTCTGTTGAGAATTCTGTTTGGCTTTTGTACCCCATTTTAAAAACTGGGTCATTTGGTTTAAATTTTTGGGTTCTTTATAGCTTTTGTACATTAGCCCTGAAGATCTTTTCCCATTCTGTAGGGTGCTGTTTTGTCCTAAAGATGTTCTTTGTCTTACAGAAGATTTTTCAGTTGCGTGAAGCCCCATTTATTAATTATTGATCTTAGTGCCTGAGCTGTTGGTGTCCTGTTCAGTAAGTTGTCTCCTAAGCCGATGCATTCAAAACTATTCTTTCATTTCTTTTCTTTTCCATTAGATTTGGTGTATTCAGTTTTATGTTGATGTCTTTGATCTACTTGGATTTGCGTTTTATGCAGGGTGATAAATATGGATGTTTGCATTCTTGTACAAGCAGATATCTAGTTAGATTAGCATCATTTGTTGAAAAATGCTTGCTTTTTCTCTTGACTTCTTTCTGTATTAGTCAGAGTTCTCTAGAGTCACAGAACTTATGGGTAGTCTCTATATAGTAAGGGAATGTGTTGATGACTTAGTCTTTAGTCCGACTCCCCAACAATGGTCAGCAGCAGCTGTGACTGCAAGTCCAAGGATCTAGTAGTTGCTCAGTCAGTCCCACAGGCAAGCAGGTGAAGACAGAGCCAATCTGCCTTCTTCCAATGTCCTTATGGAGGTCTCCTGCAGAAGGCGTGGCTCAGATTAAAGGCATGTGCCACCATGCCTGGATCTGGGACTTGCTTTGTCCCAGATGACCTTGAACTCAGAGATCTCCCTGTCTTAGTCTTCTGGGATTCATAGCCACTATGACTCAAGATTCCCATGCCAAGATCCAGATCAGAAACTTGTATCTCTCAGCCTCCAGATTAGGATCACAGGTGAGCCTTCCAATTCTGGACTGTAGTTCATTCCAGATATAGAAGTTAACAACCAGGAATAGCCACTACAGCTTCTGTCTTACTTAGAGTTTTACTGCTGACCAAGACACCATGACCAAGGCAACTTTTATAAGGACAACATTTAATTGGGACTGGCTTACAGGTTCAGCTGTTCAGTCCCTTATCATCAAGGCGGGAACATTACAGCATCCAGGTAGGCCTCATGCAGGAGAAGCTGTGAGTTCTATATCTTCATCTGAAGGCTGCTAGCAGAGTACTGGCTTCTAGACAGCTAGGTCAAGGGTATTAAAACCCACCCCACAAGGCCACACCTGCTCTGACAAGGTCACACCTTTCAACAGTGCCATTCTCTGGGCCAAGCATATACAAACAATCACAGCTTCTTTGTCAAAATCAATTGTTCATAGGTGTGTGGGTTTATTTCTGAGTCTTTGAGTCTATTATATTGATCAACCTGTCAGTTTTTATGCCAATACCATATGATTTTTATCACTACTGCTCTGTAGTACAGCTTCGGGTCAGGGATGGTGCTACCTGCAGAAGTTCTTTTATTGTACAGGATTGTTTTTGCTATCCTAGGAGTTTTGTTTTTCCATATGAAGTTGAAAATTGCTCTTTCATGGTCTGTAAAGACCTTGAAGTTTTGGAATTTCAATTTGGCCAGAATTTTCTGACAGAAAATTGGGAATAGTTCTACCTCAAGACCCAGCCACACCACTCCTGGGCGTATACCCAAAAGATGTTCCACCGTCTTACAAGGATACTATGGAAATTGTTGGAATTTTGATGGGAATTGCATTGAATCTATAGATTGCTTTTGGTAAGATGCTCATTTTTACTATGTTAATCCTACTGATCCATGAGCATGGGAGATCTTTCCATCTTCTAATATCTTCTTCAGTTTCTTTCTACAGAGACTTGAAGTTCTTGTCAAACAGGTCTTTCACTTGTTTGGTTAGAGTTACACCGAGATAGTTTATATTATTTGTGACTATTGTGAAGGGAGTTGTTTCCCTAACTTTTTTCAGCCCATTTATTATTTTTATAAAGGAAGGTTACTAATTTATGAGTCAATTTTATATTCAGCCACTCTGCTGAAGTTGTTTATCAGCTATAGGAGTTCTCTGGTAGAATTTTGGGGGTCTGTTATGTATTCTATCACATCATTCAAGAATAGTGATACGTTGGCCTCTGCCTTTTCAGTTTGTACCCCCTTCATCTCCTTCTGTTGTCTTACTGCTCTAGCTAGAACTTCAAGTGGTATGTGGAGTAGATAAGGAGAGAGTGGGCAGCCTTGTCCTGTCCCTGATTTTACTGGGATTGCTTCAAGTTTCTCTTCATTTAACTTGATGTTGGCTACTGGTTTGCTGTATATATTTTTTCATTATGTTTAGGTATGTGCCTTGAGTTCCTGATCTCTCCAAGACTTTTAACATGAAGGGGTGTTGGATTTTGTCAAAGGCTTTTTTAGCATCTAATGAGATGATCATGGCATTTTTTTTTTCTTTCGAGTTTGTTCATATAGTGGATTATGTTGCTGGGTTTTCATGTATTGGACGATTGCTGTATCTGTGGGATGAAGCCTGTTTGATCATGGTGAATGATGGTTTTGATGTGTTCTTGGATTAGTTTGTATTTTATTGAGTACTTTTGTGTCAATGTTCATAAGTGAAATTCCTTTGAAGTTCTTTTTCTTTTTTGGGACTTTGAGTGGTTCAGGTATCAGTGTCACTATGACTTCATAGAACGAATTGGATAGTGTTCCTTCTGTTTCTATTTTGTGAAATAGTTTGAGAAGTATTGGTATTAGGTCTTCTTTGAAGGTTTGATAGAATTCTGCACAAAAGCCATCTTGCCCTTGGCTTTTAATTTTAATTTTTAATTTTTTAATTTTTATTTTTAGTTGGGAGACTTTTAATGACTGCTTCTATTTCCTTAGGGATTATGGGACTGTTTAGATGGTTTATCTGATCCTGATTTAACTTTGGCTTCTGGTATCTGTCTAGAAAATCCTCCATTTCTTCTAGATCTTCCAGTTTTGTTGAATATAGGCTTTTGTAGAAAGATCTGATGATGTTTTTTTTTAATTTCCAGTGTCTTTTATGTCTCCCTTTTCATTTCTGATTTTGTTAGATACTATCTCTGTTTCTTTTAGTTGGTTTGTCTAAGGGTTTATCTATCTTGTTGATTTTCTCAAAAAAAAAATCAGCTCTTGATTGTGTTGATTACGTGTAGTCTTCTCTTTGGTTTTAATTGGTAGATTTCAACCCAAAGTTTGATTGTTTCTTGCTGCCTACTCCTCTTGCATGTGTTTGCTTCTTTTTGGTTGGGTATGTTATACCTTCATTTTCATTGAGTTCTAGAAATTGTTTAATTTCTTTATTTCTTCCCTGACTAAGTTATCATTGAGTAGAGAGTTGTTTGGAGGTGCTGAGAAGAAGGTATATTCTTGGTTTTGGGGTGAAATATTCTGTAGATATCTGTTAAATCCATTTGGTTCATAACTTTTGTTAGTTTCATTGTGTCTTTGTTTAGTTTCAGTTTTGATAACTCATCCATTGTTAAGAGTGGGGTGTTGAACCTTAAAAGATGTTCAACATCATTAGTCATCAGGGAAATGCAAATCAAAACAACCCTGAGATTCCACCTCACACCAGTCAGAATGGCTAAGATTAAAAACTCAAGAGACAACAAGTGCTGGCGAGGATGTGGAGAAAGAGGAACACTCCTCCACTGTTGGTAGGATTGCAAAATGGTAAAACCGCTCTGGAAATCAGTTTGGCGGTTCCTCAGAAAATTGGGCATGTCACTTCCAGAGGACCCTGGCATACCACTCCTGGGCATATACCCAGAGGATTCCCCTGCATGCATTAAGGACACATGCTCCACTATGTTTATAGCAGCCTTGTTTATAATAGCCAGAAATTGGAAGGAGCCAAAATATCCCTCAAAGGAGGAATGGATACAGAAAATGTGGTATATTTATACAATGGAATACTACTCAGCAATTAAAAATAATGAATTCATGCAATTTGTAGGTAAATGGTTAGACCTGGAAAATATCATCCTGAGTGAATTAACCCAATCACAAAAGAATGCACATGAAATGCAATCACTGATAAGTGGATATTAATGAGCCCAGAAGCCCTAAATACTCAAGACACAAATAGCAAGTCAAATGATTCCCAAGAAGAAGAAAGGAGAGGACCCTGGGCCTGTAAAGATTGCATCCAGTTTAGTAAAGAAACCGAGGGGGGAGGGAGAATGATTGGGGAACAGTTGGGGGGGGAGAGGAACTATGGGAACTATGGTGGGTGGGAACTGGGAAAGGGGAAAGCCTTTGGAATGTAAACATAGAATATAGAAAATAAAAATAAAAATAAAAATAAACATAGTAAAAAAAAAAGTGGGGTGTTGAAATCTCCCACTGTTATTGTATGGGGTTCAATGTGTGTTTTGAGTTTTAGTAGTTTCTTTTATGATTGTGAGTACCCTTGCATTTGGGGCATAGATGCTCAGAATTGAGACTTCATCTTGGTGGATTTTTCCTTTGATGAGCATGAAGTGTCCTTCCCCATCTCTTTTGATTACTTTTGGTAATCCTATTTTATTGGATATTAGAATGGCAACTCCACCTTGTTTTTTTGGGACTGTTTGCTTGAAAAACTTTTTCCAGCCCTTTACTCTGAGGTAGTGTCTATCTTTGCTGCTGAGGTGTGCTTCTTGTTTGCAGCAGAATGATGAATCCTTTTTATGTATCCAGTCTGTTAGCCTGTGTCTTTTCATTGGGGATTTGAGTTCATTGATGTTGAGAGATATTAATGACCAAAGATTGTTAGTTCCTGTTATTTTGTTGTTGGAGATGGTATTTTTTTGTGGGGTGTGTGTGTGTGTGTGTGTGTGTGTGTGTGTGTGAGTGAGTGTGTGTGTGTGTGTGTGTGTGTGTGTGTGAGAGAGAGAGAGAGAGAGAGAGAGAGAGAGAGAGAGAGAGAGAGAGATTCTCTTTTGGGTTTGTTGTGAGATGATTAATTCCTTGGGTAACACTCCATGTGTTGGAGGTTTCCTTCTCATATCCTCTGTAGGGCTGGATTAGTAGAAAGATATTCCTTAAATTTGGTTTTGTCATGGAATGTCTTGATTTCTTTCTTTATGGTGATTGAGAGGTTTTCTGGGTATAGTAGTATCAGCTGCAGCGGCAGTCTCTTAGGGTCTACAAGATATTGCTGCAGGATATTCTGGCTTTTAGAGTCTCGGTTGAGAAGTCAAGTGTAATTTTGATAGGTCTGTCTTTATATGTTTCTTGTCCTTTCCCCCTTACAGCTTTTAACATTATTTCTTTGTTCTGTACATTTAGTGTTTTGTTTATTACATGGTAGGAGGATTTTCTTTTCTGATTCAATCTATTTGGTGTTCTATATGCTTTTTTTCTATAGGCTTTTTGTACGTTTATGGCCATTTATTTATTTAGGTTAGGGAAGTTTTCTTCTGTGATTCCATTGAAGATGTTTTCTGGCTCTTTGAATTGGGAATCTTTACTCTCCTGTATTCTTATTCTTGGGTTTGGTCTTCTCATTGTATCCCAAATTTCCTGGGTGTTTTGGGTTAGGGACTTTTTACACTTGGCATTTTCTTTGACTGGTATATTTCTATCTTCTTTGGTCTCTTCTATGCCTGAGATTCTCTCTTCCATCTCTTGTATTCAGTTGGTGATGTTTGTGTGTGTGGTTCCTCTTCTCTTTCCTATGTTTTCTGTCTCCAGGGTTGCCTCTGTTTGTGATTTTTTTGTTTCTATTTCTACTTTTAGGTTTTGGAATGTTTTGTTTAATTTCTTTACCTGTTTTATTGTATTTTCCTGTATTTCTTTAAGGGATCTATTTGTTTCTTTAAGGGCTTCTACCTGTATGCCTGTGTTTTCCTGAATTACTTTTTGGGAATTATTTATATCCTCTTTATAGGTCTCTATCATCTTCATGAGATGAAATTCAAGGTCAGAATCTTGTTCTTCAGGTGTATGAGGGTATCCAGGGCTTGCTGTGGTAGGAGACTGGGTTCTGATGTTGCCAAACTGCATTGACTTCTGTTGCTTATGTTCTTTGCTTACTTTTCACCATCTGGTTGTCTCTGGTGTTAACTGGCCTGGGTGTCTTGGATTGGAGCAGGCCTCCTGGGAGGCAGGCAGTGATGTCTCTGGTTAGAGCAGGCTTTCTGTGTCCCTGGTTAGAATAGTCCTCCTGGGAAACAGGGTTAGGGTTAGCGGTTAGGGTGGTTATGACAATGGCTATAAATCTTCCTATTTGTGACAGCCATTCTTTTACATAAACGTTACACTATTTATTCAATTAGTCTCCTATTCAATCACCTTTGTGCCATTCTACCCTCTTGCAAACAATGCCCCACTGACTGTCTGTGTCCATGGGGTGGGTGAGTGGGCACACTGACATGCTACGTGTCCAGGTGTAGGTACAGATTTGGACAATGGACATAAATTCTAATAGCACCAAAATTTACCCTTAAGGTGAAGCTCTTGTTCTATCCTGACTATGTGCGCACGCATGCATGTCATGACATTTCTGTGTAGGTAGAAGATAGTTTGGGAGTTATTTCTTTGTCTAGCTCTCTGTGGATTCAGGCTCATGGGGAAATACTTGTACTACTGAGCCAACCTGCTGGACACTAAACTGGTGCTCACATAGGTTGTGAGGTAGGCTGCAGACTCACTGTTTTTGATACTAAGCAAATTTTTTCCAGTTCTTTTCATAGTGTGGCCTCCAGCTGCACTGATCTGCCATGCCGGCTCTGCCCTCCACTAAAAGTTATTCATAAGACTAGCAGGAATCTGACCTCTGCCTATTCCAGTGGTAATTCCTTTCCTTTAGCTAGTTCCCACAATAGTTATTACAAAGGATGACATAGAGCCATGGTTCAGGTGTTAAGAGCACTGGCTGCTATTTTAGATGGACCTGGGTTCAATTCCTGGCATCCGTGTGGCAAGTCACAACCACCAGTACCTCCAATTTCAGGGGATCAGACACCCTCTTCTGTTCTCAATACATAATGCATATATAATACAGTACTCAGACACACTCACAGATAAAACACTCACACATATAAAAAATTATAAAAGAAGGTCTTAGTTATTGCCATGGCTTTTAAAAAATGAAACCATATTCTTTGGATCTCATTAGACACACTTTGGCATTTTTTTCTATTTGCTGTCCAAATTAGACAGCCAATACAAATATTTTCACAGAAACAAAAATCTTTGGGAATTATAATTGCACTTAAAATAAATCTATAGATCAATCTGAGGATCACTGGTACCTCTACAATATGGTCTGACTACTCATGAATCATATGCCTGACCATTGATCCAGGTCGTTTGAGATTTCCCAATAAATTAATCAATCTAATTTTCCCTGTAGAAGAAAGAATCCTGAAGAAAGGGGGTTGTTTCCCAAGGTTAGGATAATTAAATTTTTGTTGTCTTTATCAACTGGGGTATGAAGGAAGGCTCGGCACGAATTTATTGCAGCGAAGAACAGGGCTTTGTGTGGGGTTGGGAGTTGTGCAGAATTTGGGCTGAGCCTTAGTGGGAAAGGAACCAATTTCAGTTGTCTAGAGACCTGAAACAAAGTTGTGTCCTAGACTGCAAGGCTGCTTTCTACATACGTGAAACAGGTACTGTAGGAACCGCACAAGAACCAACTAGCAACCCTTGCTCTATTAAGATGGTTCTAATTGGCTTAAGGCTGTTTTTGGTTCCATTTCAATCAGTTTATGCAACGTTTGGAAGGATTGATTTGAGCTTGGGCTGCCGCGCTCATTCATCTGTTTATATTCTTTCGTCAGCGTTTGGGGGTTCTGAGAGCATGGATGACTCCTCAGCTGTTTCTTGAATCGTATGCATCAGGTATGATGCCCGAGAGTTCTGTACTGAATCCCCAGAAGTATGTTTAGCGGCAAGTCCAATGCGAAATGAATCTCTTGCTGTCAAGCAGGAAGGAGTTATCTTTGGGTAGAAAGGGTGTTCTTCGGATGCTGCCGCCCAGGGAGCAGCCACAGGTTGAGATGTACAAAGTGGCTCAGTGCTGTTAGAAACATCATCACTTTCACATCCGAACACTCTGATGCACCACAGTAACACCATTTGTGATCTGCACTGTGGGCCCCTCGTTAACAGGAGATCTCTCCCTGAACCGGGGACTTTATTTTATTTTTCAGCTAGGCTGTAAGCAGGCAACTCCAGATGATCTCCTGTCTCTGCCTTTCCCCAGCACTGGGGTTAAAGTCACTACAGGATGTCCGGCTTGCTCTGTGGATGCTGGCAATTCAACTCTACTTCTCATGATGTGTAGCCAGGATTCTTAGCCACTGAGCAGTCTTTCTAGATCGATCTTTATTTTATGATTTGGATATTTTGTCTATATTTCATTAAGCTAAAGGCTATGATAATGCTACTATATAATTCACATGTATTTAAGAGACAAACTACAGTAATAGTCATTGGTATCCACTTTTTATTTTCTTGTCTTTTCAAGGCCAGCCCTGAACTCAGAATATCAAGATTATTTAAGTCTTGCCCTGTCCTTTTTCTATCTCGTTGTCTTGAATCTGTCCTCCTCCACCCACCCGAGGGTACACTCAAGGGAAGCCATTGATTAGGACTGGGCAGAGCAAGTAGCTAACACGAACTCTTTTCTTTGTTCGCAGGACACGCTTGTCTTCCTGAGGTTTTGGGAGGTTTTAGAGCATTTTACCTCTGAACCCTAGGCCAGCCTTTTAGCTTAGCCATTCTGAGAAGATGCTGTAAAGTGGGTCCCTTCTTGTGAAAGGGCAGCCCCCTTTAGGAGGCAGAGTTGAACGGGCAGTGTGTAATCGTGTCTGTCCATGTGTGAAGTTAGTTAGGGATAGAGGGGAAAAATCAACAAAGAGGGTAAGTCCCAGACAGTTAATTATTTTTGTTAGCTTTTGACAAAGAGGCTTTCAGAAAAGTTATACTTTTCTTATACATTTTTACCAGAGCGTATTAATTGTATAAAACAGCAGGTTTTGTTGTGACCCTTTTATATATGCCTGTCATATGCTGTGGCCATATTCACCCCTGTTGCCCTTCTGTGTGGATGTATATACGTGTGTGTTCGGGGACACATGGGAGAGCCATGTAACTAGGTGTTTGTTTTGTGTTCTGAGACAGGCTCTCACCAGGTGGTGTCTCTAGAGAGGATTAACTGAGGGAGGAAGTCTCTCCTTGACTGTTGATGGCTCACTCAATAGCTTGGGGCACAGCTGGAATAGAAGGACGTGAAGAAGAGGCCTGCTAGTATAGTTATTTCTCTTTGTTTCCTGGTTACGGTGTAAGCGGCTCTGTTCCTCTACACCCTTTTTCTCTTGATGTACTGAATTCTTTGAAGCCTCTAAAGTAATTTTCTTCTCTTAAGTTATTTTCTTCATCTGTTTTCTTACAGTAATTAAAAAAAAAACCCTAATAGATCTACTATTGCTATCTATTGGGGATTTGTTTTATGAAATGATGTAGCAATGTTTGGCAGGGACATATCTATAATAATTAGGATTTCTTGATGTATCGTTCTTTTTTACAAATGTAGTGATCCCTCTGGTTCTAATTTTGGTTTGAAGTCTGTTCATAGGGTATGAGTATAGCTATTCTCAGTTTTGGATTTGATTTCTCTATCCTTGCATGTTCAATTTGCATCCGTCTTTGCTGGCAAACAGTGTTTCTTGCAGAAAGTGGACAGCTGGATCTTATTTTTAGATCAGAGGGACTTTTTTTTACTAAAGAATTCAGAGCATGGATATTCAAGGTCATAATCAAAGGTAGGGCTGCGCTCCTAGCCAGTGACTTCCTGTTACTCTGCAGTTGTTCTAACGTTTGAGTCTGCCCTGACTTCATTTTTCTCACTCATTCCTCCTTGTACTCTTGTGGATGGATTTATCTTCCTCTTCTCCACATAAGAAAGATTCCTTAAAGTGTCTTCTTCAGTATTGCTTGTCTTAGTATTCTATTGTTGTGAAGAGACACCATGACCACAGCAACTCTTATAAAGGAAAACATTTAACAGGAGGCTAGCTTACAGTTTCAGTCCATTGTCAGCATTGTGGGAGGCGTGGCGGCACACAGGCAGACATGGAGCTGAAGGAGCTCAGAGTTCTACATCTGGATTGGCAGGCAGCAGAGAGAGTGCCACAGGGCCTGGATTGAGCTTCGGAAGCCTTAAAGCCCACTCCCACTGCGACAGACTTCCTCCAATAAGGCCACACACCTTAATCCTTTCAAATAATGCCACTCCCTATTAAGCCTGTGGGGACCATTTTCATTGAAACCATCACACCGCCTTATTAGTTGGTCATGATTACCTTAGTTGTTGGTTTCTTTCTCCGAAGGTATTATTTCTCCGTTGATTCTAAAGGATAGCTATCCTCACTATGGTTCCCTAAGTTGGCAATTGTTTTCTTTTAGTGTTGTGATGGTTTGAATAGTATGTCCCCCGCCCCCTCCCCCAGGCTCATGTGTTTACATGCTTGGCCCATAGGGAGTGACACTATTAGGAGGTGTGGCCTTGATGGGGTAGGTGTGGCTTTGTCACTGTGGGAGTAGACTTGGGGGTCTCCTATTTTCAAGTTATGCCCAGTGTGACACACAGTCTCCTGCTGCTGCCTATGGACCCAAGTTCCACTTTCAGCCCCTTCTCCAGCACCGTGCCTGCCTGAATGCTGCTATGTTTCCCACCAAGATGATAATGGACTGAACCTCTGAACATGTAAGCCACACCCAGTTAAACGTTTTCCTTTGTAAGAGTTGCTTTGGTCATGGTGTCTGTTACAGCAATGGAACCCTAATCAAGACAAGTGCTTAAGATTCCACAGACTTTGTTCTATAGATGTCTGCTGTGAGGAATCTGCTATCTAAAGGCGTTGCCTTTATCAGGGAGTTGGCTCCTTTCTTGGAGCTTTCACTGATTTCTTCGTTCTGTGCTCTTAATGTTTGAGTTTAACGTGGCATCAGGAGGGTCTTCCCTGTTCATGTCTGTTTGGGGCTCTTCATGCCTTCTGTGCCTGGGTCTCCACATCTTTCCCAAGATTTAGGAAATTTGCTATTAATTCACTAAATACATCTTTCTATTCCTTTAGACAGTGCTTCAGCATCTTTAACCTTTACCCCAAATATGTAAGGCTTGTCTTTCGTGTCCCAGAGGCCTAGCATATTCTGCCATACTTTCTTTATTTCAGATTTACATTTATTTTTAATTATGTGCGTGTCTGTGTGAAGAATGTGCCTGTGAGTTTAGGTGCCAACAGAGGCCAAAAGCATCAGCTCCCCGGGAAGCCAGAGTTATAGGCAGTTGTGAGCCACCTGCTGTGGGTGCTGGGAGCTGAGGTTGTGTGCCCTGCAGGATCAGCACGTAGTCTTAGCCACTGAGCCGTTTGCCCAGCCCCTCTGTCCCCTCTGTCCCCTCGGTTCCTAAGCTCTCGATTTCCCTTTATTGGTCCCACATTGCTCTTACTCATCAGCATGGCCTGCGAGCTCTGACCTTCTCTCTCCTGTTGGGTCTAATATGATGGCGAGGCTTTCCTCTGTGTCTCAGGTGGCGGTAGCAGGAGGTGGGTGTGGGGGAGAATTTCTAACTATCCTCAGCAGTGTGCTAGTAAGGTGTGGGGCCAGGCCAGTGAGTCAAATAGCTTCAAGACAATCAAATAGCTTCATGATGAAAGCGCTCAAATGGTCTGAGGACATTCTAATGAAAGAACCAAATTTACAAATTTTGTGGTTCTGTTACCATCCGCAGAGGAGACTGGTCAACGTTATGACCTCATGGGAATCTTTAGTATTGATGGGAACTCATCAAATATAAAGCATCTAGTTATGGTGTGGCTCTGAGTTGAGAAGAGCTCAGCTAAGTACCGCCGCCTCTCTTCCCCTCATCTGGTCCTTCCTAAAAGGTTGAGTGGCAACAAGTATTCCAGAAGTTAGGATATGAAGGCGAGTCAGGGAGCCTGTTAAAGGAATGAATGCACGTGCACTCGCTAACATGGGTAATGAAGCAAAATTCCACTCTGCCTATTTTCTCTGGTCTTTTAAAGGGTAGCTGGCTGGTTACCTTTCCTCTCACAAGAACTTGTCTCATGGTAAGAATAAACAGGGTGGTGATCTTCTTAGAATAAAAACCTCCCGTATCTGGGTACAATAGGGCATGTCTACTATAGTTTCAGCATTTTAAAGGCAGATGCATGAGGATCTCAAGTTCAAGGCCAGCTTAGATTAGATCGCAATACCCTCTCTCAAGCAAAACAAAACCTTACAAACCTCAAGCATACTCCCTCCCCAGGCTCCCTTGAAACCTTCCACACAGGAGCACCAGAGTCCTCTGCCAGCCCAGGTGTCCCTCTCTGTCACTTGAGAAGCAGATGAGATTTCCACAGGATACCACATCCCCACCCTTGGCTGTGTCACTTGTCTGCACAGGTGTGTCACCTCAGGAGATCCACAGGTAGCCATGCCCAGGCAGCTGCCCAGAGCAATCACCTTGGAGTCTCTGGGGTTGGGGTCTGGACATCAGTTTTTCTTGACCGATTTCCTTGAAGGGCTAGGTGTGGATTCTTTCATTTTGACACTGGAGACTGAACCCAGGGCTCTGCCTTCTTCCCAAGGCAACTCCTCTACCACTTACCTAAATTCCCAACTGTCACGGCTCTATTTGGTGGCATGGGTCTGGGAGAGCAGAGTCTAAACATGAGGTGGACTAAAGTCTTATGCAATAACCAACCTTATTCAGAGCATCAGACAATTTATAACCCGAGGGTATTCTTGAGGACTAAATAAGGTCGTGTGAGAAAAGCTGTGTGAGTTCCAGGTCATGTACAGTCACTAGGGCAAGGCCACATTAGTTTTGGCAGTACACAGTCAGGAGGACAACTCATGCTTGAAGACATCATTCTCAGTGGGTAAGAAGATGATTAAAACCCACTCCTGTATTACACCACGTTCAACACCGCAAGAAAAACAGGGAGGAGTTCAAGGACTCTCGAACTCTTGACTTGTTTACTTGGGGTTTTCTCCCAAGGTCTCAGAATTCTCCTCTCACAGCTTCATTCCTGGATCATGTTCTCTCCCCCCACACACACAACCGTGTGTGTACGCAGACTCTGGACACTCAGTGTCCATGAACTGGCCAGCATTACAGAATGCAGTTCAGACTCACTGAATCAGAAACTAGGAGGTGTGGGGTCTCAGCCTACCACCACGTGCTTTTTATTTTGACTCTCACATGATTACACCATGTGTTCGTTGCTTCAGACAGCCTCTCACTAATCAGGAGCTCACTGATTTGGTCGGACTGCCTAGCCAGTGTGCTTTGGGGATCCACCTGTCTCTGCCACCCACCCCTAGGGCTTCAGACAGACATGGCCATGTCTGGATTTCCTAGAGGGCCAGGATCTAAGCTCAGGGCCTCATGCTTGAGTAGAGAGTACTTTACTGACAGAGTCATCTCCCTACCCACTTAAAAATATTGCTGTAAAATATACATAATGCACTTATTATTTTAACCATTTGTAAGCAGGCTATTCTATAGCTTTAAGCCTACTGTACCCACATTGTCTTCATTATCCCAACAATAGTCCTACCCATTGACCAGTTACCCTCCTTCCCTCTCTTTCTATCTTCTGGCAGCCTCTAGCCTACTTCCAGTCTATAATTTGCCCCTTCTGTGACTGCCACATAAACAGACTCATACAGCCTTTGTTCCTCTTGGCCTGGCTTGTTACACTAAGTACACTTTTCCCAATGTCCAGTCCTGAAGTGTTGCAGTATATATAAAACCTTCACTCCTTTGCAAGGGTGAATGGGAAGGAACTAATGGCCCAGGAAGTTCTCCAGGTCACTCCGACGGATGCTCCAGCCAGAGCAATGGCTTTCCGATATCTTCCTGCACAGGCAGCCGTGAGGAGCTTGCTAAAGTGCAGCTCTGATTCATTAACTGACTTATTAGACAATTCATTAGCCCAGCTCAAGATCCGGCACGTCTGAAGAGCCTTGTGCTGAGCCTGAGAATTGCTGGCTTTAAGGTATCTGGGTTGTGCTGGGCTCATCAGGTAATCACACAATGACAGGATTGGGCTTGGGGTCAGTCCCATATAACCAGCAGAAGCTGGAGTTTATTCCTTACCTTCTTAATAAGCAGAATAAGGGCAAGGTTCCTAGCCCTAGGGCTTCAGCCTGCCTAGACTGAAGAAGAGAGCTATGGGTCTTACTGGATGCTTGGGGTGGGGGTAAGGCTGGAGTGTGGGGCCTTGTGAGGGAGCCCTGTGTTAACTACCACAGAGAGAACAATCTGGTGGCTGTCGAGTCAGTGACTTGACTCTTTTAACACTCAGATGCGTGGCTGGGAAAGAGGAACGGGAGAGATGAGGCTGGCTGAGTCCTGGGAGGGAGATTTGGGAACTGAGGGGACTGAACTGGATGAGAACGGGAGGACTGGTGCCTCCATTTTTCTTCCTAGCTGATTATATGTGTTGTGGCACCCTGGGGCAGAGCGAGGAAAGACTGAGAGAGTGCAGGACCACGCTTCTTTGAAAGGATGCGAGGTTTACATCTCCAAAGAAGCCGGCAGTTCCTCGCCTCTGGGCACCCCTTCAGTCGGCCTGGAGACCTTGCCAGATCTCACCACCAGGGACCACCCGAGCCTCCCCCTTCCACCTGCCCTCTCAGATGTCATTTATGTGCCATGGTCTTTCTATCCAGAAGCAACGAGGTAGGTGCAATCCCCGAGGAGCTTTCCCAGTTTGTAACTAGAGCCACCAGGTCGTGGAGAAAAGGGGAGAAATGAGTGAGGAAATCGTGGTTTGTTCTCGCAAAGAACAGCTCTGGATTGGGAAGAGGTGCTTTCGAGGACTCTCTCCAATGCTGTTGAAAAAGTATTTCGGATCAAAAGGAGGAAACGGGCCCCCACGACACATGTTTGTAAAAAACGTGCATGGCTATGAATGTACTTACATATTCTTGAGAAATTTTAAACATTACATATGAAGATAAAAGGAAATACCCGAAATTAATAGTCGTGTGTTGGACTTAGGTGTGTAAGTTTTATGTCAGCTTGACTCACGTTAAAGTCATCTGGTGGGAGGGAATCTCAGTTAAGGAAAAATGCCTCCAGAAGATTCAGCTGTAGGGCAGGTTTTCTTAATTAGTGATTGATGGGGGAGGGCCCAGGCCGTTGTGGGTGGGGCCATCCCTGGGCTGGTGGTCCTGGGTTCTATAAGGAAAGGGCGAGCAATCCATGGGCAATAGGCCAGTAAACAGCACCCCTTCATGGCTTCTGCATCCGCTCCTGCGTCCAGAGTCCTGCATTGTGTGAGCTCCTGTTCGGGCTTCCCTTGGTGATGGACTTATGATAATGTGGACGTGTAGGCCCAACCCTCTCCTCCCCAACCTGCTTTTGGTCATGGTGTTTCATCGCAGCAATAATAACCCTAACTAAGACACATGCATTCACATAAAGTAAATAAATCCTTTCTAAAAGATGAATCGTGTGATGATAGTAACATCAACAATGGGAGGAAGCACAGGAGCTGAGTTTTGTGCACTTGTAAATGGGCACACCGAAGGTATGTGGGTATCAATGCAACCAGTTGTTTATAAATGTGACATGATAATTGTAACTCTGCTTGTCCCCTTTGTCATTGTGACAAACACTTGAGAAAAAGAGCCTCAAGTTTTACAATATTACTGTGGTTCGTGGCTTCATAGGGTTAGCGGCTATCATCCAATGATACAGAAGATTGGGGTTCAGTTTCCCTCTTGGCATGCTTGTACTTTCCATATTGTTCTGCTGGTCCCATCATGTTTACCAACAATTAAAGAAAGCACTGTGGGAATGGCTCTCTGCAGGAAGATAACCATAGAAAGGCACATCCCCCCGTACTTTGTATGATTAAAAAAAAATCTTTCAGCCATCATACTCAGAACCAACTTTCCTTGTGATATTTCAACTAAGGATCAACTTAGCTCTGGTTGATCCCCTTTCCAGACTTCTCCCTGATCTCCACAAAGACATAGAGTTCTCTGTCTCTGTCTCTCTGTCTCTGTCTCTCTTTTTTTCTCTCTCTCTCCCCCTCCTCCTGCTCCTTCTCCCCTTACACCTCCTGCTCCTCCTCCTCCTCCTCCTGCTCTTCCCCCCTTCACCCTCTTCCTCCTGCTCCTCCTTGGGAATCAAACCCAGGGACTTATGAAGGCTACATTTTCACTTCTTTTCAATCTTAGAAGACATCAGACTTGTATCTTTTAAATAATCAGGGATCACTCAAGCTTTCCAAAGGCCTTGGAGCACAAGCTGTGCTTTTTTTTTTTTTTTTTTTTTTTTTGGCTTCCTCAAAGCCCTGCCTCTTCTTTCTCTTCCTTCCCTTGCCCCAAGTCAGACAGGCCTCCTCGGAATGCATGGAAGATACCTGCCCCTCTTCTGCCCCAGGGCCTTTGCACTGGCTGTGCCCTCTTCCATCAGCACCTCTTCCAGCTGTCTGCGGAATTGTTGCTGTTGCTTCCTTCAGGCCTTTCCTGTAAACTACCTTCTCATAAAGCTATTCTTAGACACCCTGCTCCTATAACATTTTATATTTCCCTACTCCTATTTTTTTCACCAGCAAGTACCAGTTTTGATTAGTCTACATATTTTATTTTTATAAGCTCTACCATCTGAGAAGTTTTGTCTCTGTTGTCACCTCCGTTTCTCTAGAACATTCTAGAATAACGCCTGGCAGTGACACATGAAAATTGGTGAATGACTAAACGACAAAGCAAAGACTCTAATTTCAGCCTGTGGAATCATAAAGGGTAGAGAGACCTTGGAAATAAACCCCCAACCCTGCTGTCAAGCTAAACAGAAGACACTCAGAACCAAGACACTTGCTGTTCTTCTGATAGTGTGCATAGTAGCTTCTGTTGCCTCATGGGTGCATAGATTGCATTTTCAAGAAATCAGAATCTATACGGCCATGCCAGGAATATTGTATTATTTGTTGGGTCTGCTCAGAAAAATGGGCAGCTTAGTTGTGGAGTGACATTAAGGCTTGCTAGTAGGCTTCCTGGAAACATCTAAGAAAAGCTCTAAATACCAGTAAAGCATCGATTGCTTTAGCATGCATCCATTCTCAGAGACAGAGACAGAGACAGAGAACTCTATGTCTTTGTGGAGATGAGGGAGAAGCCTGGAAAGGGGATCAACCAGAGCCAAGTATGAATGAAATATCACAAGGAAAGTTGGTTCTGAGTATGATGGCTGAAAGATTTTTCTTTTAGTCATACAAAGTACGGGGGAAAATGTACCTTTCTATGTTTGGTTATCTTCCTGCAGAGTGCGTGGAGTAAGCAGGACAGCACTCCTCGCCTGAGGAGGTGTGTGGGGTGCAGGCAACTCATCAAGAGTAGGGCTGCTGGGGTTAAGGTTTGGAGTGTCCCTCCAAGGCTCAGTCCCTGGCGTGGCTCTATGTGGAGATGGTAGGATGTTTAAAGAAGCTTTGTGGGAAGTCCAGCATCACTGGGGAGGACCTTCCTAGACGACATGGGACCCCAGCTGCTTTCTCCCCTTCTCTCTCTAACTTCCAGCCATGAGATGAGTGGCCTTACACTCGTGTTCTGTCATGATATAATGCTACAGCCCAGAGCTAACCAATCAGACTGAAGCTTCTACAACTGTGAGCCCAGGCGAACTCTTTTCACAAGCTGATTGTCTTGAGTATTTGTTACGGTAGTAGACAGCTGATGGGGAGAAGCAATGGGATACTGTGGGGGTGCAAAGGAGAGTCAGCTAACTCAGACTGGGAGCGGGAGGGCTGGGAAGGCCCTCTGGTGCACACAATACTTTGAAGAAGTAAATGTAATATAATAAGTGGTTAGGCCTGGTGAGCATCAGGGACTGAGAGAGGCCTGTCCCAGGGAAGGCCCAGCACACCGTCAAAGTCGCTGCAAGGCTCAGTATGGTTGCAGACTTTAAACTATGCACTGAGCCCCGAATTCTCATCACTCCCGGGTGTCAGCACTTGTGAGCCAGTATGACTCCTCACTAGGCTTCTGCTACACCTGCAGAACCAGCTCACTCTTCTATCTCATTAATGATCCAAGAGGAAAAGGCAGCTCAGAGAACCAGGAGCAGGCATACGCTGCCAGCGGGCGGTGGTAATCCTGTGCTCTGGCCTGGCCCTCAGGACTTTTGGTGTCCTTCTGTGTAGAATAAACACATCACACAATAGCACCAGGCAAGGGCACTCTTTGACCGCAAAGATCAGGACAGATGCTGGCTTGTAAGTCATGTCTGAGCACAGACACAAATACAAACATTGTTTAAGTCATAGAAAATGCCAGACAGCTTTCTGTCTCTCCCACTGAGTTCCTGTTAACTTCATTACCAGTTAGTTTTGGTCTTTTATTTTTTTCACTTCTGGAGAAGATTTATTAATTAACCCCTGATTCCTGGAGGCATCCAAGTGCACACCCCAGTTCTTTGAATTTCTTTACAGTCACCTAAGCGAAGGCCACATCTTAAGTTTCCAGCTCCTTCCTGTTGAGGGATGCTGCCACAGCTCCCTGTGATTGTGGCCTTCTGTGGCTGGGGGGGGGGGTGGGCTAGTCTGTGGGCTTCGGCACTTGCATGAGGACCTGGGTTGGATCCCTGGCCCTGACACAGAAAGCCATGTATGGTGGCACATGCTTGTAATCGAGGGGGTGAGGGATGGAGACAGGCAAACCCTTGTGTTCCCCGGCCAGCCAGCTTAGCCTGATCGGTGAGCCCCAGCTCTTAGTGAGAGAGAGAGAGAGACCCTGCCTCAAAAACCAAAACTAAAACCAAACCAAACCAGATCAGACCAGACCAGACCAGACTAGACCAGACCAGACCAACCAAACCAGACAGACAAAAGGTGGATGGCACCCAAGAGGCAACAGCTGATACTGATCTCTGATCTCCACAGACATATGCACACCTGTGCATGGGAGTATGCACATACAGTAAGAACCACATACATACCATTAAAAAGAAGTCTCTCACTCACTCTGAAGAGTTAAGGGACTGACTTGGTTAGCCACTGGTGTGTTCCTGATAGGCTTGTGCTAAGATATTCTCCTATGGAAACCTTTCACTTTCTGGCTCAAAACTGAACTTTCTCTCTGTCTCTCTCTCTCTGTCTGTGTCTCTCTCTGTCTCTCCATCTCTATGTCTCTGCCTCTCTCTCTCTCTCCTCCATCCTTTATTGTGAGGCTAATCTTGAATTTGGTATGTAGCCAGTAGGTGACCTTGAACTTCTGGTCTTTCTGGCCCCAACTGTACAGTACTGCACAGTTCCCTTTCACTCTCCTGTGCCACTTGGCTTTGACTCAGGCTTATTCGCTCGCTACACACACTGTCCCTTTGGGTCTATCTATGCCAGGCAGCCCGCTTCACACTGGTCGGCATAGACTGCTGGGTGAGGAACGGATCGAAGAGAGAAGCAAGGGCTGGCGTTAGGCACGTTAGGTGCGAGGCTCTTTTTGTACACCCAGATAACTGAAATGGCACTGGGGAGGGCAAAGAGTACAAGATGGCGGCCATATTTCCGGTTCATGTGACTGTTCTGACACGGTGGGTGTCCTTGGCTGGGAGAGGGAATGTAGGGCATATGCTAGCAAAGATTGTAGGAAAAGTGGTCCCTCCCTGGGGGTGGGCAGGTGAGCGCCTTATTTGCTAATGAGGGGTCTTTCCAAAGCATCTTTGGGAGGAATCTCCATTCCAGCCCCAGAGACTGGGAAGTAACGGGGTCTTCCCTTTCACCGGTGGGCTTGGGCCTGATGCTGCAGGAAACGGGATGACTAAGGCACCTATTGCAGGTTCCAGTTTATGTGTGTAAGGGAGACATATTTCAGCGGAGTCAGTAGCTTCCTTCTTATGGTCTTCTGGGCTTAAATAAAACGATGATTAGAGTAACTCGGGGTCCATGAAGTACTTCGAGAACAGCTGCCATCTGCCACGGCTCTCATTGGTAACTCATTTACTTTTTCTAATAGGCTTGCACACATATGAATTAGGTTAGAATGTGCCGCTTGTGTTCGGAGGATCCAATAAATGACTTGCTTTTGTGTTACAACCCTCAGAAGTAAATTATTCAGTATTCATTGCTTGTAGGGCTTAAAGAGAAACTAAACTAAATTTGACTCCCCCACCCTTCTCTCTAGGATATGCTTTAGTGCTCCCATCACAGAGGCTTTGCCGACTTGACTAATTGTGTGCTTTGCATATTTATAAACACTTTGTTATTTATTAATGGCTCATCTCAGAGATAAAATTAGCACTGTCTTCACATCATAGCCATTTCTCAAAGGCGCTCTGACTCACAGCAGCGGGTTTGAGATTTGAGCGCACACGATGAAAGCCCAGGCAATTGTTTTTCTCAAGGAAACCCCAGCGAGGGGCCAGAGCTCCTGGATGCAATTTATCAGGTCGGCTCTTCAAAGCCGAGCTGTCCAATATGGCTTCCTAAAATTTAAATTAATTAAAATTAAATAAAACTTAAAAATTCAGCTCCTCAGTCTTACCCACCATGCGGCAAGCGCTTGGTAGCCACGTGTGTAGACTGCGGCTTCCATCTTGGGAGAGGGTAGGTGTGTCTGTCTGTCATTGAATGTCCATTGCACACTGCTGCTCTAGATGTCGTGGCAATCAGTGTTTCCGTGGTTCCCAGGATAGGTGAAACTGGGTCTTTGTGCACTGACTGGCTGGAAAGGCAGAGGGGTTGCAACATGCTGGATCATGTTTCAAATTCCGACTACATGTAGACATTTGCTTGTTTTCCACTAACTCTTCCTTGGTCTCATTACTGCCTGTTATCATGTGGGTTTAGTGCCTCATGCAACCTTATACCTGGTCTCCATCCTTGGGTCTCTAAATCTCTTCTCCACAAGGCAGCCAGTATGATTGCTCTTCCTTGGAACCATCTAATGGTTTTGGGTCTCACTCACAATAAAAGCCAGGATCCTTCCAATGACCTACAAGGCACAGTCTCTGACTCAGAGCTGTCTCCAGATTTACCTCTTGCTACATCCCTGTTTTCTGTTCTTTAACCACACTGACTTCTCGTTTTTTTACCCCTGGCTTGGGCTCTGTCCTTTGCCCACGAATACTCTTCTCCTAGACATCTCTGCATGGCTTATTTCTGAACATCCTGCAGATTAGAAAGAAGTCACTCCTCAGAGTCCCGTTTATAATTTAGCCCTCCCCTGGCAGCTTTGCTCTTCAGTTCTCTTCCCTGCTGCGAGACACTTCTCACTACTACAATGTCATGCTTTACTTAATGTTTAGCTTTTTATTCCTCCACTAGCATGTAGGCTCCACTGGGCAGATGTTTTGTCTGTTTTCCTCACTACTCTACCTCAGTGCTTAATATGGCATGCAGGACATAGATGCTCATCAAATATTTATTGGGCAAACGAATGAGTCCTCTAATTCAAGAGCTCACAGGAAGAAGAGAAGGAATGAGGTGAGGCATGTGGCCTTGTTCTAGATGTGAAATTTTAGGTATGTCGCTTAAATTCTTAGAGCTTGTTTTCTCCCCTGTGAGATAGAAATAATAGGAGCTGCCTGGGATTAACCAAGGTGTCTGTGGTAGAGTCTGGACATACAGTGGTAATTCTGGGCCTATGAGATTTGGCCTGGGCTCTTTTTTTTTTTTAAATCTATGTCTATGTGGAAAAAAAAAACCCAACATACTAGTGTTTCCTCTTAGTACATATTTTTTTAAAGGATAACTAAAAGGTTAGCTCATCCTTATTCAGAACTGATGGTAAATAGCTAAATACTGATTTTTATGGCAAATGCCTTTTATTTTATTTTTATTGGATATTTTCTTTATTTGCATTTCACATGTTTTCCAGGTCTCACCTTCAGAAACTCCCTATCCCATCCCCCCTCTGCTTGCCTGTTCTGTTGCATGTAGCTTTGGTAGCTTTTCCCTATGTGGCCTAAGTGCTGGGATGGGGCTGTGCTACCATCCCCTGCACAGCTTCCCTTGGACCCACGGATAACACACACACACACACACACACACACACACACACACCATACACAGTTATTCATTTTCAACTTCCCTTCTTGGCACAATTGCTGGGTGTTACCATCTCCTGCCTAGAAAACATGCCCTTATTATTACTCTTAGCTCTGCACCTCCCACCTGCCCTAACTTTAGTTCATCAGTTGAATCTAATCCCTGCTAAACATCTTTGACCACAGCCCACCATCCTGAGACCTCACAAGGCTGCCTGGTTCCTCTCTCTCCAAAGCATCCTCCAGGGACCTGGAAGTCCTGCCTGTACCTCCCACCTAACAATTGGCCCATGGCTTTCTTTACTGACAGATCAAGAACCAATTGGAGAACATGACCTTACATCAGAACCACCTCTACACTATGCTTTTGTTTTAATAAAAAGCATTACATATACAGAAGTTGTCCCATTTCAGGAATGACCCTACAGATGAGTTTGGCTATAAGATTAAGATCTCGTATGTACAATGTTTTTTGTTTTTGTTTTTGTTTTGTTTTGTTTTGTTTTTTGTTTTGGTGCAAAAGGACCCTTGTTAATGTTGGTATTTTTTGGAAAAAATCAAATTACATTTATTTGTGTGTGTGTGTGTGTGTGTGCCCACAAGTGCTATGGTATGATTTTTGTAGTCAAGAACCCTTGGAATGAGTTCTCTCTTTCCACTATGTGGGATTTGAGGATTGAACTCAGCTCTTTAGGCTTGGCAACAAGCACCTTATCCACCGAGCCATCTCTCCCACCACCATTAAAAATTTTCTCTTCATGTTGATATTTTATACATGGGAATTTTATTAGAGATTCAATAGAGAAAGGCAGTGGGAGAATGGAGTCATGCTTATGATATGGTGTGTGTGATGTGGTGGTGTGGCCTTTCAGGCTTGGAGACATCTGTACCCAGTGACTTAACCCATATGACATGCAAGAAGGAATTAATGCCATTCTGAGTATTATTGATTTTATAAGAGTCCTAGTCTTTGTAGTTTGTACCTGAGTTTATATTTCTATATATTAGATAATATAGCAGAATGAGGTGCATTCTTACTGCTCGATACAAAGGCAAAATGGATGCATGGGATGTGGGACTGCAGATAGGAAGGCTGTGAGGAGACAGTCTGCAGTGAGAAGCCACCCCAGGGCAGGATACAAGGGCAAGGAAGGGCAGGAGTTACCAGGCAGAGCCTGAGATGGCGAAGGGCGTGTCTGGGATAGCAAGATCAGTGCAAGTGATATTGCTGTTTCCAGAGAAACCACCAAAGCACACCGCATCTCACTAAAGCATACCAAGCCTGGAGAAGAACTTCCGGTCTTAATAGCACCTCCATTGGCTGAATTCAGTGGAGTCCACCTGACATGAGAGGTGGGGAACATGGCCTGTGGGGGTAAGCCCCTCCCCTTGCATATACTGTGTGCATGGATGCATATACACACAGGCATACTCACACCTACATGCTAGCAATATAGAGCACAGCAGGCTGAAGAATGCTTCTGAAGGCAAACTCAGCAAGAACAGCACAGGCTAACCTTACGGATGTGATTTCAGCCTCCCAGCATCCGTTCTGTACCCATCCATCTCTGTGTAACAGATTAAGTGGGTGGAACACACCTCTGGTTGCATAGGCGATCTCTGCTTCATTGAGATGCCCAAACCAAAGAGGGTATGGATCCTCACCCTGTAAGGTGATGGGCAGTGTAAGCAATGGCCTAAGACTGTAAACCTTTCCCTGACCTTAGTGACAGATACAGAGAGATAATCAGCACATTGTAGCTCCCAGACAGCAAAGCAACAATGAAAGCATGCAAACCTTTTGGCTTTAATGTTTTCCAAAGCCTTTTTAAAATGATGGTTCTTAAATGCTTTATTCCCTCTCTTAGCCCACCACCCAGCAGAGGGAGTGGGAAAGAAAGGATATGGGGAAGTGGACCTATTTAGGAATGGGTGGAGTCCACCTGACATGAGAGGCGGGGAGCATGGCAGACTGTTCACAGTTGGCAGTTTAGTTCACAGGTCAGCAATGGCGGCTTCGTCCACTCTCAGACACTTCACAGAGACACCGCAAGTCCAGTTTGGCAGAGCCGGGATAGCAAGCAGGAATCAGCAGTGGTGGCACTACCTAGCAGAGACAGCCAGGCCTCAGCCTTGGCAGGAGTCAGTGGGAGGGACCTGGAGGGATGCCAGGAGAAATTTTAGGCTGTGCCTCTCTCAGTGAGGTGAAGATCTGGGAAGACTTGAGACCAACAGGTGTTGCATAGCCAGCTCTATAAGCAAGCCTAACTCAGCCTCCATCACTGTCCGTCGAGTCCTTTTATACTCCCTCCAAACATCACGTGTCCTCCACGAGTCTTGCCTCTGCACGTGAGTCTTGCCTCAGCTGACATCACTCTGCCAATCAGCCCGAGTTCTCAGAAGCAGCAAGAAACTGCAGCACACCACCGGAAGTTTTTCTGTTTCTCTTTATGGTGTCCCAACAGATGGAGCTCAATGATGCAATGTACGGCAGACCGATACATGCGTGTCCTTTGCAAAGAATCCTTCATCACGTGTCCTTTCACGTGCTTGCTTTAGCAGAACATCCTTTCACCTGTGTCTGCTTCAGCTAAACGTTCCTTCACGATTTTGCCCCAGCAAAACGCCATCCAACCAAGTTTCCAAAGAACCCTTTCATTTCTGTTACACAAACCATACTCTTAAGGGCTGTTGCAGTAGGGTCGGGAGAAGACACAGAAACCAGTCCCAGAGCCTGACAATCACCACGTGTTTCAGATGTCCCCTTTCTTGTTCGAGGCGGTTGGAGTCTGGGTTTTAGTTATGAATAACACAATAATAAAAAATAATTTGAGCCAGCACCAGAGTAGGGGAAACAACAGAAAAATAGCTGAGGATTTTAGGGGTACCCACATCATCCATGTGCAGGAAGCAGTCGTGACCCCTTCCTCATGGTGCACAGTTAGGTTCCCACAGAAGAGGACCACATGTAGTACAGCTGAGCAGGAAGGCCAGGATGGAGAGTGTGCCTCAGTAGCTGCTCCCAGGCACGCCACGCGTTTTGAACCCGGAGGAGAAGCAGAGGCATATTCAGAGCGACCGTGAGCATCCAGGGAGCTGCACATGTGTGTGTGTGTGTGTGTGTGTGTGTGTGTGTGTGTGTGTGTGTGATCTACAGGAAGCACAACAACGCGGGCCGGGCGGAAGCTGGGGCCAAAACTAGGGGAAAAGGGGCCACTGCCACCATGTGGCCACTCTCTCTTTAGCTGGGAAAAAAAATCGGTGGCTCCAAACTTTAAACAGCTTAAAGAAGTTGTCTCTCTTAATAGGAGACAGGCCGAGATGTTAAATCGATCGGCTCAAATGTCCGCTCCGAAATCCCTGAAGAGAAAAGTCTGGTGAGTCACTCTCTCCTCCCAAAGGAGGCAACAGGCCATGGTGGAAACTGCGAGGCTCAGTCCGAGAACGAGGAGACTAGAGGGAGACTAGAGGGCTTACGCACCTCTGTGGCTTCTCTTCTCCACCTGGTGTTGAGGGCAACGGCTTCCGGTGGCTCTGGATAGTCCAAGTGGAGCCCTTTGGGTTTCTCCAAGTGATCTTCAGACAGGAGACAGCATCAGGCTTAGTCCCTAAGTCCTTCTGAAGATACCTTATGGCCAGGGGTCAGCTTGGGGCAGGAGGATGCCGTGGCTCCTCCACTGGCAGGAACAGAGGCTTCTCGTTAGAACTTACTGTGGGTGCAGGCTGGGCCGCAGGGCTCGGAGCAGCCGTTTCCGTGTCTTTCTCCGGCAGCTCACTGTCGAGCATGTGGACATGTTGCGAGACCCTCCTGAAGACTGAGCGCGGGCGTCTCTCATCTCTTCCCTGACCTGGGTCCTGTGAGTTGTCTCTGGAGCAGACCTGGCTCTGGTGGGGCGGGCGAGCTGAGAAGCCGCTCCAGCTCTTCAGGAGGGAGCAGCAGGCATTTCAGGAGAGATTTTATGAAGCATCTTTGACCTCAGCCTTGGAGATCTGAGGTCTCCCGGGTGGTGGGGTGCCTTGGACCAGCCCCTTACATTGCCCACTGGGAAGCTTTGTATGTGGAGCACATCTCCAAGCCCCAATTACGCCTGACATTTTGTTTTCATTGCACAACACTTCTAGGACAACCAGTGACTAAGCGCCGACGTGTCTATGGAATGAAATGTAGCATCTGCTAAAGTTGTTTTTTTCCTGTCTGGTAGTTGTTGGGGACAGCAGGTGAACAGGCCTCAGCTGTTAGCTTATTCTGGGTGCTTATGTGAAAGTGGGTCAAATGTCTAAGTGGTGCACGTCCCAGGTGAGTCCAGCCCAAGACTGCGTGTGTGGCTTAGTATGTAGGGTACAGGCAGGGCTTCAGCATCCGCAGATGGCCTTAGGCCAAGCGATGTGCAAACTGTGAGGCCATTTGTGGACACCTTCCTCATGTGACTTGTTATCATCTGTAGCAGAAACGAGATCGCTGTCCACCCCTACAACATTTCCAGGCACTCAGAGGAGTCTCAGCAACACTTTGGACTAAAAAAATTGTAAGATTTCTCTCTCGAAGATGCTGTTTGTTCTTGATGTGGTTGAAAGCAATTATGGGTCTGGGTTCCTCAGTGTGCTCATCTATCAAGCAGGAAGAGGGGCTCCTGCTCTTCCTTTCATGCTGTAGGTTAGGTCAAATGCAGAGAATCTGTCAACTTAATTTTTTTTAAAGATTTAATTATTATTATATGTAAGTACGCTGTAGCTGTCTTCAGACACACCAGAAGAGGGCGTCAGATATCTTTAAGGATGGTTGTGAGCCACCATGTAGTTGCTGGGATTTGAACTCAGGACCTTCAGAAGAGTATTCAGTGCTCTCATCCGCTGAGCCATCTCTCTAGCCCCAACTATCAACTTAATTTTGAATTAACCTCATCTAGTGAATGTAAAAGAACCAAAGAGGATGGTGTGTCTCTCTCAGTGAAGCGAAGTGCCAAGAATCTGTGTGAGCATGGCACGAAGGTCATGATGTGTGTGTGTGTGTGGGGGTGGGGGGGTGGCTCAGTTGGCATAGTACTTTCGGGGTGAGTGTATGAAAGAGGCCCAAGCAGGAAGAGAGTGCCGTGTGATCCAGTGGCTGGGCCTGTGGCTGCTGTGTAGGGTACAGGCAGGGCTTCAGCATCCACAGATGCCCCTCAGATAAGTGGTTAGCAAATTGTGTGGCCATATGTGGACGCTTTTTTTTTTTTTTTTTTTTTTTTTTTTTTTTTTTTGGTGTGACTTGTGATCATCAGTAGTGGCTGGGCCTGTGTGTGTCCTGCAGAGTACCCTGGTAGCACTATGGGCAGGAGGCAAGGGACTCTTGAGACAGGTAGAGTCTGTAGTTATCATTTGGGTATTGGGATGAATGGCTCCAGGTGACCTGGCATAAGCGATTGCAGCCTTGGAGATCTGGTCAGGCGCTCCACTGTAGCAGTGTGGGCTCCTTCAGGAGACGACGGGCAAATCACAGAATCACTGGCTTAAGCAGGAACCGACAGAAAGAATGATTGTGATGAACAGGTAACCAGGATGAGAGGGAGCCCAGCCTGGCTCCCAGAGCTGAGGAGAGTCAAATAGGAAAGCACTGGGAAGGACCTTGCTTGCGAAGCGGTGTTCTGTGGCTATGCAGAGGTGATATTTGCTGGCTTGGTCTGGATTGAACTGGAGATGCCTGAGAAGCCACTGGGCACTCTCTGGAGTCCATATGGGGAACTTCAGTCAGTGGCTGAGAGAGCAGTGGAAGTGTAGGTGGTACTGGGGCAGAAGCCTCCAGAGCAAGGGATATGAACGAAGGATTTCCTTACCGTGTGGAAAGGGCTGTGGGACAGCCATCGGTAGGCCAAGGCTGTGAGATCACAGATAGATTTTCGTAGGTTGAGAAGAAGGTCGGTGCCAGTAAGAACAGTAGGCCCTCTTCCTCCTGCCGTGGCTGTCCAACACCTTCCGCTGAGAAATCTAACCTCATAGATGCAGTGAGAGGGTATCGTGCTTGGAATTCCACTTGGCTAAGGCCCCTGCTGTCACTCTCTACTAGCTCCCTGATGGGACTTGTTTTTGCAGTGGTGGTGTAAATTCTAAATGAAATAATTGTTTGAAATGACAACCTATGAATTTTATTTTTATTAAATTCTCTAAGTAATTTTAGAAAAATAGCCCAACGTCACACATGTGCGTGTAAACACACATGAATAAATTGAGCAGCAGTTTTTTTATAAGATTAATGGAGAAAACCAGGCCATAGAAAATTATGATCCTGAAACCATTTAAAGTGCCAGCATATACATACCACAACAATACATAGAAAAATAGAAGTGATGGAAGAGATTTCTTTACTACTATGTGTAATTGTTTTTGAATGAACTCAATCAGTGTTTTCCAATTTCCTGCTCTGGGCTTGGATTATTTGTATGAAGAATGGAAGGGAGAATGGATGAAGGGAAGAGGAAAGGAGGAGAGAGAGGGCGGAAGAGCAGAGGTCAGCTCTGGTCGTCAGCTTGACAGCCTCTAGAGTCACACAAGCCTCTGGGCGTGTCTGTAGGCATCGCCAAGGTTGTCCTAACTGAGGTGAAAGACCCACTCTGAATCCAGGCGGTGCCGTTGCCTGGCCTGGGGTCCTGAGCTATGAAGAGAGATCTGAGAAAGAAAGCCTTCATCTTCCACTGCTTGCCCACAGTGATGCTGCACAGTCACCTGCTTAGGACTCCCACCAGCACGCTTCCCAGGCCGCGAGAAGCCGTGTCCTCGAACCGTGAGCCGAAATAAACCTTTCCTTCCTTCCTTTGCTTTTGTCAAGTATTTTCGTCCCAACAGCAGTGGGTAGAGAAACTAACACAAAAGGGGAGAGAAGAGAGGGAGGTGGGGGTGGGGAGAGGGAGGGAGGGAGGGAGGGGGAGAGGGAGGGGGAGAGGGAGGGAGGAGGGAGAGAAGAATGAAGTTGTTTGTTGTACAGAGTCTCAGTTTGATAGAAGGGGTGAGTTCTCGGGTTGTTTGCCCAATAGGGTGACAATTGTTAACAACGATGAGACGCGTAAATGTGTATTTTCAAAAAGCGGGGGCCAAAGATGTTGAATAGTCACCACACGGGAATGACAAATGTTTAAGGTGTCAACTGTGCTGATTTTACCTTCTTAGATCATCACACGGTATACACACGAATCAAAACACCACACCGACTCCCACACGTTAGGGTTAGGTATAGTGCAGTTGTCAATCAAAAGTAAAACTGAAAGAGATGAAGGGTGAAGGAGTGGGAAGGAGGGAGGCGGGTACCTGGAGCTAACACTGAGGATGCTAAGCCAAGGAAAGATGCTGGGACTGACTAGCTCAGCAGGGCGGGGCACCTGGGATCTTATCTCATTCTCTCCCTGCTTCAACAGAGGCTGCCTCACCGTCCCCATCACTGCGCCCCCAGGAGCCATGTTTGCTCTCGATCATCCCTAAGGCTGCAGGCCCAGGAGCGACTCTCCCAAGCTTCCCAGCTTGGTGGCAGGGTGGAGAGCCTTGGGAGCTTAACTTGTTTGGCCTGGCTAAGCAGGTTATACTTTTATTAGACATAAACCTACAGAAACGTCTCAACCTGAAGAAAGGTTTCTATTTAGAGCGGAGAAACTAGGCCATGTCTAAGATCAGTGACCTACATTCCCTGTTCCCTGCTATAGAAACAGAAGATGAAATGGTAGTGGCTGTCTCGCATGCAGGAGCAGGGACTCCATCAAAGAGTGGAGAGGCAGCGAGAGGAAGAAGAAAGGGAGCCGGGGAATGCCAACGAGCTGCCAGGGATGGTTGATAACGAGTATCCTGGCTGTGCATTTGTTTTCCCGGGAGACCAGTGTTTGCTCAGTGGTGGCTTCTATAGTAGGTTTAAAAAAAATCCCTGTTTTGGGGTTTGTTAGAAAAATGACATCTTTCTTTGGCATCTGCCAGCCACTCACAAAGATAGATCCCAGTGTCACATGCTGGACACCAGCAGTCAGCTTTTTGCTAGAGACTTTTGAGAAATCGTTTGTTTAATCTCATTGATCTGGCTCTTTTGACCAGACCCTGCAGAGCTACTAAGGTTAATAGGCTCTTGGGGCCTGAATTCCCATGAATCTTGGTGTGGCAGGAAGAACTTGTCCAGAAGAACAAAATGATGCTGATATGTGGCGCTTTCTTGCTACCCGCAGCTGCTTCACCGCGGAGGCTGGAGGGTCAGGGCGACATTCGGCGGATGATAACTACATAGAAATCCTCTAGGCCCGGGTCACTTCATTCATCTTCAATTCATAGTATGGTTCTCCATCATTGTGAAAGTGCATGGGTCTAGAGGTCAGTGAATAGCCGTTCTTCATGCTCCTGATGTCTGGTTCACTCCTAATTCAGCTTCACCGAGTGCTGCAGCTTCCTGTGTCAGCAGATCAAACATTCATGCAACAGAAAGCAGATGATCTGCACACTTAAGTGCTGATGCTGGATCCTCACCTCTCTGCTCTGGCATCATGAAAGAGGATGGTATCTATCAATGGGGTACAGCTGCTTTCATTCTGGGTTCCAGAATGAAGCTCACATGGGACAGGAACTCCTCTGAGCAGACTTGGTGACAAATAGTCCTGAATGTAGCTAATGCAATCTGGAGGCAATTCATATAAGCTACTTTCTGACTTGGGCAGTATCATGTTCACTCCTTGGAGTAAGTTGTAGTTCTTGTAAATGGACTGAAGAAATAAATAAATAAAGAAAGAAAGAAAGAAAGAAAGAAAGAAAGAGAAAGAAAGAAGGAAGGAAAGAAGGAAGGAAGGAAGGAAGAAACAGGTGTATGCCTAACACAGTGTGTGCTTGATATTAGTTATATATGTCAAGGATATAACACTAGCTACCATACTGGTCACACGGTCTGTTAGTGACTTGAAAAGTCACTGTAATCACAATACCAGACAGAAACAACTTAAGGGAAGGAAGGTTTATTTTGGCTCACGGTTTCGGGGGGGATTTCAGTCTGTCATGATGGGGAAGGCAGGACAGGTGTGATGGGGGCTCCTTCTGGGTGAGCTGCAGAGTAGCTCTGGTCTCTGAATGTGACATGATTGTCACTGTCTTGTAACAAGAGCAGCCCACCCGAGCCCCATGGCCTCACCCGAGGCCTTGGCTCCACCTCCTCCTCCTTCTCCTGCCTCAGCTTATGGATGTCTGAATGGAAAGGGACAGGAATTTTCCTGTCTCCCCAGGGACAGTCATGCAACAGCAGTAGACCAGAAAGCAGTGAGAGCTGGGTTGAGGCTGGACATTGGGGCAGCTACAACTTTCAAAGATCTTTCCTTTTCTAGGACCTTTTTCTGCTAGCTAGGTTCAAACCTTACAAGCTGGGGACTAAACTCTGAAAGCACACACCTTCAGTGGGTAAACACTTCAGATTCAAATCATAATGCACAGCCCTCTCCTCTATGTTTCTCAAATATCTCCTGACATTTCTCCTGACCAAACATTGTCATTGAATTTAGGACCACCTGTAATACCCTGGATGACATCAGGACTCTTAACTGTATTTAAAAATCCCTTTCTTCAAAATATAGAAATATCTGGAGACCCCATCTAGGTGGGCATACCTTTTAGAGGCCACCATTGTATCCATTCTGGGTCTGAAGAAGGTATTATTGTGCCTGTTTTAATGATGATAAATTGAGTTTCTTGGGAGTGAAATGACTTACAGTCGCTCACACAGTGGTGTGAAGTGGTGAAGACTAGGAATTATGTTTAGGTGTTATTCCTAGATCTGTCAGGTTTAATAGATACCTGTATGTGTGTCTGATGGTGTTGGTTAATGTTGATAGTAAACTTGACAAAGTCTTGAATCAACAGGGATACAGCTCTCTGGGCCTACCTGTAAGAGACTGACTTGCTAAATTGATGTGGGAAGGTCCGTCTTACCTATGGGCAGGGCCATTTCCTGGGGAGGGAGTACTGAACTCTAAATAGTGAAAAATGCAAACTGAATGGTAGCATGCATGTGTTCATTGCTCTCTTCTGCCTGTGGACCTACTGTGAGTAGCTGCTACAAGCTCCTGCTGCTTTGACTGCCCTACTGTGATGGACTGCACATTGCGCTCTGAACTAAAATAAGCCGTCCCTTCCCTAAGTTGCTTTTGGCAGTGTATTCCATCACGCCAACAGGAAAAGAACCTCAGACAGACAGTGTGTGTACGTACATCCGCATGCATATTCATGGTCACATATATTCAAATAAATGTTCATTTTCTTCATTGTTGCTTGACAGCTTTCTGGAAATCCCTTTCTTCTAAACCGCTTTATAAGCCATGCTGGAAACGTCTGCCTGTGTGCATTATTATCACAATTTGAATACATGTGGTCTTAGGCGGTTTTATTTTTCATATGATATAGCTCCAAGATTAAATTCTGCTTACAATGAACAGGCCGCAGCAGCTGATGGATCACAGCCTGTGGCTCCCTCAAAGGACTAATTACTCAAGATTAAATTAAACTGGTAAAACGGAGCCAACAGCTTTGATACCTAATAGAGAGGTCTGGGTAGAGATGAGAAAATGCGAAATGCCCCTTACAAGGCAGGTGGGCATTGTGTCAGCTCCGCCATGTACCAGGGTGTCAGAAAAGGGTGCAGATACGGCCCATTAACTAAACATACTGGAGTAGAGAGCGTGCGTGCATTTATACAGAATGTATCTTTCTCCTTTTAGACCAGATTCAGTGTGAGACACCATAGAATATTGGGCCCGTTTCCAGCCCTGCTCCTCTACCCCTGTGCCACCCGTGGTCAGCTCCTGATGGAGAAACAATGGCTGACCTAGAGATGCAGAACAGAGCAGCCATGCCTGGAGCTCCCACCTCTGGGATCACCACAGTCATGGCTTTGTCTGAAGGCCGTGGTATTTACTGATCGCCTCCTGCCTGATAAATATGGTACCATCCATTGTCTGTGCAAGGAGCTCTCGGTAGACGATTGCATTTAATTTTCTTATTGTTTTCATCTTATAGAAGAGGACTCTAAAGTATAGAGGTGGTACAAGTGAAAGGGCGTCGTTCTAAACAGAATCCCATCCTTACTTTGGAGTTCTACAGAGAGAAGGGTGCTTAAGTTCTGATTGGCTAGTCATGTCTGCAGAGGACTTGGATGAGAAGCAGTATGTGTGCGGTATTGAACCCTGTCGCTCTGTTTAGATTGAATGGCAGTGGCAGGTTCCACCTTTAAGTAGATTTTGCATTTGTTGTCATTCTGAGAAGTGGAATTCAGGATCTGTGACGCACATGACAAGGATGGAAGCCTGTGCAGGGTGGATTGCTGTATTTCTCGCTGTCCTCGTGTCCAGTCCCGGCAGAGCCACGTGGTTGTTATGTTAAGGGTGAGCTCTAACTTATCCCAAATTAAAGGCTGCAGAGTCATGACTAATTGATTTTGATTTAATGGGATTTTACTCTTATCTATCGCCTATCTCTATAAATGTTATTTCCTAATGAAGGTATTCTGCGAGCAGAGGCTTAGGAGAAAAAGCGATCAATAGCTTAAACCAGTTGTGGGATTTCTATTTTCTCCCCAGCTTCTGGCTGCATCGCTGTTCTCAGTCTGCGGCGTCTTCCCTGAAACTGTCTTTGTGTTTTACATGTGGTGTCACTGGGAGCCGAGACTCTGGTTATAATGGTCCCTAGGGGAATAGCTTAGTAAGTAGGGAGCCTGGGGGAGGTTCCCAGAATGTGATTAGGTTCAGTGACCTGGAAGTGGATTTCTTTTATTTTTTTTTTAATTTTTATTTTCTATATTCTATGTTTACATTCCAAAGGCTTTCCCCTTTCCCAGTTACCCCCCACCATATGTCCCATAATTCCTCTCCCCCCATGCTATTCCCACTCATTCCCCCCCCCCACGATTTCTCTGTTCTGGGTCTACAATACTGGATCCAATCTTTACAGGCCCAGGGTCCTCTCCTTTTTTTCTTCTTGAGAGTCATTTGACTTGCTAATTGTGCCTTGAGTATTTAGGGCTTCTGGGCTCATTAATATCCACTTATCAGTGATTGCATTTCGTGTGTATTCTTTTGTGATTGGGTTAGCTCACTCAGGATGATAGTTTCCAGATCTAACCATTTACCTACAAATTGCATGAGTTCATTATTTTTAATTGCTGAGTAGTACTCCATTGTATAAATATACCACATTTTCTGTATCCATTCCTCTTTTGAGGGATATCTGGGCTCCTTCCAATTTCTGGCTATTATAAACAAGGCTGCTATAAACATAGTGGAGCATGTGTCTTTGTTGTATGCAGAGGAATCCTCTGGGTATATGTCCAGGAGTGGTATGCCAGGGTCCTCTGGGAGTGGCATGCCCAATTTTCTGAGGAACCGCCACACTGATTTCCAGAGCGGTTTTACCATTTTGCAATCCCACCAACAGTGGAGGAGTGTTCCTCTTTCTCCACATCCTCGCCAGCACTTGTTGTCTCTCGAGTTTTTAATCTTAGCCATTCTGACTGGAGTGAGGTGGAATCTCAGGGTTGTTTTGATTTTCATTTCCCTGATGACTAATGATGTTGAACATCTCTTAAGGTGTTTCTCGGCCATCCGAATTTCTTCTGGTGAAAATTCTTTGTTTAGCTCTGTACTCCATTTTTTGATAGGGTTATTTGGTTCTTTGGGGTCTAACTTCTTGAGTTCTTTGTATATATTGGATATTAGCCCTCTGTCGGATGTGGGGTTGGTGAAGATCATTTCCCACATTGTTGGTTGCCGTTTTGTCCTTCTGACAGTGTCTTTTGCCTTACAGAAACTTTGTAATTTTATGAGGTCCCATTTGTCAATTCTTGATCTTAGAGCATAAGCTATTGGTGTTCTGTTCAGGAACTTTCCCCCTGTGCCCATGTCCTCCAGGGTCTTCCCAAGTTTCTTTTCTAATAGTTTCAGTGTGTCTGGTTTTATGTGGAGGTCCTTGATCCACTTGGAGTTGATCTTAGTACAAGGAGATAAGAGTGGGTCAATTCACATTCTTCTGCACATTGACCTCCAGTTGAACCAGCACCATTTGTTGAAAAGGCTATCTTTTTTCCACTGGATGGTTGTGGCTCCTTTATCAAAGATCAAGTGACCATAAGTCTGTGGGTTCATTTCTGGGTCTTCAATCCTATTCCACTGATCTACCTGCCTGTTGCTGTACCAATACCATGAAGTTTTTAATACAATTGCTTTGTAGTACTGCTTGAGGTCAGGGATATTGATTCCCCCAGAAGTCCTTTTATTGTTGAGAATAGTTTTAGCTATCCTGAGTTTTTCTTGATGAGAGGGTGGCTGGGTTGCTCTGAGGTTTGACGGACGGTTCTGGAAGTCATGCTCCTAGGAACTCAAAGCTGTCTCTATTGTGCTATCGTCAGGGTCTGAGTACTTGCCAAAGCTCATAGTGCCCTTCCCAAGGCTTGTCCAGGCCTCTGCATTGTCTTAAGGCACCATCCATTTTTTGTCATATATAGCTTTTATATTCATTCATTCATTCATTCATTCATTCACTTTACATCATGATCACAGCCCCCTTCCTCCTCTCCTCCCAGTCCCACCGTCACACCCCCTTTCACATTTCCCCTTCCATTTCTCCTCAGAGAGGGGGAGCCCCCCCATGCCCCAAGGGTACCAACCTACCTTAGCACCTCAAGTCTCAGCAGGACTAAGTGCATCCTCTCCTAATGAGGCCAGACAAGGCAGCCCAGCTACGGGGAAAGGATTCAATGACAGGCAACAGACTCAGACAGCTCCAATTGTCCAGGACCCGCATGAAGACCACGCGGACGTCTGCTCCATAAGTGTAGCCTGCACCATCCGTCTTTATTTTACTTTCTTTCTTGGTTTCCTTTCAGACATCAAAGATGTAGATCTCATTTGCTCTCCATGGAAACCACAAACTCCTCCTTAGGGAGTTTAACATTTCTAAGCATCTCCTTTGAATCGGGCTGGCTGGCGGAAGTTCATACTTGTGCTCATATTCATTTTAATTCTCTCAGTGGGTCTCATGCTATTTTAAAGATGAAGGAAACTAAAGCAAGAAGATGAAGGAATTTTGATATTCTCCTCAGGGTGGCAAAGTGGATTCAACTCAGGTGTGTCAGAGGTCCTACCTGTGGGGTATCCTCATCTGATCCGAGACCCTGTTTTCTTCTTCTCCTTCCCCAAACAATAGCTGCCTTTTGCAGGTTACACTCGCCTGGGCCATTATTCTCTACTCTTGCTGATTTCCTGGTTTGTCCTGCTTCTCCACTGCAGAGAGCTGCCTCTTTAAAATACGAGTCCAGTCAGACTCCTCCCTTGGTACACACCTATTTGTGTATGCCTCTTGCTCTCCAGACGATGCCAAGCGTAGCCCCTTGACCTGGTTTTGCCTCTGTCCCGTGCTGTCTCGCGCACCCTGACTATAAGCACGCGTGTGCTTGCTTACATCACCGTCAGCCCCAGAACTCCTTTGGTTCTCTTTTTCCCATCATGCTTTGCCCTCTTTACATTCTTCTATCTAAAACAAGCATGTCTCTTCTCACCCTCGACTGTCTTGTCAGAAGGCCACTTCTCTCCAAAGCCTTGGGTCACCCCCACTTAGGACACTCCCAAGAGCAGGACAGTGACCTCTTTCTTCCCTGGGTTCAGGATCGCCCAATCCCCTGCTCACTCACATCCTGTCTGTGGGGATCCCTGCCAACTCTACTGTCTGCAGAGAAATGACCCATAGCGGGGAGTAGGAGACCTGGCTCGGAGTAACTTAGCTGGGTTGGTTAAAGCTACTGGAGTCTGCCCCCCAGACACTGTTGTCACAGATTAAAACACAGTACAATGTTGGAAGAAGGTTCTTTCATGACAATTATCACAATAAAGCTTAGGGCAGGGCTATAGCGAAACTCCTTTGCAATGTATGTGTCTTTTTGCAAAGTACCGGGGACCTCTTCTACAAGAAAGGGTTCTATTAACTGAGAAATAATGTTCAGGATAAGGGTTCAGGGTTAGGGTTGGGGTTAGGGTTAGGGTTGGGGTTGGGGTTAGGGTTCAGGGTTAGGGTTAGGGTTAGGGTTAGGGAGGCAGGGTTTGTAATAAGCACAGCAGTAAAACCCTTTAGCAAACTACATGGAACCCCTTTCATAAAGATGGGTTCTATTGACTGAGAAGCAGTGCTCAGGATAAGGGAGATTTGGGGGAAGCCTGGATCCCAGAATAGCAAAAGATCACCAGGCTCTTAAACAACATCCACTTCCAGCCTTCTGGGCTGGAAAACAGGTGTGTACATCTCTTCCATTGAAGACAAAATCCCGTGTGTTTAACAATTATGGTTTCTCTATTGCTATCTGTATGCACAGGGTATCACCTCCCTCTACACTGATCCAATTCAAATATACCACACTCTGGGTATCAGGACCCAGAATCATCTGTCCAGGCTATCCGGCCTTCTCCTGGGCCTGAATAATGGGCTTCGATCTCTAAGGACAGAAGGACAGATAACTAGAGGCCACATTATAGGGGATAGGTGTGTGTGTGGGGGGGGGGCCTGAACTTACAGTCACAAGCACGCATAGGGGCCGTTTGCAGCATGCCATCAGACCTGAGTGGGAAAAGGCGTGGAGCTGGAGCTCAGAGCACTCCTTCCTGGGCTACTGTGAGGGCACAATGTCTACCTACCACTGGATTTTCTTTTCTTTCCTTAGGAGAGGTTGCTGGAATTCTTCATGGTTATCCACACGGGAGATTCTGTGGGTTAGACTAGGGATGGGAGTCAGGGTCAAGGGTTTTGTTTTGCTGAAGGAGTTAAATCTGGAATGACCTAGTGGACGGGAGGAATCGGCCAGTTTGCAAGGCTAAAGGCTTTGCCTTTGAATCGTCATCTTTTTTTTTGAAAAGAGACCTCTAGGTTGGGTTTCAGATCCTTCCCAGACTCTGCTGGTGAGCACCGTGCCATGTCATAGGAAGACATGTCATTCCTGGCTCTGCCCTCCTCCCATGTCAGAAGCAAGGCTTTCTCCCTCAGTACCATTTAAGAGGGACAATGACAGACTCCAGTCTTCAGGAATAGGACAAACGGGGGCCTGATCCGTGAAAGGGTGTTTTCATGCAAGAGAGGACGCAAGGGTACTTACCCTGAAATCAATGTTATATCTAATTCATCTTGTGAACGCTCTGCAAATAACTGGCCACAGAGCCCACAATGCCCTGGGGATTAAAAGAAGAAAGCTGCAGAACACCGTGCCCTGTGGGATTTAGGTTTTGCTTAAAAGTGATTAACGAAGATATGTGTCTATCTACCGTCTGTTTGCCTGTCATCCACCTGGCTATTCTCCCGTCCCTATCATTTATCATTTATATCTGTCACCTATCTTTATGTGTATGTGCTGCCTGCAGTATTTTGGAGGAAGAAAAGCTTTTAGCTGAAGCTCAACATCACCCCCACCCTCACCTCCCTTTTATGAAGAAAATTCGAATCTTGCCATTCCGGGACACTTAGAACATTTCTGAGCTGAACATTGATCTTTGGGGAATGGTCAGTTAATTAGAAGATCCCCTTGATGCTCTCTTATAAGGAGGCACCTGCCGCGGGGGCTGTGGCGATGTATTATTGGTGAGAAGAGTAGGCAATTGTCTGGAGAATTTCTCTGCTGTCTTAGTAGTCCTGTTACTGGGCCAGGTAAGAGGCTTCCACCTCTTTGTGCAGATGGACTGGGCACTTGTGTCTGTCCCTAGGCAGAGAGAGAACACAGATTTCCTTGGGCCATGTTGGATTCTTGCTGGTTGCTCGTTCCTGGGTACAAATTCCTTCCAGGGACAGATTCAGTTCTCTTTAACCTGAATATTGCGTGTAGAACCCCTAGTTCCTTCCTATGCCATTGATAACTGCTAATGTTCTCAGTCTAATCAAGTAGTGCTAGGTCCCTTTCTGTGTTCCGTACACTCAGGGATGGTGATGACCTGTGGTCAAATAACCAATTCTTTCGTGCTTATTGAAGAAGAGGGCACGCAAGCAAGGCGTCCATTGTCAGCATCAGAGATTATGCAGAGGCAGAAACACTGCTATGCAGAGTCATGTCCCGCATGGGGCAGGGTATGTGTGATTCTCAGCCTTCCTTTCGTTCATTGGCTCCCCTCCCTTCCCAGCCTCCCATCATTGTATGTAGATTCCTGTACTCCATGGACTATTCCTGGTCTACTCAGGACAACTCATAGACTGTTTACGTTGCTTTCTTTGTAGATGCTACAAACAATGCTTCTGGAATGTTTCTGTAAATGTCTCCCGGGACTTCTGTGGGAGAATCCTTCTAGGGTTGTTATATAGTAAAGGATTTATTTTCCTAGTGTCTGACACAGAGCTCCAAAGTAAACCCTGGGAACTCCCAAGTGCTAGGAGTATGTTTTGCCTTGCTAATAAGGTGACTTCAGGACAGGCTTCTGTCAGCTGCCTGAACTTCGAGGACAGGAGATGGTTGAAGATGTCATTCACGCACATTGCCAAGGACGTATTGATCATGTGTGTGCAGTGGAACCCAACGAAAAGCCTCTGGTCGATGAGGCTCAGTGTGTCTTCCTGGCTAGACAATGAGCGCAGGCTCACGGAGAGCGCACCGAGTTCTGAAGCCAGGACCATTCCAGCTCACTGTGCGTGTTGTCTGACTTATGTGCTATGCTCTGGAAGTCATTCTAACTGATAAGGGGTGGGTTTGAAGAAGCCTTATCTTCCAGCCAGTTGGTCAGAAGCTCCAGTGGCTTCTGGATTGGGTCCCCATGCTGGGCTTTGCCCTTATCCCGTGGGGCTCCGTAGTAACTCTGCCTCTGCAATGTTGGGTTTTCTTGCAGTAGCACTCTCCACTCTGCTTGGAAATAGCACAGGCACACATATCTAGGGGTAGAATTGCTGCCAACAGGGTCCCTAGATCATCTGGCCAATTCAGTGCAGTGTTTGGCCACTCCTGGCCATTGACAAATGGTGGGTTTTTCTGATTTATACTGGTCTGGCGGTTTTATTGATTTCCCAATGTGGTTTTAATTTCAATTTCCATATTTCCTAAAGAGGTTGAATAACTTTTCATGTTTCTTGACTGTTCAGGTTTTTTTTTCTATAAAATGCTTGTCCATGCATTTTATGTTCCCTTATGAAGTTGCCTTCTTGTTACAAGTCGATGATAGTATTTTCTGTATTGGCTTTGGACTTTCTTCTTGATGTCTTTGGAAGAATTTTAATATACTGCTAGTTAGTCACTTCTTTCTGATCTTAGTTCTTAAATTTTTCATGTTTAAGTGTTTGATCTGCCTATGATTTATTGGTAGGTATGATGTACAGGCCTAACTTCACCACCTTCTACATTAACAATTGTTCCAGAACACCTTATTGATCAGTCTTTCTTTGCTATGGAAATGCTGTAAATCAGTTTTCCATGGATGAGAACTTGTTTCTGGCCATCAGCTCTATGTCACTGTGGATTCTGTCTCACCATCAGTCTATCTCACCTTAAACTCACTCTCACCATCATTCTATCTATCTCATAGTGATTTCTGTCTCACTGTTTTCAATTTCGCTGTGGATTTTATTTCACCGTGAGTCTATCTCACTGTAGGTCTATCTCACCGTGGGACTATCTCACTGTAGTTCTGTCTTACTGTGGGTCTATTTTGCTGTGGATTCTATCTTACTATGCGTCTATCTCACCTTGGACTCTGTTTCATTGTGGGTCTCTGACATGGATGGTGGTCTATTAGTCAATTCATGCCTGTGATAGAGATAAATTGGAGGTCTGCTCTTAGGATTTGGTCTCCTTAGTGACCAAGAATTTAAAAATGGACTCCTTCGGAAGCTTGAAGACAATTTTATTGCAGTTTAAAATACCCCTTTGGGGGGCAGGCATGTTATAAATCTCAACAGCTTCTTCAAAGAGAGAAGGAAGGAAAGCCTTGCTGTTTGAGTTTTGAGCATGGAGGGTCATCAAATGGTAGAGGGCAGCCACGGGGACAAGGAGTAAGGGAGCCCCAAAGATTAGAAAAGAGATACTTAGATGAGAGAGAGAGAGAGAGAGAGAGAGAGAGAGAGAGAGAGAGAGAGAGAGAGAGATTCACCTGGCCAGAGTTCTACCTTCTGTTCTCATTACCAGAGCCATGCTGCCTTCGTTGCGCTGAGTTAAAGTTACCAGAGAGAAGCCACATCTACACTGACTATTCTATAAAGGTTCAGTAACTCATTAGAACTTCAGTGTCTATGGAGAGGTTAGAGCCTTGTATGTCCCTGGTGAGACATCTTGAGCTATCTGAGATCAGTCCTCCTCGAGTCTGACCTCTGGGTCATTAGATAACTTAGTGTGCCCATAGTAGAGTCCTTGCTATAACTACCTACCTGATAGGTCCACTGATGTATTTAAATGAGTTTTGACTTATGATTTTCTTTGTGTTGTTACTATAAAAACTTCACGAAACTGTTCCCATGTTGGAACATGGATTTTGGAGAATGTAAATCAGTGTCATGAGTTCTGTCTCTTATTCCTTTTAATATGAGAGCTGTGTATATCATTAGGTCTATTTGGTATCTGCTATGACAAATTATACCAACTCATTTAAACCTCTTCATTTTGTTCTCCTAAATATAAACATAATGGAATCAGTGGGGGAGGTTCTGTTGAAATAATTTCTGGAATTCTGCTTAGAATTTCATTAAACCTGAAAGTGAATTTTGGGATAATCAAATATTATTGATATTAATTAATACTATCAACCCATTGGATATGGTATGTCTCTCCATCCAGTTGGGTATTCCTTATCAGCGTTCAAGGTGGACTTTGCGGTTTTCCTTCAATTCACTCATACTTCTTTGTTATTGTAAATGACATCATTTTTGCCAACACCCAGAATCTCTTTGCTTTACAGCTAGAACTACAAGAAACGCTTCTGCGTATACTGAATTACAACCCTGCCTTAGCATATACTTGGAATTTATTCTTGGGAGTGGCATTATGGCTTGCCTTATGGGGAATGCATATCCTTATTTGATGAAATTCCTACATTGGCTCTTCATAGCAACTCTTACTAGCAGCCTGAGGCTATCTCTTTATTATTTTAATTTGTTTTTCTTAAATTTCTTTTGAGCACCTATTTATGAGCACCTGGATTTGTTTGTTTGTTTTTTCTCTTTTAAAATACATGTTCCTACATTTTGTTCAATTTTGTTCTTTTTCTTCTCTAGTGGATGGTCTTGATCCATCTAGAGGATTGGCTAGATATTCTTCTCTTGATTTTAGTTACTGCTTGTACATCTTTCTAAATTGTTTTCTTATTAAGGTTGTTTATGATATGCTACATTCAACACTGTGATGGCCAGGGTTTGTTTCTATCAATGTGAGGGCACAGCATGACCAAAGCAATCCAGGGAGGAGAGGGTTTGCTTGGTCTACATTTCCATATAGTGTGCATCGTTGAAGGAAGTCAGGGCAGGAGCTCAAACAGGGCAGGGACCTGGAGGCAGGAGCGGATGCAGAGGCTGTGGAGGGTGCTGCTTACCGGCTTGCTCCTCATGGCTTGCTTAGCCTGCTTTCTTATGGAATGCAGGGCAGGCAGCCCGAAGATGGCCCCACCCACAGTGGGCTGGGCCCTTTGCCATCAATCACTAATTAAGAAAGGCTTGTCTACAGCTTGATCTCATGGAGGCATTTTCTTAATTGAGGTTCCCTCCTCTCCGATGACTCTAGCTTATGTCAAGTTGACATAAAACTGGCCAGCCCAGATACAAATAGTTCACCTTGAGGATATCAGTTTTAGCCTCCATTTGCCTGTGATTTATGCTTTTGGAACTTACCTTACAAAATTCCTTCTTTGCTTCATTAAGATCACAAAATACTGACTTGCAATTAGGGGATTAATTGTATATTTGTATTATATTTCATACTTAGGTCTTTGATCCCTCCCTCAGCATCCACGGTCTGCTTCCTGTATGCCGTGGTACATTTCTATGTCAGTTAGCCGATGCTGTCATGCATTAATATTCGGCATGTAACTTGTGTCTCAGTGTATGGGTGTGTGGCTGTGTGGGTGTGTGGCTGTGTGGGTGTGTGGCTGTGTGGCTGTGTGTGTTGCTTAAACCTACAGCTTCCACCCTGGGCTTGCCGTTCTCTTTCAATACAGAAAACACTCATTCATATGTTAATATGACTTTGTGGGTTATCTTATTATTTCTTAGGAAAAGACCATTTCTTTTCTTTTAAAAGGTGATTTGCCTATCCATGCATTTCTATTCTTCCACATACATTTACAATTTAATTATTTATTACTTTTAAAGAGTTTATTGAGTTCCTACAGAAGTTCAAATGGATTTTGATAGCATTAGGTTTAGACGTTAGTTTCGGCAGAACATATATATTTCTAATGTAATTAATGCTATTCAGAAAAATGATATATCACATGTCTGCATTCACTGCAACATTTTAACATGTTCGTTATTGGATTAAAACGTTTCTTCATAGGTATTGTCTGTATCCTTGGTACGACATTTCTCTAGATTTGTAAAGTGTTAAAAACATTAACTATGATTGTGTATGTGCTCCTGTGTGTCATAGGGCCCTCGTGGAGGTCAGTGGTCAGCTTGTAGAAGTCAGTTCTCTTCTCTTACCCCATGGGTCAGGTGATCAAACTCGGCCATCAGTCTTGGGGGTAGAGGGGCCTTTGTCCAGTCAGCAACCTTGGTCCTCTAGGTTCTTTTTAGTTGCACTGATATATCTAGAAATGTCACCTCACAAACTGATGAGTTTTGTAGGTAAGGTCTCTTTTCTGATCCCTTATGTGGGCATGTTTTTATTTCTTTTGAACAAATACCCAGGAGTACTCGATTCATCCTTGTGTTATATAGAGATTATATGTTTACCTGAAACCACACTGCCAGCATGCTTTCTGAAATGACTAAAACCACTTTGTCCAGGCAACACACGAGAGCTTGGGTTGTTCTATAGCTTTGTCAGCACTTGAGATGGTCTGTCTTTTAAAGTTTAGCTATTGAAATGGATATGTCATAGTTCTGACATCTGTTTCCAATTTTACAATTTGGAGGTTTCATTTGTAGGAGTTCTTTTATTCACGCCTTTTCAAATCCATTCCTCCATTTCAAGGCAAGTTTGCTCCTTCCCTGTCTCTCATCATCTTCTCCTCCTTCTAAAGCCTGCGTGTTTCTAATAGATCTCGTTTTCAGAGCAGTACAATAGAACTGGGTGAAGGTGCAGAGGTCTCCCATGTTCCTGCTCCCACACATGCCCGGCCTCCTCACTGTTGACACCCCACACCAGAGAGTTGCATTGTTATAGTCACCCACAGTGAGGCATCAGCGGCACCCACTGTCACAGGCCCCTGTCTGTCTTGGCACTGTCCACTACGTAAGCTCTGACAGACATAACAGCCCTGTCAGCCATTACTGTTCAGCACAGAGTATTGCCTATCCACCCTCTTCTCACAGTCCTAGGCTCACCATCCTTTCTACAGTGTGTATATTTTTTCCTTTTCCAGAATGTTCTAGATTCGGAGCCATGTACTGTATAACCTTTCCAGACTGGTCTCTTCCACGCTGCATAATGGATACTATGTATACCAGCCCTCTCTCCTTTAGAAAAACATCAAAGATGGTTGGTGAGATGGATCAGTGGGTAGATGCTTGCCACAGAAATGTGGAGACCTGGAGTTAAACCCAGACATCTATTGAAAAAGCGCAGTACAGTGGTATGTGTCTGCATCTCCAGTGCAAGGCTCATCGGAGACAAGAGAGGGTCCCTGGATCTTGTGGGTCAGCCAGCAGTGAGGGCTGCAGTGAGGACTGGGAGCAAGAGACCCTGCCTCAAAAACATAAGGTAGACAGTGATGGGGGCGACACCCAAAGCTGACCCCTGGCCTCCATAAAAAATTTACTACAAGCACATGAATACATGCAATGTGTACATACATACACAGGGACATGTGCACACACATGCACAGAAGGCAGAGGAAAAGGAGAAATCAGGAGATGTACTTTATATATGGTCTGCGCTAACCTACCAGTGAAGGTATTTTCAACTCTCATTTTCTATTTTCTCAGCTTCTCTGGGACCTGATTCCTTGTTGACTGTGAGCTTATTATTTAGACATTTATCTGAAGGAACGCATTGAAGGCTGGCTTGGAGATGCCTTCCTTCAGATAAAGAAGGTGTTATTTGCTGTCAACCTCCCGAAGAATTACCACCCTAGGACTATTTGAACTGAATTCTCACCTTGGGGTTTTTGAAGTCAACCACACAGTTTGAAATCAGCCTGTGAACTTGAATGACTCTAACCTGAGACTACAAACTCTGTTTTCTCTCTTCTGCTCATCACAAAGTAGTTAAGTCAAGACAGAAAGGTTTCCTTGCAGTCCCCGGAGAAGTGGGTTTGCAGTCTTAACAGCAGATGTACTGTTTAAGATTCTTGCTTTTCCTTGCAAGAAGTGGGGCGGGGGGGGGTGGAAGGCGGGAGGGGGTACAGGGAGTGGTCTCCTGCTATATATACTTTTGCCCCTGAAGGAGCCTCTGGGGTTTGTGATCTCCTCTCACGAAAAACAGGAAGAAAGTGGAATTGGACAAGGAATCAGCATTCTGTACAGCAAACACAATCTTAAATAAAAAGCCCATTAGTATCACAGACGCAACCACGCCTGAAAGTGAGAGGAAACAGGGGGCGGGAGCAGCCGCCAGTCCCTGCGGCTTAACGGGAAGATGGAGTGAGCCCGCTCTTAGGTCTCAGGACCCTCCTTCACCATTAAGATTCAAAGATCATTTCCTCATCCTAGAGCAGCTGCCGTGTCTGTTGTGGCTTGTGGGGGTCAACCAGCCACACCTTTAATTCATATAGCAGTAGATATTCCCCTTGAAGATACAGCTCTGCAGACTGCTCTCCTCCTAGCATGCACGAGACTCTGGGCTCACACTCCGGCACCGTAAAACCGCAGCAATCCGGCCAGAGATATTGCTGGCATGCATAAGAAAGAGCAAAGAGACCCTGCAAGTCAGGCGTGAGCAAACACCTGGGACTGTCAGTCACTCCCAGTGCTGACAGAGCTGCGGTGTGCTTGCTCTCGCGGGACCGATGCTCTGCAAGAATTCTTGCTGCCTGTTCTAGTCCATTTTGCATCGCTCTAACGATAGACCCAAGGCTGCACTTCATAAGAAAACAAGTTTATTTGTCTCACAGTTCTTGGAGATGCAAGAAATTGAAAGATCAGGTACCTACAACTGGGCTTTGTGCCATATAACCTTGCGTGGAAGGAATTATTACAAGGTGAGGAGAGAGAGAGAGAGAGAGAGAGAGAGAGAGAGAGAGAGAGAGAGATATCCAGTAAAAACTAACTAGCATTATTACAACCTGCTCTTGTAGAAACCAATTCAGTCCTTTGAGACCTAACCCACCCCTATGAGATGGGCATTAATCTCTCCAAGGGCGATGCTCCCTGTGATTTAAACACCTTCTAATAGCCTTACCTATTAAAGGTTCCACCCCACTCAGTATCATTATATCGAGGACTGACTCTCCAGCACACAAGCCTTTAGGGAACAAACCATATCCACATCACAGCACTGTCTTAGGAACTCATTAAGATAAGTTACTAGGTGCAGAATCATGGGGGAAATGTAGGCCGACTTTCAATTTGGAGAGGTATTACTGAGTTTTTCCTCAGTTGCTCTCTCATCAGCAGAGTGTGGGAGTTCCCTTTCCCGAATACCCAGCCAACACTGGTTATAATTAATTAAAAAAAAAAAAAAACCAAAACCTCTGCTCATCTACTAGCTGAAATATTGTTTTAATTTCTACTTGTGTTATTACCAGTGAGGTTGAACATCCTTTTTCAATTTGTTTTTCTTCTCTAATTTCTTTATGCATGCTCTTTGCAAAATCTTCCATTAGGGTAGGTCCCCCCACACCCTCCACACCCCCACTTTTGATTTGCAAGAGCTATTTTTACATTGTAGATCTGTGTCCGTGGTTGATGGCAGATTGGTGTCCTGCTTGAGAGCTCAGAGTTATTCCAGATGAAGTTACCGAGACTCGGTCATTGTCTCTGTATTCACTCTCCTCTTCTCCCCCCACCCTCCCCCGGCTTCAACCACGGGGCTCCAGGGAAGGCTGGCGGCACTGGAAGCAGCCCAGAGGACTGGATTCCCGGACATAATGGAGTCTCCAGGGAGCCCAGGAATCCTATAGAAGGAACTAGCCGGTGCTTTGGGGGACAAATGTGAGAGATGCTCAGGCCCACAGCTCTGCTTTGCAGGGTGCGGGGGAGATAGATGTACTGTCATTTTCTTTAAAGGAATTTCCCACTGAGACTCAGTTATCTTCTTTCTTTCTCTTGGGAACGGTTTGTTAAATCAAGTTAGCTAAGATTTCACTCAGAGTTGTAGTCCCTTAACATTTGTCTCTGCATCTTACTGGATTAAAAAAAAAAAAGCACATGTGCGCGCGCGCGCGCGCGCGCGCACACACACACACACACACACACACACACACACACACACAGAGAGAGAGAGAGAGAGAGAGAGAGAGAGAGAGAGAGAGAGAGAGCCAGTCAGTGGTGGTGTACACCTTTAATCCCAGCACTAGGGAGGCAGAGGCAGGCATATCTCTGAATTCCAGGCCAGCCTGATTTACAGAGCCAGTTGGAGGACAGGCAGAGCTACACAGAGAAACCCTGTCTTAGAAAACGAAAACAAAACAAAACACAAAGCACGAAAGTCTCAGGTGATCTGACTGTCCACATGGGACAGGTTGCAAATGTTTTCCCTAATTTAATTTTAGTTTAGTAAGTACATAACCTTTGGCCATCTAGGAAAAATGTTGTTGAGCTTTAACTATTTAGAAACAATTCTTATTATGTTTTTATAAGTTTAGATGTACTTGTCTGCCGATAGCAGAATTCACAACAGAGACACTTAGGCCCTCACCAAATGCATCAGTTCACATAGAAAGATATCAAGTGGCCAAACGGAGCCTTGGATGGTCCCATGTTTTATATTAGTGACCTCTGGAAGCTGATGCTACTTGTAGTTAGAAGCTTGGTCTACCAGCTGCCAGGTATGGTCACTCCTCAGTCAGCCTTGCTCATGGTCAGGGGCAAAGGGAGGGAGAGAGAGAGACCATCTAGTTTGACTTGTGTCTGTTGAGAAAGCTTTCTTAGAAGTTCTGATTACACATCTCACATGTCTCAGGTGGTGCAAGCATCCTATCTGTGAAGCCATAAGGAGAGGTTTTCTGTACTCAGACTTTATCAAGGGTCCCAGGCTATCAATACTAGTCCTCTGAGGTGAAAAGAACTCAGAAACCCATCTCAAAACACTCAGAAACACTGTATGAGTTTCTTTGTCACTGGGATAAAATACCTGAAGGAAACAGCGTAGGGAAGGAAAGATGGGTTCTGATTCATGGATCAGGGGATATAGCTGACAATGGGCAGGAAATGCATAGCCATGAGTAGCTCTTAGCTGGTTCAACAGGAACATGAGGTGGCTGGTTACTTTGCTGTTGGCTGTCAGGGATCGGAGGGATCTCTAACCTATAAGGTCTGTTTTCTAGAGACCTATGTATTCCAGTTAAGCCCCACCTCCTAAAGGTTCCACAGTCTCCCCGAACAGCAACACCATCGGGGGACCACATGTCCAAACACACAAATCTATAGGGAGCATTTTACATTGAGATCATCACAGCGGCTCCACACGTGCTTCTGATGAAGGGGCACATTGAGATACATTCGCTTCCCATAAGACTTGGGTCATGGTTGAGGGGACTGGGTAGGAGAGGGGATGAGGAGGGGGGGGCATGGATGGTGTGATCAGGTGTGGGGAGTGGGTGGTAGAGGGCTGGGGGTGAGAATGGACACACACACACACATACAGAGGAAAGGTTTAAGTGGACATATAGTGCTCACGATTTTACACTTGCTTTTTGTGTTTAATTGGTTTGGGAGATCATTCATGCCAATGCCTATTAATCTCCCTATTTATAACAGCTATTCTTTTACTCAAATGTTACACTATTTATTCAATGGGTCTCCTGTTGAAGCACCTTTGGGCCATTCTACCCTCTTGCAAACAAGTCTGCAGTGACTGTCTGTGTCCATTGATCTTTGTGTGTGGGGAGATAGGTAGAGGCCGAATTTCTGGCTATACAACAATCATTTAAAATTTTGCTTGGTGTGGCAGTGCCATACCTGTATTCCCAGTACCCTGGGAGCAGAGACAGGCAGATCTCTGAGATTTCAGGGCCACCCTGGTCTATATAGTGAGTTGCAGGCAGACAGGGCTATACAGTTAGACTCTGTCTTTTAACAACAACAAAAAAACTGTTCCCCAGTAAAATGGTGCCAGTTTACTATCCTGCTGTGAATCTATGAATGTTCCTGTCGCATTGAGTGTTAAACCATGCTTAACTTATGTGACAAACAAAACTATTGTTATTTTAAGGCACATCTATTTATTTGTTACACACTTTTTCTTAGTTATGGAGAAAGTTGGCCATTTTTAAATAGAACTTATGCTTTGTCTTTTTTTCTAGGCATTGGTCTCACACAAATGGAATGTATAGGTTTTTCCTGAAGGATCCCTACTTTAGTATCATACAAGGGAACATCTCAGCACCGTGCCGGGAAGCTGGCTTGCTGACTGGATGGATGCTACATCCAGATCTCCGAAGCAACAGTGGTCAATGTGACTCCATGTACAACCGTGCAGCTTATCCAAAACTTTTCAGGGACACACTTCTTGGGTGCACCGTGATTCATGTGTATATCTTTCCCACCCACATACCCGTGAAGAGGGGAGCAATCAAAGCTGGCTTCATTTCTGAGAGTTTGGTGGAGGGCAAGGTCTAGGCTGCCCGAGTCCCGGTGGAATCCCCTGCAGGTCCCCATGCTCTCCCTGATGCTTTGTATCTCCCATCCCTGCCACCTAGTTGATCCTCTGAAGGCCGCTTTCAAATACCAGCTCCACTGGGTCTTGTTAAAATACTTTATCAATGGCCATCTTTCTCAGCAGGGGTGACCTTTGCCTCGGCTTTGCTGTCACTACCTGACTTGGATAACCTCCAAAGGCAGGTTGCCATGGCAATCGCATTCAGCCCAACCAAATCTGGCTTCTGTATCTTATTAAATGTTCCCTAAAAAGGAAATCACACCGTTCATACGGAGCAGTAATGTTTAGCGGCCTGTCTTCCTTCTGTCCCCCAGCCTAGTCTGTCCACTGTAGGGAGTTGACTGGTCACCCTGCTGACTCCTGTCTTCCTAATCTCGGTTGTCATGGTAAGTACTTAGGTTCTAGGAGGGGAGACGATGGGAGGGGGTGGCTATGGCAAATGTCAATCTGCCACTCAAAAGACAGTTTTACAGCTCCAATCCAACAGCACTAGCAAACATCAGGATCAGGTGCATAATGAGGCCGAGTTAGAGACACTAATTGGAAGGATCTTCTTTTCTTCTCCATCTTTGTTTTATTGTGATACCCCCTCCCCCCCCCAACTGCAGTTTTCACATCAACTCTCATTAAATCCGAGCAGATAATCTGCTGCTCTTTGCTCCGGGAGAGGAGTGGGTACACACAATGGTTGCTGGTGACTTCTGTGAGCTTTTCATGTATCCACCCCTGATTAGAATAGAGGAGAGGGCGAGAGACATCCCACACCTACAGAGCCTGCAGAAGGGCTGGGGCTTGCTGCTCCCCCTCGGAACCAACAGCCAGCCTAGAGAAAGAGAGTAATATGTATATCAGAAACAAGGTTTATATCTTGGAGCAATAATGTTTAGGGGCCCCCTGTGGAGTGGGTATGTCAGGGGCCCTGACCTCTGTAGGCAGAGATCCCAAGTTTGCCTTGAATGGAGGGGAAATCTGACCTTCTGGGTGTAACACAGAGAAAAGGGAGTATGTGGTAGGTAGAGAAGAGGCTTTGCTGGGTAGAATGAGGGGCATCACACCCTTCTGAATGGCCTTCCCCACTGGGGAAGTCTGCTGGGGTGGCCATGATGAAGATGGACTTGGACGGTACTAAATTCAGTCCTCAGATTGCAGGGCCTGGAAGTCCCAGAAACAAGATGCTGGCATGTTAGGCTCCTCCTGAGGCCTCTCTGCTTGCTTTGGAGAGGCTGTGCCCCGATGCCACCAGATCCTGTTTTTCCACATGTGCAAAGTTGTATCTTAGTCTCCTCTTATAGGAACTCCAGAAGGTCAGGGTAGTCTTTCCTAGCCTAAGGAGATAGTGAGATCTTATGGAAAACCCCAGCTTCTGCCCCGAAGCTACTGGAGAGGAGGCTGTAGGCTCTGTCTCCTGGACATTGAAGGCTCAGAAACCTTGGGCTCCTCTGCTGCCAGAGATCCTTGTACTTATCCATCTTGTTTATACATGAGGGCCAGGTGGCAGTCTAAGCCATCATGGCCATCCGTCATCCTCCGAGGTCTTGGCTTGTGGAATGGAGGGAGTAGAACTGACCGGTGTGGAGAGGTGGGTGGAGCAGTGTGTCAGCCTCTGGTGCTCACCCAGGGGACCCAGAACATGTCACTGTTGCAGAGTGAAGCAACCAACTGGCTGAGAGGACTGAGGAGAAGAGCGCCCAAGTCCTCATGTCACGAGGTCACGCCTCCCCTATCCCTTTTCTGTCACTCACTTGAACATATTTAGGGCCACCTCCCCTGGGAATAGGAATATGGCAGTTACGCCTCTCTCCTCAGGGGAGAAGAGAGAGACCGGGGGATCTCCCTGTTGGCTTTGCCTGTCTTGGCAGGGACAAGCAAGTAGGCTGCTGGTTGTGATGACACAGTAGCTAGATTCTCTGAGCTGCTGATTCTCGATGTGTGAAAGACACTGCACAGGGACTTTATGAAAACCTCCCTCTCCAGGCCCTAGGGACCTGTATTAATGACTTCTCTCATTGCTGTGACAAAATACTGTACAAAAGCAATGTACGGGAAGAAAGATTTTTTTTTTTTTTTTTGGTTAATTGTTTGGAAAGGGATGTAGTCAACTGGGGCAGGAAGGCAGAGTAGTGTGAGCTTGAGGTTGGGTACTTTGTATCCAGTCAGGAAGGAAAGAGAAAGGGAGAGGGAGGGGAAGAGGGAGGAAGAGGGGGAAAGGGTTGGGGAAGGAGAAGGAGGGGGAGAGGGAGGGAGAAGGGGGAGGGGCGGGGGAGGGAGAGGGAGCCCAATGCTTATCGTATACTCTCTTTTGTACTTAATCTAGGAGCCCAGCTCATGGGACAGCGATGCCCACGTTCAGTCTTCCCTCTTCAGTTAAATCTCTCTGAAAATGTCACCTCAGACATGTCTGCAAGAGTGGTTCAAACCTTGGAAATCAAGATTGAAGCAAAAAAAAAAAAAAAAAAAAAAAAAAAAAAAAGCCCTGTCAGTGACAGAAGCCACACTCTGACTCCCCAGGTTGACAGAGGACCCCAAGAACCTTGGGGTGCCTGTCCTGAGTATTTGATAGAGGAAGACACCAGCAGCAATGATTCTGGGTTTCCCAGGAGGTAAAGACAGAAATGGCTAGGCATTCAGAGAGGGCAGCCCCGCTGTGCTGTGTGTGAGTGTGTGTGTGCGCATGCACACCCACATGCATGCATGTACATATACATACATGTGCTTGTGCATTCCTGTTGCCCATTTCTGCTCTCTCATCCTTCCTCCTAGGGTAGGGCCCCAGTTATCTCCACCAACTGGCCTAAGCTTGAACCATCTTCCTGAACCTGCAGGGAAGTGAGTTCATCACTGGGGCTGCTAGGACCTCCAATAGTGTACCACCAGGTTTTAAAAAGAAAACAGTTTCAATCCTTGATAACTTCTGTATGCCTGAGACCACCCTGTCCTCTAGACACAGAGAATGGGTTCAAACCGCAGCTCCTAGTAAAGCCTGCCCGAGTCTGACTACATTATCAGGAAGGCCAGGAATCCCAGGAAGAAAACATTTTAGGAAAGATTTGTTTTTATTTGTGTGTGTGTGTGTGTGTGTGTGTGTGTGTGGACATGTGTGCACTTGCCCGAGTTGACAGTTGGCTTCAAGGAAAAGATGACCTCCCCACTACTGTATACTGGCATCATGTGGTCCCCAGGACTGGGCTACATCCCTGGGGAAGTGAAGGAATCCTACACTGGCTCAGTTGGACTTTTCCCTGACCCTGTGAAATGATGGCTTCACACTGAAACAAACATGACTTCTGATGCAGCGAAGCTATCTTTGTTACTGGCCTGCAACACTGATTCCTGCCTCCTGTTCACCTTACAGGAAAGGCCTTTTCTTCAGGAGGCAGAGCTCTGGGCTTGTTTGCAAACTGGTCATTGGAAAAGTGGGGAGAAGCTGGTCTTAGCTAGGGATTTAGGGGATGTGGGCTTGCACGGGGGCAAGGTCAGAGTGTGACCAGAAGGAACATGCATCGGAGGAGTCTGCTTGGCCTCTCATCTCTGGAAGGGAGTAAGCAGACAGTAGCCCGTGTCTCAGCATAGGGTAAATTGCCATGGACGTGGGCTTTCTGAAGCAAATTTTCTTTTAAAAGAAAGAGATGGCTCTGCGCGTGGGCAGCCATGCCCTCTCGCTGGGATCAGCCTGGTGCTGTGTCTTCCACTTCATGTTTCTTCTTTATTTTTCCATCTGTGCCTAAGAGACTCGCCCACACTGGCGCTTGCTGGGTCAGGCACTGACAAATTACTCCTCAATGGAGAACTGGAATACACATGGTCTGATATAGGGGAGCCTGAAATAAATTGTGCTAAGCCTCACACGGTGTGACAAAAATGTATGTCACACACACACACACACACACACACACACACACACACTTCCTAGCCAAGAAAGTTACTGCTCTACGTTCCCCAGGAATCCACATTTTGTTGTTTTTCCTCTTGGAATTCTTGAGTCAGGCTCTCACTGTGTAGCTCAAGCTTGTGGTTCTCCTGCCTCGGTCTCCCGAGTACCACCGTGCTTAGCTCTCATGGCCTTGTTTCTCATACTCTTTGTTTCATGCGTGTGACATGTTTCTATTCACATTTGCACATAGGACACAGGGTAAAGTCAGGTGTCTCCACTCGTCGTTTCTCCCTCACGGTTTTGAGATCCAGTTGTCCAGTCAGCGTAGGGCCTGGTTGATCCATCTGGACTGCCTGGCCGGTGAGTACTGGGAATAACCCTGTCTCCACCTCCCTAGAGCCAGCGTTGTTGGCTTGCACCGCTATGTCCGGCTTCAGATCATTGTTAAATCATCTGTCTGGAGATCAGGACCGAGGCCCCCATGCTTATGTTGCAAGTACTTTACTGACGGAGTCATTTCTCCAGCCCCTCTGGTTTCTTAGCTCACTGAGAATAACACTAGAACGCCAACTCAGCCTTTAATGCCCTTCTCCTTTCCACCTGGTCTAGAGAGCAGCACATAAGAAGCGTGCAGTGTTTTCCAGGACCTCCTTAAAATTCAGCAGTGAGCGAGGCATGATCCAGCTCCTTGCCTTTACCACGACAGAAGGCCACGCCCAACCGAAGGTTCCTACAATGCTGCCTCTTCGAAGTGATGCGAGTCTGGGCTCCCTTCCACTCCTGGACGCCATACTCCATTTAACATGTATCTTTTTTAATGACAGGCGTGGCAGCTTTCCAGAACACCTCTGCTTTCTAACAAGAAGCAGGGGAATAGGTAGCCGTGACGGAGCCTACCAGCATCTTTGCAGCAGTTAGGTGAACAGGGCTCTAAAATAGTGGGTTTCCAATAATGATGGCAGGAGCCCCGAATCTCCCTAGATTCTTAAGTATTTGTTTTCAGGAGGAGAGGAAAGCTAGGAGACTGCCACCCCCTTGACATGGAGGGATTCTGCCAGTTTTATTTGTGGAGGAAGGTTGCTGAAATAGATCTAAACACCTCAGGACTAAACAGTCAACGACGGGTCTAAGAAGCAGCAGCCTTCGCCCTAGGGAAGACTGCAAGGTTGGGGTATTTTGCCCTCGTGTTGGGTTTTAGGACACTCGTGTGTTGGTCTGAGTCTTAGCCAAACCATTAAAGAAGCACTGTGAAGACCATTTTTTTCAGTCCTGATCCTTTTGGGACCAATGCCATTGGAGTTTGAGGCATGGTCATCTTCTGCTTTGAGTAAGGCTGTGGAGTAGCTGTTTTCTGTCAATCTATTTGACTGACAGACTAGACTCACTAGTAAGTCTCACAGCAGCCCAGCCTGTCCTGAGGAGAGGTGTGGCGATTATGGAGGGCGTGCTTCAGGAAAGCCTAGCCTCCTCCCCTCCCCCCTTCAATCTCAGCACGGGCTTTAGGGCAGGCCCATCAGGGTCCACACCCCACCTCGCTCCATGAGTTCAGACAACTTGAAATTTCAGCAGCTTCTCCCATAAAGTGGAGCGCACAGTGCTTAGCTGCTAAGGACACCACGAGAAACAGAACTGGGACACTTCACGTGTAGAGAAGGGACTCACTGCAGTAAGTTCCCACAGCCACCATGGACATCGCTATACATTAGTGAGTGCAGTTACTTTCACAGTGTGGTTCAGCGGCCTGGCAAGCTGGAGCTGCACATGACCTTTCAGCATGACATGTTACACTGAAGCACAATACTGTCACTCAACCATGAGCTCTGGAGCTCACGCCCTCACTGCCTTCAGGAAGGGCAAGGTCTGAGGTGACGGGGGGGGGGCAGGGGGGGTTATGGTTTTCTGCAAGGGCACGAACTTCTTTCCTACTCACAAGATGACTACATTAGGTAAGTTTTAAAAAGAGCATCTTCTTTTTGGCGGGAAGGGGCAGGACGGAGGCACCAGCTGTGCCCGGCGTTGTGAACCTCTTGAAGCTTGGCTCATTAGAGACGCCAAAATGCTTAGTGGATTTCCTGGGAGAATGGTTCCAAATAACTTAACAGAGAGTGGCTTGAAGGAAGTGGAAAAAGGCATTTTGTTCTCTCAAGGAGCCTATCGAATGCTCAGCCCAGACACCCCCTGTAACTAATTCATTACTTTACACCACACAGACATCTTTTAAATTAGGCAGAATACAGATGAGTCTTGTTTTGTGCCATTAATTTCAGTGGTTTTACACAATATTTGAATCACTAGCTTTTCTTTTCCTTTGGAGGCGGACCAAATCAGGCTGAATCTACTTGCATTAAAAGCCATTCATGAACCCCAGCCAGCTCAGTCTTGCAGATGGAACGCCATATGTTCTGGCTCCACCTCCATATGGGACGGCAATCTGCAACCCAAGGATAGAAAGCGCCGTTTCTTCCCATCCGCCTTCACGGTCACCTCTAACCCAAGCGCTCCTTCCACTCTGCATGGAAGTAAGCGCGTTCATTCAAAAGGGAGCCAGAAACACGCGGAACATGGGAAGGAGTGTGTTCTGTTTTCTCTTGCCCTTTTCCATGCAGAGACGTCCACACACTCGATCCTATCTGGGGCTTCCACGGTACGGCACTTGGAAAGATTCCATTTTCAGGTTTCCAGGAATAGGTTAGGCCCTTTTGCTTGAAAGCATTTTTTTTTTCAAATATCAGGAGACTCTAGAAATAGTGAATTAAGGGTCTGGTCCACGAAAAAGCGTTTGTATATAATCTAATGTTTCCTGCGAGGTGCTTATGAAGGAATAAAGGGACTGCTGTCCAGAAGAGAGGGGCCAATATGGGCTTCATTGACCAACTAGAATAAAGGCTTTAGGTTTTCTAGGGAAAGACGGGCCAAAGGTTATTGAGAAGTAAGGACTCCCTTTCCCTCATCTAAGGTAAGAAGGCTGAAAGAGCCCTGAACCTGGAGTCTGGCCTTTCTCCATTATTAAATAGCTTCATGACCTCCAGAAACGGAGATGTGACATTCCTCACATATAAAATAAAGGAATAAGGGAGGCCTGGTGATGGCCACAGATCCATCTCTCATTCTGTCTCACACTGTAGGGCGCCCTGGCAGGGGCGTGGGATGGGGGTGGGGGCTTGGTGTTCATGGTGGTGGCAAGGGCTAGATGCTGATCCAACAGTGTGTGTGTGCTTACTGCGCATTCAGATTGAGATGTCCCTCACAGCAACAGCGTTCTGTAACCATGATTCAGTGTGTTCACATGAACGTGTGTACTATTAATGACTAAGGAAGGGCACCTCAGCTTTGTCACAAGTTGTTAGAGCACTAAAGCCTCTGTGTGTGCACTCTAATCCACCTGACGAAGGCAGTGACGTTTTACGTCTTAGCAAGGATCAGTTAGCACAAGCCTCAGACCACTGGCTGTCATAGAAGCACTGACGCTTTGAACCTGGAGTTTTCATTTTGATGTCATTGTAAACCAGAGGCAAGGGGACAGATGACAGTATTTTACCTTGTTTGGGACTGCCCAGATGAGAGCCAGGTCTTCTAGATATTTATGTCTCAAGAAGCTCCATCTGTGACTCTGGACTTAGCAAATATCTATGATCTGGCACCATGGAGACTGAGTTTCAAGAAATCTAGACCTCTGAGATTGCCTGGGCATTGCTACATGAACTTCCAAACAGCTGCCCATGTAGTTACCCGTGACTGAAGGTTACAAGCAGATGCTCCCAATTCTCTTTTAGCTGAGATGACAAAGCACAAGGGCAAAGGAAGGACAGCTGTGAGCCCTTGCATGGTTGCACACCTCTGGAGTGCAACATCTGTGCAGAAGTTGGGCAGTTTGACCTAAGATGGAGGTCTTGACCCTTAACCCATCAGTTGTTTCTTAGGTGCAAAGAAATTGAGTTTGGAAATTGAAGAGACAAAGGATATGCTTGGGGGGGGGCGGCGGCAGTTTGTCTGTGGCCTGATCTACCTGCACCCCCATAGACACACTGTAGGAAACAGGAGGCAGGCGGAGAAACTTCCCTGGGGTTGGAGGGGGCACAGCAAGCCCACTGGGGTCTGAACCATATCTGAGTTAGGCACAGGTTCTCAGGCACTGGGGCTCAGGGAACGCGGGGGGTGGTGGTGCCGGAAAGCAATGCTATGAATTTCCTATGATTCAGATAGACCGAAGGAAGAGAATTGACCTGGAGATGTCTCAGAAGGAGGTTTGGCCAAGATGTGCAGCTGGAAAAGTAACGATCCCCTATCAGAGAGTAGCTGGCGGGTGAGCTCTGGTCCTCAGGGGCTAACAGGGCAGATGATCAGTTGCAGCAACCATCTGCCACAAGCGGGCTTGGGGGAGGCTACAGAGAGCGGAGAGAGCGGAGAGAGCGGGCCACAGGAAAGAGGAAAGCTGAGGTGCCCCTTTCCTCTCCACTTCCTCACAGGAGGCTTGCTTCCTTGTTTGTGGTGTTAAGGCTGGAACCCAGAGCCTCTCACATGCTGGGCAATGCTTTCCCAATAACCTACAACCCTCGCTCTCACACAGAGACCCCAAAGCAGTAAGGACGCGAAAGGACACCTCTAAATGGATTCACCTTTAGGAACTGTTTCTCTTCTAACTGCGCAGAAAAGCCTTCTCTGGCAGTACTGGCTAATCATTTGCCTGCCCGCTCCCCTATTGATCAAGACGTGGGTTCTTTCCAGCTTGGGGCTGTTGGGATCAGAGCTGCTAAATATGAATATGCATGTGCTGGTCGTCGTCGTGTGAACACATATTTCCCTTTCTCCTGATTAAGGTCCTTCCAAGGGCTCTGCGTGTAACTGCGTGTCTCACTGCTCAGGGCAAAGGCCAGGATGCGGTTTTGCTCCGCCTTGTCCCATCTCAGCGCACACTCTGACAGAGTGAGCTCTGCTTGGCTAGTCTTCACTGAGCTGTGTCTGTTTCTTTGGAAGTCTTATTTATGGAGAATCTTTTTGCTTTCAGACAAGGATGAAAGTGCCTTGCTTTGGTGAATACTTAGGCTGCTGCTAGAGGCTTGGGAGTGTTGTGTGTGTGTGTGTGTGTGTGTGTGTGTGTGTGTGTGTGTGTATGTTGTGTGAGGGGCACTGCCAGCCTGGGATCGTTTTCATCCTCATTTGTGGCCAGATGTTGATTATGGACTCTGTCAGGTGGTGCATATCGGGGCTAAACACCTTACAAAGGCCAGCTGTAGTCATGGCTACTCAGAGAGGGGTTTTAGATTTTAGATAGATCTGGTTTGCTTTGCTCAGTGTCAAGGCCTCTCTCTGCAGGCCCTGGGCATGAGTGTGAAGTGCAGTGGGTTTCCTTCTGCCTCTGTCTTGTCCTGCTGGACCTTAATTTGCACATTAAACAAACAAACAAACAAACAAACAAGCAAAACAAACATACGAACCCCTCCAACCCCCCCAAAATCCCCCAAAACTCCAAAAAACAATAGCTTATTTTTCACTTAGCATGACACACAACGCCAGGGTAAGACCATTTTCAGTTTACCTGCCTATGTCTCTGCCTGTCACTTGTACTTTCGGCTTACCCCTCAGAGTCTGCTTTAGTTTTGGCTTTTGGATGAGATACCACTCTCACCAGAGTTTACATGAAGGTGTTTCTAGTGTTTTGCTTACACTTTTAGTGATTATTTTTGTGAGGAGAGTTGGTTCGCCTCCCTTCTGGGAGGTGCAAACCTAGTAGACACACAGAATGCTGTCTTCCGAGCCCGGCAGCCATTACCACCTTCAACCCAGCAGCCGTGACTACTTACAAATATCCTCACCAGGCCTGGTGCTCCTGTAGAAGGAGGGGTCCGTGGGCCATTAGACACTCACCTGAATGTCAGCCACTGCTTCTTACACTTCCTGCTTATGTCTATCTCCACCCAGGCAGTGTGTGATCTCACAGTCTCAGGGGGTGGTACAGTGTATAGCATGTGGAAGGGTGACTGCATATTCTATGTATGCATCTGTGTATGCTGGAGTAGAGCTTTCCAACGCTGGTCCCCTGTAAATGAGCCTTTACCCACGCTGTGGGATTGAGCCTCCTGTAAGTACCCCCCACCCATGCTGTGGGAACGAGCATCCTGTAAGTAACCCCCCCATACTTATGTTGTGGGAATGAGCCTCATATTGGTTCTTTTTTTAAAAGATGATTTATTTGTTTATTTTATGTATATGAGTACACTATAGTTGTTTTCAGACATATCAGAAGAGGGCGTCAGATAGCAGATGGTTGTGAGCCACCCATGTGGTTCCTGGGAATTGAACTCAGGACCTCTGGAAGAGCAGTCAGTGCTCTTAACCGCTGAGCCATCTCTCCAGTCCCCTCATATTGGTTCTTGAAGCAAGACTTGTTTGCACTGTCGAGGTGCCCTGATTGGAGTGAATAAACATTCCTTCGCACATCTCAGGAGAAGTTCACACAGACGAGAAGTGTTAGCCCCTTTGGTGGGCCCCTTTAAAGTATAAAGCTTACTCTCTTCTATTCTACAAATGTCTTTGAGTTATGTATTTCATAGCGTTCACACTTTCATTTGCCTTCAGCTTTCTCCAAAGGCAAGGAGACAGTTCTTCAGATGGTTGGCCACTTGTATGAAGGATCTAACCTTCTTCTGTGATCTCCCCCCAGCCCCCATTTGGATCAATTTGCCTTCTTTCCAGGAGAATTTCTCAATGCTTTTATTGAATTTTTACTTTTTGTAACAGTATTTTTTAATTCTGAGAGCCCCTCCCCCTTCATGGTTCTCTGAACAGTTCTCTCTCATCTAGCACCTGAGGTCTGGTTTCCGGAGTGAAATGTCTTCTGTCTCAGTGGGGTTGCTGATGATAGTTTGGGTTCTCTGGTTGGGTCACTGTCTTTACAAGCTGCCGCCTTCTCCTGGTCTCTGTGCATAGGGGACGCTGCCTCTGATGCTGGGATCTTCAACTGCTCAGATTTTAGCATGAGGCACCAAAATGACAATCAAAAACACACTCTGTGTGTGCATTAAGTATGCTTGTATCTCTTTGTCTGTGTGTGTGCATTTGTGCATGTGTGTAGATGTGGACGTGTGTGTATGTGTGTGTGTGTGTGTGTGTGTGTGTGTGTTCTAGTTTGTGTTTTCACAATAAAGACCATGAGTAAAAGCAACTTGTGGAAGAAGTAGTCTGTTTGGCTTATACGTCACGATCACAGTCCCTCAATGCGGGGAGCCAAGTCAAGGGCTCAGCCAGGGAGGGAGCATGCTGTTGAATGGCTTGCCCAACTTGCTCTCTTATACAACCCAAGACCACCTTCCCACGGGAACACCACCCATAGTGGGCTGGGAACTTCCACATCAATCATTAGTCAAGAAAATGTCCCCACAGACATACCGACAGGCCAGTGTTATGGAAGTATTTATTTAGTCTGTGTCAAGTTGACAAAAACTAACCAGTACACTGTGAATGCATATGTGTATTTTGACCTAATCAAGAGAGAGTAGACTTGATTTTTGCACCAGGGAGCCAGGAAACTCCACAGCCTTCTGTGCATAGCCTGCCAGGAGAGAGAGAGATCTCCCAGCAGTGCTTTCACTTTTGAGCTCAAAGAAGTGAGGACACAGGTTTACAGGCTCACAGGAAGAACAAACTCCAGCCAGAGACAACAATACCAACTAGCACCAGAGATAACCAGATGGCAAAAGGCAAGCACAAGAAACCTACCAATAGAAACCAAGGCCACATGGCAACATCAGAACCCAGTTCTCCCACCACAGCAAGTCCTGGAAACCCCAACATTCCTGAAAAGCAAGAGTTGGATTTAAAATCGTATCTCATGATGCTGATAGAGGGCTTTAAGAAAGACTTAAATAACTCCCTTAAAGAAATACAGGAGAACATTGGTCAACAGGTAAAAACCCTTAAAGAGGAAACACAAAAATCTCTTAAAGAAATACAGGAGATCTGGGTCAATAGGCAGAAGTCCTTAAAGAAGAAACACAAAAATCCCTTAAAGAATTACAGGAAAACACAAACAATCAAGTGAAGGAACTGAACAAAACCATCCAAGAGCTGAAAGTGGAAGTAGAAACAATAAAGAAATTACAAAGTGAGATATCTCTGGAGATAGAAAACCTTGGAAAGAATTCAGGAGTCATAGATGCAAGCATCAACAACAGAATACAAGAGATAGAAGAAAGAACCTCGGGTGCTGAAGATACCATAGAAAACATTGACTCAATAGTCAAAGAAAATGCAAAATGCATGAAGCTGGTAACTCAAAACATCCAGGAACTCCAGGACACAATGAGAAGACCAAATCTAAGGATTATAGGTATAGACCAGAGCGAGGATTTACATCTTAAAGGCCCAGTAAGTATCTTCAACAAAATTGTAGAAGAAAACTTCCCTAACCTAGAGAAAGAGATGCCCATGAACATACAAGAAGTTTTCAGAACTCCAAACAGACTGGACCAGAACAGGAAATCTTCCTGGCACATAATAATCAAAACACCAAATTTATTAAACAAAGGAAGAATATTAAAAGCAGTAAGGGAAAAAGGGCAAGTAACTTATAAAGGCGGACTTATCAGAATTATACCAGACTTCTCACCAGAGACGAGGAAAGCTAGAAGATCCTGGGCAAACCTCATACAGACTCTAAGAGAACATAAATGCCAGCCCAGGCTAAACTCTTAATCATCATTGATGGAGAAACCAAGATGTTTCATGATAAAACCAGATTTACACAATATCTGTCCACAAATCCAGCCCTACAAAGGATAATTGATGGAAAATGCCAACACAAGGAGAGAAACTACACCATAGAAAAAGCAAGAAAGTAATCTTCCAACAAACCCAAAAGAAGATACCCACACAACCATAAAAATATCATCAAAAATAACAGGAAGCAGCAATCACTATTCCTTAATATCTCTTAACAACAATGGACTCAACTCCCCAATAAAAAGACTAGACTAACGAAATATTTCTCATGTAAATCTTCAATTTTACAGAAAATGTTTGTAATTCCCCTTTTAATTTAGTAATTTTTTATGTCTACCATTTTATCTGCATTATTTTTCATAACCTTCAATTTTAATGTCTTTCTATATATTTCCTCTATTTTATCAGAAATGTTTTCAATGTATATCTTTGATTTTATCCCAAATGTTTCTAATTCCACCTTCAATTAATTTAGAAAGAGTTTTTATATTTACCATTTTATATGTAAATTTCCATGAAATAGTCAATTTTAACGTGTTTGTCTAAATATTTCTTGAATTTTTCCAGAAATATTTTCCATGTAAATCTTCAATGTTATCTGAAAATGTTTATTATTCCATCTTCAATCATCTTAGAATTATCTTTGTGCCTATCATTTTATCTGTATAATTTCCATGATAATCTTTAATTTTAACATGTTTTTCTATATATTTCTTCAATTTTATCAGAAGTATTTTCCATGTAAATCTTCAAGTTTATCAGAAAATGATTATAATTCCACTTTCAATCAACTTAGGAATACTTTTATGCCTACCATTATTATATCTATATAAAATTTTCCATGATAATCTTCAATTCTAACATGTTTTTCTACATTTTCTACATTTTTTTCAGAAATATTTTCCATGTAAATCTTCAATTCTATTATAAAAATTTTTCTGTTCCATATTTCAATTAATTTAGCAATGTTTTACATGTCTACCACTTTACTCTTCAATTTTTCCATGAAATTGTCAACTTTAACCTGTTTATCTGAAATATTTTACATGTAAATCTTTAATTTTATAATAAAGTGTTTTTGCGTCCCTTTTCAATAAAAAAATTAAAAATTAAAATTAATTCAACTGACAAAAGAATAGAGTAGACTTAAGTTTTGAAACTGTCTTTCATGCAGCATAATTTCTCATAAAACATATATAGCTGCTAAACTCTACTCCACACCCAAGGACTTGGGTTCATGGTGTTTCTATTATCGCAGTTGCTTTATTTGGACCATAGAGTCTCTCTGGCTCCTTGTGTGTGGAACAGGGTGCCAGCCAGTGGCGGGTTATACGTGCTCTAGTCTTGAGTGCTGCCTTTTCCACCTGCAGCTGGTTTTGGTGCACGTTCTGGAAGGAGAGAGAGGACAGAAGAAATGCTTGCCAATACAGAATGTCTTTGCCACATGCTTTTGGACAATGGGACTCACTTCTGTGGTGGTTTGAATAAGAATTCCCCCATAGGCTTATCTATTTGAATTGTTAGGGAGCGGCACTATTTGAAATGATTAGGAGGTATGGCCTTGTTAGAGTAGATGTGGCCTTGTTGGAGTAGGTGTATCCTTGTTGGTAAGCTTTGAGGTTTCAAAAGCTGGGGGGCTGGAGAGACAAGTGGCTCACTGGTTAAGAATACTGGCTCCTCTTCCAGAGGTGCTGAGTTAAATTCCCAGCAACCACATGGTGGTTTACAACCATCTGTAATGAGTTCTGATGCCCTCTTGTGGTATGTAGGTATTCATGCAGATAGAACACTCAGACATAAAACAAATACTTTTTTTTTTGTTTTGTTTTGTTTTGTTTTTCGAGACAGGGTTTCTCTGTGTAGCCCTGGCTGTCCTGGAACTCACTCTGTAGACCAGGCTGGCCTCGAACTCAGAAATCCACCTGCCTCTGCCTCCCAAGTGCTGGGATTAAAGGCATGCGCCACCAACGCCCGGCTTAATAAATACATTTTTAAAAGAAAGAAACCAAATAAAAGCCCATGCCATGCTCATCCGGATGTAGAACTCTAAGCTATCATATCTGCCTGTGTGCAGCCATGCTCCACACCATGAGGATGATAAATACCAAACCTCTGAAACTGTAGACAAGCCCTTATTAAATCCTTTTTTTTTTCTATAAGACTTGCTGTGGTCATGGTGCCTATTCACAGCAAAAGAACACTAACTAAGGCAGTGACCACTCACCTGTCTGGTTCTAATGCTGGTTCTTTCTTGGGTGTTCCTTTTCAGTGGGTCAGAGTCTCAAAAGGAGTCTTTTCTAATCTCTCAGCTAGAGACTGAGTTCTGGCAGTCAACGCTCTGGAAGCTGAGATGGGGAAGAAGGCTGAAGCTGGGGTGGTGGGAGGTATTTCAGTATGCAGTCTACACATGTAGGCACTAGGGACCTTGTTATTGGTGGTGTCCCTCTCCCTGGGGTCCAGAGTTCTGTATATGAGAAGATATCTCCCCCATCCCGTATCCCATTGGGGAAGCAGGCTGGCGACTGAATTGTTCCTTTAAAGTTCTTAAACTGGGTTTCTCACTTGCAGCATCTTCATTCCTACATTCATGAGCACCTGGTGGCACCGGCCCTGCTGCCAGCGCAGGGTTGACAACTCAGTGCTTACTCTCCTATGTCTTCCTTTACTTCCTAAGGCCTCTTCCTGTTTCCTCTCCTACTCCTTATGTGCCATTGGGTTTGTGTCATTTAAAAATCACTTTAATGAGGGCTCCTGGGGGAAGTAGAGGTGAGTGGATGCTTGCTGCCCTTTCTCTTTCTTTAGGCAGAAGGTTTATTCCCACAGTGTTGCAAGTCTCTCATTGGATCACCAACTATTGGACTCTTACATATTATCACTGCAAGCTGATGCTTTTAGTGAATCTTGGGGTGCTTTTGCCCAACTATAATTTGGGAGACAAAAAAGGAGATTGCAGTTCACCCTATATGTTTCTTCTTTGGCAAATACATTTGGTAGCTTGGGGCTACTCTTGTATGTGGCAGATTGTAGGAGTTCAAGGAAGCTTTGTAGTGCAGAACCATTGTGTATCCAGAACAAAGCTTGATGCACGAAACATACCCTCAAGACTGGAGACTTTTCTGCTGTGGACCTTTAGACCATGGCTTCTAGAAGAGGCACAGCATCTCATAATGCTTTGTTAGTTTACTCAAGATCTAGTTAAGTGTGGGAATTATGAACTACAATATCCAGAAACACACTGTAGCTTAGCTATTTTGCTTGGAGATCACAGGGAGTGAAGGAACTTTGGGAGCATCTGGGGCACTCTTGGACAGTTTATGAGGTTGTAGTCTGAAATAGGCCTTTCTAGCCTTTCTTTGGTCTCTGGTATAAATGGGCTGTTGTTCTTGTGTCTTCCAAAAGTGGGTGGGTCAGAATGTTCTGTGCTTGGGGACTAGATTTGAAACTTTTACATAATGTTTAGAAGGGTAGTCAGACTTAGTCATCTAATACCCCCTTTCTGTTCCTTTCTTTCCTTTTGTAGGGCTGGGAATTGAACCCAGAACTTCATGCATGCAAGACAGGCACTCTGTTGACCAGGCTGTATCTCCAGCCCCTTTAATACAGCTTTTAAGCCTATGCTAGACAGTTATTAGGCACCTTGGGTGCATCCTCACATACAGTTTTACACACGAACAGTTGACATCATCCAAACCCGTGTGAATTCATGCCAAGGCTGTTGTGACTTCAGTCCTGATGGTAGGTTCTCAGTGTCATGAAGAAGAACCATGGGCTGGAGTTCCATTCCTGCCGAGCCATGAGGCTGGTTTCTTGTCTCTAGCACAACCAGGAACTCAAGATTTGGGTCTAGCTCAGTGTCTGTGAAAACATGATGTCAGTTCCAGAGTGGGATGCATATTTCTCTTAAAATTCTCTGTCAGGATTTGCAAAGGCCACTACTGAGTCAAAAGCAGACAGGGCTCCTCTTGGTGCTGCAGCTCCCGAAGGCCACACCCTCTCATGATGCAAGTGATTCAAAAGTATCCTGCTTTCAAAGGCCCCATTTGATGTGGCCAGGTCTCTTATGAGGAAGAAATGGTAGCGGTGAACTGTGTTAGCATCTGTGCTGGGAGGCGGAAGATTAACACCACAGACACTGACACTTAACGGTGTGCTCCATTCATTTTGCCTTCCTCTGACATCTTTCCAGCATTCCTAATGATGCTTAGGAAAAATCATTACCTTCTGGAATGTTCTTTAATCCCACTTATACATAGCAGTTTTCCCTCTCCCTTTTTAGTGTGTGCTCATGCATGTGTATGTACAGCTGTGTGCTAGTGTGTGTATGTGTGTGTGTGTGTGTATGTTTGTGTGTGTGTGTGTGTGTGTGTGTGTGTGTGTACAGAAGCCAAAGGACAAACTCAGGTGTTGTTCCTCAGGAACCGTTCACCCCTCTGCACCCCTATTGAATGGATGTTACCCATCCCCCATTTAACTAGACGTTTTGGACTTTGATAAATAGTATGATTTGTACCCCCTTGTCTCCAGAGGAGCATGGAGACCTTTTTTCTGTGCAGACTCCACTGATATTTCACGGTATTTCTTGGAGTGGGTCTCAGGCTCTATCCTGGCTTCCTTGAGAAACCCTGTAATTTTTCTATGTTCATCATTGTGATTGTGTGCTTGCGAGCCCTGCATCTAGCATGTTCTTTTAGGCAGGTTTTGATAAAACACAAAGCTTTATTTTCCACACAGAGTCTGTTGCCTTATTTTTCACAAGATCAGTCTGATAAGAGAGTAACTACTACGGAGTGACTTTATGTAGTGACAGGGTAGTGTCTCTTTCATTGTCTGTTGATGGCCTGATGGTCTGTTGATGTCTGATGAATAGGAATAGAGAGGCTCAATGTCTGTGCTAAGTGCTTAGGAGGGAGTTCCTCTTGTCTGGGCTATGGCTTTCCTTGGAGGTTTGAAACACTTCTCTCTGTAATAACACTAGTTAAAGATGAAGTGACGGGAAGGTGGGGACCAGGGCATTCTAATCTTTGGGCTGCCCAACAAGAAATGGTTTTGGTGATACTTGAGCTAAGGGCCAGTCATTTAGTAGCTCACTGGGCTGCATCAGACGGAAGAGAAGTTTCCAGAGAAGACCCACCCTAGGACAGGAAAAGTGGAGTTAAGTGGGAAAGGAGCAGTCAATGGAGACCCTACATCTGAAGACTAGCTGAAGAGAGGCTGTGGCTGAGGAACTGAGGAAGAGTGGGCTCAGAGCTCAGAAAGCTGGGGACTACCTGAGACAGGCAGAGAAACTTGTTGCTGGGCCGGGCCTGGCTTTTGTGTGTGCGTGTTATTCATGAACTTGAATTCTCACGCCAGGCTTCAGTCAGTGACTTAAGGTATCAATCTGTCTCTAGCTCCAACTGTCTACTGTTGGGCAGGGTGAGGAAATAATCTATTTCTTTGGAGGAATCATGTATGTCAGGATATGTAACCAACATGCACCTGTTTAACGTCTGTTTAAAGGATTTGCAAAGGGATTATGTCTATTTGTGAGTGGTTATAATTTTGCTTGTTATGTGGCAAGGATCAAGTTTTGGGTAAACCTGGAAAGCAAGTCCTGGTCAATAAGGAGTAGAAAACAGGAATGGGATTGGAGGGAGATGCAAACTCAGCCACAGGTGAGGGGATCCAGGAACACAGGAGTACACGGATTGTGGAGAATGCAGTCAGGGTTGCTTCGAGCAGACCCCACCCACTCTGCAGCCATTTCTAGGGTCAAAGAAAGTGCAGGGTCCTTCTTCGAAATCTATAGAGCACCTGCTCCCTTTTCCACCAGATTTCCTCCTTCTGTACAGTTGTCTTCCACGAGAAGACCAAGTAACTTCCATCTTCCAGGAGAAAGACCAGGAAAAACTGATGTGTACACCAACAGACTAGGCAGTTGACAACAGCTAGGGAAACTGCAGCGTTCCCTTAGAGACAGACCTGGAGACAGACACTACAAGGAGAAGAGCCATAAGCAAACCGGGGGGGGGGGGAGGCAGTATCCAGTATGAAAATCACTCTGGTCACACCTTGAAGAAAGGTGCATTAGAAAGAGAATGAGAGCAGGAGGGATAGGCTTGGAAGAAAATGTGCAGAGGGGGAAGATCTCATGCATGTCGCATAGGCACCTGTGTCTGTCTTTCCTGAGATAAATCTCTGCAGATCGAGGGTCCTATGAATCCAGGTGACCTTACCTGGGGCATCATCAACACCTGTAGGAGAAAATATATACAGGTGGTACCAGGGCTAAGACCCTTGTTGGCTTTTGGAAACTGGTGGGAATTAGCATCAGTGTGATAGTCGGCTGCTTGATTGAGATTCTTGCTCATTACTGCTGCTAAGGAGGATAGAGTGTTCCCAAAGGGAGCAAGCCAGAGAGTCAAGGTCCAAGCAAAACCCCACTTGATCTTTCAGGCCTAGGACAACTGCCATCTCTTCTGTGAATCCTTCTCTGAATAGTCCCGGTTGCTTAGACTGACATTTCCTTTTTAGTTCATTGTGCCATCTGTTGTATCTCAGGGTTCCTCCCATTGGATGTACGCCTTTCTGAGGCTGGAACTCCGTGTCCTCATTCCTCAGAGATAGCTCTAGTTCACTGTGGCCTTTCAGTGAGGTCTGCGAACTTGGATGGACAAGAGTCGACATTCTATCACCCACAGAAACCCATGCTTACCTTGGGCGGCTCACTGATGTCAGTGGTATAGTCCAGAGTCCCCACATCTGGCACAGTGCCTGATCATAGGGGATGGAGATGAAGATGGGGATTTCCCAGCCTTCTCTTTTCCTTTGTGGACCGTGTCTCTGCAAAGGCAAGGAGAGCCTTCTTACGGGGCACATGAGTCCCATGCTTTCTTTGCAGATCCTCCCTCTCTGGCTCTCTCGAGTCTGTAACGTCTCTGTTCAGGGCTGTATTGTGTATCTCCTTTCCTTCACCCCCTCCAGCTGCTGGACAGTGAACCTTGCAGAAGCGAGGACCCAGTGTCCATCTACCAGGCTGTCCAGTGGGCCTTTCACTTCCTTGAATGAATGGTTCAAGGGATTTCTAGACTGAACAGTTCTGTCCGTTAAACTTCCACACTGAACTTCTAATTCTAGTACAATTGTATCGGGAGGTTTGGGCCTTTTGGAGGACAATTATGTCACCAGAGGATATCCTTTCTGATGAGTTTAGTGTCCTTATAAAATGACACATGAAAACCTATTTTTCTCAGTTTTCTCTCTGCTATGTAAGACCACAATTGAGTGGCACTAGTCAGTTTTCTATTGCTGTGTTGCTGTGACCAAATACTTGAGGTAAATTAACTTTGTGGCAAAAAGGCTTATTTTTGGCTTATGATTTCAAGGTTTCAGTCCATAGCTGGCCTAGTTGCTTGGGACCTACTGTGAGATAGAGCTTGGTAATGTTGGGAGAATGTGTTAGAGGAGGGGTGTCTCAGGGGCCCGGAAGCCAGAAGAGAGAGAGAGAGAGGTGGAAAAGGCTGAGGGAATGAAACTCCCTCCTTCAAGGGCATACCCGGATGTGGTGTTTACTCTAATTATGCATTTCCTGAAGTCTCCACCACCTCTCAATAGCCCACATCTTAGTTACATTCCTATTGTTGAGATAAAGTACCACAAGCAAGGCGACTTATACATACGACGGAAAAGGGGAGCTCACAGCTTTAGAGGGTTCTTGTCCATGGCCAGCCATCTTGGTGGATAGCATGGCAAAAGCGGGCGAGCGGGCGTGGTGCTGGAGTAGTAGCTGAGAGCTTACATCTGATCCACAGGACAAAGGCAGAGAGAGAGGGGGGAGGGGGAGGGGACGGGAGGGGAGAGAGAGGAGAGGAGAGGAATGAAGAGAGAAGAGAGAAGAGAGAGGGAGGGAGGGAGGGGGAAGGGAGGGGAGGGAGGGGAGGGGAGGGGAGGAGAGGAGAGGAAAGGAAAGAGAGAAGAGAGAGAGAGGGAGGGAGGGAGAGGAGAAGAGAGGAGAGGAGAGGAAAGAGAGAAGAGAGGGGGGAGAGAGAGAGAGAGGGAGAGAGAGAGGGAGGGAGGGGGAGGGGAGGGGAGGGGAGAGAGGAGAGGAGAGGAATGAAGAGAGGAGAAGAGAGAGGGAGGGAGGGAGGGGGAAGGGAGGGGAGGGAGAGGAGGGGAGGGGAGGAGAGGAGAGGAGAGGAAAGAGAAGAGAGAGAGGGGGAGGGAGGGAGAGGAGAGGAGAGGAGAGGAGAGGAAAGAGAGAAGAGAGAGGGGGGGAGAGAGAGGGAGAGAGAGAGGGAGAGAGAGAGAGAGAGGGAGAAGGGAGGGAGAGGAGAGGAGAGGAGAGGAAAGAGAGGAGAGGAGAGGAGAGGAGAGGAGAGGAGAGGAGAGGAAAGAGAGGAGAGGGGAAGAGAGGAGAGGAAAGAGAGAAGAGAGAATTGGGAATGGTGTTGGCTCAGGACACACCTCCTTCCACAAGGACATACCTCCTAATCCTTCTCAAATAGTTCTGGAGCCGGGCCCAAGTATTCAGATTTATGAATCTAGTGGAGGCCATCCTTATTCAAACTACCACGGGCCATTATGCTCCATATCCACAAACCCATGATCCAGAAGTTTCACCATTGAGTAGTGCCACTCCAGGGACCAAACCTTCACTTTTAGGGAGGATTTAAGATTCGAACACAGCAGACAGCCACCTATAAGCTGGAAAGTGGATCCTGACACCATACTGGGTCTGCCTGTGTCCTGATTTGGAGCTTTTGAGTCTCTAGAACCTTGAGGACTCAATGTTGTGCCAGCCTTCCAGTCTGGATGTTTGTTATATTTGCATGTTTATTTTAGCACGCTGAACTAACCAACATGGAGATGAGGGCTGGAGTGGGTTTAAGTTCTGAGCAGATTGGGGAGCAGAGATCAGCGAAAAAGTACCAAGTCTCCTAATGACATTTGCATACTTATGGACCCTTTACTTTGGTCTCATTCTTACTCTCCCCCTAGGTTACCTCTGCCTTCTGTCCCCTCCGACTGATTCCTTCCTTCTTCCCTCCAGATATTCTCCCCATCTGCAGTCTTATCACATGCATTCCTAGGAGGAAATTTCAAATGACGTTTGATCCTCACTCACCAAACATAGCTAGTTGTATGATGAGTTACAATCTTTGAACCTCATTCATGCGGTGAGGGTAAATAGAATGACCTCAGAGGGCTGGTAGGGGAAAGAGCTCATCTAGTCAAAGTGTCTATCACAGTCAGTGAGAGCACTGAAGGGCCGCAAAGCCATTTAGAAGAAAATAAACCTATTTTTGGACCATCGGGGACACTGCAGTGAGATTAGAGCTGTCATCTGATAGAGTACTATGATTGTAACCGAAGCTTTTGAGGAGGTGGCAGTGGATAATAACACCTACTTTGTTCAGACATGGCAACCTAGGCCCAGGGAGTCCCCCTGTTGTGTGGCTAGAAAGAAATGATTCCAGGAACCTGGGAAGAATTCACTCATTCACTTGTGTATGTATGTATGTTGTATGTATGTATGTATGTATGTATGTATGTATCGATCTATCCTTCGCCGTGGAAACACTGCATGTCAAGCCCTATCCACTTGCTTCAGCCATAGTTAAGAGGGTAAAAAGGTGGATCTGGGAGAACGCCAAGCACCACTTTAGCCTGAGAGAGCTGCTCAGAGGAGAAGGACCTGAGTCCCACGTATGGAACACCTTCAGGGGGTACGATGGCTTGAATGTGTGCCCTACAGCCCATAGGTTGGAAACTCAATTCCTAGAGCATGTGTCCTAGGAGGTGAGCTTTACTGCACAGTGATCATTCTACGCCATGCCCTTTGAGTAGTGTTGTGTGTCAATGTCATTGGCACGAGTTAGTCATGCGAAGATTACTTTTGTCATGGAAACAGGCCCAACTTCTCTGTCTACTGCTTTTAACCCTCCCGTCCTCTGCCAAGGACAACTCAACATGAGGTTCCTTTCTAGACGCCTGTGAGTGCTTGCACCTTAGACTTCCTAGACTCTAGAACTCTAGGTGGGGGAGGGCCTCTGTTCTTTATACATTCTTCAGTCTCAGGTACTCTGTGATAGTGGCACAAAAGTGGTTGAGATGATGGAGATAAAAAAAAAAAAAAAAGAAGGGCCTTCCCTATTCTGGTGCAGTTGCAAAACTGATCTAGCTAGGTAGATTTTCTTATGTTCAGTGTGCTGATAAGGTGACAGAAACAGAAGAGAGAGACTGCGCCCATTCTCAGGCCATGTGAGATTTCCTGTCTCCCCTGGTGCTACAGAGGAGGGCTGGAGAAGCCCACTTTCCTGCTGTGATCCATCTTAGAAAATGCCTAGTTTTGAGGCAGGCTGTTGGAGCCTGTTTTCTCCCACTTTCTGTCTTCCACCCTCAGAGAATACTTCCCCATTTTCTCAGCAGTCTGACCTTGACCGTCTCTTCCTCATCTTATGCCTAGACTCTGAGCCAAATGGCCATTGTCCATGGAGGAAGATGGAAAGAAGATGGTCAGAGCTTCTGGCCAAGTTCAAAAGGCAGCAGCTGCAGCCATGAGCTGAGGGCTGTGCAGCTAGACTCGTCCCTGATACTACACTAAGGAGCATCTGTACTTGATGGGGCCTGGGTCAAAGCCAGGGTGGGAGGGTCTGGAAGCTGAGACTAGGGTGGGAACAGGACTATGGGGACCAGCTGTATCACTCTCTAGCTTAGGCTGATGGAGCCCTGGGGCCCTAAGAAAGCTTAGGGGCTCCTTGTACCATTCTGGGATCATGGGAACTCTGAGTTCAAACTATTCCTAAACCTCTACCTAGGGTTTTAGTCTTGGGAAAGTCAATCAATCTCTTTGCCTCAGTTTTGTTACCAATGGAACTAGAAAATAACAAGCTACATAAAAGAGGCAGTTCTGAGAAATCAGAGAGCTAGTGTATGGGATATATCATTTAGTCGGTACATAAAAACTGTCAACTACTCCTGATCCTCAGCTATTTCTTCAGTTTCCAGTCACCCTTCAGCACTCTTCTGTATACCTCAGATACTATTAGAGGCATTCATTCACTGGTTATCAGTCCCGACACATTGTCAGACAAGCTTCTCTTTCTTGGGCCTCTCAGTGCTCTCCTAATTGAATTTGTAATCTGTACACACACGAGCTACACAGAACATCTGCTATGGGTCAAGGATGTGTCCATGCAAAACAAGAAAGGAAAGCCATTTTTTTTTCTCCAGGCATTTCTATCATAGAAACACCATGGAGGGACTCTCTGGTGTACTGCCCCAATGATTCAGACACCCAAACATCCCTTCTGCATTCTAAATTTTCTTGCCTATAGGGCCTGAGGGATATGTAAACTATTTGACAGCCAGGTAGGACCCTGGGTATCAGAATAGACCATAGCTACCGTGCTTGAGCAAGGTTCCTTAGGGGGCTCAGAAATCTGGCTCTTGATTGTGAAGAGAACACTTTAACATACATTACTGAGTCTATACCCACTGTGCTAGTGGAATGAGCCAAAGCAAAACAGAGCTTGGGGGCAGTCTGGTGGCAGAGTCCCATCTCATCCCCTTCCCGTACGAGCTCATACAATGACTAGATATTTGAAAGGTGGTACAGTGAAATGGTCCCTGTGGGTGGGCTGGTGTGAACAGTGTTGGCAGATGGTATAAACAGTGCTGGTGCTGTTCTCAGACTTATGAGCTTTGGCATCCTGAATACATTTTTTTTTTAAAGCTCAGAGGATCTTGGCAATCCAATCCAATTATAGCCACATGGACCTATGGGTAAGGTTGAACACTGCAGGGAGTTCTATGACTTGGGCCTTAAATGGCCCCAAAGGCCCATGTATCCATGTATTAAGGGCTTGGTCATCAGCTTGTGGCACTTTTGGGAGGTGATGGAACCTTTAGAAGATGAGGCTTAGCAAGAGGAAGTTAGGTCATTGGGGTTGTGCTCTGGAAGGGATGTGGAATGCTAGCGCCTCCCCCACTGTATACCACAAGTGAGTTTTCCTCTGCTATGTGCCATAATGGTTTTGTTTGCTTGTTAGAACCAACAGTGGTTTGGTCAAGTTTCCATAGACTGAAACTGGAAATTGTGAGCCTAAATTTCTGTTTGTTTGTCTGGTATGCATTTGCATATGCTCATGTTTGTCTGTATGTGTGTGTGTGTGTGTGTGTGTGTGTGTGTGTGTGTTTGTGTGTGTGTGTGTGTGTGTGTGTGTGTGTTTGTGTACACATGTGTGTGAGGGTGCACATGCATATGTGTGTAAATACATGTACAGTTCAAAACACAACCTCAGGGTATAAATGTTTAGGCATAGTATACCTTGGTGGGTTTGTTGTTATTGTTGTTTGTTTGTATTTTGTTTTATTTGTTTTTTCAGACAGATCTCTCATTGGCCTGTAACTGGCTGGCCAGTGAGCCTCTGGGATTGACCTAACTCTGTCTCTCTAGTATAGGCATCACAAGGGCACACCATTGTACTTGGCTTAACTGGGGTTCTGCCAATAAGACCCTGGTCCTGTGTTTACAAGGAAAACACTTTACCCACTGGACTATTGTCCCAGCTCAACCTTTGTCCTTTGTAAATTATCTCAGGTATCTTGTGAGAAAGTGGAAGTGACTTCTTCTCCTCTTGAGGAAGTTCTGGGATTTTTTTCTAAAGGTAGGACTCATCCCCCAACCCCCTTCCAGATTCCAGTGACCAGCTGGGTCCATATCTTCTTTTCTTTTCTTTTCTTTTCTTTTCTTTTCTTTTCTTTTCTTTTCTTTTCTTTTCTTGTCTTGTCTTGTCTTGTCTTGTCTTGTCTTGTCTTGTCTTGTCTTGTCTTGTCTTGTCTTGTCTTTTTTTTTTTTCTATATCTTTTTCAGAGTACTCATGTACCCACATTTCAAATTCTGCCTTCATGTTGTTCATACAACATGGGCCGGCCCACGAAGCACTCACTCTCTTTCTGCCAAGCATAGTTCTAGTGGCTGGACATAATCTCTGTGAAAATGCCCATTGAAGCAAGCAACATGTTAGCCCTTTTTTCCCACTGTAGACACATGTTAATTCAAGCAGCAGGGGTTGGAGGGATGACTCAGTGACTCAGAGAGCTAGCTGCTCTTCCAGAGGGCATAAGCTTAATTTGTAGCACCCAAATTGTGACTCATAGCCATCTGTAAATTCAGTATCAAGATCTCTGACACCCTCTTCTGGCCTCAATAGGCTGTAGGCACATTCATGGTTCACAGCCATACCTATAGACAAAACACCCATATGCATTAAAAAAAAAAAGAAAGAAAGAAAAATTTAAGCAGCAGCAGCAGCAGCAGCAGCAGCAGCAGCAGCAAGAAAACAACCACAAAAAATGCAGCCAAGCCTTAAACCAAGAAGGGAAAGCCTCAGAAACCAGAAAAAAAGGAAAAGTCTCAAGTCAAGTCCCATTGGGGATGCCATGGAAGAGTTCAGGAAGTGGCACTGGTGAGGGCGTAATTGAGTGCTGCATGGAAATTTCTAGGGATGTCCAAACTACAGCTCAGGGTCTGGTGGGGGTGGAGCATTGTCTGTGAGAAATTCAGCGCTTACCCGTGGTTCTTGAAAGCCATGGAATCATTACACCACAGGCTGAAACATTAGTTACTACCTCAGAGGACAGCTCCTTCCATATTTAGGAAACAGACCTATATGATCCCTCTTTACACACACACACACACACACACACACACACACACACACACACACACCTGGAACATTCTAGAAGATTAGCAGACAATAAACAAGGGAACAGTGAACATATTATAATTTTTCTATTTTGTGTTTAGTTACTCCTATTATGCAAAATTTGTAAATTAATGTTTATTATGTATAGGAAAATCAGTACATGTAGAGTTTGATACTATCTGCGGTTTTGGGTGTCCACTGGACATACTGGCGGCATGCGTCTCTCAGAGACATGAGTGCACTATTATAGCTTTTAGAGGCCACCTCCCAGGACAATGTGATAGGTAATTGAAGGTGATTGGCTGAGAGAGCCGAGGACTCTAGAGCACATGACATCCAATTTCAGTCTTGAAAGGTGAGGAGGAGGCCGCAAGTAAGGTAGAGAGGAAGCAACTTTCTGGGCAGAGAAGGTAGCAGACACCTAAGTTCCGAGACCAGGATAATTTAGAAAAGTTATAGAAAAATGAAAAATGGCTAGGTATCCAGAACAATGAGTCAGAGGGTAGGAGAGTTCAAGAGTTGTGGCTTGATGTCTTCTCGGGGTGGAGGGGAGCCGGGTGACCAAGGCAGGGGCATTCCTGGGCTAGGAGGAAGCTTGAGAGCTCAGAGCTACACGGTTTCTGCTACAGCACTGCACTTTCCTGCCCTTCCTCACTTCATCCCCCCCCCCATCTAGAACATTCCTGTTTTGTATTTTCACAGTAACACCACAAAGGAGTCATTAGGTATCTTCTCTAACCCACAGTGACCTAATCCATATCTCTTGGCTCTTGACTGAGACGTTGGTCATCTGCGATTCATCTTAAAGCTCTTGCCCAGGAGATACGACACTTGGGAGCACAAGACACAGCCAAGCAATTGACCCCACCCACACTCAGTGAATGCACTGAGCTGGATTCTCAGCACCCTTGGCCACTGGTAAGAGAAAGCACAATCTTGATTTTCCTTGGGCAAATTGGCTCACCCATGTCTTTCCTGCGGCCTCTAATTTCCACGGATTATTCTCATGGACAGAGAGCCCTTCACCGACCGTTGAGCAGCATTAACTGTTACAATCTCGCCCGAGCAGCTGGAGCCACATTGGAGGGAGCTTTCCTGTGCCAGCCTTGACTTGACTCACCTCAGTTTGTTGTATGAGGGCCTGGTCACCTCAATGTGGTCGGCACCACAAGGGCAGTTTCCCTTTTTCTTGGGTCTTCGTTTTCCAACACTTCCAGAGAATTGTCTGCCCAGATCCGGCTCTGCATCAGTGTTGTAGAAGCTTCTTTAGAATTTGAAGCTGTTTTTTCTTGGATAGAGCATGTGGACCTTTCTTGACAGTTCTTGGGGTCCCTTTGGAAGGTCCATTTCTCAGCTAGGTTCCCTGCAGGGGAAGGTGTGATGGCTTGGGAAGTGGTAGGGAAGATAAGATGAGACAGGCCACAAGATCCTTTAGTGTTCTGGTTGGGTGACTTCACTGCGCTTAGTCTGAAGGCAATTCCAGTGACTAGACAAACTTTGCCCAGGGGCTATATATGCACCTCATATGAAGATTTCCCCACAACCTAGACTGCTGAGAATGAAAATTAAACTATCCTTATAGTGCCCAAAGGCAACTTTAGGTGGTAACCATGGAAACCTCCCATTGTTGTGAATGGCTCACCACCAGAACAAAAGCCATGTGTTTTCTGCCTCCTCGAGGGGTGGGTATTAAGTGCTTGCCTGCCCCCTTTTCCCCATGCCATCTCACAATGTCTCAGGTTAGGGTTTAGGTACCCAAGGATAAGAGCTGCCACTCAGGACGTGGGAGGGCTTTGGAGGAGGGGAATGAAAGGATGGGGATAAAGATGGCAAAGGATGACATCCTGAAGGGCTGGCGAGAGGCAGTGGGTGGGGGCGGGCTGCTGTGTCACTGGAGATGCTCTTAAGGGCATTTGTGAGCAGCGTTCATGTCTGGAGTCCCATCTGACTGGCATCAATAAGTGTCTCTGTTCCCTTCTGGAAGGAGAGCCTTAATTAGGCATGAAGAGATTCATCAAACAGCAGCCTCTTGGAGCTGTTGGTCTCCTTGCCATCTGGACGGATGGTTTCCCACCCTCAACAACAACACTGGGGGTGATGGATGAGGTCTCACAGCTCAACACCCCCCCCCCGGGCTCTGAGAAACCCAAATGGCATTTGTCCTCCCCAGAAACAGTGAAAATCTGACGGGGTTGATAAGTTTGGTAAGTTTGTCCTTGGAAGATGTGATACTGACCTGGGGCAGCCAAGCCCACATCTACCTAAAGTCAATTTTTAGTTTCCAGTGAGTGCTCCAACCACATGGATTTATAGGAAAAGCCCCGGAGAAAGGGGAGAATGTTGGTGAAAATTTCATGCAGGCCTTTGCTTCAGTTTAATGACCCATTTCTTCTGCTTTGGTCCAACCCACATGACTTTTTTTGGAAGGTTCTTTTGACATGAGAGATGCAAAATGGCTTCCTTCACCATAAAAACCTCTATCGACACTCAGGATTTAATCCAACAAACATTTATTGAGCAACTGTTGTGTGCTATGCACCACGCCTAATGCTGTGATGGATACAGATGGATAAAACAGTGTCTGCCTTTGGCAGGGTTACAGTCTACAAACAGACATAGGACAAGTCCACAAGTAGCTATAATACAAGGCAGAATACGGTAAGTGCCGTGAGAAAGGGGGGAATAAAGTGCTGTGGTGGTTCTGTGGTGGGAGAGGGCCCGGCACTGATGGCTCGGGAAGGGCTTCATGGTGGATGTGGTCTCTGCATGGGCCTTGGAAGAAACTCAGGAGTGATCCAGAAGATGGCAAGGGCCAGGAAACACGGTGTCTTTCCCAATGCTGACAACTCTTCTGGATTGGCCAGTGCAGGGTATGAAGGGACCTGATTGGGTTGTAATGTCAGGATAAAGACGGGCACATTTTTTTTTTTTTTTTTTTGGTGGGCCAGGAGATCTTAGCATGTTCATGATGAGCTGGAGTTACATACCATTGTGCATGCTCGGGGAGGTCTGGGAGAGGAGACCACTACTAAGGGGTCCAAGGGACAAGGAGAGGTGAGGTGGGGACTAGTTGGAAAGAGTAATGAGGGAACACATGGAAGAGTCAGTGATCATCTTAGGGTCCCAGACTGTGTCGAAAGAATCATTGGTATTCCGACTAGAAAATAAGGGATCACGCAGAGAGGATAGATGGTCTACTTAGCTTCAGATGTCTTCGAGTTCAAGATGTCAGAGCAGATAGAGTATGCTGAAAAAGGCAGTGTATCATCCTGGAACTGGGAGCTTCCAGTGGAGCTAAACAGCTAAGGGGAATGGAGGGTATTCTTTGGGTGGTGGTAGTTGGGTCTGATGGAAGGCATGCAACTGTGGATACACGGCTTATAGGTCTTCCGGGAGGACCGTGTTGGGAGGAATGGCTACTTTGTGGTGGGGGGAGGAGAGATGGGAAAATAGGCAGATCTTCCTTGGCTCTTTTCAGCTCAAGGTAGGAATGCCAATAAATACCTCATAAATACACAAATAAATATATAAATAAATGGTCGTGGAGGTTGGGATGGGAGGGGTAAAATCTTAAGAACATAGTGTCTTGCCCAGGAGAATTTGCTGTAGGGCAAATTTGCATTTAGCACGTGGAGGTGACTGAGATGCTGGTCCCAGGAGTAGGCTAGGAGGGGCCATTAAGGTGAGGTACAGGGCACTGGTGGCAGTAGGGACTGCAGACCCTGCCAAGGTCTGGTAGTGGAGGAGTTAAGTGGCGAGGCTTTAGGAATCAGGGTGAATGCAAGAGGGGCTGAGAAAAGTCTGAGGGCATGAAAGACTCCCTGTCTACAGGAGGAGCCGCATTTGTGGAAGATGGAGGGTTAAGTGGGAGGGGGAGGCCAAGAGATTATGAGAAAAAGTCTCATGTTAAATGCCCCCCCTTTTTTTGTGATGGCAGAGCCTGGGGGTGGGGTCACTAGAGGTTCAGAGTAAATGGAGGTCTGGCAGGCTTAGGCAGGCTGACTTGAGGAGGCGACTGCTAGCCAGCAGTAGAGGGCACTGGCTGAGGCTGATGTGATGCTATCTGGCAGCTATGAGGTTAACAGCGCAGTCTGTGTCTCCCTGGGACCAGCCTAGGTTAAGAGACTTCAGTGGAACTCAGCCCCAAGTGAGTTCCCAGTAGGCAGTAAAGGACACTTAGCTGCTGACTGGAGAAGAAGGTCAAGAGGGAGAGCCAAGGTCCACAGAGACCCTGCAACGACATGGTCCAGATCATTCTAACAGCACCGGGCCTGCTAAGTTAGGGGAAGGGCATATCTAGGTGATCCTGGGACCCCTGCCTTTCCCCATCAGGTTATAGCCTGCAGAAGTCTAGTTTGACAACTGGCCCTCCAACGCCTCTTCACAGAGAGGATGCTGGGTGGGGCTCAGGGTCACCTCCTGAACCTGACCTCTAGGCCTTCTTCATGATTCCATGGTGGGATGTCAGACGTTCTGACATCCAAGGGCTTTACTCATGCGAGACCCTGTTGGTGATCACACCTATTCCTCCAGGGCCCTGCAAACTTTAGAAATTAAATGTCTTCTCGAGCCTTTGAGAGCCTTCAGATGAAAGGCTCTGGAGACATGTAAAATATGATACTAATTATCTCCACCGCTCACGAGGAGTCTGAACCCCTCGGCTCCCAGAGAGGCTGTTATGGCTGTTATTTTTTAAATATTCATTTTATGATGCAAATCCCAAATCGCAAGCTTCATACTGTAATAAGAACAAAGAGGGGGGACAGAGATGTACAGTCCTCAGCCTGTTTGGGGCTGGAGGGAATGCACGCAGGGTTACTGGTTCTAGGGTATCCCAGCACGGTCTCTGCTCACTTCTTATCAGCCACTAATTTAGAGCAAGCATTGGGTTCTGAATGGCTGTTGATTAATTTCGTCAGGCCTCATATGCTCGGGAGCAGATCTTGATTACTTTTTTTAAAAAAAACCTCTTTTCACCTTCAAGATAATAGTGTTTTTTTTTTTTTTTTAACATTTCTCTTTCAAACATGTTCTAAAACACCATTATTTATCAGGCGATGGAACTGCATCTAACACATCAAGCTGGCTAATGCTTTGCTGTGTGTGACCTGTAAGTCCAACCCCTAAGTTGTTGGCATGGAGCCCAGATTTCCCCTGGAGATTATGTCCAGTGTTTGGAACTGTGTTTGGCTTTGGGTTTTTTTTTTTTAACAAGAAAAACAAGTCTTCAGTGGGAGTCCTCACAGAGGGAGAAAGGCTTTTCGCAAAAGCTCTGCGGTGGGTGATGGTGTAGGGGGGAGAGGGTGGGCGGGGATGCAGGGTGGCCACGGGAACCTCTCCCAGAAGAGCTTGGTGTGGGCAGGTATGACTGTCAAGATGGGAAAGTGACAAGGTGACACTGACAAGGCAGGCTGGCTGCAGGGGACTCTCAGAGTGCAGGATGCAAAAAGCAAACAGGGGGCGACTGCAGGGACCCAGGGCTGGATGCGTCACAGTCTTCCATGTGTCCAGTTCTGTGAGGTGCCTGGAAAGCTGACTGGATATGTTTTGGACAAGATGACACCTATTGTGACTGTGCTCTGTCAAGCACTTGCTGTGTCTTTCTGGTGATAGATGGGACAGTAGAGTCCCTTCATGTGACATTCTAAGAGGATGGGACAAAAGCTAACCTGGAGGTTGAAGTCCTAGGGTCCCTTCTGCCTCAGTGGGCCTCACCCAACAAAACGATCATATTTTGTACTCCTTTGTCCTTTCCTGAGGTGGAGCAATCTCCTAGAAGATGCCAAGTGTCTAAAACCATGATTGAGAACAATCTACCTCTTCAGGGCCACGCGCCGCTCTGCCCTACTGAGTCCCAGGTACTTGTCTAAGCAGAATATGGGGCCGTCATTGAGTTTCCTCCAGCCTTTCTCCACAGCTGTGAAGGCTTGTCCGGGACGCAGGTGCCATGCACGCTTGTCCTCTGGGCAGCTGCACTCTCAAGTTCCTGAACAAAGCCCTCGTCTCGGTTGTGACCTGTGCCGCTTGGTCTCCTTGTGCCTCTTTGCCCAGTGGAACTCTCCAAGTCTCTCCTCCATGAACCGCACCTCTTTAGACTGGTCCAAGCTGCCATCTCTGGGTCTGGGCTACCCAGAATCCACTTCACTCGGAGGTTCGGGGGGGAAGCTGACAACAGGCGGCTCTCCATTCATCCATGAGCCCAAAGATCCATCCAGCCCAGGAAGCGTGTTGTCATCCAAAGTCATGGGACTGGCTTCTTTGTATGTCAAGTCCTTCTGCCCCCAAAGATGGACTGAGTCTCCATCTGGTCCAGGTGGGTTCTCCACACCTTCTTCCTGTGGTTTATCTGCCTAATGCTAGATGAACACCACACAGTTATAAATACTCAGGTCAATATATATATGCAGGTATAGATATATATATTCTGGTCACTGTTTTACACTTTAACAAAGAAAACCACTAGCCTGCTTGTTCTATTGTTTGTGCCACCCCGACTCCCATCTGCCTGTGGTGTAGCCGGCAGGAAAGTGAGCCACCGAGTCCCACGGGCCGCCCTCCTTACGTCGCCCCGTCACACTGGCCGACAGTCAGTTTCAATGCCCCCTGTTCATGTAGGCTCTTGAGGGCCTTGAATTCCAAGGGCATGGTGTGGGGGCTGGCCTGGGAGGTGTAGCCGTACTTGAGGCTGTCGTAGTAGTGGTACTTGACGGGGTTCTGATTCTGATCCAGTGGGAAGGGCCAGAAGCCATAAAGGTAGATCTGATTGCAGAAGCGTGTGGCCAGGGTGTACATCAGGAGGCCAGTGGTGGGTCTTTTGATGTGGACTTTGTTGGTCAGCCAGTATCTGGAGAAGAAAACAAAACGTTAGAAAAGGAACGACAATGCCCGGGAAGATGGCTCACTTGGTGAATCCTGGCTCGTAGGCATGAGAACTTGTTTGGATTCCTCGGCACCTGTGTAAAAGCTGACAGAGTATACCTGTAACCAATCAGTGAGCTTTGGGTTTAGCAGGAGACCTGTCTCTAAAGAGAAGGAAGGCAGAGAGCAGATACACAATATCCACCTCTGGCCACCACACTTACACACTCGCATGCATGCATGCATGCACACAATCGCCCCATGCACCCACTATACATTACACATTATAAAGAAACACATACTGACACAACGAAGAAATGTGTCTGTGAATACTTCATTCCAAGAAGGAAGAAATTGTGTCTTGCAACCCACTTAAGAGCCAATCAAGTCAGAGACCTAAGGCTTCCTTCTCAGGACTCTGATAACCTCCACAGGTAAGCACCTGGACTACACCTTGAGTTGGTGCTTTCTTGTGCATGTTTGTGAGGTCTGGGGTGCCAAGATGAAACCTGGTGGCCCAAGGTCACCCACGTGTTATGTACCTTGCCTTGAACTCAAACCCATTGACAACTAACGCAGGGTTAGCAGTTTTCTGTAACGGGCTGGATGATAAATACTTTTGGCTTTGTGACCCCATGGCTTCAATTATGACTAGGCAGCCATACTAAGTCAGATCGTTAAAGAGCCACCATCAACATACGCTGGTGTGTCCATGCTTGGCCCTGACCTATCTCGAAGCATGTTTGCTTACACAGTGCCTTACAGAGTCCCACTCCTCTTCTCCACTTAGGCAGGCACAGTTAGACTTGTTTCCTGTCAGTGCTCCCAGAAGCCCTGCCCTCTGAGGCAGCTGACTTTCTCTGACCATGCATGTAACTTTTCTGCGGAGCCAAGGTACTCTGGAAAGTGGTCTGGGCTGGATTCTGTCTACATGCTTCTTCCAAAGACCTGCCACTCCACCTGGAGTAGGAAGTCACTATTTCCTGTCTTAGGACTTGGTCGAAGAGTGATGGGAGGAAACACAGAGAAGTACAGAGAACAGGGCATTGGATGAGACGTCCTAGGTGAGCGGTCTCTGTATTTCTGTGTGCCTTAGCCAGGACCACAGCATGGAAGGGGCTGTCTTCATTCTGGATGAAGAATCATGCCCAGAAGATGGAGATATGTAATTCAGATGGTTCCATCATTAGCTTTCTGGGTCTTCAAGAAAGCCACTTGTCTCCGATGAACCTCATTTCTTTTTCATATTGGTGCATAGTTCAAACACCTCCAGGTTCCAACATTCCAGGAGAGTCTGGAAATTTCTCTACATGTGAGAAAACTTCTGCTTGCTCATTCTCGATTCCTACTGTATGGACCTGGAGCTCACACTGAGTGGTTCCCCACCTCTTTATTTGTAGTTAAAGCTTAGCTTCCCCGCAGCAGAATGAGATCAATAGCCAGGCTCCTGTGCCATTGCGAAGGAAGAAAGAATTGCTGACCACTGAGTTGGCCCAATGTGTCTCTAAACCAGACCCAGACCATGATTTTCTGTCCTTAAACAACCTCTCTGGCACAGCATCTTACGGGCTCCCACTCACCACTTTATTCCACTGAAGTGAAGGCCAGCACAGTCTCTCATGGCCCACAGCACAGCAGCACCCTCAAATGAGCCTATTAAATTTGTGCTGGAAGTAGAAAGACACCAGAGCAAAATATTTACTTATTGTCGAAGGTTAAAACTTGTGTGTGTGTGTGTGTGTGTGTGTGTGTGTGTGTGTGTGTGTGTGCGCGTGCTTAGTGATTTTAGCTGTCAGGGAGTGGAGAGGAGGGGTAAGGCTTCCTAGAAGCCCAAGAAATTCTTTATGTCCAATGGCTCATTCTGAAGCTCAAAAGGGGAACCCGAAAGGTTATAGAGCCAACCCTAGAGCATTCCCTTGCTTCTGTGTTTGGAAGCAGCAGCAGCTTATGAATCTGATGAGGTTACAAATGCCTTATAATCCATGTAATTCAAGGATGCAATCTTTGCAAAGTTTGATCAAGTAAAAGGTATTCTGAGGACCCCACCCCCACACCTACCCCTCCAACAGAACTCTCTGTCTGGTGTGATATTAATGTCACTTTGGACCTTGAGTTAGGAGACTGGGTCCAGATGACCACATACAGTCCCTGTGGTTCTCCCGGGCACAGTGGTCCTTTGTACAACCATGGTGGTCCTGTAAGTCTGTCACTTGCAGACTCTCTTTTGCCTCCCCCTTATTTTATTCTATCGAGACCTAGAAACTTCCTAGCAACAAGGTTTTCCAACAGGGAAAAAGGTAGAATGACAAAGACAGAGCCATGCAGTGGCTCTGGTGGCTGCACACACGACACGATTGAAAACAGCAAGGGACAAGTCTGTGGACGCAATACATATCTCTCCTTTCTTCTCCATACTGCTGATGTTTCCATGGTGATGGTCAACCACTGCCTCCCCCCATCCCCCAACTCCTCATAGCTTCCTGGGCATCTCTCAAAAACCTTTCCCTGTTCCATGGGCCATCCAAATCCCATGGTGGAATCTCCAAAAGACCTGGCTACTCTGGTAGCTTTGTCTACACTGTACCAGCTTCCCTAGTATAAATGGCCGCAGCTCTCTTCCAAGGCCCCATGTTGTCTCACAGTGGTTTCCCTATCAAGGTTCTGTTGCATTTTTGTCTTGGTCTCTGGGCTGTATCCGAGGTCACCTGTTAAAAGGTTCTTTCCCAGGTTGTTGAAATCTCATGGGACTGCAGTGTGCGTGTGCACCTTTCCTTTATACTCTAGGATCACAGTGGGTCATCCCTCTTGCTGCTTCTATTAAAGGGGTAAGGACTGCTGAGTGTATTGTCACTTACATGGAAGGAGGTCTGATTTCATAAGAGAGGGTTATGTTTAGTCTTTTCTTCCCTTACAGGGTCATAGCCTACTTTCCATGGGTTAGGTATGGGCATGGGTTGAGGTGTCACTTGGTCTGAAAGAAAACATGTAGAGAATATGAGGGGTAGCCTATGTGTAGTAAGTCCCACAGGGGCCCAGGATGCTGTGGTTATGGTGTCTCTTCACAGCAATAAAAACTTTCAATAAGACAGGTAGAAAACATCAGCCAGCCATACTGCTGATGAGAGAACTCCATGGGAGATATTGATGCGAGAGGGGAATTAATGTCATTATTCCAAGAATCCACAGGATACCAGAAGTACTGATTGCAGCTACTTGGGTCTTTCTGAAAGGCTATATTTTGTGAGTTTTCCATCCAACTACCCCATATTGCATACCATTCTGATCTCTTGAGAATTTCATGTTTTAAAAAGTCCATCTTGTGACCCTTATTTTTCTCCAACTATGATGGCTATTCTTGGCTGTCAACTTGACCACACTTGGAAATAACTAAGAAATTATAAAATAGGGCACACCTGTGAAGGCTTTTTGCTTAATTTGAAGCAGAAAGATCCACTTCTAATCTTGATATTTGAGGTGGGAAGATTTACCTTGAATCCAGAACTTTTGAGGTGGGAAGACCCACCTCTAATCTGGTCCATACCTTTTGTTGGAAGTCTATATAAGAATATGAAAGAAGGAAGGTATTGTTTTTTGCCTGCATCCTTTTGTCTCACTAGTAAGCCTATTCTTTCAGTGGTATTAGAGCCTACTTTTTCAGGATTCTGGCACATTCTAAAGACCAGCTGAGACATCCAGCCATGTGGACTGGACAACTACTAGATTTGTTGGTCCTTCCATTCATAGTTAGCCATTGTTGGATTAGTTGGATCACAGCCTGTAAGTCATGCTAACAAATCATCCATATATGTTTATGTGTGTGTGTCTGTGTGTGCGCGCATGCGCACACACATTTCTGTTACTCTAGAGAACCCTGACTAATATACCAACCATCCTAATAACATTCCACAGCCACTCCCCTCATATATCTCAGCTGATGTCTAGCCTTGACTTCAGTAGCCCTCTCACAGTATTCTACCCCTCCCCCCGGGTTTCACATAGTGGTGACAGACTGGGGCATTAGGAAGTCCTCAAGGATTAAGCAAGACCCTATTGGGTGGCCAGGGAGGTGCACGATGCTAGGACGTGGGTCTGCTGATGGGGCCACCTATTCATTCTCCAGCTAACAGGAAGGAAGCGTAGTGATTGTTTAGGGATGATTGATGCTCAAGTTGGGGCTCCTGAGTCACCACGGTATTCTCTGTGCTCAACAGGCACAGAGTTGAACTTGGGAGGGCCCTGGGAGACAAAGGCAGGGATTCTGGAAAGAGACAATTCCAAGTGGGGCTGAAAATGGGGATAAAAGAGCTTTTGATAGTGATAAAAGTCTTTAAAAAGCAGGATTGTGCAGGTGGCTTCGCAACTGGATGTCATAGCTCATCAAACTGTAGTTACAATATGCAAATTAATAGGCATCGGTTATACTTCAATAACATTTTTTGCTTGCTTGTTGTTTTAAGGATGACGTCTGAAAGGATAGCCAATGGAGGCAGGTCCTCCTGCGTATCTTGGGAGATGTTCATCTACCTCAACTGACACACAGCCAGTAATGGGGAACTTGCCCCTTGCTAAGGGGGGCTACTACATTTCAGCCCTAAGGCGAAGTTTCTTAAATCATTGCCCACTGCAACACTGGGTACTTTAGGAGATGCCTGGAGCCTGACCCTCTGAGCAGCCTGCACACTGAGATTCCCATAATGGCCTCCCTCCAGTAACTCCTGCTCTGAGTATGACATGGCAAAGGACCCGAAGGGAAAGGTGAATAGAGTAAATATAGGAAAGATGAGGACTCAGCCAGCCCAGCAGCCTGGCAGAGCGTACAGTGGAGTAGACTGGGATTTGGAGTGTGTATAAGGGGAACCCGTGTCAAGCCACTGTGCTGTCACACAATGGGGAGCAGTAGCAATGGTGGCAACTTCAGGAACGACCAGTTTTATTGTTGCTCTGTAAGATGATACTAAGATTTTGAGTTATTTTTTAGAAGCACTAGAAATTGTGTGTGTGTGTGTGTGTGTGTGTTTAGAATACTGTGGGCATTCAGTGGTAAAACATTTGCCCAGCATGCATGAGTGAGGCTCTGGGTTCAATTTTTAACACTATCAAAAATATATTTACTTAAAAACATCACATGAGACCTTATTGAGTGAGTGAGTCAGACAGAATCTGTCTGTGGTTAGAGTACCAGCCTCCTAGATTGAACTTTTCTTCCTCTTTCAGTGAACAGAGGCAAACATAGTGGACCTGGGAGATTTTCTTGAGCAGATGTAAGATCCATCTGCATAAGATTAGACAGAGTCTGGATATAAGCTGTGTTTCCCAATCTTGGTCTCTGGGGCAGTTATTTCCCTGTGGTGATTCCATGTGGCTCAGGGCTGGGGTGTCAGGACTGTAGCTACAACTACTGTTATTCAGAGTCCGGTGAGTCACAGCTGACATTATCCAGGGACCCGTGAACCACACTGAAGCTCGCTTCCTGAGCTAACACCACCAAATGCCATCCTGGGGATTTATGCTTTGTTTACTCTCTGAGAGTAAGGCCTTAGCAGGGGACAACTTTCTGAAATGAATTTCTATTCAGGCCAGTAGTGCTCTGCCCAGGGGTGTGTGAGTTTAATCAACGGGACAAGCTAGCAGCTAGCAGGGGACAGTGCCATGACATGCCTATGCTGAGATCTTCTCACTCCATACCTTTTCCCACCCGCTCCTTGGATGAACTCTCTTTTCTCTTTCCCCAAATTAAGCACATACAGACAAATTAAGACTGTCCTGGAGACAGTCTCTTTTTTCCCTCTAACTCCTCCCCTGTTCAACCTGTCAGTCACATTACCTGATCGCCATGAACTTTCCCCCTACTCTTTTCTGTGCTTAGCAACAGGGGCCAAGGCTTTCATTCCTTCGTAGGATTCAGTCCTCCAGCTCCCTGCATGCTGTGCCCGCTTCCCTAGGTAGAGACAGTAGCATTTCTGGAACCCACAGTGTGCTCCCTCACCCATCCCAGCATCCCTGCGGTGTAGCTGGGTTAGATCACAAGTTCCGGTACCCAGGCTACAACAAGGAAGGCTTCTACTTTCTCTTCCCCTGATCTGGAGATGGGTTGGTTAAAATACGACGACGAATCATCGTAGGTCTCCAAACCACTGGTTGGAAGAGAGCCAGGAACAACTCCCATTAGATTTGGTAAGATCGAGACAAAAAGCATCTAATTTGTGTCCCTGGGACTTGAAGTTTGTCCTTGTAGCAGGTCTGGAAATAGTAGTCCTTAGGTCTGTTGCGTGCCACGTCTGCTTAAATAAAACTGAAAAGTGGGAAGATGTGGGGAAGACGAAAGGGGAAGCTAGCATTGGGCACAGCTTCCGAACTGTGGACCCTGACACAGGAACAGAAGACACAACTCTAAAGACCCAGTGCCAGAGTCTCCATCCATCACCCCTACCTGAGAAAGGTGTTAATGGCCCACAAGGTTCCTGAATAAACCAAGGTGTGGTGGCTCTTGGTGGAGGGACCCACCTACTCACCATTCTGCCTCCAGGGTAAACAAGAACTCCTGAACCATGTCTGACAGGGACACGGGGGGGCTCCGTTTAATGAGCAGCTTGTAGTAGAAGCTGACTACGTTAAGTGGGAACAGATCACTCTCGATTCCCTTTCTGTGTCCACAGTCTCTCTGACCAATTTAGAGACCCTGTGTGCGGCTGACTTGTAGATGGTTCCTTTCCTTGGGATAACAGCTGGGTGTTAAAACACAAACTAATTAATTTTGCCTTCCCAAATGAGGTTAGCTGGGTGCATCCAGAGAGTTGTATTGACAATGCACCTTTAATATCCTAGTCTTGAGATTTTAATTAGAAGGCAAAGTAATCTCAAAGACAGCAGTAATTATTTTTCAAATTGGCCACCCCAATAACTGTGCTGGTTAAGCACTGTATTTTATGAGCATGGGCAACAATCAATGGGGATTGCCAAAGCTACCTTTAGAGTGCTTCCTTCCTTCATCCTGGATTCTTGGGTGCACTACGTGGTGAGAATAATGGCTGACAATGGTTGGAGAGGGGTCAGTGAGGGTTTTCTCCAAGAAGCTAATAACACTGTGGGACGGGGCTCATCATGTCCTTGTAGGGAAGGAATATCTGCAGGGAGATGGGGATGACACTTGATGCTTTGTACGAGCTTAGCAGTATAGCACGGAAGGTGTTCTTCACTGGCGAGGCTACTGCTTTATGGTCTCCTGCAGTATGGGTCAGCCCAGACCGAAAGGTCCCACAGCCCACTGCTGTGCTTTCCTTGGCTGTACACTGAAGTCTCTTCTATGCCCTGGCTAATATCAGGGTGAATTTGTCCATTTTGCATGACATTTAAGCTCTGACTTTACTTTAGAACTTGGGGTTGTGGTCAAGAGTTGGGGTAAAGTTCCTTGCCTTGCAAACAAGAGGACTGGAACTTAATCTCTTCAAAAGCTGGAGGAGGGTAGCCTAATCTTTGAGCCTTATATCCTGTCCTGCACCAAGAAACTCTGTCTCAAAACAAAACAACAACAACAATAACAAAACAAAAACCTTTCCTTGGTTGGCACCTAAGGTTGACTTCTGGCCTCCATATATATGCACATTTACTTATACACACTCATGCACACACACACACACACAAATTCACACACACACACACACACACACACACACACAGTGAATAAAGGAGGATTCTGGTACCCAGGTGTCTAGGTCTCCAGGTTTATCCACACCAATATTCTATCTAGTTCAAGTATACTTCAAACATGACCAAACCCCCCAAAATCTCAGTGATCCTACGAGTACATAGGATGAAATCAATGGCCCCTGTCAGGCTGGACATGTCACCAGTCTGGGGCTGCAAATCTTCCTCATCACTGCTTTGTACCACCCAACTGCCACCAAAGCATCTTGATCTTCTCCAAAGCCTTTCCTATATGTTTTTGGTCAGCTACTTTAGAATGTTTTCAGTTGTCATATGCCTTTGGGCCGAAACCTTCAGGTCCTCCATGGACGGCTTTGGTCCTGTGTGCTGATCCCCCATCACAGCACCTACCATGACATTACACTTCAATTATTTGTTTGCCTGTCCTTTCCTCTCTGCGGAAGTGGATTGACTTCTGTGATGGTTTGTATGTGGTTGGCCTAGGGAGTGACACTGTTGGGAGGTGTGACCTTGTTGGAGTAGGTTTGGCCTTGTGGGTGTGGGCTTTAAGACCCTCATTCTAGCTGCCTGGAAGCCAGGATTCTGCTAGCAGCTTTCAGATGAAGATGGAGAACTCTCAGCTCCTGCGCCATGCCTGCCTGGATGCTGCCATGCTCCCCCTTTGATGATACTGGACTGAAACTCTGAACCTGTAAGCCAGCCCCAATTACATGTTGTCCTTTATAAGACTTGCTTTGGTCATGGTGTCTGTTCACATCAGTAAAACCCTAACAACTTCCTGTTTATCTGTAACCCGAGATCCTAGCATAGGAAGTGCATCCTTCACAAGTCTTCAGTGATAACTGGCAAGCAGAGCTCATAGATCACTGTGGGGACCCTGTCAGGAGGGGTATACGGGCCCACTTGGTTTATTCTACCCCTCCAGGCAGTAAGCAAGACTGTGCATGTGATAGGCTAACACCAGTCTAGACAGCATATTGCTTCAACAAAGGAGTCAAAGAAAAATCATCATGCTGGTTATTTGAAAGGCCTTTCCTGATACAGAGCAGGTGCTTTGGGTGTAGAGAGATGATTTTTCATGCTTAAGAATTATCTGAGACTCTAAAGGGCTGGGAGGACTCCAGAAAGAACATTTGTTGGGAGCTTAGACCTTATGGTCAGATTCTAGAGTTTAAATTGATGCCCCATATAAACAAACAGATTATATTCAACCTTGTTCATAATCAAAGGATTTCAGTTTCAAATAACAGTAATCAGATGCCAGTTTTCACTAGATTGGTAAAGATGACAAATGTTGATAGCACATTTTGGAAAGGTTTTGGGAAAGCAAGTATTTTCAATAATTGTAGGTGAATGTAAATTGGTACTTGCCTCTAGGGAGGGAAGTTTGGCAACAGCCATAAAGATCAACAAGGCATGTATCCATCTCCCCTTTTAGCAAAGAGACTTCTAAAGAGCAAGTCCATAGATAACAGATATTTTGCAAAAAGCATCAGAAGTGATGGATGGATTCATCCATTACTGCAGCAAAGACTGGGAACAACACCTCTGTCTACACAGGTGACGAGCCAGGTGTACCAAGTATGGTCAGGCAGTTTTGAGGGACCATGAGGTGGTGGGCATCCAGATGGGACAGTTTTCAGTTTAGAAAGGTGTGAATGCACATAAATTCCCTATGTGTAAAAAGAGACATAGTCCCAGAAAGCCAGTGTCGCTGCTTGACTCCTAGAGGAGGATGAGAAATGAGGGGCTAAACTTCCTTCACACACACACACACACACACACACACACACACACACCCCACGTGTACATTCTTGTACACAAATAAATAAATGCCAGTATTTGACTGAATATGTCGCAATACTATAGGCAATCTTTTCATTTTATGCTTTTAAAAATTTATTTATTTATATATCATATGGATGACTGCTCTTTCTGCATATGCACCTGCATGCCAGAAAGGGCATCAGATCCCATTACAGATGATTGTGAGCCACCATGTGGTTGTTGGGAATTAAACTCAGGACCTCTGGAAGCGCAGTCAGAATACATATAATTCAGCCAGAGGGAGGGAACGCAAGGATGGGCTGGATCTTTTCAAGCTCATTTTATTTAGAGGGAAGGCTTCGCAGCCACTAACTATTCTGGATTTTCCTTTTCCTCCCCAGAGTTAGCAGGTGGAGGAGGCTATCAAGACAGCGCGGTCTATAAAGCTTATGAGACATCTTAACCCTGCATTTGAACCTGTATCTTGCCGCAACCCTATACTCCTTAAAAGTCCCACAAACATATTTACTCTTCTGTTGTCCTTCCCCCCCCCAAGACAGGCTTTCTTTGTGTAGCCCTGGCTGTGTGTCACTCTGTAGACCAGGCTGGGCATTGAACGCCGTGATTCACCTGCCTCCGCTTCTCGATTACGGCCAGTGTTCTTAACTACCAAGCCATCTCTCCGGCCCCGACAGTCTTTCTTTTCTATAGAACAAACATCGAGAAAGACAATTGTAGTTCTTTGGCTATCCACCCACTGGAGCAGCAAAAGAGAAGGGAATGGCTAGGCATGCCCGCGGTGGCCTGGGATGGCTCGCTTGGGGAAAGCGCCCCTGCGGATGCTGGGCTGTCCCCTTGTCCTCTGCACCGTCCACCCTCTTATACCCAGCTTGCTCCTTGGCCTTCAGGCTTCTGCCCACCGAGATGGGTGGCAGGACCCCACCATTGCTCTTCCCTTCTGAGACCTGGCAGAGGGGGACCTGACTAAGTGCCATTCTGAGACAAGCCTCAACATTCCTGGTACTTCATTTGGCACCAGTTCACAGAGTGTCTGCTCAGGGCCTGTGGGCTGCTGGCCCTGCTCAAGGGGTGGCCCTCTCTGTGAGTCCCTGCCTTCCCAGTGGTTGTAATTGAATTAGAACCATTCATGACCAGCTGCTGACTAGTTTCCCACTTACCGTGCCACACTTAACTGCCTGGCTGTCCATGCACTTTCTACTCTCCCCCCCTGGCCAACGGCCAGCCAGGGCACTGGGCCACTCTGCAGGCTGGCAAAGCTCTTGGGAGCGCTGCTCGTGATGGGGTCTTGTTGGCATTTGCAGCTAGGCTCTGCCAGCCACCAGCTGTGCTTTGTGCTTTTTTGCAGTTCCCCGGGTCACAATCTCAGATGGGCAGGAGCTGGTAAGTGCACTGATTCATGGAATCAAACAACTCTGCAGTGGAGTATAACTTATGGACTTGTGTTCCTCAGATTCACCGGTTGAAGTCTGTCGTATCTAATTCTCAGTCCCTGGGTGTGTGGCCTTATTTGGTGATAAGATCTCAGAAGGATCCAGATTAGAATTAGACATTAGGATGGGCTTTAATCCGAGGTGTCGGATGTCCTTGTAAACGGAAATGTTTGTGGCATGTGAGTGTGAAGACAGCCACCTACAGATAAAGAAGAGAGACTGAGGTGTCTCGTAGCCTTCACAGGGGCCAATGCTACCGCTTTCTAATTTTGGGGTACCTGCCTCTAGAGCTATGAGAGGACCCACTGCTACAGCTGAAGCGTACCAGTCTTTGCTCAGGCCGCCCTCACTGAACGATGCACAAACCCTGTGTGAACGACACGGATGGCCCTCCTCACAGCCCCGGGAAGGGATTCACTTAACCCAGACATTTCAAAATGTTCTGAAGATTTACCGCTTCCTACAGGAGCCACCTGGCTGCCAAGGCTCTCAGGAGTTGGGACGTTCTCACCAGTGGCCAGATGGCTTGCTCTCAGTCACTCCTTTCCTCCTCTCACCTACGGCCTCACAGGCCCAATCTAGCAGTCCCACGAGGGCTCTATTTCATCAGCCTAAAGTACCCAGGGAGCTTTTAAGTGTCTGATGAGTGCCCCTGACTGAATGAGGATGTTCTGATGCTCCCCAGAGCCTTCTCTTCCCAAATGTTTCAACTCCTCAATTTTTTTTCAGCCACCGTGGTCCTTTTCCAGTCTGGTGCCCCAAAAGCACATGTGACTCTTCAAGTGGGATCTACCTGGTCAAGCAGAGCACTAAAGTGATCCCTGACCTCCCTACCTCTAAGAGGTGCTAAAAGACCCACAGTTGTGCCCTGAGATCATGGAAACCTTTGCTGTGGCCATCTGTCCACTCACAGTTTCCTGCCACCACTGTTTTCTGCTCAAAGGCAGAATTTTAGTTTTGTCAGAATTTCCAGTCTCTTCCCTTAGATTAACCAAGACTCTGAATGTGGACCCTTCTATTAGAACTATCTCACGTGTGAATTTGTTAACGGAACTAACTGTGACCTATTTCAGCCATTGGCAGAAATGGAGCCAGGGTCTGAGCCACGGTCACCGAGGATTAAATAGTCAACATAAACACAATGAATTTAGCATCATTGGTTGGTCTGTGGTCATCAGAGACTGGTTTGTCCATCTGTCATGGACATGGGGAGTGGCAGGAGGCTGTGCAGACACCTCTCAATTTCACACCAGCAGAGCCTAATCCTAACCCCCTTCTCACCAGGACAACTTACTTAACATCTCCCAGCCTTAGTTTTCTTAAGAGTAAAAGGAGAGCTGAACTCATATTCTATATACAAGGCTGTTCCGAGAAGAAGGTTAGCATTTGTTCTCCTTCATTGTCCTGACTGTCAATCAGGCCATAGCTTCTTAAGATGCCATGAAGGACCTGGTCAGGGTAGCTGATTTAGTCCCTGTGTAAATAAAGGGACCACACAGATCCCATCATACTGTCTACTCTTCCCTTCACCCAGGAATCCCAGGACAGCACTCCCTGCTACTGTCTGGTGAGTGCACCTACTTGACATGTTTCTTTCAACCCTCTGTTTATGAAATTCTGGGTGAATAACCTTCACAAACTCAGGCTTACTGGTGTCCATAGTTTTCCTGTGTGTGTGTGTGTGTGTGTGTGTGTGTGTGTGTGTGTGTTTTAATCATAGCCAAGATGACTGCCTCAATATCCTTCCAGTGCAGCTCAATTTAGAAGAGACCATGGCTAGCTGCTCAGAGTACCTAGCTGCTAGTCTCCCCTGGATGTTAACTGGTCTTGATTTAGTGATAGCAATGGTTCTCAAGTTTATGCCGTTACAAGAATCAGGTGGAAGACCTGTTAAAACACAGATTGCTGGATGCTTTCCTAGGGCTTGGGATTCTGTCTAGCTGGGTGGTCTGCAAATGTACAAGTCTAAAAAGTCCCCAGGTGATGCTGATGTTGTTCATTCAAAGTCCATGTTAAAGGCCTCTAGCTCAGGGCAGCAAATGGACCTGTAGGTAAGGCATCAAGGAGCATCTCACTTTCCCCAGGCCATAGATCCACTCCCATCCTCTTTGCACAGAAAACAGAAGTTGAGGACTTTGTTTTACTTCTGTATTTTGTTTTTATACTTTTGTTTTTATACTCTGGGGATACATACCAGAGTTTCACATGTGCAAATCAAGAGAGCTGCACTCCCAGCCTGCCCCTGTCTTTTGTAGCCTCAGTCCAATCTACTTCTGTTTCTTTGGGGTTTTGCCTGCAAGATAATATAGCATTTTTGGTGCTGTTATTGTTTTTCTTACTATTATTACACCTTGGCTTCGCTCTTCTTCACATTATCCTCCTAGAGTCCCTTCACTATTTCCTGGCCATGTGCATTAGAAGTAAAAAAGAAACTGATGAGGCGCCATGGCGGAGTCCTGGGTCTGTCTGTTCCAGAGGGCCCTGTGTAAATGAGGTCCACTTCTTCGATCTTTAAAAGGGGAATGACAAGACTAACTCTAGCTTTATCATTACATGGGCTAAGGCTCAGCGTGGTGCCTGGCCCATAAGTGATAACTAAGATATTGTGTACCTGTATCTATTTTCCTATTTTCCATTTCAGTTCCTCCGCACAGCATTCGGAACGTGTGATTGAGGAGTTGACATCCGAGCATGTCTGCTTTTCTTCTGAAGAATATCTTGCATGCAAAAACCCAGCCAAGCAAATCAGGGAAGACAAACCCATCCAGTCTGCTGATGAGAAGGTTTTAAGAAGATAGTGCCTCACTAGGTGATAATAGGTATCAAGACTCTGAAGTGTTCTGACAATTCATCTTGTCTTGCCTGTAGAGAAAGCTGTCCCAGACCCTGAGTTACTGTTGTGCGGACAGAGTCTCTATACCAGGGTGATATTCCCAAGCCCACTGAACTCCTTCCCCTGGTCCCTAGAGATCTGGAATGAAGAGGCACAAGTTCCCATTGCACCTGCTCCCCTGGGAGTCAGATGACATGGTCCTACTCTTGGTTGTGCCACTTAATCACCTTGTGTGGCATCACTGGATTTTCCCGAGCATCTGTTAGCAAAGATGCTAGCATACCTCAAACGTAGACTCTTATTCAAGATCTTCACCAGCAGAGCACAGGGGTCCAGATTCTCCAAATCCTCACAGATGTGTGTTGTTTTCTGGTCACTTTCTTAATTCTCTTGATGACAGTTGAGCTCCTAGGCGTGATGTGATGCCCCACCGTGGTTTTGTGCCTTCTGCAGTCACTAACGTTGCCGGAATGACTTGTCATATGCTAACTGTCCATTTGCATTGTCTTCTTTGGAGAAATGTCTATTTGAATCCTTTCCCCAGTTTTGAATCCGGTTACTTGTGCTTCTGCTGTTAAGCTGTACGGGTTCTGAATAGATCCTGGATGGTGGTCCCTCACCAGACATACTACTGTAAATATTTCTGCCTAGTCTATGGGTTTTCTTTGTCACTTCCAGACAGAGCATTTTTTATGCATAGTTGGTCCCTCCCACTTTCTTCTCTACTACCCCCCTAATATTTCTCTTACGATTTCACTCTGCGCCCCAGTCTGTTCCTTCATATTCAGCGAACACGAGGGAAAGCCACCCTGAGGTGGAGGCAAGTTTCCCACCTCCTGAAGGGACTCAGTACTTCACAGGATGGAGGAGTCTGTCTGAGGAAATCCACCCGGGGCACCTCCCTCCCTCCCTCCCTCCCCCCTCCCCCCTCCCCCTCCCCCTCCCCTGGTTGAAGGTGTGAGGTGGGGCAGCCCACCTGTTGCTCCTGCAGTATTCCCTCCTGGCATGCCTGCAAAGAGAGCCTCCTTGCTCCCAGGATCAACAGCCTGTTTGTTTAAAGGGCTCATTACTGCTGCTTAATGCTATTTTGACAGATGAAAGTGAGTCAATTATGGCTAAAAATAGCTCTGGCTGCAGAGGCATCTTCCAGGTGGCTGCCTGCAGCCCCACGAGAAGGGACGAGAAGGACAGGACGGTCGCTCTTATTGCCAAAGGGCAGTCCCTTGCCTTTCCGTTATCTCCTGGAATCTTCAAGTCAACTCGGGAGGCCTCCTTCCAGGAATAGATGCCCTTCAAGGCATGGGGCCTAAGGTCTGGAGGTCAAGGTTTCTCTGACAGACATGGAGTGAAAAGATGCCAAAGAGGGTCTCCAGAGCCTGGTGTCCCTCTCGAACAGACAGCACTCTTTCTCCAGCCTCGAGCATGGCTACCCTTGAGGTTTGTCTCTAGAGCTATCCTGGGGCCAGTGGGTTCCCTGAGATAACACATATAGGAATACATCCAGCTTTGTTCATAAGTGAGAATGCCTTCGGGTCACTTTTTTTTCCCATGAGCTTGGGTCCTTTGTGGGCGACTCAGATGGCTTCCCTGGTATTATGTTGAAGGCCCACAAAAGAGCATGCCCATGTGCCCAAGTCAGCAGGGAGTCAGTACTGGGGAGCTTCTTCTGTGGAGCAGGGCTGCGATCGGCTCCTTGCTCGGATGGACTGTCGGGTAGGTCGGTGATGTATATTTGTAATGGACATCTCCAATTTATGCTCAAGAAGGTACTCTCCTCCTCAGCACCTGCTCCCATCCCTCCACCTCGGCTTCTTCAAGCTCTTACATCTCAGAGTATGGTACTACCATCTATCCGCCCATTTGCTTAGATTCCTAATCCCAAAATGATGTGAAAAGAGATGGCCTCAGTGCCAGCTCTATCCAGAGTCCCATCACCATCTGACTGCAAGTGTGTGGTACCCCTCGGCCTAGAACCACCTAGCCAAGGCATGTCTGAGTTCCTGATTAGGAGCAATTGAGAAGAATGATTATTGCTTTTCTCAGTCCTACATTTTGGAGTGATTTCTTACCCTGTAGCCGATCACTGCAGCCAAGTGAGTAATTGCTTAACATACAGCTCTGCTGGCTGTTGTGACCCCAGGGTATGAGCCCAGGCAGTTTCCTGGTCCAGATCCCTGGTGGGTGGGTCTGGGCCTAGTCTCACCGTTGGGAAGAAGTAAGCATGAAATTAGGAATTACCAGTTTGCCTGGGGGGGTACTGGAAAGCCTAACTGGGTCAATGTGGACTTAAACAAGTCTTCTTTCTTAAAAAATTATTTTATTTTTTTTATTTTTGAGACAGAGCCTCCTGCAGCCCTCGAGCTGCTGCTGGGGATGGCCTTGAACTTCTGATTCTCCTGCCTCCACCGCTCAAGTGCTGAGTTTACTGGCACCACGCCCCGCCTATGGGGTGCTAAGGATTGGACCCAAGGCTTAGTGAAAGAGTCAAAAGTGTCAGTGATAACTATGGTGGCAGTGTATCTGTATTAGTTGCTCAGACATCATCTTCTCTAGTCTTCACACCCCAGCAACATTACCCTCCCGGTACCCACTTACTGACACACTTAAGCTCACAGAGCTTAAGGTGACATATTGAAGTCACTGCCATTTGTTCCTGGTGGAGATCACCTACCTGAGATGGCAGACATGAGACCTATCAGTCACCATCTTCCTTCCCAAGTTCATTGGGCCGGTTCCTACCGAGCCTCAATACGACCTCCAATCGCCTTCTTAAGAGCACCCGAAGGAGGCAGCTCACCCGGATGATACCCATCTGCCAAGCTCCTTCGTTGCTGACGGAGGCTCAGCAAGGCTTGCTAAGAGCATTCAGCTAATGGGTGTGGAGGCGGAACTGCCATCCGAGAGGCAGCCCTGCTTACCCACCGCGCACACCCCGCCCTCAGCAATGAGGGATACTCACCCTCGGACTGCGTGCAGCAGGCGCAGGGACGGGTAAGCCGTGCGCACGTTGACGTGGTGCTTCAAGATGAGAGCATTGACCCACTCGACGCGCTCCTTGCCGCCCCGGGCCATGAAGGCGGGTATCCACAGTATGCTCCCATTGAGGCCGTGCAGCCGCTGCAGCAGCTTCTCCCGCCACGTGGCATTCACTAGGTCCTCAAAGGCCCGCTGGATGACTGAGGGGTTCATGGTCACTAGGTCTGTCTTGAGACCCACATCCCGGGCATACTCTTGGACTGGAGCCAGGTTGCACCTGAGGGACAAAAGGCAAACAAGGTCATTTGGGGGAGGATGGCCCTTCTTACCTAGAACTTGACCCTAGAACTTTACCTAGAACTTGGCCGCTTCTTGCTTCTTTCTCTTCTTCCTCATCAATGTGCGATGCCCCATGGGTCACAAGCACGTCCTATTACCTCGTCTCTTCCTCCTGCCTCAAATGTTTACTGAGCCTCTGGGATATTCTTAGACACAGAAAGCCACTTGCCTAGAGGCCACTGTCTAAAAGAGAAGCAGTGAGGCTTGCCCCCAGTCCCACAGTGAGGTTGCTTTTAACGGGTGTGCCTTGACCCCATTAGGCGACCCTTTATAGTGAGAGCTAAGAAGACAGATTTTCAGGTTCAGAACTCAGATCTGGCATGCTCTCCCTGTGTGATAACGGGCAGTTTCTTTAGCCTCCCTGCGCTTTCTGGGGGCTTCCATGACTTTGGCTGTGACGGACACAACAGGAACTGTGGGTACTCAGGCCACGAGGGCATAGCCAAGGCTAGCTGCTGTCATCTTTGTGTGGACTAGAGGACTGTCAGGTGTTGGAGCAGGGAGGGAAATCTGAACGATGGATGAGCAAAAAGGGAGCACTGGCGGACAGGCCCAGGAAAAGAGCTCGTCTCCAGTTTGTAAAGTCAGAAGAATTCCGTAGAGACTTGTTAAAAATAGGATCCCCCAGGTCCTGATTCAGCAGGCCTCGGAGCTTAGGAATTGATATGTATATATGTATATGCATGTGCATACATATACTTTCTAAAAATCTCTTCCTCCCTGGGTTCCAAGCAGCTTAAAAAAAAAAAAAAAAACAAAACAAAAAAACCACCATGCTATGAAATTTGCCTGAGGGTAGAGACTATGGCGCAGCATGGGTGTTTAGAAAAAGGTGTGTTGAGTGGGCCTGACTAACAAATATCACCTAGATGATCATGACAGGGAACAAAAGAGCAGCCACATGAGATATCAGAGGGACTTGGCTCTGAGGGCGGTAGAGAGCCATTTGAGGGTCTTGAGGGAACGAGCAGTGTGGGCGGATGTGCACGCTTCAATCTCTTGCTTACCCCATTAGCCGCTTGTGAATGTCACTGCCTTGGGTCCCACACTCAAGGGTGTTTTCCCAGGTGTGCATACAAGGCTCCCCGCCTGAGCCGAGGGCCCCAGGGACTGAGTCTACAGCCTGGAGGTACTGTCTTCCCTGGAGGATTGGTTGGTGAGAAAACTCTTCAGATCAGTGGGCATATGTCTGAGAATGCACAGCAAGTATGTACAGGATGTCGGCTGGCCGTGTGTGAGGGAGGGGCTGGGTGCCATGGCTTCATACACACCAGCTGGCCCTGCCTTTAAGTGACAACTTTTCTTCTTTGGCTGAGAAAGGAAGTCAGTTAAGCCGATAGCATTGGGGGCATCACTGAGTCCTGGGCTACGCCGGCCACTTGGCTGGTATCCTTTCACAGGTCAGCTCATTTCACTGTGAACCTGTGTTAATTTTACAGATGAGAGGAATGTACTCCTCGGTTGCCAATTAACTTGCCCAAATTCCCCGAGCCAGGAAGGGGGGACCATTAGGATTCAGACTTCGTGGTGTCTGACTCAGAAGCTCACGAACTCTCCAGAGAGTTCTTCTGCCTGCCTCTCCCCCACCACCCAAATACTTCATGTCTCCATCTCTAGCCCCAGGCTTACTCTCTCCGACTGTTGGGAAGAGAAATGCTGGGGACCTACCTCTTCAGATGCCCCTGCTGTAGGCCTTGGAGAGTTGGGGTACCTCCAGCACAGTGGCCCATCTGGGGCCGCCCATAACTCCCTATTGCTCCAAGGCCAGCTGAACCAGACTTCCAAAGCTTTCCTGATGGTTAGGACTATTTGTGGGCTCATTCCCAATCCTGAGAGCAGAGCCAGGGGGATTTCATGCTGTCAGGCTCACTTGGAGACAAACACCGACCGTGGGGTAAAGAAGGAAGCACAGGTTTCCTGGGCCTCTAGTAGATTCGAGGACGGGCCCGGAGGTAGGAAACACACTGATTATTACAGTGACAACCTGAAAGGCCTCCACTGGAAGGGATATCAGCACATTTGCACCGTCCGAGGGCGAGGCCATTCACAGCAGAGGCTTCGCACTCACATGGGGTGGGTGTGGGGGGTCTTTGGGGTCTGAGCTTGCCTAATAGTATGTCTCAGTATGGACACTGCTGCGCGCGGCATGGCAGCTGGCCTGTGTGCAGTGCTCTTTGCCACTGGGATAGAGTACAGGAAATGCTTCATTTAAGGAGGGAGGGCCCAGTCTTTTCTGACTTTGGTTCTGGTGGATTTATGCTCTCTTGTTCAAAGAGTGTCCTAGGTGAGGGAGCTGCCTTGGAGATGGGCCTGGCTTCTGGCGGGATGGGAGCTGGCCCCTTCCAGAAAGAGCTGTATCCACAGGTACAGGCAGAGGAAGCCTTAGATGAGGGGTGGGTGTGGTTCTGAAGCTAGGCTGCCAGCTCCACAGCCTAACCCTGCTGTCACTAGTCACCCAAATTTTGGCCCTCCCTTCCTCAGTTCCTCACTGGAAAGGATAGTGCTGAACGCTGAGTGGGCTCAGACATGCACAGGCCAAATGCTACGAGCCTGCTAGGAATAACACGCCGAGGGCACAGCACATCAACGAACTGTGCTGATGGTCATTTACCTGTGTGTGTGTGTGTGTGTGTGTGCATGTATGTCTATGTTCATGTATGTATGTGCATGTATGTGTATATGTATTGTGTATGTGTGTGTTGTATGTATGTGCATGTCTTTATGTGCATGTATGTGTGTATATGTCTGTGTATGTCTGTGTATGTCTGTGTGTATGTATAAGTGCATGCAAGTGTATATTTATGTATATATGTATGTGTGTATGTATATGTGCATGAATGTGTATATGTGTGGTGTGTGTGTGCATGAATATTCATGTGCATGTATGTGTGTATATGTGCATGTGTATTATGTGTGTATATATGTATGTGCATGTTCATGTATGTATGTATATATGTGTGTGTTGTGTGTGTGCATGTATATTCATGTGCATGTATGTGTGTATATGTGTATTATGTGTGTGTGTCTGTGTGTATGTGCATGTATGTGTGTATATATATGTATTTGTATGCACGTGTATGTTCATGTATATATGTATATGTATGTGTGTTGCTCAGAAGAATGAAGCTGAGGACGGCATGTCTCCTCATCCTGGCCCGGTAGTCTTGTGTCATCCTCCTGGGCCCAGCAGTCTCAGCCATCTCGTGTCCCAGCAGCCAGTGTGTGGCCAGCATCTGCTCAGCAGAGCCTCCTGGACCAGTTCTGGCTTCCCCCACCCCCCTCTCTCGGTCTGCTTTTCCTTGTGGGAGGTGCTACATTGTGTTACAAGTTCACTTGCTCCATGTGTCCTGTGACTTACTAGGACTCCTGGGGTTCTGCCTTCCAGTAGGTTTCTGAGGGAATGACAATGTTCTGTGTATCCCTCACATGGAGGGTGCCAGAAATATAAACAAGGAAAACTGATTCTGCAGACTGTGATGGGTGGAAGCAGGCCTTCATGAAGACCTTTTCGGTATTTGTTGCTGGAGTGCAGCCCTTTGGGACCCTCCTGTGTGCGAGGAGGTTCTCAGTCTGGAGGTGGTCCAGATGGAAAAGATACTGTCCTCTCAGGAGCTCCCTGGGGGTGAGCTAGTGCAGCAGAAACAGTTTATAGAGAACGAATACTCGGTGTACTATCATGTGTGGACATGGGGCATGTCCTAACATTCATGACATCATTTTCTGTTGATTGTGTATGTGTGCTTGTGGGTGTGGAATCAGCAGGGCATAGCCTAGCCTCTCTCTAAGCACATCTTGTAGACCTCCTTTGGGGTCTTATGGTAAATTCAGTCTCAGGCCCACTTCATACCTAGTTCCTCTGCATTCATGTAACTTCCAGGTACACAGCCACATTCAAGTGCAGAGAAATCTGGAAAGGCTCCATCATGGGAGATCCTCGGAATCAGCCAATGCAACCCAAACATTGTATAGACTTAAACAAGGCCCAGGAAAGGGGGGGGGCGATCACGTGACAAATGACCAGTAGAACCAAGAACGAGCTTCAGAACCCACACTGGGAACTGTGGGCTGGACCCTTGCTGTGGCAATTCTCCGTTCATTCAGCCCGGGGACCCCAGCCCCATAGGATAATGCCAACCATGTTCGTTCAGGGTGGATCTTCTCTCCTCAGTGAGGAGTGGGACTCAGCATAGCCTGGGAAGCTAACTGGTGAAACCCATCACTTCTAGGAAAAGTACAGGGTCCTGAGTGTCTGTATTCTGGTGGGGAGCTGAGCCTGAGAGGACGAGGACGCTTTGCCCTGTGTCCTCTACTTTAACAGCTGTCCCCCTACGCCTCACCTCTCTGGCTTCCAGTCAAACAAGTTCCCATACGCTTTCCTTTTCAAACCCTCCTTAACCAGTCTTTAGACTGGAGGGTCTAGGAAGGGAGGGACAGAGCTATTGGTTCTGTCAAGCACAGAGAGACCTGGTGAAGGAGAACAGATGTGTGTCACGTCTCAGATTTCTGCCAGGGCTGGAAGCAGTTTGGCATGAAACTTGAGGCACCATGTGTCCTACTTTTATCCAGGAGACAGAAATGCCTTGTTTCTGAGTTTGTATGGCTCGAGGGTCAGATACCAGGGCCATGGGTAACTGTCACAATGTCCCTAGTGATGGCAAAAACAAGAGCTGATACCATAGAGAAAATGACTGTTGGGTTTCTTTATCACTTTTTCATTTCCTAGGTTTTGACTCCAGGATTCTAAAGTTACAGGTGGAACACCGCCTTCTAGAATCGGAAGAGTTTTACAGCCCTGGCCCCGGAAACTATCCATCCAGATTGTCTTAATCCCTTTTGTACCAGGTTTTGTTTAGTGTTTTCAGAGAACAAGCAGGTTCTGTAAGGGGCCAGACAATAAATATTCCCAGCTCTGCAGTCTGTATGTACTCGGTATTGCTTTAGCAACCCCCCCCCCAGCTTTGCCCAGAGCACTATTAGCAGGGCGAGGGTGGGCAGGAGTGGCTGTGTTGTAATAAAGTTTTACTTACAATACATGCTAAGGGTCATAGCCTGCCCACCTCTCTACTCTCTCTGTGATTCCCAACCTTAGACAGAATCCAGAATCACTTATATTCTCTGGGTCACACAATGCCCTCGTCCTGTCCTGCAGGAGATTTACTTGACTAGCTGTACATTGTGGTGGGAGACAAGGCTCCCAGTGATGGCTAATCTTCATTGCCAACATGGTTGGATTTGGACACAGACCTCTCGATATGTCTTTGAGAGACTTTCCAGAGAGGTTTAATTGAAGAAGGAAGTCCCACTATGGGATGTGTTATGCTATCCCATGGCTTGGGTTTCCAGGCTGACCAAGATGGGGGGGGGGGGATGAGCAAACATTCACCTCTGCTTCTCAACTGTGGATGCCTTCTTAACTGTGGATGCAGTCTGTCCAGCTGCCTCATACCCTTGCTGCAATGCGTTCTCCGTCACAACGGACCCTCAACCCCTGGGCTGCAAATGAGCCCTTCCTCCTTTACGCTGCTTTTATCTGATGTTTTGTCACAGCGATGAGACAAGTCACTAGTGCTCTCTCCAAGCCATTATGACAAGCAATGAAGGTTGAGAACAGGCTGCACCCAATTAATGTGGCTTGTTTCAGTCACATTAATATATGTCCATATACCTGCCACTCGGCGCCATAACCCTTGCTGCGGGGTGTCATTTACCTTATGACAAAGCTGTGTGTGTCAATCTCCTGGCCACAGCCGCTGTTCAGCAAGACCCCCGAGTTGCCCACGATGGCACAAGTCTGGAAATGCTTATTCTTCAGAGGTGAGGTCCTGGGGAGGAGTTCATAGAGGTTCTGGGACACGTTCATTGTGCTGTCTCGATCAAAGATATAATGGATAATGTCTCCGGGCTTCAGGGTCCCCTTGAGGACAGAAATATCCTTCTCCGCATCCAAGAACTTTAAAATTTGCTTCCTGTGAAAACCAAATGAAGAAAGTCGTCTCCACGCTGCTAGATGCTCTGTGCTGGCTCGGATGTTCTGTCCTGTGTCACCCTGTAAGGATGCTGCAGTCCAGAAAAATGGTGAGCGCACCCAGAGCTCAGTGCTCTCGGGGACACTCTCCTGGCTTTAGAGAAGTCCCTAGAGCAGTGGTTTTCAATATTCCTAATGCTGTGATCATTTATTACAGTTCTCCATGTTGCGGTCACCCTCAGCCATAATTTATTTTTTTGTTGCTACTTCATAACTATAATTTTGCTACTCCTTTTAAAAAAAAAACTTTTTTCTTATTATATATTTTCTTTATTTACATTTCAAATGTTATCCCCTTTCTTGGTTTCCCCTCCACAAACACCCTATCCCACCCCCTCCCCCAGCTCATCCAACCCACCCACTACTCTTATGAATCGCCATGTAAGTATCTGACGTGGTATCTGACCTGCCACCCTTGTGAACGGGTCAACTCCCAAAGGTGCCTCAGCTCACAGTTGAGAATCACTGCCCTAGATGGGCTGGGGTTGTATAAACAACAGAAAACTTTTTTTTTTTTTTTTTTTTTTTTTACTGGGCAAAGGCAGCCCCTTGGCCCACCCTTCATCAAACTGTCTGTCTTAGGGGAACTACCGTCTAACAGGAAGATCTAAGAACACAACAAGACGCCAGAGTAAGGTGTGCCTTCACTCCTCATCGGCCCCTACTTTTCCAGGAAGGGTTCTTTAGGCATGGGGACTGGGGAGGGGTGGGAGGTGGGACCCGGGTAGACGGATCTGTGGAACTGGATGGAAAATTGCTGCTTCCATCTGTAAGGTCCTGTGATGATGGCCTCTGGCCTGTGCACTGGCCCACTGTGTGGACTGACTGCTATTCCCCTGGTTGCTGTCTCCTGGGGTTTATGAATTGTGATATTCCCCTGGTACAGAAAAGTGTTCCTCTGTGTGTATTCAGAAGAAAGTGATCAAAATACAGCTCTCTAGGTTCCAGGGGAAGTCAGATGTAGAGGGAAAGTTCTAGAAGAGCACAGAGAGAATTAAATCAAGTTTGGAAAGGAATACTTGTCTTCATGAAATCACCATGAGAATTTACTCCTAACACAGCCCGTCCCTAGGAGCCTGAGGACCAGCTAGGAGATCTACTTATAGGGACCTAAGGACCTATATGTAGGTTATAGATCATACCTATAGGATGATACCAACAGACACATTAATGTGGGAGGAACAATGCTCACATGACCAACAACATTAGAAAAGAACCACGGGTAGCTAAGGAATGCTGAAATCAGAGAAGCTCACCCCTAATTGGTTGTCTAATGCCAAATGATCAGCCCTGAAATCATGTACTAATGTAAGGAACATATAGACTGGGCAGGTTGTGTTTATACATTTAGGAATTCCTATCTATCTATCTATCTATCTATCTATCTATCTATCTATCTATCTATCTTCACACACACACAGAGGTAACAACAATTAAGAAATAGAGGTCATGGGTTTGAAAGGGAGGGCAGCAGTGGGTACATGAGAGAGGCTTCTGGAGGAAAAAAAGGAAAAGGGGGAAAAGATTTAATTATATTTTAATTAAAATTTTAAAAGAACTGCCTAAGGGGTTAGAGAGATAGCACAGTTGGTGTTTGTCATGAGTTTGTCTTCAGAACTGACATTTAGAAAACCCAGGCACAGTGGCCTGTTCCTGTAATTTCAGTGCTGGAGAAGTGAAGACACACAGATCTCCAGGGCCCAAGTAGCCAGTCTAGCCTCCTCACCAGGTTCCAGGGTAAGGAGAGACTGTCTCAAACACCAATGTGCACTGCTCCCGAGGAAGATTGTCAGAGGTTGACCTCTGCCCTCCACAAGCACATGCCCACACACAGATAGATGGCAGACAGCAAACACCTTCAGTCCCAGCAACTGGGAGGCAGAGTTAGGGGGAATGTCTGAGTTCAAGGACAGACTGTTCTGTAAGTATGTGTATGTATAAATGAATATACACATATACATATATATGCACACACATATACATATATACATATCATACACATAGATACACATATATACATATATATATACACACACATATATATGTGTATATACATATATATACATATATACATATACATATACATATATATATATATATATATATATATATATATATCCAGACAACCAGGGCTTTTTTGAAAAGTTTCTTAAAAAACAAACCAAAAAATAAAACCACCACCAAGAACAAGAGGACAGGATAGTGGTTTCAGTCAGACAAGGAAGGACCTGCATGCTTGGGTCAGCTGATCTAACTGTATCTCCTGCAGCAAGCGCCCATTAGAGAACAGGCTCAGGGGAGCATGTCTCCACCCGCAGAATGCTCCCGTAGCTTGCAGATGTGTGACTCTACCTGGATGTGCATTTGGTAACACCGAGCCTTGGGCCTGCAAAGCTTGAAAGGCATATACCCCGAGGCAAGTCCCAGGAGGTTGCATGTCTAGATACTTGGAAACCAGGAAGAGTCTAGAAGCTGCAGCTGACACCCGAGGAAGCCTGATTCTGTCAGGCCCCAGGTTAGATGATTAATGCACGGGTAGGTTTGGGATGTTCCGAGATAGCCAAGGGACAGCCAGAAGCCCTTGGGCACGGCATGCTCCACCCACTGGCCACTGCACATTAGCGACTGGAGTCTCCAGGAACTGGGGGGTGGGGTGGGGGGAGCCACCTTGGCAGAGCACTTCTTAGCGGGAAACAAAAGCATTTTATTTACAATACTTCACTAAAGATTATATAACTTGACACGCTAATATCGTTTGGAAATTGCTAATATCCCTTGCAATTACTTACCCCAAAGTATTTAAAAGCAAAGAAAGCCCCCAGAAAGCTCATAAATAAATACCTCTGCGAGGGAATTAATTTCTAACTAATTATGAGAAATTACAATCAATTATTAAATATCATTCCAAATCACTTACAGAATCTTTTATTGTGAATAATTTTGGCAACTAATTGAGTGGAGGGAACTTCCTTTTCCCCCTGGGTGGAGGCATGTGATTCTTCCTACAGCGACTGGTGTCTGCAGACTCCTTACGGAAGCAATGGTCTGCTTTTCTTCACAAATGGGTATGTGTGTGTGCATCCATGTGTGTGAGTGCATGCATGCATGTGCACATGTGTACACATGAATGTGTATGTCTCTACTCCTCACCTTTTTTTTTTATGCCTAGAGATGAGTATCTGCTGGGTCGATCACAACAGAATTCCTACAGTAAAGGGCCAGAAGGAGCTGAAGTAGGTAGGTTATGGCCATAGGATTTTACCCTTAGGTGCTATAGTGGGGACCCGTGGATGTAATTTTACTCAGAAACAGCGTTTCTCAAGATTAAAGGATCTTGGGATGAGATCATCTTGGATTCCCTGTGGGTTCTAAATCCAGGGACCACATCCTGTGAGAAACGGGGGGGTGAGGTTGTACTGACTCAGATAACAGGGACAGAAGAGATAGATGTCAGGGTGATGTAGCCGCAGGGACACCTGGACACCCCACACACACACACACCCGCCCGCCTACCGCAAGAAGCCAGCAGAGGCAAGAAGAAGCCTTCTCCTAGAGCTGCTGGTGCAGCGCTCAGAACATGGGCTTCTAGAACCACCTAGGGGAGAATCACTGCCGTGCCTTTAGCCACCGGAAGGTGGGGTTTGCTGCTCTGCATCTGTCTCGACAGTTCCACGGAGTCCCAGATGAAATGGTGTGGCTGTTAGGACAGTGCAACAGGGGCGGAGTCTCACCTAGGTGGCCCCAAAAGAGGTGCTGAGAAAGGGTGGTCCCCATGGCAGCCCTTCCATCTGGCCTCTCAGTTCCTAGGTTCCCAGATGTCAGTATTCTTCAGTCCTTTGCTCTTTTTGTCTGTCCCGTGGGACATCTAGAGCTAGGGGGTGGAGCCACCAGATGTGGCGACTCCCGGCCTCTTGCTACATTGTATGCTGCCCTTCAACTTTGCTTCGGCAATCTGGTGCCCTGTGGGCTGATCGAGCCTTTTCTCACATTGTTGCCCTGTTGCCTCTCCCCATCCTCTATCTTCTGTTCAATTCTCTTTCATCCCTAATCACAAATACCATATTCAGACTCGGTGCATGCAGGATGCAGCGCGGGACCCCCCCCCCCCACAAACTTCTGCTTATCCTTCGAAACATTATTGCCAGCCTTCCCTAGTAGCCTTCTTGGACCCCTTAGAAAATGACTAACTCCCCCTCAGTGTAGTCTCCTTAGCTTCACATATTTGCAAGATATGGCACTGTCTAGTGTGAACATCCTACTGAGCTGCCTTTGCTTGTTTTTCTATTTTGATGCCTAACACGTCTATTCACACCAGCAGCCCGGGCCCCACAGCTCAATGCCTAGAGATGAGTATCTGCTGGGTCGATCACAACAGTATCTCAACCCAAAGACCCAAGGACTGACGGTATCCTTCCTTCCCATGTCTACCACCGGAGGATGATTGCTATCTGAAGGTGCCAGGGCAGGACGAAAGCATTTTTCTGGCTTAGACGGGTCACTCTGTCTTTGGTCCACCAGACGTCGGGTCAGCTCTGGACCTCTCAGCTATTGTCATGTGTTCTCATGTGAGTGGTGGCGAGGATATAGGATTTCATTCTACAAGGGCCGTGGGAGGGGCAGACCGGTAAGGGACTGTCATAGAATAGGGACACAAATATCAGGTAGAGACAACCAAGAAGCAACTCTTTATATCAGAGAAAGAGGCACCTGTAACCCGAGCTTCCTGGAAGCAAAACTCCTTGGCCTGAACCGAGGACTCTGTGAGGTAGGTTCACCCCCAACCTCCCCTTGTCCACATGGCTACATAGGCCACACGGGGCACGCAGCTGGGCTTGTCCCAGGTTTTGATATTTCACTGATCATTTAATAGCTGAAACCCGCTTCCTCGGGAGGGATACATGTTATTTCTCTCCTGGCTTCCGTAAATGATAGACAGCAGACGTTTGGCGGCTCATGGTACAGAAGGCCAGGCCTGCCCCTTTCTCCCTTGTTCTGTAGTGACCAACCGATACCTGATCCTCAGAGAGAGCGTCTGGTTGTGTCTCCACCTGGACGAGGCTGGCTGGATGCTGTGCTTAAGGCTTTCGTTACTTCTGTCAGCCACAGCTGGCGGTGAAGATCCATTTATTACAACTTCAGCTCTGGAAAGGGGGGAAAAACACAAAGGTAGACATGATCTGTGAGCCTGCCCATGACACGTCTAATAGTTCTGTTTTTGCACGGGCTTGAATGTAAACTTCACAAGAGCAAAATTGCCGTTATTACCTGAGAAGGGAAGTCCATTTATCTCCTAGAATGCACGAGCTCTCTCCCTCAGGAATAGCCTACAGACGTTGGTTCTTAGAAACAGGAAGTGGAATTCTACAACTGCTCTTCCCTCCCTCCCATCTCTGCTTCGAGGGAAATAGGCACTGTCTTCCAGGACAGTACAGTTTCCTTTCTTAGCTACAAGTGAAGACCTCTCACAAGGGGAAATCATAAACGATTACATGTTGGCCCACAAACTTAACAAAGAGAGCTGAGCCCACATTGGTCAATGTCCTTGTGGCCTGTGGTTTCACCTTTTGTCCCTCCTTCATGTCACTTTCTTCCTTTTAAAACTTTTTCAAATTGTGGTGTGTGTGTGTGTGTGTGTGTGTGTGTGTGTGTGTGTGTGTGAAGGTGAGAGGACAAGGGACAGGATATCCGTTCTCTCCTTCCACCGTATGGATCCTGGGGATCGAACTAAGATGGTTAGCCTTTGTGGCAAGTGCCTTTGATCACTGTGCCATATCATTGGTCCTTCTGTCACTAATTTTTTGGTGATAGAAAAACATCCACCTATGATAGAATTATCAGTCTTGTATCTGCCTATCTTGCTAGACTTCAAGTGGGGACTTTTACTCATTCATTTCTCTATTCCATAAGGGTCTAACATAGCAGGTACCCAATAAAGAACCACTTGTTGAATTTGCCATTGAAATCGGCCCTGAGGAGCCTGGCAGGCAGGGAGGAGCCAGCTGTCTTTGTATTCCTAAAGCAGATCACAATGCTGGATATAAACTCTCTTTCTGTCTGACTCGGGGACAGCTGGGCCCTTTGAACTCAGACACTTGAAATCTATGCTAGTGGGTTTCTAAGAAACCAGGCTACACTGATATCTTTGAAGACAGTCTAGAAGCCAGCCTGCCTCCTGCCAGTGCACAGAGATACATGTGGGTCACGTCCCAAGTTCCTTCTGCCTAGCCGGCAGCACGTTCTCCCTGTTAGAATAATAAGTGGGTTTGTAATGCTGAATGCTATAGCCTTTGAGAGTTCAAGCCAAACACCTCTGTCCTCTACATTTTATCTTGCAACAACCACGTTCAAAAGGATAAAATCCTGCTAGCGATGCCTGAAGTCAATACCCTGTTTTGCTTTATTCAGGTAGAGAACACACTCTTCTAGGGTCTACCCTGTGTGGCCCATTTGGCTCGTGTGCTCACCTCCGTATTCTTCCTGCCTTTGTTTTTCAGCACTTGTCTGGTAGCTTTGAAGAGGATAGACCACATAGCTTTGCAGAGGATAGACCATGAAAGGATTCAGAGTATAGCTGATGTACTTTATGTAGTCCAGGGGCCTAAGGGAACTTACAGAACACAGAAAGCCCAACCCTCCAAATTTTATGGCTTCATGGAAGGAAGCTGAACATGTCATGGAGAGATTTTTGCGAGCTGGGCATCCATGGGAAATGCCCTAACCCTTCTGGTCCCCAGTGTAGATCTTTACGGAAAGAGGACGTCTAAGAGGAACATAGCAGGCCCTGAGGTTCTAGAGTTCTTAAAGGTCTACTGCTGTTTCCTACTGCTGCTCAGGTCCAGGAGGGCGGGTGTGGCTGCATCCTCTCTGCTACTGTCCTCTGCGTGTGGCTAAAGGAGGTTCTTAGGGATCTTTCTGAATTGTTCTCTGTCTTATTTTTTGAAGCGGTGCCTCTCAGTGAACCTGGAGCCTTGCAGTTCATTCGGACTGTCTAGCTAGCCAGCTCCAGAGACCCACCTGTCTCTGCTTTCCAAGTGCTAAGATTACAAGTCTGGACCCCAACAGCTGGCTTTAACTTTGTTGTCATTTAATATGCGTCCTTCAGATTAAACACATCTCCTTGAGCTTGTGCCGCCCGCACTTTACCCATTGAACTATCTTCCCTGGCACTTACTGCCTACTTAAGTGTGGTTAGAGTCAAGAGCAATAAACTCAGGACCCTGTGAGTACAGCCGTCACATCCTAAGACTCCCCGGTATTCACTGGAACTTACGTAAGTAGGCGTGAGTGACAGAAATATCCTCCTGTTTGGGATGACAAAGTCTTTCTAAAAACATCATGGCTGGCATCTCATGGATTTGGTCCCTGGAGATGCTCCCCAGAAACTGGGTGTTTTGAGTGGCGTCAGGCCATACTCAGGAAGAAAACTTCTGCTGAGCTATGGAATCGTGGAGGCTTGTAGTGGGAACCTGCTCGGATATCTGTAGGTGGGGTCTCCAGACTTCTCTTGGGTTCAAGGTAGTAGAAGAAGTGAAGGATCCAGGCACTGACAATGATAACATTCTGATCCTAAGTTCTAGCTAGCCTATCTTATAGCTAGCCTTGCTGATGAACTTCACCCCTGTGGCTATCTGGAAGGGGGCGTGGCAAGGGCTCTTCCGGTTTCTCTCTTCCGTCTTCATGTCCATAGAATAAAGGAGATGGCTTAACTACGACTCCCTCTGTTTACATGATTCCTATGTTCCGTGCTATACAAGGCCAGTTGGACTACTGAAGGAAATCAGTTCTCTTCCATGAATATGCCCTGTAGGGCCCAGGACATCTCTCAAACACTACAGGTACATTTTGGGATTAAGTTGCTTCACCTTTGAACTCTTAAATTTCACCCTCGGTCACCGCTCTCTGATGCTATCAATACATCCGGTGACAGCAGCAAGCATCTGATGCGTACATTGATCCCCTCAGGAGCTGGCTATATAGAGCCGTATAGTCTATAGTCCTAAGTGACCGCTTCATTAATCTAATTTCATGGGATACTAAGACCCAGAGGGTGAATTTACTTGCCCGAAGCCCTACCCAGGGCTGCCTGGCTTCCAAGACTCCTCAGTTCTCAGATTCAATCTGGCTGTGCCTCCTCAAGTTACCACGGAGACTTGGGCTTGGTGGACAGGGTCACCTGTCTCCAGAAGGGGACATTTTTTTTCCATAGAAAGACAGAGAGAAGTATAGGGATATGTGGCGTTCTTTATTTCCACCGTGTTTGCATTTTAGCCAAAAGCTACGCTTCATCTGAAGTGCCATATGGCTGAGGCCTTTAGAGCTGTAGAAGCAATGATGGCGAGAACAGTTTCCCTCGCCAGTTACACAGGGTCAAGATCAGACACACTTTACAGGTCAGATACGGTCAAAAGACCTAAAGAATATGGAAGGGTGATGGACCTGGCCTCTGAATGTGGTGGACCTCTCGGTCCCAGCAGCGTCAAAGCAGGACATTGAGGAAGCTAACAAGGATGGCAATTTGAACAGCAGCCTTTGCTCCTGCTTGGGGTCTCACTGCTTGCCTCCCTGTTCCTTATGCCCGGGCTTGGAGACAGAGGTCAGAGCAATGGTGCACTCGTTATTTCGTGGAAGATGGAGAGTTAGCGTGGGGTGTCTGCCGCGAGTCTGCGTTTGTTGCCTTGCAAAGCATCTGCACGGTTCTATGTGCCTATCTGCCCCATAGCCGAGGTCTGTCCCAAAGGCTTCCAGTCACACGTATTCCAGTCATATGTAAGAGTGCTCTTTCAGAATTTAGAGTGCACGTCCAATAATTAGAGTTAGCATTACTTGGTTGACTCCCTATGTATTTTAAGATGTCTCAGCAAAGTTCTCAAATGCTTTATTCCCATCTCAATCCCCAGACAAGCCATCAACTACAATGAAATTGGATTAAAGTCCTAGCTTGCTTGAGGGGCTCCACTGCTCAGCAGAAATCCAGGATACGAGTGAGTTGGTGGTCCTTCAAGCTCTACAAAGTGGGTGGGCTCTTTCCCAGAAGGTAGCTTTTACCCATCTGTATTTCCCATCTCTGCAACCTCTTTAGCCCCATGGACCATTTCATGTGATCTCCCATTGACAGCTCCCCTCAAAAGTGATTAAGGAAATGCAAAACCAAAGAAATGAAACAGATCTATTTGCTAAGTAAGAAGGGCACCATCCAGCAAAGAGGAGAAGCAGATTAATAGCTGCCTTACAGCAAAAACAAATGAACACAAAATCTAATTTACAAACCTATTAGATTTGCTATGTAAGCTGTTCACAGCTGATCTGATTGTACCTCTGCCTCCAGAATTCCTGCAAGACAAAGGAAATGCATTATTTATAAACACAGCTCTTCCTTGCAAAGCCCTCTTCAATCACCAGGAGACCCCGGAGCTCACCTGGGGAGACTCCAGAAAGACAATCTTACTCTGAACTTCCCATAAAGGGCCACGTCTTGGTCTCAGTCATAGCCCGGGAATTTTATGGGGATTTGGGACTCTCAGATCTTCCCATGTCCCAGTTGAAGACTTCAAATTGAGGCACCCATTCGAGACTGGTAATAGACGCCTCTGGGGGCAGTCTCCCTCGGCCGACCCACATGATGTCATGCCTCAGTACAGTGTGCCTTTTGCACCACCGTGACTCGGCCTCATTCACTCTCCTCTCTTGCCTTCTTTCATGGGTGGTGAGAAGTTGTTCTTCGTATTTACCCTAAACTGAAGACACCAGCAATTCAACAAGGGCAACAAGATTAACTCAGCAGTGCCCCTAGCCGAGCGTGGCAACATTTTACTCTTTCGGGGCAGGATAGATAACATTAACAGTGTTGCTGTGTGGAAGGGAGGGGCCAGGGGCAAGTGAGGAGTGAACGGGAGTCTTTGTTTTGGAGGACAGGCTCTTGAAACTCTCAAGACTTTTGATGCGCTTCTTATTCAGTTGTCAGATTCTGTTTGTTGGCCACCCAGCTTCAGCCTGTATTGTGATTGTACTCACTGGGTAGAGCATGAACACGCGTCCTTGGCGCCACACTCTGTGCCTGCGTTGTAGAAGAGTCATATACGTCTATTTTTATTCATTGAAAATCACCCGGGTTTCTAGGATGTGTGGTTAAGAAGGTATTTTGTATGGTACCTGTAATTTAAAGGTTCTATGGAATCCTTCAGAGAAGGGTCGGGATACAGCAAAGAATTAACATCCCCAGTGAAGCTATGCATTTGGGGAAACTATCATTAAATGAGGATTCTCTGGGAAGAAGTTATGGCAGAGCGCGCCTGCATACACACACACACACACACACACACACACACACACACACGCCTGCGTGCGATCTGCTGAGATGCGGTTTCACCCTTACAAAATGGCAGCCAACAGTCTATTTAACAGCCACAAAATTGAAGGCAGCGACAGGGCCCTTTGAATTTCTCCACCATCAAGCTTTACCCCTCAAAGCCTAGTTCTTTATGACACAGAGTATCTTACTGCCTATTCTAATTTAATGTCTAGTATTTAATTAATTAATTACGTCTTTTAGTCTCTCCACTCTCCTTAGAAGGCAGACATCTTCTCCTTCTGACTTGGCTTCTGCTAACATCTCCCAGGTTCCTGTCTGAATCACCTCTGACTGACCCCAGGGCTCTATCTGGGGTGCTGTTCCTATATAACACCCACCGTGCCTTCACATCTCACCCAGCCCTCAAAGCAGCCCTCCTCAGGGAAGGAAGAGTTCTTGGGCTAGATAGAAAGTCAAACTTGGCAATTTAAAGCGCAGTGATAGTTCAAGACTAACGAGAGGTTAATGAAACGAAAGAGGTTGTCTAGAAATCCCGCATGTAAAAAATTGATACATGATGTTTAAAAGCATTACCAAAGAGAAATGAAGTAAATGGTTTGGAATAGTTGCCTAACAATCTTGGAAGAAATAATTTGAGCACCTTCCTGCGGAGAGAGAGCAAAAGTAGATGTCAGATGAGCTTAGCTGGTTCTCCTGGTTTGTATCCCATTGCTGTGAGAAAACATTTATCCCAAATAACTAGGTGGGGACAGGGATTTCTTTCTTCTCACAGCTCCCAGGTCACGGGAGGAGAGCTGAGGCGGGGACTGAAGGTCCTGGTGGAACTCTGCCTACTGGCTGGCTCTCTGTGGCTTGCTCAGCTGGTTTTCATAGATAACCCAGGATCACTTACCTGCCCATGGGTAGCACTATAAACAGTGATCTGGGCCCTCCTACCAATCGTAATCAAGGAAAGTGTACCACAAGCTTGCCCACAGGCCAGTCTGATGAAAGGTTTTCTTAACTGGAGTTCCCTCTTCCTGGATGGCTCTAGTTTGTATTAAATTGGCAAAACTAACCAGCATATGGATTCTTGCATCTCTATAACCAATTTAATAAATTCATCTTTAAAAACGTACCTTTGTCCTAAACTAGACCGTCCAGGAAGCAGAGGTATAATGTCACAGCCCTGTACTTATTTACAAAAAACACAAAAGCATCACTGGGAAAGTATTTATTAGAGGAATTCTTCAAATCATCACCACAAGGGATAGTGGACAGACTTGCATCTCCTTTGGGAAAGACTACAGACAAGAGGAAAAGACTTACAAGAGAAAGCAAACATGAAACCAGGAGGGCATGTGGTAGGTGGGGTGGCCAGGAGTTGGAGTGCGGAGCAGAATGCTGGTGGACCTGATCTAAATACATTGTCTTTATGTATGAAATTACAAACATATGGATAACAACTTAAATAAACATAAGCAGTGGGTTAAAAATGGCAGGGTGTCTATGGAGTCTTTGATGAGGGCTCAGAAGTGCGTGTGAAGGGTATGGAGAGGAGATCATAGGTTCTGGAGAAAGCTCTGCCTTTATCAGAATCTAAAATGCCGCTTATTAAAAATGCAAACCCGGCTCGCAGGGGCTTTCAGCAAACTTACAAGGGCTCCAGGTGAGGAGAATGCCGCATCTCATTTAACTTTTAAATATCATTCATTCAATAACAGTTTTTTGAATAACATCATAGTGGGGTTGCTGACGAAGCTGCACACACATGTTCCTGCCCTCACGAAGTTCCTTTTAGGGATATCACAAGGATTTGCTCTCACTGCCTACACACACACACACACACACACACACACACACACGCACCAGGAATTGATGTTTTGTGTTCATGGGTCTGTGAGTTCAACCAACTTAGGACAAAAGGATCCTTAAAAATTTCATGTCTACTGAAGCTGAACAGACTTTTTCCTTGTTGGTACCCAAACAGTATACAATGGCACATATATGGTTTTAGAGATTTAGTGGTAATGAATCCAGTGTACATGGAAGATGTGCATAGGTTATAGGCAGATACTGTACTACTTTATGTAAAGGATTTGAGTGTTTGTGGAATTTGGTGTCTGTGGGAGAGTCCTACAGTCACTCACTCATGATTACTGAAGACTATGTTCATCATGTCCATTGTGATGCCTTGACATATGTACATATTATAAAACAATGAAGAGAATTCACATCTCCGTTATCTCATATAATCATCTTTTTTTGTGGTATAACATAGATCAACCTGATAGTAATTCTCAAGTATATTATTACTATTATTATTATTATTATTATTATTATTATTATTATTTGAGCAAAGCTTTGCCATGTTGCCCAGGTGTGCTTGACTTTGTGATCATTGTGCATCGGCGTCCTGAATAGCAAGGATGACAGACATGAGACACTGTGCTTGGTTACATAGGCTGTTAACTATAGTTACTGGGCTACAAAATAGAGCTTTGAAATTGCCTGACTGAGCTCTGCGGACTTAGACCAGCATCTCCCTCCTCTGTCCCCAGCCCCTGACTGACAGGTTTAGAGGGGCCAAAAACTTTACTAACAGCAGCTCCCAGCCTTTCTCCTTTTCTGCCTCCGGCAGGTCCCAGAGAACATGGAATCCTGCTGACTTCAGCCATCCATCAAATCCTGTGCTTCTCCTTATCAATCCTTCCTGTGGCTCAGGACTCCCTGTCCTTGACACTCCTGACTCTCAGTCAGAACATCTCTTTGTTGGCTAGGCGAGGGGTGGAACGGCTATCTCTTCGTTATGGCACCCCTTGACTTTTTTTTTCCTTTTTGAGACATAGTCTCACTGTGTGGTTCTGGCTGTCCCGAGACTCATCACGTAGACCAGGTTGGCCTTGAGCTCACAGAGATGCCCCTGCCTCTGCCTCAATCTCTGCTGGGATTAAAGACATGCAACCTGTCATACCCCACTTCTATCTTCTGCTTTCTAATGGTAGACTTCTTCCTCATCTTCAGGGTATGATAATCAAAAATGTTCCCAACTATTACCAACGTTCCCTGAGATGTGGAGCAGGGGCTTGCCTCTAGCCTAGAGCCTGTTCCATGACTATCCTTTTTGGTCTAGTTTTTCCCAGTGCACTCTGTCTGCCTCCATGCTAAGCCCAACCCCTGGGCATCCCTCAGAGCTCCCCTGGACTTCCTTTCTCAGCCACCCTTTCCTTCTCTTAGAGAGCAGGCACTTCCTTCCCAGCATCTTTCCCAGTATCTCAAAGTCTGCCCCCTCCTCTTACAGTTGAGAGGCCAAGGTCTGCTCTTTTTCAGCCTGTGTCCCTTAGGGAGAAATTAACCTTGCCTTTTATTTCCCATGTTCTGATGTTTTGACATCTGCATCTTGTTCTCCCCTGCAGATATCATCCCTCCTAGGGTTGACTAAGCCTAGGTTAACTAAGTCAAGGCTGCATGGGCTTGTGACCCTCAAGGACCACCCAGCCATGGCATAGCCCATGTGCCATCACCTCCTTTATGGAGGTCCTGCTAAAGGTCATTATTCCTTTGCAGGAACTCTAAAGCCAGATATGAGGTAACCAGGACCGGATCCTATGCCCCATGGCTGAGAGAAATTATTCAAACTAATCTGCTCACCAGTCTTGTCTGTCTCCTTCTTACAGAAACCACATTAAATGTTCTTGGCACTCTTCCTCTCACTCTCACTGACTGCTCCAGCGTTTCTCGTGTGCCCCCACTCCATGGTGGGACTCGCGTGCTCTCTCCCTGTAGGGACTCTTAACGTAACATAACATCTAATAACATAAACAAGGTGGGGTCCTGTCCCGGTTCACTTCTGTAGATCATAGAGTGCCTTGCCCCAGAGCTTAGTGAACTGAGGCTCTCATCCTGGACGTCTGCACACCTGACGCTACACCCTCATTATACCCATTCCAGACACTGTGTTGCCATAATTCTTACTTAGCCCAGGGCATCACTCAAAGGGGGAATGAAGGTATCCAGCTACACAAACCAGGAGGAATTTGTTTCTGTTTTCTGATTACACTTTGCCTCAAATGTTACTGAAATAAACTAATACTTGCTGAGTATGAGAACATGATGATCAGGTGAACAATTTGCTAAAAGCAATCCACAAGGTGAATGACAAAACCACATGTGTTTACACTACCCAAACTGGACAATAACCACACGCCCCTTCCCCCCGTGAAAGCACTTTGCATTCCAGAAATCCTCTAAACCGAGCCCTCATATCAGCAACAGCAAGTGTCTGTCTCATCTCTCTACAATATTCTCAGCCGTGAGGGTGACAAAGTTGGGCCACTTGAAAGTTTTGCAGTTTAGAAAGTGTTTCCTGCACATCTGTGAGGTTCTTCCTGAGCAGAGCAATGACCAAGACAAGAGAGAGAGGCGGCAAGCTAACAGCGCACGGAGACCGACATGCAGTCTGAGCTGTTTGAGAGAAAAGCAGCCAGCAAACATGCAAAAAGAATTTCTGCTCACCTTCTGCATCAGAACCAAGCTGTTTTTAAATATTTATTTTTAAATTATTTAAGTTTTGAGACAAGGTCTCACACAGCCTAGGGTATGCACCTCGCTGTGTACCCTGGGTTGATCTTGAACTACATAACCGCTTGTGTTAACTTCTTGGGTGCTAGGATTGCAGGGGTACCTCACACTCTAATTTCTGGAGGGTCAGCCGAACCCAGAGCTTCATGCCTGCTAGCAAATATTCTGCCGACCAAGCTACAACTGCAGTCTGAAAATTTTCAGATTTCTTGTTAACTGTTTTTTTTTTTCCAATAGACAAACCACAAATGTATAGTTAGGGAGACGCAGTGTGCTGCTCTGATACGTGAACACCGGGATCCATTGTTTATACTCAGAGTCATGCCCAGCGTCTATCTGTGTTAGAAATTTCCCACATTTGCAGTTTCTCACCAGAGAGTTGAGCTCAGAAAATGAACTTTCAGGAGCTGACAGCTTTAATTAAGAGTCTGGACCCAACTTAAACAGTTGATTAATCTTGAGAGTAGAAGATTAAACTGAAGAGCGACTCATGAATTTGTAGGTACTTCATATTGTTGGGAGGAGAGTGAAGGCCTTTTTCCAAGTCATAAAACCCACTGAGCTCCTACCTGCCGATTCCTGGGTGTACATTAATATATGGTCTTATGGGCACATGATAGGGAAAGAGGTAAGGGAAGGGACAATTTTGAATCAGTCACATCAACAGACCTGGAACTCCGACTAAGGGTCAAGTGAGGGTTTTGATTTAAAGATGCTCTTTCCTCTGCCTACCTAAAACCTACCATATTTGTCATTTTCATAACAGCACAGGGATACTAAAGTACTAATAATGTTGTCATCTGTCACTATTGGCCGCCCCTAGAATGTTTCATCCCAAGGAGAGACTACATTCAATAAGCAATTCTCCTCGCCATTCCCGTAACTTTGGTTCCATTTCTGCCTTTAACACCGTTATGACTCTGCCTATTCTAGGTATTTCAGGAGGCTAGAATCACACATCTGGCTTCTTTGACTTCATATTGATGTTTTCAAAGTTTATCCACTTACTGGTGTGCCAGTGAGATCTGGCATTTGATGGCACAGTTCTGGGAAGCAGGACATCACAAAGTGGCTCTTTGACTCGAGTGTGATAGCTCAGGCTCCATTGCCCAGAGTTTTCTGAGTTAATTAACAACTGATTGGGCTCTGTTGCCAGTCTCTGTCTTCTGAAAGCTAGCTATCCTTGCTCAAACAAGCAAGGGGCCCCAGACAGACTGATTCAGTACAGCAGTACAGATCCTTACCATCAAGTTAGCAACCGCAATTACATTGCTTACTCTGAGTGGGAGGTGGTTCATGTGTGTTTGCCTGGAGTCTTGGTACTTTGGTTTGTGATGATCACATGAAGAATAATGCCTGCCATCTGGGTATGACCTGTACTACAGGAGACTTTGCTCTCAGCATCAGTCATCCTGGTCCAAGGCATCTCCGGCAGTCACCATTGGAGAATCCTTGGTTTAGGACTTGCATGTGTCTGCCAGATAGACCGTTGAGATGTGACTACTGGGATCATCAGGAGGCAACAAATTCAAGGTTGTCCTTCCTAAACTCTAAGATGTGGAGTGTCCTTGTCCTTTGCCACCCTAAAAGTGGAACTGGGAAGATGGCTCAGTGGGTAAAGCTCTTGGCACACACCATAGGAATCTGAGTTCAGATCCCCAGAACCCACACAGAGCCTGATTTGGTACTGTATGTCTGTAATCTCAGTTCTCCTATTAAGAGATAGGAGGCAGAGACTGGGGGTACCAACAAGTGTGCAGGCCAGCTAGCTTGGCACAGGGGGTGGTGAAGAAGCCACTCTATCTCAAACAAAGCGGAGGGCAAAGACCAAGTTCTCAGATGGCCCTTTGACCTTCACAGGTGCACTGTGGTACAAGGAGTGGCCCCCATCTCACACCACAGTTGGTTTTTCCAATCACATTCCATGTCACCTCTAAGATTTTTTTATCCTCTAGGGCATGAGTCAGCTAATTTCTCCTTTAAAGAGCCAGAAAGTAAGTATTTTAGGCTTTGTGAGCCAAGAGGAAACATTAAAGATATGCACACCCTTTAGAAATAAGAGAGAAAAAATTTCCACGAATGTTTTATTGATGACATTTAAAAATATAATAATTCAGTAGAATTTTTTTTTATTCAAAAGCTTCATCAGTCTCCTGATGAGAAGAAAGTAATTCTTTGGGGGGGAGGCAGGATGGATGAGATTTCGCTTAATTCAAATTTACTGTTCTTGCCATTATTATGGGCAGGAGGTCTCATTCTCTTATACTGTTTCCCTGAACCTCTGAGATCCTTTATCTTTCTTTCTGTGAACTTGGTGTGTTACCTTAATCTTTCTTTTGGAACTTATGCTCTGCCCTTAGAGCCACGGGGACCTTTTCCTATGGGGAAGAGCAAGGAGGGAGGCACAGTCCCACATGTCTGAGTCCACATGAACTAATCACTGGTCGTTTGATCTCAAATTATCACGTGGTCTATCTAGAAGCTTCTGTGTGCTTCCATGTCTATAGAATAAATAATGGAATCTGGTTGGTATGGTTATTGGAAAGGTTATGTGATCTAATGTGAAGATCCAGAAAGTGTGGAACACACTGCAAACCACTGAACAGCAACACCACTCTTTTGATTCCTTTCCACTTGACCTAAGGACCTAGCAGTGGAGTGCTTTGAATAAGAATGGCCCCATAGGCTTGCATAGTTGACTGCTTAGTCCTCAGGAAGTGACAGTACTTTAGAAGGATTAGGAGGTGTGGTCTTGTTAGAAGAATCTGTCCCTGGGGAGTGGGCTTTGAAGTTTCTAAAGCCCAAGCCAGGGCCAGTGACTCTTCTCCTACTGCCTGAGGACCCAGAGGAAGAACTCTCAGCTACTTCTCCAGCACCATGTGTGCTTATATTCCACCATGGTGATAATAAACTAAACCTTTAAAACTATAAGCAAGACCCAATCAAATCCTTTCTTTTATTAGAGCTGCCTTGGTTATCCTGTCTCTTCACAGTAATAAAACAATGACTACGACAGAAGTTAGTACTGGAGAACTGGCTAGATTTTATCTGCTAGCTGTAGAATATCCTTGACCCCTATTTTAGGATGCAAGATATCCCTGATTGTCTAGGAGACATCTCTGCCACATTTCCTTCCTTGTGCTTATTGTATGTGGCATTTACAGGTCTAACATAGGTCACGAACGCCAGAAGGGGCCAGCTCATCACAAGTATGGCGCCATCACAGATCATCCTGGAATTGGTCCGTGGTCATAGGACACAGAGTGACAGCATGAGCCACCGCTCCAACAGGTTCACGTTCACAGGAAGCAATAGGATCTGCTCTTAGTGTACCTGAGCAGATTGGCAGCTTCTCTCTATTGGCTCTCAGGCCAGGCCTAACAGCTTTACAATGCGTTCACCAGCATTTGAGGCTCCTTTTCTATATAGCAAGCCTTATTATGGTAGGAAGTGCTTAACTTATAGGTATAGCGAATGTCTGCATGCTCTGTGGGACACAGAAAGTTGGCAATTCGGGTACATGTCTCTGTACAATGTCACTTCGGTAACAGTTAAGGTGGCTGGCTGGGCTTCTAAGGGTGTGGTCAAGACAGAGGTTAACTCAGCTAACAAGGCTGGCTATCTTCTGCACCTGTGATCTCTCTTCCCGCTTCTCATCACTTACCTTGCTATCCCTTCTTCTATTTCTTGATTTGATGTATACATTGCCTTTGATATCAGCCAACTTTTTTCCTTGTCAATCAGTTTCCCTTGGTGTACAAAAAGGTACGAGCTCACTCTTGGCTTTCCCCTCTGCCTAAGTTCAGAAAACATCCCTGAGACCTTAGAGCTTTGATTACGTTCCAGCCGATTTCCATAATAAGCTTTATAGAAAAGTACTTATAGGCATCTGCACATCAAAATGCAGGAAAACAAGCCTCTTGGGTGCCAGCATTTCACACCAGGCTTGTTCTCCATCTTTCCTCTTCCTCACCTCTAAGGAGGGGGAGACAATATGATTTATCACTCCCTCCAGAATGCTTTCAGAGTGAGTAGAGGCACCGACCTGGGAAGTTGGATAAACTAGGGTTACCAATTCATGTAAGACTTGACCTTCAAATCTTTAAAGGAGGCAGATTTTATACAGAGCTATCAGTTAAAGTCCCTACAGTTCAAAGGCCCATTTAACAGCACTTAAAACTCAAAGGTGTATGTACCTATGCTAATAAGTGAACTGGAACTCATGAAAAGCTAGTAGAAAAGACTTATAAAAAACATTTTAGTTTTACTTGTGTGTGTATATGTGTGTGTGTGTACATGCACGTGCAAGCATGTGCTAGTATGCACATGAACATGTGGGTGTCCACTCAGGCCAGTAGAGGGCATTGGATCCCGGGGAGCTAGAGTAACAGGATGTGGGTCACCTACTATGGGTGCTGGGAACAAAACTCTGGTCCACTGTAAGAGCTGAAAGTGTTTTTAACCACTGAGCCATCTCCCTAGCCCCAGTGACTTTTAAATGTAAGCTATTATAGTTTGACTATTATGTGTCTTCTATGGGTTCATGTGCTTTATTGCATAGTCCCAAGATGGTGGCACTTTATGGAAGGTCTGGAACCTCTGGAAGGTGGAGCCTCAGGGGTGGAGGTAGGTCGCTGGGAGGAGTGCCTGGTGGTTTTATAGTCTATCCTCACTTCTGTCTGCTTCCTGACGGAGAAGGCAATGTGGCCAGCTGCTTCCTGCTCTTGCTTCCAAGCCTTCCCACCATGAACGGCTGTGTTCCCACTAAACTGTGAGCCGAAAGAAACCCTACCTTCCTCAAGTTGTCTTTTTGCCCCCACATATATGGTCATAGCATCAAGAGCAAGCAACAGTGTTTGTGCTTACAAAGCCTCTTTTGAGTCTATACATTCTTGTTCTGGACAAGGCAGAGCCTTCTGCCCTACCTTCACGTTCTTGCCTTTTTGCAGCAAGGTGCTCTCTATACTCGGTTCCTAGTGTCCCAACCATAGACCATGGCCAAACATAGCTCTAGGGCTCTGCTCGTGCCAGTATTGCCATGAGAGGCATACTTTATATACAACCAGTGTGTTCTAGGAAGGTCTGGGGAATGAAGATATGAGTCAAAAGAGTTTCAGGGGTCTCTCTTCTCTGGAGAAGTCTCAGCCTCCTAGAGCATGTCTTGGAGATGAAGGATGGAGAAACCAGACATACTCCCATGCTCTTCCACCTGCATCCACCAGGCATGCGTGCTCTGGACCTGGTGCTTTGTGCTTCACCTGGGATGTTTGCTCCAGAGAGATCCCCATGGAATGCTTCCCCCTTCCCAAATCTTTGTGCAAATGCCATCCGTGTAGTGAGCCCTTTCCCGACCATCATTAAAAATAGCATCTACGTGCCCTTGTATTCCCACTGTGGTTCTCCTCACTCTCCACCTCTTTATCTTTTAATCACCATACTCGTTTATTAAAGGTACCATCTTGCACTATATCGTTAACTCTGTGATGGAAGTGTGTGTCTACCTTCGTATTGCCACCCTCCTGTGGTGTTGGGCACATTGTGTCTGGGGTTTAATTAATATTTGTTAATAGAAGGACTCAACCTCCCACCTTTCTCTTGCTACAACAGAGGAATCAGATATCTCCTTATCCAAAGCCAGTGCTCCACCTATATTCTGGATTGCACCCCCTTCTTCCTTGAGGCTATTGTATCCATCATCGTCTTTCCTCAGCCATGAACTCAACAATTCCCACTAGCTGCGTTCTTTTGATGTGTAGCATAGAGCAGCTGTAAGTCAGGCTCTGTTCCACACATCTTACCTTACTTCGAAGTTGCCTCGCTACAGCCCTAGGCAGAAGGAATGAATGAACATCCCTTTCTACACAAGATGAAGTTGAGGCAAGGAGAAGCCACATAATAAGTGAGGACTTCAGGATTTGAACCCAGAAACCTAGTTGAAGAGCCCAGCTCTGAATTACTTTTGTGCTTCAGGCTCACACCCACCCATTCTCGTGTAGATATATATTCACTTAATCTCGCTTTAATCTTAAGGAGCCCTTAATTCCAAAACCCCTCAGCCGATTCTATCATTTCTTCACATTACTTTGCAGCTGTTCTCAGAGTCTCATCTATATCAGGCATCTCTTTCTTTCCATCCTGCTCTCTGTTGGTCCCACTTTAATCTGCCTTATTTCCATTCAAAGAATCCTTGTTGGACAACCTTGCGATGGCATTTCTCAGTCATTACCTGTGTTAGTTTGCTTTTTATTCCTGTGGTAAGTAGCATGGCCACAGGCAACTTGGGGAGGAAAGCGCGTCCTTGGCTCATGGTATATAGACCACCTTAGAGGACATTGCAGCAGGAACCTGGAGGCAGAAACTGAAGTGGAGGCCATGGAGGAGTGCTGCTCACTGGCTTGCTCCCAATGGCTTGCTCTGCCTGCTTTCATATACTGCCCAGGACTTCCTGCCCAGGCATGGTACCTCCCATGGTGGGTTGGACTCCCATCAACCATTAATCAAGAATTGGCATGCCCACATGCCAATCAGATGGAGGCACTTGAGGTGAGGTTCCCATTCCTAAGTGACTGTAGCTTGTGTCAAGTTGGCAAGAACTGAGCAGCATGCCATCAGCCGCCTTCGGTATTTGCCAGTGGCAGTTGCGTCTCTCTTACTGGATCACCTATTGTGGGTTTCCTGGCTGTAGTCTGTACCTTCTGCCTGGCTTACTGGGTAGCCCCGAACAGGCCTTCTCTTCCTTAGAAGATACATGAAGAATGTCACCCATGAGCACACCTGGGAGGAGGCTTGCTTTCAGGAAGAAATGTGGGGCATGATTTCAAGTGAATGGTGCATTAGAGTTCACACAACATCTTCAACAGTCTTCTGACTCAGAGATGCGTTGTTCTAAATGGTCTTCTCTAAGTACTTTAACTTTCTATCTACAGCAGTATAAAATCCATCTTTGATGCATACTGGTACCCAGGCAGATGGTGTCTAAATTCTTAAAACAAAAACAAAAACAAAAAACAAAAAACAAAAACAAAAACAAAAACAAAAACAAAACAAAAAAACCCACACCCAACCAGATTTTGCAGATTTTGCTTGGAATTACTTTCTATCATTTTTTTCTACAAAATTTAGATTTACAACATTTCCAAATGCTTAGAATTACTTTCTATCATTTTCTACAGAATTTAGGTTTACAACATTTCCAAATACAAAGCATTGTTAAAAATGTGTATGTGTAAGCATATTTTCCCCTTCAGACTAAGTGGTCTTCTTCCCATTATGAAAGATTATACCCCAAGAGACATGTCTTTGCTATTCCAGCTGACAGTTTTTGTCCCACTTGGCCATGTGGACAAAATGCTGTCTGAAAGGATAGGAAGATTCCAAGAGCTGTTAAAAATAGTCATGGTTTCATGTGCGGAGTCTTACCACATGCCAGGCACAGTACCAGGAATGTGGTCTGTTCATTTTCTTATGTCTTATTGTTTTAGACACAGTATGTCCAAGGCTCACATAGGCTTCAGGATTTGCCCAGAATCAACCAGCGTATAAACCCCAAAATGTGGGGTTTCAGGATATCAGCCACATGAGGTCAGATCTCATGTATCTGTGAGAAGGTGTCTTGTCCCTCCCCTTCACTGGTAAGAATTGAGTGTGCTGCCATGGGTGTGCTAGAGAATCCGTAGGAAGAAAACATTAGTCTATGAACAGCAGTGGGGTGGCTGAGCAGACAGTTTAGCAAAATAGTAACGTCAGAGTTCCGATCTGCACAACACCGATCAGATAAAATGTGGCCCAGCCATTGAAAGCTGTGCTTGGAAACAGCTTGCTACAAAATGTACTCACCCACTTGTTTTGCATCCATTATTGACAATCCTTCCACTTCAGACACTGCTATAACCTTGGCTGTCATTCCCTGCTCTTTTATTGTAGAAGAAACATACTACTGCAGAACCCAAACCAGAGAGTTGGCAGCCCTGAAAACTCATTTCATTCATGTCTTAGTGTGTAGATAAGCCCGTGCTCTTTATAGAGGAGCAGAGTGCTTGTCCAAAGGGCTACACTTTGCTCTTGAACCTGCCTGGCGGTAACTTGAAAGGCCTCCATGTTCTACCAGGCTTTCTTCTCTCTCTTTTGTTCTCTTCTTGATGGAGTTGCATCCAGACACAGCAGCATCCCTATTAACCTCAGTGGTAGCCTTTTCATGACGGAATTTCTAGAGGACACCTGGGTTAGGAAAGACTTTGAAGGTGCTTTTCTTCTGAGTGTTTGATGTGTCTCCTTCTGACCCTGGCCGCTCCTAGGACAATGGCCATTCCCCAGCCCTTCCAAGCAGTGGTGCTGGTCAACACCCAGGAAGCCTCACAGTTAGATAGAAGGACATTGGGGCCACTGGCTATGGGCCTGGATCTCTAGCTTCCCGTGGGTTCTGCTCTAGATGTCTTCATTGTAAGTCATGTCTTGGGTTCAAACAAAAGCCATGTGAATGTTTTGTTTTGTTTCGCAGTGATGTTGTAGGTGATAGCCAATGTCCTTCGAAACAGAATAAACCAGTTATTCCTCACTGAGCTTAAGAAGTCTCTTGGGGACAGTTGCTTTTCCATAGTGCAGTCCATTAGGTTATCATCAGAAGCCATGGAAGAAGGAAAGAGAGAGTTAAACTAACAGGACCATGCTTTCTGATGTCCCATGGCCTTCTCAGATGTGGACCTGCGGGGTCTATCCAGAGGGAAGGCTGCTGGAGATTAGTTTTGTGTTTTTTCTTTTCTTCACATAAGAGACATATCTGAATGCCACGTGCCCATGTTCATGGGGCTAAGACAGAAGCCTTGTGTAGAGAGGGCTGATCCTACTTGAGCAGGTGCAGACATGTGTTGAGCTCAAGCCAAGTATGATGGTGGCGTCTCCTCAACAGAACCTAGAATGACCTGGGTAAAGGGGCTTTGTTCGTGCCTGTGGGTGGAAGTGGGAACACCTGCTCATGGCGAATGGGGTTCCAAACTGTATAGATCAAGAAAGAGGACTGAGCAGAAGTTTGTTTTCATTGGTCTTCTCTTCTGACTATAGGAGTCAGGTGATCCGCTGTCTGGAATTCCTGCTGCCCTGATTTGCCAGCTGTGGTGGACGGTACCCACAACTCTGAGCCCAAACGAACTTCTCCCTGAAGTTGCTTTTGTCAAGAGAATTTAACTACACCAATGGGGAAAAGAAATGAGGACATCAAGTGTTTATTTTCTGTACTGCCCATGTACCAAATGGGAAGCATCCCAGGGACCGGCCTCCTGCCTTTATCCTGTGGCAGTACTTTCTCTGGTGTCTCCTTGAAACTTCTTCGCACCCATTTGCTTCCAGTTCTGTCTAGATGTCAGGGCTGCTCAGAGCTCAGCCCTCACACGGCCCTACCTCTGAGATGTCTGATTTGCCCGGCACACTCCACTCCTGCTGTCTGACTCATTGAACATCATGGCTGCTTCCCACCCATTGAACATCACGGCTACTTCCCACCCATGCCGTACATCCAACCCAAGATCTCTCACCTTGTTTATTTGAAATCTGGGCAGTGTCTGTCTACAGCTCCCCCATCTCTCTTACGCTGCTTCCCCTTCCAAGTTCTGCCACCTTTGGATTTTAGGGACCCCCCCCCCTGCCGCCAAATGTCAGGAATGGCGAGTTTCCCCATCACTGTGATGACATACTTCTTCTTTCTCAGGTACCCAGTCTGCCAGGCCTCCCCACGGAGGGCATGACTTCTAAAGCCCAGAGCTCAGCAACTTCTCTTCCTTCTAGAAACCCCTCGGGGTTCCTTCCTGGGCACCCCTCCAGTTTTTAACATCAGATTCAGATTTCTGAGCACAAGAGCTTCTCTGAGCTGCCCACTGCTGTACGTCCCAGGTCTCCTAACGTCAGGTAAAGCAAGGCTATCCTGGAATACGTCAGTTGGCTCCCATGGTTGTACCTTGGAATATCAAGTTCTCTCCCAGGTATGCCTTGCTCTATTTGTGTGTGTGTGTGTGTGTGTGTGTGTGTGTGTGTGTGTTGAATTTAACATCTATAAATGGTCAGTCTCAGATCATAACTGGCCTACATATGCATTTGGGGGCTTGTATTATGTTGCTCTCTTTTTGAGATAGGGTCTCTTGCAACATGGGTTGGTTTTAACTCTATTTAGCAGGGGATAACTTTGAATTCTCAGCCTTCCTGTCTCTACTCCTTGAGGGCTTGAATTCCAGATGTGTGATGTCACACCTGGTCTTATGAGATGATAGGGATGGACTAAGTGTACCTTGAGCATGTTAGGAAGGCACTCCACCCCATCCCACGTTAAAGCTTTTAAAATCCAGAGACCGATCTTTAAAACGGAGCAAACTAGTCAAAGACTCATCTGGCTTCTTTTGAACATTCCAGGGATGTGGCCATGCTGAACGATAGTAATTGTAGCAGTGGCAGCCTGTGGTGGGCCGGTCTGTGTTGTGTTTTCCCACGGTCCACACTGATCCTGACTGACAGCGAGCTGCTTCACGCATGTGTGTGACCTGCCTGGACTCTGAAGGCATCTGACTTTGTGATTCCCTAGTCTTATCCCAGTCAAGGAACAATACTCAGCTAATGTCATCTTCTCCACAAACTTCTCTCCTTTGAGACACAAGACGCCTACAGGACCTTGGGGTGTGGTGGGTGCTCGTTCCTTGTTCTTTCTCGGTCACCATTGACAAGATGCTTTCTGATCAAGTCAACCCCTAGAAGGGTGCTCAGCCTCAGGGGCTTCTGGGCTATGATCATCCGTCCACCTCTCCCACCAATATTCTGCAGTTTCCAAGGCACTGAGAAGCACTGGGCTTAAAGATTTCTGCCCTAGGTCCTCGTGACTGGTGAAAAGCTCACCGGTATGCTCAATGCAGAAAGCGGGAACTCCAGCTTTGTTGGTTTAGAGATCAGAAAGTAACTATGCACAAGAAATGTCACTGTGGCTCACAGCAGCTGGGGTGGGGTGCGAATAGCACAGAGAGGACAGGAACCTTCAGGACTAGTACCAGGTTGGTGTTAGTAGCGTGGATCTTGAGTGAGAACTGGAGGAAGGCTTTGTTTTGATGGACAGCTAAGTAGAGTAAAAAACCTCACAGCTACTCCAGCCCAAGCCGTTGGCATGCGAGGGCTTCCTATCCATTCTTCCTGTCCCTATCAATGTCCTCTCAGGTTAGCATCTTAGCGCTCCCATCTCACTGAGGGATGTTGAACACCATATTTATCCTAACTAGGCTTTGCTGTTAATCTAATGCAGCCTAAAGTTATCTGAAGAAGTCTCAGTTGAAGGATTGCCCAGACGGGCCTATGACCGTGTCTCTTTGAGACTGTCTTTCAGGCTCATGTGGGAGGTCCCAGCCCACTGTGGGCAACACCGACCCTAGCAGGTGGGTCCAGGCTCTCTGAAAACTCTAGGTGAGTATGAGCCTGTCACCAAACTAGTGACTGAGTCAGGATGCAAAATTATTCCATGGTTTCTGCTTTAAGTTCCTAATTAGAGCCCCTGCCCTGATATTCTTCAGTGACGGGGTGTACCCTGGAAGTGTAAGCTAAATATACCCTTTCCCTCTCAAGTGGCTTTTGGTAAGGAAGACTGTTTTATCACAGCAAAAGAAAAGGAAACTCAAACAATACCCAGTGATTGACAGCCGAGGACGAAACGGGAGGCAGGATTTGAACTGGGCTGTCTAACTCTTTCTGAATGGTCAGAATCTGAACTAAGTTGAAAGTGAGACTTGGTGTAAGAGGAACACACTGAAAGAATGTCAGAGGGTGAGACGAGGCAGCCAGCGTTCCTGATCACTGCACCTCACTCCAGACAGATGCCAAAGCTCATTAACTGGAGCAGGAGACGGGGTGAAACGCCGTGTCAGGAAGGAGGCCTTGTGTACTGCAAAGGGCTGTCCTTTGCATTTGACTCCCCCGGCTCCTCTTTGGAGTTCTGGCCCTTCACCTTGGATGCTTTCAGCAGCTTCTGAGAGGAAGCTCAGGCTGGAAATCTGTTCTCTGTTTTAAACAACCATAGTGAGAGCTACCAAGACATAACGAACACCTACACCCCCCCCATCTCTCTCTCTCTCTCTCTCTCTCTCTCTCTCTCTCTCTCTCTCTCTCTCTCTCTCTCTCACACACACACACATCCTTACTTTCCCTGTTGCCCTGAGTATCAGTCAGCTCAGACACCATGGTGGGTGGGTCAGGGGTAGGCACAGACACTGGGTAGGGCCCCGTTAGGACAGGTGAGTCTGGATAGTGTCCTGGGACCAATGACTCAAGGTGTTGTTGAACATTTTACATCAGGGGGCTGCCTCAGAGCTTTATTCTCTTCTCAGGTCTCCTGTCATCTATCACTGTAGGACATTTCAGCAAAGAGGGCTGGGGTGAAACCAAGAAGGGGGAGAGGCTGCCAGTCTTTGGGGTCTGGCATCATCCAGAGGCAAAGAGAACTCTTGCCCCACCAACTTCTCTACTGGGTCACAGCACGCTGCAGCTGGGCAGGGGTTTTGGCCCTGTCGTCTTGGAGAGATTGTGTGCTCTTCTGAGACATCTGGGCGCGAGAAGAATCACACAAGCACACTGGGACTCGGTAGTGCTTTCTCCCAAAGACAGGAAGAGGGGACAGACATTTCACTACTTGGCTGGGGGATGGGAAAGGAGAGACCCTGACAGTCTTCTCAACAGAGGTGCCTTTCATATGATGATGTGTAAGTAAGAGTTTGCAGGAAAAAAACCCCACAAATCCCCAAGCCAGCCAAGCAGCCAAGTAACCACCCAAAAGCCTCCCAAGCCTGGTGAGATTCCTTGGTGTGCCACCTTTAACAGAGAATGCAAAGCCACCTTTTCCCGTTCCTTGAAACAGATACCAGCTTGGCAGGCACTGGCCTTATACTTTTGTTTATCATCATCATCATCATCATCATCATCATCATCATCATCATCATCAATTATTATTATCTCTTCTAAGAAGTGTAGGCTATAGCCAAGTTACTCTGTTTTAATTTCTTTTTGTTCCAGTTAGCGTGAATTTGCTGAATATCTATGTGACAGGCATTGGGGTAGGTTTTGTGGTCCCTGAGGTCCATGAGTATGCAGACACAGAGTGGCCAGTTTCAAAGTACTTAAGATCTCATTTGGAGACATGTGTGCATATGTGTAACTACTGCGTGCGCGCGCGCGCGCGCGCGCACACACACACACACACACACACACACACACACACACATATATGTTCAAGCAAACATCCTCCTGCCCCCAGGCATGGAGCTGTAATTACCCACACATACCTTGGGAAGTAATGAGAACACACATAAGAAACAGGAATGCAGGGCACTTCAGTTAAGGGCACGCTCAGGAGTGGACAGGGAGGGGCTGTTTCCTAGAGGACTCAGGGAACCAGACTCAAAAACCACCTTGAGGGAAGAGGCTCAAAGAAAAGGAATTGCAAACATTGCTACCCCAAAAGTACAGTCTGGCCTCACGGTTTATAAACTATATCCGAGTCTTCCCTTCTGTAGACCGCATGGTGTTTCTGTGCCCTCCTTATTCCAGCAAACAGTCACTGCACCTTCATCCTCCCCTTCTTCCTCCGCAATGTTTAGCGCCATTTTGCTTCAAGGTTGTGGCCCTATCACAGAGCCTCTCTTGCTCCCTTCCTCTTTCCACTAAATTTTTTTTTTAATTTGAAAACAATGGATCTGTGTTTGTGAGCGTGTGTGTCTGCATGTGTGTGTGAATATGTGTATCTGTGGGTATATATGTGTATATGTGTGTATGAGTATGTGTGTGTGTATGTGTGTGTGTGTGAGTGTGTGTGTGTATGTGAGTATGTGTGTGTATGAATATGTGTATCCGTGGGTATATATGTGTATATGTGTGTATCTGTATATGAGTATGTGTGTGTGTGTCTGTGTGAGTGTGTGCCTGTAAGAGTGAGTGTGTGAGTATAAGTTTGTGTGTGTATGTGTGTGTATAAGCCGGGTGTTGGTTCTTGACTTCCACAGGGTGTCTGCTCTTCACCACTGCCGCTGGCACGCTTGCTGCCTTCCAAGACCCCAGTGTTCTCTGGCCTCCTATCTCACAGTAGGAGTTCCGGGTCGCAGCCAAGCTTATGTGATGTCCCAGTTTCACTCTGTTCCCATGACAAGCACCAAGACCAAAGGCAACATGGAAGAGGAAACTTCCAGGGCACATCACTGAGGAAAGTCTGGGCAGGAACTCCAGCAGGAGCTTGAAGCGGAATTCTGCTTGCTAGTTCACGTTATGGCTCAAACACAGGCTCATACTTAGTTAGATTTTATTTTTTATACAGCTCAGGATCACCTGCTCCAGGAATGATATAAGTGGTCCTGACCCTCCGGTATTAATTAACAATCAAGACCCTCCCCCAACCCAGGCATGCTTACAGGCCAGTCTGACCTAAAAGCAATTTCTTGAATAAGGCTTTCCTCTCAGGTCAAAACTTTCCTCTCAGATGATCCTAGGCTGTGTCAAGGACATGTCTGAGCAGGACAGATGAGTTCTGAGGATTTGAACTCAGAACTCAGGTGGTTACACCTGGCTGGCAAGGGCGTGGCTCACTGAGTCAGCTCCTCAGTCTGGTGTCTTTGGCAAGCCACTCTTTTATCTTATCTTTGGGTCTCCTGCTCTCTCCTTCCTCTTCAAACCTCTGACAAGACCAGTCTCTTGTCATCAGAGTCTCTGCCATTCCATTCCACCATTCTACACAACGTGGTCTCTCAAAGATGACGGAATCCTGAGGATGACCAAGCCCATGATGGGGAGCCTGAGCACCCTCATCTTTAAAGGGAGCACACATGAGCACCATGCTGCTTCTCTCTTCACCGCATTGGCCACCTTTCCCGTGGCCTCTGCCCCGGCTTCTGCTCTGGCTCTCCAAGGGAGGCCAAAGGCCAAGCCTTGTTCCGGGAGCCTTTGCTACCACAGAGGCTCATCTGCACTAGTGGTTCTCATCAGCCCTCATGAAAAATTGCTTTACTCCCCGCCCTGACTGCTCTCCAAACCACACACCAATCAGTCCTGGGTTCTCACAGTTAGGGGACCGTGGACAAGTCATTCACAGCTCATAGTCGCCGCATCTATAATAATAACGAGGTGACTTCTTACGTGCCTCTTAGCTCTAATCATCGGCAAGGTGGTTTCTGTTTTGTTTTGCTGGCTATTTCACTGGTGCCATTACACTCTCTCTGTTCTTGTTACCACGCAGATGGATGCCTCTGTTTAAAATGATCAGGTGAAACCAAACCCATCCAAGGGCCGTACAGAACAGTTTCCTATCTTCATGCAGACAGAAGCTACCCCCCAGATCAGTAGTAATTCCTCTAGGCATTACTGGACGGTCCCTGGAAAAGCTGGAGTGCTGTCAATTCTTTTTCTTGAAATCGCTCCTTAACCCTTCCTGTCAGTGTAAGGACACTAGCCCGGGGCAGACCCTGCTCACTGTGGCTCTGGTGGGTAACATGGGTGGTCTCCTCCATTCCTGTGTTCTCCTTGCCCCTAGTAAACTGCTCTTTGCTGGCGCATTCTTTGTTCAAAGAAAGCACTTCAAGGGTCCACAGTGGATCCTTTCTCTTTGAGGATCATTTGAAACTTATGAATCCTGCGCCTGTCATTTGAAGGGGTCACAGAGCACATAAGATCTGCCACACAGGACTCTGGCTCCCCAACTGAAGCCAGACACCTTTCCTCCCCGACACCAAACTGGCCTGTTAAAAAATGTATTTGTTTTTACCAGCGCATTCACTGCCAAGGTCAGGGGTTGCAACTAGGCTGATGGCAGACAGCAGGCATGGGCCCTTTGTTGGCAATGATGAGTTTTCCTGATAGACAAATGAAGAAGGCTTCCCAAATCACCAAATTTAGCCGCGCTTAGTGGGAACCTTTCGGCATCCAGCTATGCGCCGTCCGGAACTTTGCTGAAACGTGGTATGTCGACCATTATTATCAAGAACGCTGCTCAAACTGTAACAATGTTTTTTCCAGTGATACTGATTGGTTCAGAGGACACAAAGTGATTGCAAATCTTTGAAGACCGTTCTCTGTTGTGCAATAGTTGGCATGGTGCAGATACTTAGTTCAATTTTCTTCTTCCTTCTGTGCGCCAACCCTTCTACCTTCTAGGTTCTCATGTAGAGCAGATAGGAGGCGAAATTACATTAGAATCTGTTTACTGTGCTATCCCAGAAGACATGTAGAAGCACAACCAAGGGCCTGGCCACCTCCAGTGAGTCTAAATCCTCTCCCAAGAAAGCCTCTGTTGTAGTCACCGAGTTGTGAGAATCCAGAACAAGGGAAAAGCCATGGCTTTATCTAATCTATGTTTTACAGATAAGGGAAACAGACCCTGAGAACCAAGGAACTGCCATTGAGGCAGGCTGCACATCTACGTCAGATCCAGATCTCTAACGGCTCCCCTCCAGACACCTGTCTCAGTATCACACGAGAACTCTGACCAACCGGACCACAATTTCCTTGAGCCCCTCATCTGGGCTATGCCCATCTCTGCATGCCACTTGCTTCTAGCACAGAACTTATTAGTACTTGCCACAGTGGGTCATGTGCACAGTACAGTCACAGCCAGTGGCGTGATGACACCACAAAGCTTATGGAACTGTCACAGAAATCAGATACCGGGAGTTGACCTGACACGTCCCTACAGGAAACCCGTGAGTGCCCTGTTAGGCTACGGTGTGCATACCTGATCAGAAATAGATGTTTTTCCCCCTCAGAAGACAGACTTGTGGTATGTTCTTCACTGGTTTCTCTGGGATACTGCTTTTGAGAAATAGTCACTGAGCGTTTACAGAGCCATGTGCTGGGTATGCAGAGATGAGCTAGCACAGACATAGAGTCTTTCCCTGGTGGAAAATGATCTAATGGGAGATGAAAGAATAGAAAAGAAGAAGAATAAAAATAGACCACCCCTCACGCAGACAGAGTGAGGCTAATCTCTGCCTGCTTCTAAGAAAATAAAAACAACACTGCACAAGGAGACTTTGATGAAGTCTAAAAAAAAAAAAATCTAAAACCCAACACGCATTAGTTTATTTTATCTCCATGGATCTCAACTCCAAATATCTGTGTTTCAAAAAGTAAGATTAGATACTATTAAGCCAGCCTAGCCAGCATTGATTTAAAAACCCTCTTCTGTGCTTCGGGATTGAGGAGGTCGTGGACCTCTGTCAATCTTCTTGTTATCAGCTGGATCTCAGCCTGCCAGAAGCCAGGCTGCCTGATTCCCTATTCGGGCCACATCCCTCCAATCTGCTGGTTTCTGTGTAGGATGTCTGTGTGGAACCATGAAGCAGCCAGTTAGGAATACTAACTTAAACTCTAGGCTGTTCTTTCTTCATAGACTTGGGTGGGTTTGATGTATTAATAAGACACAGTTCAGCATATCTATTAGCTTTGTCCTAATGGGAACAGAGAAGAAACGATTTTGCTCACACTCTCAGATGGTTCAGTCCATAGCTTTAGCCCAGGTGTCTATGCAGACCATCATGGCAGTGGGAGCAGGTAGAAAGCTTCTTCACCTCAGGGTGGATAGGAAGCAGAGAGTGGGGAAGGGACTGGGCACTGGGTAGAGCTATCAAAGGTATCCTCCCAGTGACCTATTTTCTCCAGGTAGATTTTACCTCCGATGGTTTCTGGTACTTTCCCAAATAGAACTACCATCCGAGGACCATGTCATTAACACATGAGCTTGTTGGGGCATCTCATGATCAAACAGTAACTTTGGGTTTTATATCAGATAATTGCAAAGTTCCACAGAAGGCCTTGCAGGTTCCCTCTTCACTGGCAACAGGAAGGTCTTTATGGGAACCCAGATTGTATTCGACAGAGGCTTTCTGGCCTCCCTTAAGGAATGAGCTCCCTCTCCATTCTTTCTCTCCCTTCCCCATTCTTTCTTTCTCAAACAAGCACATATTCTCTTGCAGGTACTGGATAAGGAACTGGATGGCCAACCTAACACAAATCTGAAAGGCTCCTATCTCTTGGTGAGCTCACACACAGCAGCCATGAAAGATACTGTGTGATAAATATGGAGAGGTACCCAAGAGAGGTAGAGCATTCAAAAAGAATGTGAGCTGGGGTTAGCCTGGTAGTGTTGCAGAGAGAGGGAAGTCCTCTTGAACCTAACTTATCTTAACCTTCCTCTTGTTGTGATGGACACACACACACACACACACACACACACCACTATTTAAATCACCTGCATGATTGTTTCCTTGGAAGAGTCTTCCATTGGGTACTAGGCAACTTCGCAAATCCATTGAATGAGTCATTTCTCTAACAAGGGATCTTTCTAGAATATTAACTCACTCTGTATAGAAGTTCCTCAAGGAGTTGTTTTGGCTTTGCCACCTTTGGGGTAGATAATGCCATGGGGAAGAAGTCAGACAGGCATGCCATACATACACCTCAAGTTTTCTGGGTCTACTCTCAGGTATTTTGCTAACTCTACTTTATTGACTCAACACTTGTCTTCAAATTGACTCACTTAAAAAACTTAAATGGATCCATCCCAAAAGACATCTTTATATCGCTGCCATAAATAGAATAGCAATATCCCTTGCCTTAAATAGAAGGTAATAGCAAGAATAAATACAATTAAATTGTTGGCTGCCGACCTGCTCAGAGGCTCGCTTTATCAGGAAGAGCAGATGGGTTTTAAAAGGCCTCCCCCTATACTTAACATCCATCACCCCTAGAGCCCACCCCTCCCTGCTCCAGACAGTGGTGCGTGGGATTAGACTTCAGGCTGGGCAGGCCACCAGTTCTGTTGAGGAACCCCCAGACCTCTGGAGGGACTGCACGTGCCAACTGTGAAGCAAGGCCATTTGCTGTTTGAATGATCACAGCCAACCAGCTCGCGAGAGGCCTCAGTGAGGCCGAGGTGTGCTCTGCGGTCTAGCCTCTCCAGAAATTTCCATCTGGTACAGAAGGCCTATGATCAAGGTTGTGTCTGGACACACTGGAGCCTCCTAAGTCAGGTCAACCTTTAGTACAGATTCCTTGTGGCTTTACCTCATGGCCCAGGAACATGGCCAGCTAGACTCTGAAAAATTGCAAGTCTCTTTTCTGTCTTTATAAAGCAGTTATTGTTCTTAGGTTTTAGTTACCTGTCTATCAAGTTTTTCTTGCAGGGTGTGTGTGTGTGTGTGTGTGTGTGTGTGTGTGTGTGTGTGTGTTCACTGTAGCACATCCATGGAGGTCAAAAGATAACCTTGCCCACCTGCCTTCACTACCAACCTTTATTTGAGCTGGGCTTTTGTTATTTGCCAGTGCATACTCATGGCCTATGAGTTTCTGGAGATTCTCTTATCTCTTCCACCCATCTTGTGTAGCAGCACTGGGATTAGAGATGTATGTTACTGCACCTGGCTTTACATGGGTCCTGGGGATTCAAACCCAGGTCCTCAAGCTTGTGTGATAAGCAGTTGGGCCACTGAGCCATCTCTCCAGTACATCTTGCAGTGTCTTTATAACAAATATGTGGACTACATAAAGAGCTCTTCACAGTATACAAGGGCATCCCCACTTGAGTCTGTAATGAGTTACTTTTTTTTTAACATTCATTTTAATTAACATTTTGCATTAACATTTGAACATTCATTAACATTTCTTTAAAACATTCACCCTAGGACAACTCCATGATGGGCAGTGGAAATATATGGGCAAATTCTCCCTGGTGAGTAGGGCCAGAGTCACTACAGAAGGAGGAGAAAGAAAGCAGTTACCCTCATGTATCCTTTAGTGACAGGGACAGACCTGCTGAAATGCACGATTGAGTGATGTTATGTGAATGCTACCAAGTGTTCTTCAGACATAGGTGGTGCAGCCTTCTGTCTGCTGACTATGTGCTAAATGGCCTGTTGCTCCTAGAACCAAACATGAGGTTTCTGTTCAGGGTACTTACTCTAGGCAACAAAATGGTATGCATTTTTTTTTTTGTCCAAACAATGTGCCTTTCCTATGTTTGGATAGGAAAAGCACATTATGTTTCAGCTCTGTTATAATCTTAGGGGGCCACTTTGGCATATGCAGTTTGGGATTGAGCAAGACATCATATCGTGGGGTGTGACTATGTTCCCACCAGTGGACCCTGTGTGTGCACATTGCTTGGGCCTTAGCTGGCCAGGGATTCAGCCTATCTGCTAGACCTCCAGGTGATGCCCAGAGCTTCCGGTTTAAGGACCATACGTTGAATAAAAAGTCCCTAGCCCCATGTCTCTCAATTCCTGACCCCTCAGACAGCCCAGCAGTGAGAGGATATTCTGGAACTTGTCTAAGATGCAAATTCTCAAGGCCTTAGGATCTCTGGGGTGGGGCTCAGAGATCTGCTCTGGACAAGCCTTTGAGGTCATTCTGATGCTCTTTCAAGTTTGAGAATGACTTAATAGAGTTCATGTCGTCCAGAAGCCATATTAACTCATATTCCCATTTTCTTGCAGGTACTGTTTAGTGTGAGCCTGTATAGGTAAGGGACCCCAATTTTCTTAGTCTTTCGGTTGCCAAATCAGAAAATCAGAGGTTTGAGGCTCTTGTCAAGTTCACTCTTGAGAAAACAAAGGGAGTTTCAAGACCACCCTGCTGCAGAAGAGCAGGGGGGGCAGGGAGCTGGCCGGGGGTTGATGTTGACCTCCAGGTCTGCGGAGGCTTCTCCTTCCTCCGTAAGGGTTTATGGGACCCTAGGGACTTCCAGCAAGTATTTACATCAATGTTCACGCAGAAAAGGGTGGGCTCATACATCTCAGAGTCCTGAATCCAGGTGTTAGGGATTTGGGCCACATCCAGCAAGCATATTCAAACATACTCAAAGATACGCCATGCCATGCCGGAGTGCATTTTCTAATTCCGTGCCTCTGCCACACCCCCTCCCGGTATCGCCTCCCTCCCATGCTTCTTGGTGCTGCCAGCCGTATCACTTTCTAAATCAAATAACCCTTTTCATTGATGCCGCTTTGTTAAAACCACACCAGTGCTCTTAAAATAAACCAATGTGCCCTGGCACCCTCCTCTGAGCAGTCTTTCGTTTATGTGTGCGTGTTTTCAAAATTTGTTTAACTGTTCTATTCAGTGGCGTTAAGCACATTTCTGATTGCCGCGCAGTCTTCCGCCACTATCCCTCTATAGAACCCTTTTCATCTTGCAAAAAGGAAAATTTATACTAATTAAATAGTAGCTCTTTATTCTCGTCCCACTGACGGTGGCCACCACCATTCTACTGCGGATCTGACTGGTTTGAGGAAGCTCCTTTTTGAGGAATCAGGCAGTGGCTGCCTTTTTGTGACAGTGTTATTTCAAGTTTAATGGCATCAGAGTTTACCCATGTCGGACAGACAGCGCATGTGTCAGAAGTTTCTTCATTGTTGAGGCCGAATAGTATTTCTTTATATATTGTTATCATTTATCGGTCAGTGGATATGATAATGATGGTTCTATGAACAGTGGAATTATTGTACAACCATCTGTATTGAAACCATATGCTTTCGATTTTATAAACTCCTTGGTGATTTTACTTATTTTTCTTTTATGTGCATGCATGTTTTGCTTGCATAAGTGTCTGTGTGCCACGTGTGTGTCTATCCATAGAGGCCAAAAGGAGGGAGTTGTATTCTCTAGAACTGGACTTGAAGATGGCTGCCAGCTGCCATGTGGGTGCTGGGATTTGAACCCAGGTCCTCTGGAAGAGCAGCCAGTGCTCTCAAACACTGAGCCATTTCTGCAGCTTCTCCATTCTTAAGTGTGTACCTGCCAGTGAGGCTGCTAGATTAGATGGCATGGAATCTGTGTTAGGGCTCGGGGAGGGACGGTCCTGTTGCTCTCTATAGTGGCCACAGTGTTTTTATATCCTATCATTTGCACTTTGCACAATCAGGAGAAGACTGTGCCTTAGGAAACTGAGGTTCAGAAAAGTGGGGACATTTGCTTGAGGACACACAGGTAATAAGGGTTTCACCGCAGCAAAGCATCCCCACTGCCCACCAGAAGCTCGTCCCTGGCACAGAGGTGGAGGCCGCGTCCTGCATCATAGGCAGGGAGTACTGCTCCAATGAGAAAACTGCAGAAGTAAGGCTCTGAGTGGCATCTGGAAGAGATGTGTACAGAGCCCTAAGTCCTTGCTCTGTGGGGTCAGAGCCACAGAATACAGCATGGTAGGTCGTGGAAAGCACTGGAAGCTGTGGCTGTTTCTGCGTGCATCCAGGATCTTTGTGGGAGGCTTTCTGTAAGCAGGTCCAGGAACGGGACAGCCCTGGAGTTCTTCTCACTTTTCTTTTTGATTCTCATAAACATCTCGATTAGGACATTCATTTGGATACTTTGCATGGTTTACTTGAAGTCAAGTTCTAGGAACGTAGTGAGAGGCCCTTTGTGACCTATAGAAACAGCGAGCTGAAATCACCTGCCCCGTCAAGCTCACTCCCTCCAGACACCATATACCTTTCCTCTATTATTTACACGGGCCTGGCACATACCGTGAAAGAAGGTGTGAGTTACCCTAGGTATCACTCCCCCGAGTGAGGCCAACACGCTCAGCCTAGAAACTAGAGATCCGGAAACCTAACAGCGAACGCTCAGGTCTCACCGGGCCGAGTCCCAGTGTGTCTGCCCTTTCCTCTGCATCTGCTGAAATGCCAGACCTCAGCGATGTCACCCCAGTGCCAGGAGACTACAGGTGATCAGTGAGTCCCTCCTCCAGACTCGGAAGTTTCCAGTATCCTTTTACCAACCTGCAGCGTGGCACAGAAAATGGAACGGAGCATAGAGTACCAGGGTAGAGGGTATAGGAGCCGTGGGCCAGGGCTGGAGCCAGGGCCAGGTGAAGGCAGGTCCTCTTGACTGTGTGGTCCCGGAAAGTCCTGGGACCTCTGTGAGCCTTTATTGCTTATCCGCAGATGTGCAGAGAGCATGGGTGGAGTACTTATTGATGCTTGGCATGAGCCCTCAGAGACAGTGTCAGGCCCCGGGAAATGCGACTTCCTGGGACGAGGCGTCTCCCTGCTGACCCATCCTTTCCCAGAAGCATGTCTTTCCATACCGGTCACCGGCCTGCGGCAGTTGACAATATGAACCCTTCCCTTCCTCTCCAGATGAAGACTCCTCTAGGCCTTAATCGTGGGTATTGTTCTCTCTTCTCTCAGTCACTCTGTCTCCCTGTCTCCCAACAGATGACACTGTTGGGATCAAAAGACCAGTTTGGCAGATTGGTTCCAAACTCAGGGTTGTCACACTGCCTAGGTGACACCTGTTGCCATGACAACCGCATACCTTCCCAGAGTCCACGTCCCACACTTACCTGTGAACCGGTTACATCCCAAGCTAAATAAAAGACAGACCCTTCCCCACTTCCTGCTCCTTTCCCCTTTGTCTTTGTCTCTCTCCTCTTTGTCTCCGACGACAAGCCTCTCCCGTATGGAACTGCTTTGGCCTGGTGCGGTATGTCCAGAGGAGAGCTGCCATTCTAACGTTTCAGACACCATTTTTCCAGAGCCATTCTGATGAGAGCAGCTTGGGGCAGAAGGTTGTCGGAGAGGAGGCAACCTTCAAAGCTGCCCCCCCCCCCCGTTCTGTATGGACACTGCCAGCTGTCAAGGTCCACCATGTCTTGGGCTCCAGCACACTGTCCCTGAAGCCTCCCCCGGCTCTGCTGAGTCTGTACAGTCCTCTGTCACAGACCTTGACCTTTCAGTGACTTCTCCCTTGGAGAGTAGAGTTTGCCCATTTCCTTCCTGGAGGCTGCTTCATGCACCATTTTTGGATGGTGCCTGTCATCTGTAATGGGGCTTCAGATCTCACGTAGGCACTTCACTAGCTGTGTGACTCTGGATGAATTACTTGATGACTCTGTGCCTCAATTTCCCCCATCTGTACAATAGGGGTATTAAGGACATCAAGCTTATCATACTGCTTGTGAGGCTTAGAGGTGTTATCTGAGATCTAACACCCATAAAATGACTTTGGTGTTATTGTCTGTTGGCACCTTCCCACTGGAGAAAATAACTGTGTGTGTGTGTGTGGGGGGGGAGCGGGGAGTAGGGCAGGAGGTAGGGGAGGTAGGGAGATGGGGGGGAGGTGTGTCTTCTCGTGTGGTTCTCACCATGGGTCTTTAGAACCCAGATCTCAGCATATAAGATCTTAAAAGCTGGTAACATTAAAACAAAAACAAAAACAAAACAAAACAAAAAAACAAAAAACAAACAAACAAAAAAAACAAAACACCGGACAACAACAAAACAAAAGCAAACAAAAACTTGAAGTTTGCAGGCATCAGCATAGGTTCTCAGCCTGTTTGGCCAAAGAGGATTATTGGGCCAGCTACAAAGACTTTTAAAAGCATGGTCTTAAGTAGCCAAAAGAAAAAGAAAGCAGAGCCTTAGGATACAGAAACTCGGGAGGCAGTGACAGCTGGGACTGTAAACTGCCTCACCATTCTGGCTACATTGTAGCCTTTTCTTCCTTCTTTGTTTTTCCCTTTTGCATCCTTTGTCCTTTCTGCACATCAGCATTTGGGGACCCCTGGTTAGAGGGATCCTCTGGATCTCCAAACTGAGGATTAAGATACTGAATAGGAGCCGGAATTGCATCCTTGAAGCTTTGAAGGGGGGGCTGGAGAGCAGAGCAGAATCCTGGGTTCCTTAGACAATAGCAAGAAAGCCCTGGGGAAATCCCCTTGACAGAGTGGAGAGCCTCGCTCTTGCCATGCAGATTTACAACTCACACAGCAAGCTAGGCGTGATGCAGGATTTTCCAGGGAAACAAATCAGCTCCCCCAAGTGCTCGCAAGTGTGTCAGGAGGAACACAGCTGCCCGTGTGTAATGCAGACGCAGACGCAGACGCTCTCCTTGGTTGAAGCCACTCTCCCCACACTACTGTGAAGTAGGTGACAGCTGAAGCTGAGCAAATTCAGGGACGCACAGGTCCCGTCAGGACACTGGACAGTCTCCTGGCTGGGTGATGAATTGCGGGCAACTGGGGAGAATTTAAAACCAGCCCAGCTGCCACCTAGGAGAGTGACTAATCTCAACAGTTAAGGATGAGACTATCACCGCAGAGATAGCAAGCAAGACCCAGCCGGTCAGGCAGACAGCCACTGGGGACGTCACTCCGGCAGACCTTTAGGGAGGGACCTGTCTCCATCACCCCCTCCCACCAGCAGGAGACAGCCATCAGCTCACTGGGCTGTGGAGCTCCTGCTATCTTGCCATCTGCCTGTCTAACTCGGTTTTGCTCCAGGCAGCTGTGAGATCCGGTCCTCCTGAGCTTATCTAGATCCATGCAGCATTCCCAGCCTTGAGTGGCCATCACGAGCCGTTTTAAAAATAAAACACTGATTTCAAATGCCCCATAAAGAACATTTGGAGACAGTACACACATGGGCAGGGACCTTGCCTTCCTATGTGGGCCGTGTCTTAAAGATGTCCCTTTCGGTGTCCTTCCCAGGGTGTCCCCTTCATGCTGCACGTGTAGCAGAAGTGCCTCAGCTTTCTCACCAAGTGGAGGTGTTGCACTGTTAGCTTGACTGTGGGGATCTTTTGGGGGCACAGAGACTAGGATCCAATGGCTAATCCCTAAGCCAGAGTTTGTTCTTTCATTAAAACAAACAAATAAAACCAAAACCTTTATGGGCTTCATTATCTATCAGGCGCTTCCATCCTGGAGCCCTGGGCCATATGCTTCCCAGGATAGTTATGGATGCAGCTCACTTCAAACTAGCACACTAACTTAAAACATTATGACTTTTAAAAAAAGATTTGTTTTGGTAACTTGATTAAATGGTTCTTGAGGGTGAGCTTGTAGGTGGCATTTTGCAATGTCAAAAGGTTGGGTATTTCTGGACCATCTATATCTTACAAGGAGCCGGGGACAGAGGAGAAATAAAACATAACTGTGATCTCTGTCTCCATAAGATGCTGGCGTGATGGGACACTCAAGTTACACACTTGGTGAGGAGCTAAGGAGGGGCGAGAGTGGGTGGGGTGGCTAGGAGGGGGTGTGAAGGAGGTGGTGACAGAGCAGTGAGGGGGGGGGCTGGGAAGGGAGCAAGGAGGACAGGGAGGCCGGGGTGTGTCAGGAGTCCCAGAAAGGAGGATTGGCACACGCAAAGGTATAGAGATGGGCAATTATGGAATGATCTGGAAAGTCGTGAGCAATATCGAATGGAACAGGTGGAACCCAGGTGAAGATGGACCCAAGAGGCCAGAGCTAGGTCATAGCCACGAAGGTCCATTCTCTGCTTAAAGAACTCAGCGTCTGTCTAGAATCCCACTCTGTGGCAAGTATTTATAATTTCCATTTTCACCATTCCCGGTTTGTAAGTCCCAAACAATTTTTCAAGCCTAGCAACTCTGTACTACAAGGGGAAAGAGGCTGCGCCTTGGAATTGGTTTCCAAGACGGATATCTATTTACAATTTAAATTTGACGCTGGAACAGTTGGCGTCAAGGACTAGGAGCAAGGGAGTTGAAAGCAGACTGTCTTTCTCTCCTATTTTATCTTTTAATTGTGTTTATGCTTGGATGAACTATACTAGGATGGAGGAGGAAAAAATGAACCCCTCCCCCAACAAAAGGACCACCTTAAATAAACACAGACTCTTCTCACAGAGTGCAGGACGCAACTGCCCAAGGCCATGATCTCCAGCGTCCACTCAGACTCCTCTCAAAAGTGTATTTCACCTTGCCTTCCCCGGATGGCAGGAGTCACTGCCTGCTCCTGGATCACAGTGATGGGCAGAGCTAGCCCCTCCTCCTCTGTCACTTTCCCAGACATGATTTGACATTTAATAGGGGTGCTAGGACCCTTGTATAACGTACTAGATGGCATCAATTCGGACCAGTCTGATATTCATTCTAACGCATCAGCGCCAGAGTCGGATTGGTTGTTAAATATCTTCACAATCACTCCCTGCTCTGGATACCTGGGCGGGCGTACTCGGAGAAGCCTGGTTCAGTTGCCATAGGAATCTAGTTTGCAAGAGAATGACAGAGCCGTCTCCTCCAGAAGATTCAGTCCACACTCTGCCTGACCGCTTGACTGTGTAGACCTAGTACTCCATTACCAGTAAATTCACTTACAGCTTCGATCTTCTTACTGATAAACTAAGGGTAGCATCAGTACCCACCGAGGACGGGGAGGGTGATGGGTCAGCAAACAGGTGCTTCGAGGTAGTCAGCATGGGCCTGGCACACAGAGCTTACTGAACAGTAAGTAGTTCTCGGTGTCAATGGTGGCTCACCATTGGGGTACCACAATGATAGAATATGTTGATGTCTTGACTAACTTCGCAAAGCTTGCAGTTCATGCTAAGCATGTTTACCACCCCCCTTAGTGCCACAACAGGCGTTGTGAGGACCACCAACAACTCATTTGTCTTTCAAACAGAGTTGCATAGCTCTCTTATAATTATAATGGCTCATCTGGTGACTGGGCTCCTGGACGACAACCGGTATAAGCTTGCCTTGCACGGAAGCAATCAGAATGTGACTTAAATATTTGACATTACATTAAACCAAGCACAACGGATGGATAACAGAGGGAGCTGTTTCTAGAGGAGGAGCCCTTTGTGGCTTGAGGACCTCTGAGAGGTGCCTTACCCAAGGATGCTGTGTGCCTGACCTGTGCAAGACTGGGAAAATTAGTACTTCCGGGGTGACTTTCGTAGGCCACTGGTGAGGGCAATGTAGTACATGAGAACCAGGACCCCACTCCCTCCTTCATAAGGGCTACACTCAAGCCTAAAGCCCAGGGAAGAACCAGAATAACTCAGTTTACCTAGCAGGTACATCGAAGCTGCAGCCTGCAGGCCGCACGGACACCAAAAGAGCTATGAACGTAGCCCAACGTAAAACCGCAAATGTAGTTAAAACACTATGAGGTTTTCTTTGCATTGTTTGGTCATTAGCGTATTGTGAATGTTGTAGATGATAATAACATCGTGTCACAGTATCTAAAGGTTGAGCATGCCTGATACATGGGCCACCTGACTGTAAAGCCCGGGAGGTGCTCGGGGTAGGTTATGTGGCTTTTTCACCAAAGCCCCGTTTGGTCTCTGACTCAGAACTTGACTGTGCTCCTCGGTTCCTGGGGCGACTGGTTGGGCTCCTTGCAGAGAGTCTGTCTCTTTATACTTCCTTTTCTCATGCCGTTCCACATGAGTGACAGGAGTGCCGAGAATGGGACTCTGAAGACAACCACTCAGAAAAAGAGATGTCTATTGGAACCTCTACCCCTGGCCACAGGATATTTAATGCTTGGGACACGGTCAGGACCACTGAGGCCACCAATCTAAAAATCTCATTTTCTAAGAAAGAATTGAAAGCTTTGGAAGGATGGGTCTGTAGGTTGTGTGTGTGTGTGTGTGTGTGTGTGTATGTGTGCTTGTATGTGTGTGTTTGTGTGTATGTGTGTATGAGAGGGGTACCTGTAGCATGGTCTGAGAGAGAGAGAGAGAGAGAGAGAGAGAGAGAGAGAGATATTTGCTTTTTTGTTTTAACTGTTCATCTATTAGTCCCAGGAAAACTTATCCCCAAAGTGACTCTGTCTGTCTTTCTTGCCTCAGGCTCACACTGTCTACCCCCTTCCAGAACCAGCCCTTTCTTGATGGGGCCATGGTTCTCTCTGGTGGGTAATTTGTTTTCTTCCCCAGCAAGGGGTGGTACAAAATCACTGTGATCCCGAGTAGAACCCCACGCCTTCCTAGGAAGCATAGGGCAAAGGAGACAGAGTCCTCTTGACACCCCCAAATCTATTCCAAGGATAAGTGACTGTGTGAAAATCTCGCTCCTTATCAGAAAGTCTAGTGCGAGTCCCATCCTCTGCCCCACACTGTTCCTTCCTTCTCCATGCATGGTAAATGCATGGAGCCTCCTTCCCTCCACATTAAACAGATGGGCAGACGGACGGCAAACAGAACCAGGCTGTTGATACCAACCACATGGCCTGGATAGTGCAGGCTCATGGTGACCCCACCAAACTAGGAGAAAGTGTCGATTGACCAAGCTAAAGTCCATCCCGAAGACAAGAGTCTACTGAGACCATGCTACAGAAGATGTCAGTATGGGATAGGCGACAGTTTTCTTACTAGAATCGGTCCAGGTAAGGGGGTGGGGGTTGGGGGGAAGACTCAGGGATCCCCAGATGAAACATGATATGCTCACAGCACAAGAACCCTGAGTTTTCTATACACACTCTCTAAGTAAATGCTCCTCTGGAGACTTCTGACTGCCTGCTGGAAGAATTTGACTGTGGAAAGTGAAGGCTTCAAGATGCCTTTGGCAGGAAGGGGAGACACCACGTGTAACTGATCTTCTCATTACATTTTAAAAATTAAAAGTCCCTGGCACATATAAGATACTCAGTAAAAAGTTCCAGCGAATTGGTGATCTGGGATGTCTGCTTGTGGAAGTGGGAGCATAGGTACACACACACACACACACACACACACACACACACACCAGGAGAGCAGTTATGGGAAAGTAGTTCGTTTCTGTCTGCTGAGGAGCCTGCGGCACCGAGTGTATTAACTGAACAGTAGTGAAAGTTTTCGGAGTTCTTGGGGAAACCGAGGATGGGAGGAATGAAGCAGACAGGGATTCTTGAAACAGTGGAGTCCTTAGAATGATTTGTGGGGTTACAGAAAGGGACGGTGGTAGAGAGAAAGCAAGGAGCAGGAGAGGCGCCTGCCTGCAGGTTAGGGTCCCTAGGGCCTCAGCATCTTGGCTTCTGGACTCTGTTTTGGAGGGGTCTGAAGGCAGGACCCATCCTCTGTGCATATGGATAATGAAGTTGGACAAAGGAGGGGCGTACACGGCACAGGACGCTTGCATGAGCTTGGCTCCTCACTAATCCCACAGAGGATCAAATCCCCCTCCTGTGCTCTCAGGGACCTCACCCTTTTTTTACTGAAGGCTACCTCAGAGCCCTGCTGTCTTCCGACATGTCCACCCACGGTTCGGACATGGGTCGGGCTCCGCGTGCACCAGACTGTCGGTTCGGGAGCCAGCTTCAGTCCACGGGACACCCTGATGGTGCTCCCGGCTCCCTTAGAGAGCTCATTCCAAGAAGTCCCCGAACCAGGAGCAGCTGGAGCTTGTGGTCCCGCCCACCTCTGAAGAGACAGGGACAAGCTGAGATCGCGCGCTCCTGGGGACCACGAAGCCCACCGGGAGGCGTTGGAGACTTTCTGGCAACCTCTCCGGGTCTTGGTGGCGGATGTGAGCGCTCAGCAACCTGGGGTCGCCTGGGGGCGTCGCAGGGTTGTCAGAGCACCCAAAGCCAGCAGAGAGCCCGGGTCTCCAGCACCGCGCGCCACACCTTTAGCGGTGCCACCCCCCACGCCCGGATCGTGGGCTGGCCGGCGGGCGGCGTGGGTGCGTACCTGTGTGTGCAGGGCACATTCCCCTTCCCAGGAGTCGGTGCAGAGCCCTCCTCACTCAGCTCCCGCCAGGGGATTCCCCTCCCCCAGCTCAGAGATTCCCCCGCGCGCCCCCTGCCCACTTTGCCAAGGCGAGAAAGCGGCCGAGCCGGAGACAAAGAAACTCCTGCCTGCCTCCACTCTCCGTCCTTCTACCCGCCCAAGACACTCCCCGGCGCCCTCCCTCGACCCCGGCGACATCGCGCGCGCACACGCCGGGGGAAGAGACCTGGGGACAGGGAGCAGGGTGGGCGAGTCCGCTTTCCCCACGCCGCGCGGCTACAGCTGCCCGTGCACCCCGCCCGGGGACGCCCCTCGGCAGCCGCGCCCCCATCATCCACTCCCTAAAGCGTCCCGGGCTCCTGACACTGCCACCCCTAGCCCGAACCGCCAGCACTATCCCTCCAGCTGAGCGACAGGGGGGCGCGGCGCACACAAAGCGGATGGGGAGTAAGGAGCTCAGGGGAAGAAGAGATCCCGCCGGGGCTCGGGGCACGGGCTCCAGGAGGCTATTTACCCGATTTCTTCTTCGATCTCTGAGATGTCTGCGAAGATGAGGAAGACCACGAGCAGCGTGAGCGCGGCCAGCATCCAGCTCCGGAACTGCAGCTGCATGGTGGGGTCGGTGCCCTCCGGGACCCGCGCGCGGGCCGGGGCGAGGAGCTGGGGCTGGAGGAGCCTCCGCGCTCCACGCGCAGCGGGGCACACACCCTGCGCTCCGGGCGAGTCCGGGTCGGCGGTGGCCGAGGCGACAGCAGCAGCAACAGACAAGGGTTGCTCTGGCGCTGCGAGCCCGCTCGCTCTCTCTCCGCTCCTGCCCGCCCCTCCCCTCCCCTCCCTTTTCCTCCCCCCCTTCTTCCCCCCGCCCCGCACTGGGCTCCAGTGCAGTTTGACAGCTTTGCTCCGCGCCTTGCCTGGTCTCCTCCCACTAACTCCAGTGGCCACCCACCCGCCTTTGCTTTTCCTGCCCCGGAGGGCTCAGGGAGCTTGCCACTCCCGGCCTAGGAAGGCTGGGTTCGGGCTACCCGGAGATTGAGCTGAGCCTAGACAACTCGGAGCACCCGGGGCTGGCTGGCAAACGCCTTGCGTCGCTCTCTCTTTGTCCAGCGCCCTCGCTTCCTCTCAAAGTTTTCCCCGACACAAAGACTAACACCTGGGGACGGTCTTCTGCGCGCGGCGAGGAGGCGGTTTCCTCTGGGCTGTGTTTCAGCAGTTGACGAATTGAAAGGGGAAGTGGAGGAGAGGAGGGGAGAAGAAATGGCTGAGAGGCCAACTTCACCAGACAGGTTCATAGCAATTGGTGGGCGAGGTGCTCAGCCTACAAACCCCCTCTATGGGTGGTCATCTCCGTCCATTTATAGACCCAAGCCGGGGAGCCTGGAGCTCCCCAAGTTGTCCGAGGTCATGGGTAGAACCCCCGGATCCCCGTAGCACCCGCTCTACTTCCAACAGCAGGCGTAGTACCCACATTGTGGCTGGAGCTGTATGTGTTTGAGCTCCTTAGCTCTTGCTCTTTTCTGGTCTAATCAATAAACCCCTGGAGTCCTATCATGATCAAAAGGCCTTCTAGAAAACAAAAAATACAGTTCCCACAAAGGGAGATGCCCCTTCCCCCGCCCCATACCTTACTACTTCCCTGCTTCAGACACTTTAGCTCATGTTACATTTTGCCCTGCTGCGTTAAGTGGGAAGAACCCATTCATTAAGTTTTACTAGAATTAGATTACAACACACACACACACACACACACACACACTGGATGTAACTTTTTGGAAGCCAGATCAGTGTGTGGTTAAAGAAAGGGAAAGGGTCATAGCGGTTGCTTGTCAGGGGACTTCATTCCATTTCAATGGAATGCACTGCTGCTCTGGGAGAACCTGTAAAGGAACAGAGAGGCAGGTAGAATAACTCAGAGGGGCGACTAGTACCCATGGCTCTCCCAAGCCAAGGTGTGATACTTCCGATACTTCTTCTACTTCTTCGTCAAGGCACAGGGCGTCTTGTGACCAGAATCCTTTGGTCTCTTTGTAAGAAAACAGGAGTATGAGGGAGTGGTCTCTGCAGGAGGTTTGCTGGGTTTTGCTGTTTTTATTTTTTATTTTTACTTTTGTTGTTGTTGTTGTTGTTGTTGTTGTTGTTGTTGTTGGTGGTGGTGGTAGTGGTGGGATTCAGGACAAACACTCCTGTTCAGGAAGAGCCTCTATCCCCTGCCTGCTGATAGAATAAGGAAGCAGCCTGGTAAAGTAGGGGGAGGGGGCGGGTCCTTCAGGGGTTTCCTCTGAGTGCCCGCAGGGTTGTCTTTTTCCCAGAATGCTTCATTGCTTTCTCACCCCCTGCCGTGACTATGCACATCCATTCCCTTTCAAGGAGTACCCAAGAGTAGCACACTTTTCTCCTCCGGGCGACTTTCTGAGGCTCAGCACCACCACCACGTTGAAAGTCACTCTTGAAGATGTCTAAAGAGGGCATCTCAGCTGAGGAGGGGACTCAGCCGGTCACGGTGCACTTCCACGCGTGAGGACCTGAGTGTGGAATCCTTGCTCCAAGTTCCAAGCGGGGTAGAGTAATGTGCATCTCTACCTGCCCTCCCAGGGGCAGGGCAGAGACCGGCTTCCTGGCCTGCTGTTACAACTGAACTGGCAAGCCCCGGGTTCAGTGAGAGACTCTCAAAAAATAAGATGAAACGTTGCTGAGGAGGGCGGCCAGCATTAACCTCTGGACTCTGTACACACATGCCTGCATGTGTGTGTGCACTTATAATACATTGTACACATTCCACACGAACATGATCAATACAACACACACACACACACACACACACACACACACTGAAGGGTCTCTAGCTGGCCAAACATAACAAATATGACTCTGGCAGGCCTTGATCTTTCCATTCCCTCTGCCTTGCAAAAAAACTAAAACCAAACCAAACCAAACCAAACCAAACCAAACCAAACCAAACCAAACCAAACACATTATGGTGCTTTTTTTTTTTTTTTTTTTTTTTTTTTTGGTTTTTTGGGGACAGGGTTTCTCTGTATAGCCCTGGCTGTCCTGGAACTCACTCTATAGACCAGGCTGGCCTCAAACTCAGAAATCCACCTGTCTCTGCCTCCCAGAGTGCTGGGATTACAGGCGTGTGCCACCACCGCCTGGCTATTACAGTATATTCTTAAAGCTGATCACCAAGGCTTATTCCCTCCTCCTGAGGCTGACTACCAAGGTCCAGCTATCAAAAGCCCCATTTTTAGCTGCCAGAATTAACATGGCCAATCAAAATAAGACACCTCATCCTAACATGGGGTTTCCCCTTTACCTTCATAAACCACCATTTGCCAGTGGACTATGTCTTTTTCCCCTCTACCCAGAGGCAGTCCTGTGTCCCGTTGGGACAAATACCCTTTCTCCTTCTCTTTCACCTTCTATCTCCTGTCTTCATCTCGTATTCCCTGTCCTTTGTCCTTCTGCGATAAATAAATCTCCTTTGTGCTGAGAATGTGGTCTTGGGGTGTGTTGTGCTGACAACAGGACACACACACACACACACACACACACACACACACACACCCCTCCCTATCAGTGTGACCTCTTAGGGGGTCTAATTCATCCCGTGCCCACATTTTCTAAGTGCCGTTCTTTCCGTCTGACTTGATGAGTCAGTCAGGAGGCGTGTGCTGTTCTTGGTGATATTTCGTTCTGATTTTCTCCATTCATTTCATTCATTCAGCAGTGTTTATTGAGCAGTTAGCTTGTGCCCGGCTCTGTGCTAGAGGCTAGGGATAAGAGGAGCCACGCCATTTCCTGCCCTCTAGTGGCCCTCTCTTCAGAAGGAAGTCAGCCATGGAAGAGTCTGATTATGGCAAAGGGTATGCGCTACAGTGGAACGATGAATAGGATCACCACGCCAAAGAACAAGAGGAAACCACCCTGGCCTCTCTCTCCCCTGCTCTTTTCCTTTCCTCCAGCCACACATTTTTACTTTCTACTTTTCATGTGTGTAGAGTGTATGTGTGTGTGTGTGTGTGTGTGTGTGTGTTGGGGGGGCACACATGAGAGTGTGTAGGTGCACATGTATGTTTCCGTGCATGTGTGTGGAGGCCTGAGATCGATGTTGAGAATTACCTTTGGTGATGATTCCGATTTGTGCAGTGAGGCAGGGCTTCTCAGTCAAAATCCCAAGCTTACCAATACAGTCAGGGTTGCTAGCCAGCTTGCACTGACTGTGCCTTCTGAGGCTGGAAATAGAGACAGACGTGCTACTGTACCCACTGACATTTATGTGGGTTTTTGAGGATCCCGACTCTGGTTCTGAAGATTGCACAGTAAGTGCCCTAACCACTGAGCCATTTCTGCAGCCCCCAACTACACTCCTTGTTGTGACAGAATGTCACGAAGAAGAACCACGATGCGCAATTCATCGGGTCAGGCAATCCTCACCGCCACAAACACTATTATAGCGGAGACTTTTCATTTTCCATTCTATGACCCACGCTCTTATTCTAGGTTCAGCAGTATTCCTCCTTTTCACCCACTAGAAAGGAACCATTTTGAGTGGCCAGGGAGCCATGGAAACTTGCATCAAATACCATTCCTTATAGAGAAATTCACACACACAGACCATTGCAGAAGGTTTCAGGGCACATGTCCCAAGAAATGGAACTAAATTAGTATCTTAGAGACCCTTCTTCCAATGACAGTCATTGAGGTAGGGTTTAGCTTGGAGAGTGGCGAGGGACCCTTTTGACCATTCACCATAGAGTGTTGTTTAGACACTTAGGCTGGATTATTTCTGGGTTGATTCTGTAACAGTGACCTATGCATACCGTTTGCCCTTGTTGTCTCTGCAACCTGAGTTTGTTCCTGGAATTTGGAATGAGGATGAAAGATCAGATTGGAAGCAAGTGTTAATAGCTACCGTCTTAGGGTGTCTACCGCTGTGATGAAACACCATGAACAGGAGGCAGGAGCTGATGCAGAGGCCATGGAGGGATGCTGCTTACTGACTTGCTCCTCATGGCTTACTCAGCCTTCTTTCTTATAAAACCTAAGACCACTAGCCTAGGGATGGCAACACCCACAATGGCCTGGGCCCTCCCTCATCAATTACTAATTAAGAAAAAAAATGCCCTACGGCTGGATTTTACAGAGGCATTTTCTTAATTTAAGTAACTGCCTTCTGGCTGATTCTAGCTTGTGTCAAGTTGACTTAAAAGTAGCCAGCGCAGCTACACAAGTGAGTGCATGCTTGGCTTGGTATGCTGACCCCTTCTCTCCGTGCATCCCCTTCCTGCATTGGGTCTCTCTGGAAACTGGGGTATCCTGCAGCAATCCTTTCTTTAGGCCGAGCTATCGAATGCTCGGGCTAAAATGCAGGACTTACATGGGAGCACCAGTAAATTAAAAGTCATTACAGCTCATTAACATTTTAATTCAAATTAATAGAGTATATTAGCTGTTCAGGCAACTCCAAAGGGCTCAGGAAGTTTGTATTAATGGGAGGTAGCAGTCAGGCAGCCTTCGATGTCAGTGTTTAGGCTGAGGGTTGGAGCGTCCTGGTCTACAGAGTGAGTTCCAGGACAGCCAGGGCTACACAGAGAAACCCCGTCTCGAAAAACCAAAAATAAATAAATAAATAAATAAATAAATAAATAAATAAAATAAAAAATGAAATACCAACCTGAAACAGTGGGAGTTACCCAGAGCTGTAATTCACGGACACTCTGAGACTTTACAACCACTACTCTAGCTAACGGCCTCAATACAGTCTGGCTATGAAAAAAATTTCATTCAAACAACTCTGTTGATAATGATTTTCCAACACACTGAAGGGCCGGGTCAGATGGAGAAGGGGTGAGCAGTAATCCAGCATCCATGAGTCCATGCCACCGCAAGGCGGGGGTGGGGGGGTGGGGGTGGGGGGTGGGGTAGGGGGGTAGGGGGGAGGGTAAGTTGGGGGAGGGGCTAATTTCTCTTAGCCCTCTTGGAGATCCTTTCATAGAAATAACGTCATCTTCATTTTGCACTAGGCAAACTAAGACATAGAGATGCTGAATTGCCTATGTGGTTCAGGTGGTGGTGGTGGTGGTGGTGGTGGTGGTGGTGGTGGTGGTGGCAATTCTGATTCAGATGCTGGAAATGTAAAGGCTCCCCCCCAGAACTCTGGCGACTCTGACTCTTTGTAAACAGCACCTCCTTTGATTTGTATCCCTTGAGATCTGCTGCCTTGGGGCTTGGGGATCAAATCCATCTTCGCTTCTGTGCAGCCTACATTGTCGATGAGGCAGTAACCGTAAATCTCAATTTTTTGCCTTTCCATGTGGAAAAGTCCTTTCAATCAGTCCAGAATAAATAATAATTAGCCAACATTCGGACCTAGGACCTAACATCCTTGTAGCTACAAAGCAGTGATAGTTTTGCGTGTTCATTATCTCTGAAAGAGGGGAGGGGGGGCCTGGAGAGAAGGAGGGAGAGGGAGATAGGGGAAAGAGAGGGAGAGGGAGAGCGAATGTGTTGGGATTGAGTGGAATGGGAGGGGAACGGAAAGAGGCAAGCTATCATAGTCTGGGTAGATTAATAAGCTATTGTGTTTCTGCACCTTCAATAACCGAAAGAGCCTGCCTTTTCGTTTGAAATTTACACTACATTTGAGTGTTCTTTAAAAATGCCACACTTCTCCCTTCCAAGTCGGAATCAGAGTGGTAACAATATGGAGAAACGAAGGGGCACATTTGCATTCCATTTGTAACTTTCCTACATAGCAAAATTGTAGTTTAGCCAAGGAACGAGAAGAAATATACTCAGGCAATTGCTGCAAATGTTTCTGAAATTATCAGCAAGAGATGTGGGGAGGGTGTGGGAGCATGCTCGTAGTGAGCTGGAAGGGAGAGAAGTGGGGGGGGGAGGTGCTGTTGATTTATTTTTTTCCATCTTGGAATTTTGACAAACCCTTCCGTGGGGGGTGAAAGACAATTTAGAATCCAACCGTGAAGTCCAGTACTAGGGAGAAGAGAACAAAGGGGAATGCTCTCCCATGATTCCATAAAATGGCCAGCGTGACCTCTGCGTCAGACTTCTCCGCTCACGACGGTTTGCGTACAGTCCAGCATGGCACGCGTGGGTAGCCCCTGCTCGCCATCCTTGAGTTCATCTTGCATCTCTTTGGATGATGGGTCTTCCATTCACAAAGCTGGGTGTGTCTGTGGAAGTCACGCGCTCCTCTTCATTCACAGACGGGGTGTGTGGCATCCCTTTGGTGTGTCTGAAACTGTGCTGAGAGCTGGGATGCGGTGACTGAGGCAGGTGGATTACTTCCTCGTGAAGCTTGGAGTCTCCAGGTGTTTCGAAGCTGAGACTGCACTCCAGCTTGCCTGTCTCCGATCAAATGCAGTATTAGTTTTCTCTCATATACACCAGTTTCTTTTGATTTTTTATGCAGTTTCAATGACATTGGAAATGTGCAAGGGATAAAGATGTTCATTAATTCCTGGCTCTACACTGACGTATGATGGACAGTTATGGTTTACAAAGATTTGTTTTTTTTTACTTTTATCTTCATGTTGATAAAGTCATAGTTGGGAAGAGAGACGCATGGCACACGAGCAGAGCTCTTCTATCATGCCTAAAGAAAATGAAAACACGCCAAGAACGAGAAAATGGTGAAGAGTGAAGCAGCGAGAAAGAGAGAGGGTCTAAGTGCTTACTGTCTTTGCTTCATATTGAGAGGAAGGTTTGTATACTCCATGCATGCTGATATTTAATATTTTAACTCTTTTTGTTTTTTTTGTTTGTTTTTGTTTTGTTTGTTTGTTTGTTTGTTTGTTTGTTTGTTTTTTCGAGACAGGGTTTCTCTGTGTAGTTTGGGCTGTCCTGGAACTCACTTTGTAGACCAGGCTAGCCTCGAACTCAGAAATCCGCCTGCCTCTGCCTCCCAAGTGCTGGGATTAAAGGCGTGTGCCACCACTGCCCGGCCTAATATTTTAACTCTTAAAGTGTATTTTCTGTTACATTTATTCATTTGTGGATGTCCATGCCAATGTGGAGGTCAGAGGACCACTTGCGTGCGTTGGCCCTGCCCTTCCCCGTGTGGGTCTTGGAGATGAAGTTAGATTTGTTAGTGTTGGCAGCTTGTCCCTCCCCCTTCTCTCCTACACAAATAAAGTCTGTATGGTGGGACATCCGCACTCACCTGTCTCCATGTTTTCCTTGACAAAGCAGATATAGGAGGACTACAGAGAGACTCAGGGATGAGTCACACACAGCCCCAGTGTACAGGAGTCACACACAGCCCCAGTGTACGGGAGTCACACACAGCCCCAGTGTACGGGAGTCACACACAGCCCCAGTGTACGGGAGTCACACACACAGCCCCAGTGTACGGGAGTCACACACAGCCCCAGTGTACGGGAGTCACACACACAGCCCCAGTGTACGGGAGTCACACACAGCCCCAGTGTACGGGAGTCACACACACAGCCCCAGTGTACGGGAGTCACACACAGCCCCAGTGTACGGGAGTCACACACACAGCCCCAGTGTACAGGAGTCACACACACAGCCTCAGTGTACAGGAGTCACACACACAGCCCCAGTGTACAGGAGTCACACACACAGCCCCAGTGTACGGGAATCACACACAGTTCCAGTGTACAGGAGTCACACACACAGCCCCAGTGTACAGGAGTCACACACAGCCCCAGTGTACGGGAGTCACACACAGCCCCAGTGTACGGGAATCACACACAGTTCCAGTGTACACGAGTAACACACAGCACAGATGAGTGCTCGGCCCTGGGCCACTCATTAAATTGTTCTCTTTTAGACTTGATTCTGGGATCATGCACATTAGAGTTCAGGACCCTCTTAGTGTCTGTTTCTGGTCTCTCTAAAGTTTCAGTTTTCTTGATGATAAATGGAGAAGATAGTAGTGCTTAGCTTAAGAGTTTCAGTAAGAATAAACTAAAATAATATATCCAAAGTGTGTAGAAAGCTAGCATCAACTGTTACACAGAGAACTATATTTATTATAAATAAATATAATGTAAGTATTATAAATAATAACACAAAATATAAATGGCGTGTTCATACATATATATGAATACACAATTTCTATTACATATGTATTACACATGTAACAGGTATCTCTAGGCAGTGAGGCTTAGGATGATTTTGATTTTCTTCCACACTATTTTCTGCCTTAAAAAATTTTTCTTCAATGTTCACAAATTACTGTGTAATCAGAAAAAAAGCCATTAAAATTTGTTGTGCCTATTTTCTCTGCACTGATATCTTTTTGGCAGGGTTTAATATTCTTTCTCAATAATCCAATATAAACACACATATTTAGAAAAATTGGTTTTGCAAACAACTTCCCAACCTTTCTTTGCTATTTTGTAAGCATCTACCTAAACTTCATAGTGCAGTTTCTAAGGGAGGGAAACGCGGGCCACAAAGCCTTCCTCCATGCAAATTAGAAGTGCTGGAGGTGGTTCAGGCTCTCCCTTGCACTGTCCTCTCCTGGGCCTGTCTGACTGACACCCAATTTAGATTTTTTTTTGGCTGCTAGCTCTGCAGGAGAGTGGGTGTCTTAGTAAGGATTTCATTGCTGTGAGGAGACGCCATGGCCACAGCAACTCTTGTAAAGGCAAACATTTAACTGGGTCTGGCTTACAGGTTCAGAGGTTCCGTCCATTGTCTTCATAGTGGGGAGCATGGTGGCATGTAGGTAGACACGGTGCTGGAGAAAGAGCTGAGAGTTCTACCTCTGGATCCACGGGCAGCAGGAAACTGTGTGTCGCACTGGGCACAGCTCGAGAGCTCACCTCCACAGGGACACACTTCCACACCTACTCCAACCATACCACACCTCCTAATAGTGCCACTCCCTCTGGGCAAGCACTCAAACATAGTCTGTGGGGTCCTTTCCTATTTAAACCACCGTAGTGGGCCTCATGCCGAGGGCCTGGACCTCCTCCCCCTCACCACTGCTTACACCCCGCCTTGGTGACGGTGCAGAGAAGTCAAGCGCCTTTACTCTTCAGATCTGCAGCCATAAAGTCTTTCTTGAGGCCTCCAAATTGCTGACTTCTCATTGTGAATGTAGCTCTGAACCACCATCCGTTTAGAGTAACTTCAAATAAATTTATGGTTAGGAGAAGATTTGTTGTGATGTAAAAGAAGACAGAAGTTTCAGTTTCTCTAGCTAGCTTGTTAGTGATGGATGAAAGTCCAAATCGTCTAAATTCCGAGGACAATACGGCTACTTGTCTTGATTATTATTAAAATGTTTGGGAAGACTGTTTCATGACCTGCTAGTGCCACATGATCTTCTGTTTCAAATTTTCTTTAGAGGACACTGGGATCCCGTGCGTCACCAAAGCTTAGAGTAAATGTTTACTAACGGGGAGATAATTTTGGCAAATCTGAGTGATTACAGAGCTTTGTAGCTGTGTGTCGGCCTTTATGTCAACATGTTATTGCTAATGGCTATGATTTATTTACTCCCAAGTCCTTGGTCAGTAGCAGCGCCTCCGGTTATACAGCCTGGGTCCAGTGAAGAGCATGCAGTCTGTTTCTGGAAATTCACCATGATGACAAGAGCGCTCTGGGCCGCTCCTCTCTCCTGAAAGCAATTTAATACAATTTCCTGAGTGGCTCTGGGAGAAGCTGTGGCCTCAAGCCATTTAACATACCCAGGCTTAGCTTGGGCTGGGCGCGCCTCAGAAGCTCCTGAAGCATCTGAGTTACTTAAACACTGAGTTATCAAGACACGTGGCTTTTCCAATATAGCAGATCATGAGTCTTAGGGCTGGGGAAATTTACTCCCTGGGCCCCAAAGGTCCATACTCTAGAGACATGGTCTTCAAGGTGGTTTTATTGGAAGTCCTGTAGAACGTTAAGAGATGAGACTTTGTGAAGTCCCTAGGTTAATTTGAAGGTGGCTGTGAGAGGGGTTGTGGGACCTGGTCTGTCTGCCTTAGTATTGTTTGCTTTCTTCTGGAGGGAAAAGTTTGAGGGCTATCACAGCTATTTAAGTAAACACGATTGTTGGCCAAACTCTCTCAATGTTATCAGAAAGATCCACTTGCTGACGCTGACTGATCATTTTAGATTGAGGATCTTGATTGTGAGGGTGGGATCAGAAGGAACGGGGAACGGAGCTAGCTGGAGCCCTCGGAGGGCTGTCTCACTACGCATTCTTCCTTCCACCCACCCATAATTCCTATTTGGATCCGTTAGAACACACTGATTGTTTGCACGTTCAACGAAATGAATATCAAAAAGACTTGAGAAAAAATTTTTACATGTACTAAACATGCACAGACTTTTATTTCCTTCTTGCATTTTCCTAAATACCAGGGAACAATTATTTACAGGGCATTTGCATTTATGTTACATGACATTGCATTGGGTACTTTGCCATCGAGACACTGTTTCTTTCCTAGAAGGGACATGAGCGTCTACAGATCGTGGTAACTGTGGGGGGTCCTGGAACCTATCTCTCATGGATACTAAAGGGCAACTATATTGTTTTGTGGGTTGGGGGGAGGGTAGGGGAGTATCTGCACTTCATCTGTCTTTTCCCGAGGATGGCCCAGGTTTCCAGCGGCTTGTCTCTGCCTTTTCAGCGGATTAGTAACTTTCTAGCTCCCTTCTATTTTTTTTTTTAAAGCGTTCATTTCCCTGTAGTGTGGCTCATTTCAAAGGCTGCTGTCGGCTAATGATCCTAGGCCTTTCTGAAGGGGATGCATTCTCTCCTCCTCGCCTTTACCTTCTGCTTGCCAGCCTGTAGGGGAAGCCTGTCTGCGGCCTACGCCGCAGCTGGCCTCTGGCAGAGGTGTGCCAACAAAGGCTGAAAACAAAAGCCGAGCCGCTGCCATTTCAAGCTCCATTAGGGGCACGTGTTGGGTGAGGAAATCAATGGGAAAAAACGAGGCTGGCAGGAAGTGGGGCTCCCCCCACCCCCTCTGTTTGTAGAATGGGATTGACCACAAATAATAATAGGGCAGAAAGCACAGGCAGAGGAAAAATAAAATAAGAATAAAAAAAGAAATAAAGGGAAGTACTTCCAAAGCCCAGGGAGGAAAGAAAATTGCCACCGTGTTTCATTTTTTTCTTTTTTTCCATGACAAAATGTGAGCCAAGTGAGGATTGCGGCACACAGCTAGCCACTGTGAGACGGGTGCTTTGAATGAAACGGGAATTATTCTTCCACGGTGACGGCGGCCGTTCTAAAGGATAAGCTCTTAAGTATCGATAATATTGATATTCGTCCTAATGTGAAGCCAATCGAAGACCATTTTACAGCTTTGCTTTCAGAAAGCCAGTCAAGAGAAGGCGTCCACGGGGACTGGTTAACTCAAAATTCATCCCGGTCCTCAGACAAGGTACAATAAGAGAGGTATTTTGAGAGACAATGCGGGCAGCGATACAGTTTTTGTAAACAGTCTATGAAGAATCAATTCTTACTCTGTAACTGTGTTTTCATATAACGTTTACGCTTACAGAAAGGTCTACAAAAGGCTTCCTTTCCTGCCATTTGATTTCTTTGATATGCTTAATCCTGGCCTTTTCGGGTTTTCTCTTGATAAGCTTTTCTCTGCCTTTGTTGGCTTGCTGTGATGCCTGAGAGCAGCCACCAGATGGCACTGTGCCAGATGAGCGTTTCGGAGACCGGAATGGGAGTTGCTGGGCTTACCTGGGGTTAGTTAAATTCGTGGGCAGGGAAGAGTCGGAGGAAAGAGTACAGCACGAGAAGAGGAAGAAGTGGATACAGATGCCCGGAAGGCAAAAATCTTGCATTTTATCTGTGAACTGATCTGTGTGAAACCGACGGAGGCCACGTGCCTGGAACTGAGATGAAGCCTGGGAATGCGGTCCGTGGGAATCTGTATTCAAGGAAAAGGAATCCAGGCAAGGTTCTCACGGATTACCAGCGATTGGTAGGAGAGTTCCGGTCATCTTTGAAGAGAAGTCCGTTCATTTACACCCCATCAAGCCTTAGTGAAGAAATTAAATTTGAACACTTCTGTAACTAATCAATATTAAAGTCAATAACAGATTGGCACCTTGAACTTCCCTGATGTGGGCACGACGTTAGTAAATAGGTGATTCTGTCAGTTTCAGTTTAGAAGTTAAAAAGTAGAATTGTCTCTGGGTAGTACAGTTATACTTTTTCTTTTTTTTTTTTGTAATTAAACCATGAATCTGGTCCTTAATGTCCCCCACCCTACAGATAGTATATAAATTAGCAAATCCTCCTTTTCCAAGGGATGACAGAAAGGGCAGCATTAATATAGCATTTGTATGCTTACATACGACATACTAGGTAACTATGAGATAGTGAAATGCCTTCCCTGATGTACCCAACCCCAAGCTGTCTCCTGAGAGGCCCTGCCAGAGCCCTACAAATACAGAGCCGGATGTTTGCAGCCAACCATTGCACTGAGTGCCGGGTCCCCAATGGAGAAGTTAGAGAAAGGACTGAAGGAGCTGAAGGGGTTTGCAACCCATAGGAAGAACAACAGTATCCACTAACCAGAGCCCCCAGAGCTCCCAGGGACTAAGCCATCAACCAAAGGGCGCACATGGAGGGACCCATGGCTCCAGCCACATATGTAGCCTTGTCAGACATCCGATGGGAGGAGAGGCCCTTGGTCCTGTGAAGGTTTGATAGATGCCCCAGAGTAGGGGAATCGAGGGCAGGGAGGCAGGAGTGGGTGGGTGAAGGAACACCCCCAAAGAAGCAGGGGGAGGGGTGGCAGGAAAGGAGGTTTCTGGGAGAGGGTGAAACACTTGAAATGTAAATAAATTAAAATTAAAAGAAAAAAGAAAAAGGAATAAAAAAAAAAAGAAGTAGAAACCCCAGCGCCTCGGGTTTTAATCACCTGATTCAGTTACGGTGTGTGCGGGTCACATGTTGTACAGAGATGGCTGTATCCAATCCCTCACTGATGTAGTGGATTCTCGTTGTCAGTCCTCTGGGGATGTGGAGCTGAAGCCCCCACATCTGTGGTGAGCGTGGCTGTACTTATAAACACATCTCCACTACGCCCCAGTTCTGAAAGCTATGGGGCGCTGCTCTGGAAGCGAGAGGAGAAAGGGGGAGATACCGAGTGAGAGGGGCCGCATCTGCTCCCCCACGCCCGCATGCTTTCAAGTCCACCCGGAAGTGAGAGCTGATTAAGCACTCCTGCTGGCCCATAGTGCAGACTGCTGCAGGTCACCTAGGAGGCAGTTGGCTTCATTTAGAGACTTTTTGCCCCTGAGTTCAAAGTTAGTAACTCATGCTCTGTGGTACATGACTGTAATCCAGGCTCTTGGGAGACTGAGGCACAGAAGCCATAAGTTCAAGACTGTTTCAAAAAAAAAAAAAAATTCAGATTAGAAAAAGCAAGTGTGAGGTAACCCAGTCTCAAAAGAATACCCATGGTACGCAGTCACTGATAAGTGGATATTAGCCTAGAATCTTGGGACACCAAAGACACAATCCACATACCAAATGATGTCTGACAAGAAGAAAGGAGTGGACACTGGTGCTGGAAAGGATCAAAGCATCAGTGTAGGGGAATTCCAGAACAGGGAAGTGGGAAGGGGTGGATGAGGGAGCAGGGGGAGGGAAAAGGGCATGTGGGACCTTAGGGGGGTGGGGATACAAAAAAAAGGAAAATGAAATGTAAATATAGAATATATCCAATAAAAAAAAGAAAAAGCAAGCAACTTAAAAATTTCATCAGATTGTCTCTCGCAAGGATAATTATGAGTTACAAAAACATAGCTCAAATTTGTTTATTCTTTATATATTTGATTGTCTATTATTTGTGTGTGTGCTCATGCACATCTGTGTCTGTGCATGTGGAGGAACACTGTCTAGTCCACCCTATGTTTGAGATAGGGCCTCTTGTTGGTCTGGAGCCCCTCTGTTAGGTCAGGCTAATTGACAAGAGCTGTCTGTCCTTCCCAGTGCTGGGATTACAACTGTCTACCACCACTCATCATATGTATATGTGTATGTGTATGTGTATGTTTATGTGTATGTGTATATGTATATGATGTATATGTATATACACACACATATATATAAAATATGTGTGTATGTATATGTGTATGTGTATATGATGTATATGTATATACACATACACATATATAAAATATGTGTGTGTATGTGTGTATGTATGTGTGTGTGTATGTGTATGTGTGTGTGTGTATGTGTATGTGTATGTGTGTATGTGTGTGTGTATGTGTATGTGTGTATGTGTGTGTGTATGTGTATGTGTGTATGTGTGTGTATGTGTATGTGTGTATGTGTGTGTGTATATATGTGTGTGTGTATATGTGTGTGTGTATGTGTGTGTATGTGTGTGTGTATGTGTGTGCATGTGTGTGTGTGTATATGTGTATGTGTTTGTGTGTATGTGTTTGTGTGTATGTGTGTGTGTATATGTGTGTGTGTATATGTGTGTGTGTGTATATGTGTGTGTGTATATGTGTATGTGTTTGTGTGTATGTGTTTGTGTGTATGTGTGTGTGTGTATATGTGTGTATGTGTGTGTGTGTATGTGTGTGTGTGTATGTGTATGTATATGTGTGTGTGTATGTGTATGTGTGTGTGTGTGTGTGTGTGTGTGTATGTGTGTGTGTGTGTTCTGAGGGACTCAACTCAGCCCTTCGTGTTTGCCAGGCAAGCACTTTACCCACTACAGTCATCTCCAGGTCCTTCGTAGCACAAGTTTAAAACACACAGTTGTTTTTTGTGGGGGTGGGGTGGAGGGGTGGGGGGGTGGGGGGTGGGGGGTGGTTTAGAGCTGTGTTGGAATCTGAAGGCTTTCAGTGGGCCACGGGCATCTCAGTTCTCAGCAGCCTGGCACTTCACATTGGGACTAGCTCACAGACTTGCGATGTCTGGCTGGCTCCTGTGGCATCTCACGGGTGGATCAGGATGGCGCACAGAGTCCTGTACTCTGCTTGGGAATAGGCACCCTGGCTCATGAAAGATTTAAGAGAAATGGGGGCAGATCCTCTACACTGTTCGCATGAGAGTGAATGGGAATGACTCCTGTAAAGGACAGTTTGCCGATATGAAAGAAATCTTGATATGAGGGGCACAGTCCCCATTCTGTAGGGTGGTCTGGTGGTTCGCGAGAACAGAGTCATCCAGAACCACGAGGAAGCCTGTCCCTCCCATCCCTCTGGGGTGCCCTGGGTACAGTGTTTTACCGTGAGAAAACGGGGACTCTTGACAATCTGGCTGCAAACAGAGATCAATTAAAATATCTCACCTCACTGTTTGAACTTCATCTAGATGTGTCTGCTTTCCAGGTTACACAGGGAACAGACACTGGAGCAGGCAAGGACTTTCTGAACAGAACACCAATAGCACAGGAACTAGCCTTCATTATCAACACATTGGATACATGAAGCAAGAACGTAGGCACAGCACGTAGCAGCCCACAGAGCAGGAGAAAATCTTACCAGCTACACCTCAGACAAGAGGGTAATAGCCAGAATTTACAAAGACCTGCAAGAATTGAATGCCAAAGCAATAAAACTGCCAATCAACAAATGGGCTAATGAATCAAATAGATGGTTTTCAGTAAAAAGAACAGAAACGGCCAATAGCTATTTTAAAAAGCGCCCAGCACCCCTAGTAATTAGGGAAATGCAAATTAAAACTACTGCAAGATACCACCCTACCTATTTCAGAATGTCTATTAAGAAGAAATCTGGCAGTAAATGTTGGAGAGGATGTGAAGAAAGATGAACTGTTACTGCTGGTGGGGGCTCAAATTAATACAGCCATTATGTTATCCAGTGTGGAGGTTCCTCAAAAAGTTAAAAGTGATACTACCACAAGACCCAAGTATCTCACCGCTGTGACTATACCCGGAGAACTCCACACCATAGAGATATTTGCATCCCCAGGTTTATTTCTGCTCTATTCTCTGTAGCAAAGAGATGGAGCCTACCTAGTTATCTATCAAGAGATGAACGGATAATCAAAATGTGGTACTGTCTTGGTTTGTTTCTCTGTAGCCATCTTAAATACCATGACCAAAAGTAACTTGGGGAGGAAAAGGTGTGTTTAACGTATAGTATACTTCCATATCAAAGGGGCAAGGCAGGAACCTGGAGGTAGGTACTGAAGAAGAGGCCATGGAGGGGCACTGCTCACTGGCTTGCTGCTCTTCCTGGCGTGTTCAGTTTGCTTTCTCACACAATGTGGGGCTATCTGTCCAGGGGAGGCACTGTCCACTATAGACTGGACCCTTACACATTAATTACAAATCAAGAAAATGCCTCCCCCTCCCGCAAAGATTTGCCTACAGGCCGATCTGATGAAAGCAACTGTTCAATTGATGTTCCCTCTTCCCAGATGACGTTAGCCTGTGTCAGGTCGACAGAAAGCTAACCAGCACACATACATACATACATACATACATACATACATACATATACATACATGCATAAAATGCAATAAAAGTCAGTGCTAAATAAAAGTGAAATCATACAATTTGTGGGAAAAGGGATGAGCTTGGAATGTCTAATATTAAGGGAGCTGATTCAGTCTCTAAAGGAGAAGAATGAATGTTCTCCCCTCTGTTACATGTGCCTATGTAAACAGACATGCTTCTGGGTGACTATGACACAGGGAGAGAGAGAACAAGGAGAGTAGAGGATGCGGAAGGACAGAGTGCAGGGAACGGACACCAGAGTCAGGAAAGACGATGTGTAAAGTAAGTTATTTTCTAGTTTTAACTCCTGTGGGTTTTTCCCTCTTTTATTTTTGGTGGATGCATGCACAAAATGTACTTAGTAGTTAAATGAGTAAGATCGAAAGCACAGCTATGGCTTCAGAATGGCTCTTCTAATCGTATAGAGATCCACGGAGATGTCCGAACTTGGGGTCTGGCAAGTGCTTGTTTGAATGGTTATGTTACTCTAGCAGGGCTATATTTTTTGGTTGGCATTCTCTTAACAATTAAAGTTACACACACACACACACACACACATACACATACACACACACACACTTATGTAGATGTGTACATACAAATACAAAAACACTTCACAAAGCAATAAAACTCTTAAAACCACAACAACTTGCCCTTCAACCCAATAATTCCACCATCTTTAGGACCCTTTCCTTCAGGAAATGTGTCAGTGAGGAAGAAACAGACACAAAGGTGTTCACAACAGCATCATTTTTAGAACTAAAACTGGAGACTAAAATTCCAGCCCCAAGATTTTGCCAATAGATCATATGAGAGCTGTTGAGCGGAATCTTAGCCAGTCATTACAGATGACTCACAATGACCTTCTGGGATGTAGAGTCTACCTGCATTCTGTAAGCTGAAGGAGATTGCAGCATGCCTTGATCTAAGATTTTGATTTAGAAACATACATAGGAGCCTGTTTGGAAGAGTGGGCAGCCTCTGAGACGGAACACAGTGATGCCTGACCTTTGCATCCCTAGCCAATGTAACCGTCTTCCCTTGAGTAATCGTCACTGTCCGATAGAATATGGTAACATGGAGTTCCGAACTCATGATGATGTTACTGTGGGTTCATGATGAGGTTACACATGTGGTTTCCACTTCTCTCTCTGTATTAGTTACTTTGCTTGTCATGTGACTATGTATCTGACAAAAGGTACCTAGAGCAGAAAAGATTCATTTTGGCTCCCAGCTTGAAGGTATAGCCCAGCGGTTCTCACCTTCCCAATGCTGCCACCTTTTAATAAGTTCCTCATATGGTGACACCGGACCACAAAATTGATGCTTCAGAACTATAATTTTGCTACTGTTATGAATCACAATGCAAATATCTGTGCATTCTGATGGTTGGCCACCCCTGTGTAAGGGTTATTTGATCCCAAAGGTGGCATGACTCACAAGTTGAGAACAGGTCCATTTTGGTAGGGAAGTCACGGCTATGGGAGTGTCTCTCGGCTGGGATGGTAGGTGCTTGTTTCTAACTGGTGAACCAGGAAGCAGAGAGGGTAATACTAGAACTCAGAAGGCTTCCTCCTTCCTCCCCCTTTCATTTAGTCTAGGTGGCCAGCTCATGGAAGGATGCTTTCCTTGTTCAGGGGAAGTCTTCCCTCAATTAAACCTTTCTAGAATGCCCTCACAGCCATTCCCCAGGGTGGGTTTCCTAGGTGATTCTAAATCCTGCCAATTTTGTGATGATGGATAACCATCACGCTGTCAGCCTTTCCCTATGGCTTTCTTGGTTACTGTTTTGATAGAACCAGCTTTCATGTAGGAAAGACCCACGAGGCAAAGAACTGAGGGTGGCCTCCAGCCAACAGTCTCAGGGACACTAATTGATGCCTTTTCCTTAGTGGTGGGGAACGGACTTCTGCCAGCAGCTGAATGAGCATTGAGGTGCCTTTTTCATTAGTGGAGAATCTAGATGAGAATGCAGCTCTGGCCAGCGCCTTGTTTGTGCGTCTCCGAGATCCTTGAGGAGAATCAAACCTAGCTGTGCCAATTCCCCACCCCCAGCACCTGGATTGAACTCTACGTTTGTTGTTTCTGAAGTGATGACTCACATGCTAGGAAAGAGGTTGTAAGTTCTAAACTGTAACGTGCTGGATGTTATTATGTCTGGGTGGCATAAATGTAGCATCCTTAAAGTACTTTGGGCCTGCAGATTCCTTCAGTGTCATCCTGGCAGTGCCTTATGTTTATCCCGATGAAAACTTGAGATTTTGACACCGCCATTGAATAAACAGAAGGGTGATTTAACAGTTTACAAATTGATCTGGCGGATCTCACATACTTATGACAGAGTTATTTCATCTCTAAGACACACTCTGGATTTACAGAGTGCAGGCTGTGTCTTAGGGTTACTTATTATCGCTGGAATGAAACACCATGACCAAGCAAGTTGGAGATGAAAAAGTTTGGCTGACACTTCCACGCTGTAGTTCATTATTGAAGGAAGTTAAGACAAAAACTCAAATGGATTGGAACCTGGAGGCGGGAGCCGATGCAGAGGCCACAGAGGGGTGCTGCTTACCAGCTTGCTAGTCCTTGCTCAGTCTACTTTCTTACAGAACCCGGGACCCGCAGCCTAGGGGTGACACCGCCCACAGTGGACTGAGCCCTCTCCTACCAATCACTAATTAAGAGGCTTTACAGCTGGGTCACATGGAGGCATTCTCTCAATCGAGGCTTTCTCCTCTCAAATGATACTAGCTTGTGCCAAGTTGACATAAGACTAGGCAGCACTGTGGCTGTTACCATTTATGATTAAAGGTAATTTTGGTTCACATTTGTGTCACTTTTTATCGTAGGTTGAATTCTTGGTGGGGGGGCAAACTCCACCAAGGATGTTCATGGACCATCACCTGTAAAAGAGGCAGGCAGGAAGCAGAGTACAGCCAGGAAAGCTGAACTGGAGTGACCCTTACAACTCAGAATCCTAAGTGGCCAGGATAATGGAGTCCTGTCTCATTCAGCCACTGGATGCTGGCTGTTCCCAGAGAAGGGGTAACCATGGAATACATGACACCCTACCCATGAGATAGTCCTATGATAGGTTGATCACAGAAAACTGGCTTTTGATGATATTTCCTGCTCTGGACAGTGGGTCTTTTCTAGAACATACCTGTGGGTGCTTCATTTCTGAATGTACCGCAGCAGAAGGGAAGATAAAAAAAAATGCAGAGCCTGGCTAATGGAAGGTTGAACTGTTCTTCACACCTAACAAAGGTTTGCCCAACCACACAAGGAAATCTGAAGCATATTTGACACAGGGAATTTTCTTCTCATTGGGTGGAAAAGGCCAGTTTTGTACCTCTTTATAGTGGGCCAGTGCAAGTTCATTGCCCTCAGAATGGGCAAGACCTGGGGGAAATCATTCTTATTGGCAAGGCAGAGTCCCAAGGAACTGGCATCCAGATCCTACTAGCCACTCCAATGACACTTCTTTATTAAAAGAAAAATGAGGAGTTATGAGACAGTAAATCCATGCCAGGAAACTTGGTAAGGTAGAGCAGGTTGAGATCCAGAAACTTGGAGGGCACAAACCTGAGGCTTAGGCCACTCCCTGCTCCCTGCCAGACTCCTGGCCTGGAACACCTGCCACATTTCCCACTTAGGAAAATGTGATCTGTGGTAACATAAACCCAGAACCGAGTTATTCATGCTAATGAGGTACCTACAGGCCCTAAGGACTTAGCCAATACGTTTCCCTTCCCAGACATTCTGCCCTGCAAAAGGTATTTAACCTCAGGTCCACCTGAGAAGTGGGTACGGTATGCATCCATTTTCTACCATGAAGAGTTTAGACCCATGGACTGTCTCTTTCTCCTACCACCACCATGGGGAATGTGCAGGTCTTCGCCTACAGAACTGCAGCTAAATCTCCTGTGGAAGGCTTCTCTGTGATTCCAACCTGCCTCCACCAAGCTAAGGATAATCACTGCTGAGACAAGCCAGGGCTCCCCTTTTCCCAGCCTCCCACCCCTAGCCCATGGTTTCCCCACTCCTAGGCTCTTCCTCGACTCCATTCTCAGCTCTTCAGTGGCACCTGGATGTTCAAGAGTCAGAGAACCCCTTGGCCCCAGCCTCATCTCAGGCCTGGGGACCCTGGAACCAGCTTGGCTTTTCCACATCTCAGACTGTCCTTTCTCACCCATGGAGCAGTGTCTAGGTGCTTTCCTATAGCCCAGCACCCACCTGGGATAATCACAATCAAGATTCCTGCATTTTGCTGCTGGAGCGGCTGGGCCCTGAGGCTGGTGGGATACAGACCTACAAAAAACTTACTTTAATAAGGGTTCTCCAATGCTCCAACCCCCAACTCCAGCCCACTGTCCAAAGGTATGTGTATTAGTCTGGGTTCTCTAGAGTCACAGATCGTATGGCAGTCTCTATGTAGTTAGGGAATTTGTCGATGACTTACAGTCTGTAGTCCAACTCCCCAACAGTAGTCAGCAGCAGTTGTGGATGGAAGTCCAAGGATCTTGCAGTTGCTCAGTCCCACGAAGCAAGTCGGCAAGGAAGAATCAGTCTTCCTTCTTTCAATGTCCTTATATATGTCTCCAGTAGAAGGTGTAGCCCAGATTAAAGGTGTGTGTATCCATGCCTTTAATCCCAGATGAACTTGAACTAGAATCCATAGCCATAATCTGGGATTAAAGGTGTATGTCTCCACACCTTTAATCCCAGATGATCTTGAACTGGAATCCATGCTTCAAGATCTCCATGCTAAGTCCAGGTCAGAAACTTATATCTCTGAGCCTCCAGATTAGGATCATAGGTGAGAGTTCATTCCACATATAGTCAAGTTGACAACCAGGAATAGCCACTACAATCCACCCCTTGTCAACTTGACACAGATAATATCTCATGTCCACATGAAACAATAACAAGGTCGTGAATACGCCTAACATGATATAACTATTCCTCGTACAATCGCAAACGCATTTGTAAATTTACAATGGGGCAATGTCCCTTGGGAACATTCTTTTAGTGTCTCAATACCAATTGATGTTAAAGGAATTGGAAGACAAATGTATCCTTAACAAAATAAGATAGAAGCATTCATATTACTTATAATCCTCGTTTCTGCAACTGGTTACGTGGCCTTAGCTGGTATTTATAACTACCTTCCTCTGCTACCCATTCTGTATTTCCTTCACCTTCAGCAAGCACCTCAGCAGGTCTTGGCTCTTTTCCTGGAGGACTGACCCATACCTTCATTCCTGATGGGTCATCCTTCCTCATCCTGCTTGGATTAGGCTGTTGTAGTTTCCCATTGACTTTAATCACAGGACAGGGTAGTACTAAGAGACGCCCTAGGGGATCTCCTGCTCTCCAGACATAATCCTGCTTACCTCCATTGTGGAGAGGCAATCCAATTTCCCCACAGTAATCTGGATCTATCACCCCTCCTAACACAGTTATTCCTTTCTTAGCCTGATGGTTTAAGGGCATTAGAAGCCCAAAATGGCCAGGGGGAAATCTGAGCTTCCAGTTCAATGGAATGTTTGTTGTGGTTCCAGGTAGGAGCACTCCCCCCTCTGGAACCAAAACTTCTAGGCCAGCAGAACCTAAAGTTGTGGGGACAGGAAGCAAAAATTTTCCTAGCGGGTCACTAGCAGTGGTGGCATGATCCAACAGAAACAGCCAGGCCTCCACCAAATCAGCATAAGTCAGCTGGAGTGACCAGAACCAGCTGGGATGCCAAGAGAAGTTATCTGCTATGCCTCTCTCAACAAACTGAAGATCATCAAAAAATACAAGACCCCGTCACTATCCACTGAGTCCTATTTATACTCTCAAGGGTCCTCCCAGAGGTCTTGCCTTAGCAAAAGCCCGTGTGAGTCTGCGTCATATGACACATCCAGAAACATCCACTTCATCCCACCACTGCTTCCTTCCACGAGGACCTGGATGGACATCTCTGCCCATAATCTGCCATTTTCACCTCTCAGGTTTTCTTCTGTATGTGTTCTAGTAGCTTCCCGAGATTGCAGTGAACCTTATTCCTTTTGAGGGAAACAGAAGACAAGGAGCCTTAGAAGAAGAAAAGCTGGTGTTTTATTACTTTACTCTATAGTGCTCTGAACCTCCCATGGGTCAAACTGTGTTGGATTATACTCCTTCCCTGATCCTTACTGTGGTACTTGGATCCATCTGGCTTCAGGCATTTTATTGCTCCTGGTGCTACTGTGTTCATTGCCTCTAGGAAGCTCAGCTCTGAAATAGCCGTTCCTACCACCATCCTTGGCTTACAGAAGACAGCCTCCATCAGTCATTGAAGTGATGCTGGTGGCCTGACCTCTGGCCCCAGGGAATAGTATCATCCCTGAACTGTCTATTGAACACTGGAGCATCTTCTGAATGTTCTGGCTTTTCCCAGAGCCTGTGTTTCCTGGTGTCTGCCCTGGAGGTTCTAGCATCTCAAATTTACTTTGCTTCACTTATCATGTGTTCTGTGCCCCTGGATACAATTCCAGGAACCACTTTGCATTATTTCTTGGAGTCTTTGATAGAAGACATCTTAGAAGAAGTGGATATTAGCCTAGAATCTTGGGACACCAAAGACACAATCCACATACCAAATGATGTCCGACAAGAAGGAAGGAGTGGACCCTGGTTCTGGAAAGGCTCAAAGCATCAGTGGAGGGGAATACCAGAACAGGGAAGTAGGAAGGGGTGTATGGTGAAACATGGGGGAGGGAAAGGGCATGTAGGACCTTTGGGGGGGCAGGGAAACAGAAAAAGGGAAATGAACTATAAATATAGAATATATCCAATAAAAAAACCAATTGAAACAAAAAGAAGCAAAATCTCAAGTCAACAAACCTTGCCTAATGCAGTTCTTAATTCTGACCTGAATGATTGGTACTCATGAATATTTCCAGGCTCTCTTGGGTCCAAGATGGCTAGGGTTGTAGGTTTAGGGTGGAGATTGGACTACTTTTTGTTTGTTTGTTTGTTTGTTTGTTATTTTTATTATCCACATGCAGCCATTGACAGAGTGCACTGACAGAGTATATTATTCTTCCTGGATGTTCCCAGAGGTGAATCCCTATGAGACTTTACACCAAGAGATTAGTGAACACCCCTCTTTGTGCTGTATGTAATAAGCTTACTTAGTGTCTGAATTGTGTAGTAGGTACCCTCCATCAGAGTAAGCACAGTCTACCAGAGCCCAGCTTTTCTGTGTTTGTGTCTTATTTCTTCAGTGTCTGTCATTTCTTCATTCTAATATTACCCCAGTTGGATTCTAGGGCCAAGCCATGCTAGACAAGACAATATCCCTCCCCCTAATTGATTTGTGTTTGTGTATATGTGCATACGTCTGGCCATTTGTATGTGCACCATGTTCATGCAGTGCTCTCAGAAGGCAGAAAAAGACATCAGATTCTTTAGACCTGGAGTTACAGCCACTTGGGACCCCACCACTCCAATACACATTTCTAATAAATTGTACTAGGTACACCATTCTTTTATACTACTATGGCATTCCCAACTCACCAAGAATAAGAGATTTCAAAATTGGATTCTCACCCTCTGCCAGAGGCTCTTTAAGCCCCACCTACTGCTGAAGAAAGAGCCATGGGCAGTTAGAAGTCAGCAAGCTTGATCTCTGGCTTCATCCACTGACCCTTCCTATGACAGCCCAGCAGAATTATTTCTCATTGGCTAGTTTTATGTCAACCTGACACAAGTTAGAGTCATCTAAGAGGAAGAAATGTATTTTGCGAAAATGCTTCCATAAGGTATGGCTATAGGTAAGTCTGTGGAACATTTTCTTAATTAGTAATTTGTGGGGGAAGGCCCAGCCTATTGTGGGTGGGGCCATTTCTGGTTTGTTGGTCCTAGGTTCTACAAGAAAGCAGTCTGATCAAGTCATAGGGAGTAAGCCAGTAAATATCACCCTTCCAAGGCCTCTCCATCAGCTCCTGCCTCCAGCTTATGGCACTGCTTGGGTTCCTGTCCTAACGTATTTCAGTGATAAACTATGATGTGGGAGTATAAGCAGGGTACAGCCCTTCCTCCCCAACTTGCTTTTGGTCATAGTGTCTCACAATGGTAATAGAGTAGCCCTAGGTGGGGCATCCGAAGTGAAAATGTCTGGTGTTTTAACAACTCAGCTGTGTTACATGATATTTTTCTGGAAGCTGTCTTGTGAGATCATGGTTTTCTGGCTGATTCGGGCCACTGCCGCTGACTCATGCTGATCAGGTGGAGCCTTGATGTTTCTGCTGCATTGTGTTACCACTAGTGATTTGTGTCTGGTGTTTGCTATTGAACTGGACTACTGGTTTTCTGATAATGAAGAGTTGCCCTAAGGAACTACTTTTAGACAGGTCTGCAGTACCTCTTTCCTGTTAAGCCTTTTTGCCCTACTTCTGGTCAGAGGGTTAGAAGGGAGATTGAAGCATTCGAGAACCTTATATAAAGTAGGTTTTGAAAAAAAAAAGTAAGCCTATAGACATCCGGTTTTTCAGAAGCAGATAATGATATGGTAGCTTTTATGGGGGCCAATAGATATGAGAAGGCTAAAGAGGAAGTGAGACAAGGGTGTAGCTCTGACAACATCTTGACCCAACTCCTGGGAAGCTTTGGACCAAGGATGGACCAAATTTCATGCCGAGTGTTGGATGGTAGCAGGCCTATTAGCTGATGAATAAGTTAAGAGGAATTAATTAGGAATTTTTGCTCACCCTCAAGGGATTGGGTTAATTGACACAAGAGTAAATTGTCATAAAACTACAGTGTGTTGAGCTTGCTTGGCTTTTCTCCTGCCTCCTCTCTTGCTATATGATGTGACTGGCACATGCCCATTTGTTTTGCTTTTGATTTCACCATGGGGTTCTCATAAAAAGCTGACCAGCTACTCACACCAGAGATGTTTAGGGGTCTCTACAACAATGAGCTAACCCAACCTCTTCTAAATTACTCAGCCTTGGGCATTTTATTATAACACCAAAACATAGACTAAGTTAAATGTGGAGCTGTTTGGCTCATCACCATGCCCATCACACCCCTGAAGTGCAATTCATTTTCCTATACATGGTTTATATGTCATTTTTTTCTATGTAACAAAATAAATAAATATGACAATCCATAAAGTTTTATTTCAGAGTGAAATTCAAATTGCATCTCCTGCCTCAGTTTGCTTCATGAGAAGAAAGCATTTGGTTCTAATTTCTAGTGTGCAAGGGTGTATGAGTTTGTAGCATCTGTTTAGCAATGAGGTAATGGCCAAACTGATACTCCCAGCTCCTGTATGCCGTGCCATCAGATGTCCTTGGCAGAGACAGCAAGAAACAGACAGCTCGTGACTCCATCTCCGTGTTGTGTTGACTGGCTCATGTTGCGTTCACTTTTGGAATTATTTTCTCCCCACTGGTTTAGATTTGTGCCTCCAGTGAAGTTGATGAACCCACACAAATTCTGGCTTATTAACCTGAAGGATCAGAAGGAGAGCGTGTTAGTCTTTCTTCTGGTTCCCATCTCTATGGAAGTTCTCCTTCTGTGAAAGTGCTTATGGGTGAGAATTAGAGACAGCTTTTGTTTTTGAAGATACAAAGACCAGCCCGAGGCCTCATTTCTACTTCTGTCTAGGAACATCTATTTCTCACTAAGAAAAAGTCACCTTTAGACAAGAGGCTTTGTGACCATAACTAGAGAATTGTGTTTCTTTCTTATTACTTACAGAAAGGAAGCCTATACAAAAGAACAACTTGAGAAGTGTAAAAAGGTCTGATGGAGAGAAAAACAACATGGGATTTGGTGACAGTCGGCCTGGGGGTAGATGCTGCCTCTTGCTATAATCTATCATTATATAAACCTTCTGATACTCAGTTTCTTCAGGTAAACCAAGAGCATAGCTCATTGTTTTTGTCCCCTTTTGTAGTAAATGTCCTTGAATGGATTCTGTCTCCTATGCTTGTGCATTCTCTATACAATTCCAAATAGCTCCATCCTGACAGTCCCTCTAAAGAGCTCCCATTGACCTGCTGCTGCGTGAAATGTTTCCTAGGGAGACATAAACCAATGTCTACAGACACCTGATGGATTGTAGACCAACGTAATGATCCTATCGAAGGCCAGCTTGGTGAACCAATGAGTTTATGGGATTTTATACAGGAGCATGAACAACAACTCAAAGATAGCTGTGTTATCCAAAAGCCCTCCTCAGCTTGTGTGTTCAAGTGTAGAAGATGCAGCTGTGCAGCTCTCTGTGTGGTGTATCTCCCCCACTGGCACTTAGTGCACATAAACACAGAGACGGAGAGACCTTGTGGACTTGGCGAGTTTCAAGGACTTCTTGTGACTAGTGAGTTATTTCCTGAATCTTAAAGAATCTCTCTCCAGCATGGATTGTTTCAACTCAGAGGAAATTTGCCACACAGCCTGGCCGAACAGACAGATGTTTGTATCTTGCCTTAGGAGACCTTCTCATACTACTCAGGTCCTTCTCTTGCAATCCCAGGTTTCCAATCAACCCATTCATCGGGGTCGTCCCATCCTCTGGATCTTTGACTTTTGCTTTTCCTTTGGCCAGACCCCAGTTCCCTAAATATCTCCGCCAATTATTTCTTCATCTGATGCCCTTTTTTTTGGGATTCCAAGGTTTTTGATGGTACCCATGTACTCAGGGCTCTCACATTTAGAGCTCCAGCCTGACCTTGCCCATGACCTTCAGTTTCAGATATTCAACCATTAAAGTCACATCTCCTTTGGAGCGTGCCATCTGCACCTCAAACATAACTCCTTACTCCTTACTCCCACTCTTCCCACCTGGGTGGTGTTCCATATAGCTAGTGACACTACCAGTCATCTGTCTGTGAGGCTGAATGTCATCAAACATGGGCTCTGTCACAATGGAACCCGATTAATGGTGTTCTAACTGGAAAAGGAAGAGACTTTGTCAATGAATCTCCCAGGGAAGTTTCCAGCTGAGAAAAGTTTAAAGGCTCATTAAGTGAGGGGCTGGCATGATGGTTGTGTACGAGAGCAGAAGACAGAGGTTTGATCAGAGGAGAGTCGAGCATTTGCCGAACAGGGTTAGGATGCAATTTTGAGATTTTCAAGGTAACAATTGAAACAGAGCCTAATCCTTGCAGATGTAGAATTTCTTTTTCTTTTTTTCTCCAGCATGATCCACATTTCCACCATCCGTTTTGGAGAAGGTCCCAGGGGTGGGGTTATTAGCAGGTGTCGTACAGTACATTCTACTCTGTGGTAATCACTGCCAAAAGAGATGTCAATGTGCACCAAAATGTCTGTCCACAGTGGTTCCCAAAGTGCCATTTCAAACTTCATCTTTGCCAACTACCAGGGCAAGAAAAATTATGCCACAATGTATGTATGTGGACCTTATTTTCTCTGCTGGACTGCCTACTTGTGATGGGGATTTCTTATAGAGTTAGGACAGCATACCGAGGAAATACTTTTTGTTCAAACGTACTGAGTAAAGGCAGAAGCATTGAGTAGGCAGTCCCATCTTTCTGGAGCAAGAGTTTAAACGTCAGCTTCAGTAGAGGGCATTTTTTCCCCCTAGAAAATATGGGCTCCTTTTTCCTGCCTAGGAACATTCTACCTTGGTCACCACTGTGGAAACACCTCCACCCGACTTGGTGGTGGGTATCACCCAACTGGAGATTTGAACTCAGGTTCCCAATGGCCACCCCTGTAATCCCACATCTAATCATAAGCGCAGGCTTACCTGTGGCATGGTGCTGCGAGATGCTGAATGAGAAGCAAAAGCAATGAATAAAAATGAAATGATAAAATAAATCCTCTGGCTTATAGGTTCGGTGGGAACTGCGAGTCAGAATTATGCATTTGGCAATACGGAAATGATACTAATGAATGCAAAAAATATGAATCATATGCTTTTCAACCCACCATACAACCCCTCAAGTGGAAGCACGACTCCTAAATCTAGTAAATTTGTCTAAACCGAGATCCATAGTGTATTCATGTACGCCAACCTTTGGTACTATTCTACATTTTTAACCTTGAACATGAAATAAGTAAATCTTGGATTTCTGAGGGGTGTGTGGTATTATATAGGTTTATAGTGTTACAGATTTCTTGAGTGGGGAAATTTGTGTGTGCTTCATTGTGAGTTTGTAGTGTTTAAATGTGACATGAGAGTACTATTCAGAAGCAGTTCACTTAATTTTTTTCCTTTGAAACCACCATCTCCAGGTGCCCAGAAATATCCCACAGACCTGGGTTCCATGAAGCAGATATTTCACAGAACTACAAAGTCCTACATAGCAGGGGTACCCTCACTCAGAGGAACTGGTTTCCCAATATTGACCCATTTTTGGCTTTAGAAAGTAGACTTAGCTAAAAGAAACACTAGGCTTGTTCTAGATTGATTAGACATCTGTCAAAATATCTAAAAGCTAAAGCCATATTAAGCGGTTTTCAGAGAGCATCACAGCTCCAAAACATCTACAAAAAGCAAGTGCCCCTGACTTCCCCCCTCCCAAATGAAAGGAAACTGCGTGGTATACTAACTCCATTCTCTTCTGGAACAATCTTGGTGTGAGACCCTTGGCTGGCAGCAGTTTCACCCTTGGGCATTAACTCGGAATACTTTGACCACAGGGATTTTTGGCTCTGTATGTCGAAACTCTGCCTTATTTTAGGTCCAACCTCACAACTTCCAGACAATAAGGACCCAATTGGAATGAAAGATCTATGATCTCAAGAGATATTCTTCTGGGTAGAATGATATGGTAACTTTCCCTTTGAACAAATGTATGGAACACACCAGCACTGTGGAGTCACAGAATAACTTGTGACATCAGTTCTTTATGTCTGCTATGTGGGTACTGGGGATTAACCTCAGGGTTTCAGGCTTTCTGGTAGTGCTTTACTGCCTGAGCCACATTTCTGGTCTGAACCAGACCACCAGACTTGCTGTAGAGTAGGGGCAACTGAAGAATCATCTTCCACTCCCATGTATGCAGGGGCAGGGGATGCTAAAGTGGAGAAGGAAAAGCGCTTACCTACAGCAAAGCGCTCTACTGCTCAGGGAGCATGGCTCACAGGCTCTCCAGACTCCTGATGCACTGATCCGGCATCCTTGGTCATGGAATTCCTACATGCCACCATTTTAAGACACAGCATTTTATTGCTTTTAAGTCGATCAATCTGTAATATGTTATAATAGATGAACAAATTAAGGCATCAGTATTTTTCTTCTCCCTTCCTCCCTCTTTCCCTCTGTTCCTTCCTTCCTCCCTTCCTTTCTTCCTTCCTTTCTTCTTTCTTTCTTTCTTTCTTTCTTTCTTTCTTTCTTTCCTTCTTTCCTTCTGAAGCAGGCAAACGAAGGAATAGTTTAGTACCCTGGCCTTTAAGTAAACTTCTAGGGAGAAGCTCTTTTGCCTATGTATAATTAGGTATAAAATCAGATGTGTCTTGGGAAGTAGAAAAATGATTATTATGACCTAATCTATTAATCAAAGCAGAACCACCTGCAATCTGCCTCCTTGGTAACCAAGCTCCTCCTTCCTGTGGCCCCAGATGATAATCAAGGCCCCCTAATAATTTCACTCCTACCACCTTCCTCTCTGTTGCCATCTCCTCTGATCTTTTCTCTTGCTTTGCCTTAATAAACTTTGACAGCTCCTTTTGCAAATTTGTGTGGGCTTTTATTTCAATTAAGAAAGCAAGAGACCACACTCAAGCCTTACCCTCACTATTGGTTATAGGTAAGTCTTCCTTCCTTCCTCTCCATCTCTTTCTCTTTCCCTCCCTCTCTTCCCCACTTCTCTATCTATCTATCTATCTATCTATCTATCTATCTATCTATCTATATCCTGTACATATACCCCTTTTACTTTGTTATTTTTCCTTCCTTTTATGTGTATAACTTCTTTGTCATTAATTGTATGTGCACTAGATGACTAGATGTCAGGTACCCTTGGTGGCCAGAAGAACACATCCGATCCCCAGTAGCCAGGCTTACAGATAGATGCTAGTCTGTGGTCTGACCTTTCAGCATGGCCTTGAACTTGCTATGTATCCCAGCCTGAACTCAAACTCATGATCCTCCTGCTTCTGGATTTCTGGGTATTTGGATTATAAATATGTAGTACCCTGTCTGACTTAGTGTTTTTGAAAATACTCCCAGTATGTTTCTAATAGGCAGTCAGGGTTGGTAACTGCCAATCTGGAAGAGTCCTGTTTTGCTCAATAGACTGTTGGTAACTTCTTTACTTGTGTGGGCATTTCTTAAAACCTGTTCTTGGACCCTGCATCATGATACAGTTTCTTGGGTGCTACCCCAGACTTAGTGAGACTCTCTAGAATAGCCATAGAATGCATTTGAACACACACCGTCTCAGGTAAAGAAGGCATTTGAAAGCACACTGCCTCAGGTCATTTGCAATCTCTCTTAGGTTTGATACAATGTGATTAAAAGCCAGGCTGTCTCCTGTTTCATGCTACCCTGCACTGAGAGCGCTGATGCTCCTTCTGTCTTCTGACTAAATGCAAGCCACTTCCGCTTGCCATTACCGGCAAGCTTGAGACTTTGAAACACTACAGCGAAGACCTTGGGAGGAAGAATCTCATTTGGATGTAACGCAGGCAGTTGAATGAAGCCGTTTCTTCTATTTCTGACACTCTATGATTTTATACCATTATATCTGTCATTATGATCTGTGAAGCGCAGGCACGGAATGGCTCAAACTGTAGCTACTGCAGACAGAGGGCAGGTAAGCTACAGCTCCTTCCTCGGACTTTAGATCAAGCTGACCAATGGAGCTATGGATACCATGAGCCTCCCAGGCCAGGCCATGCACTTGCTGCCTCCGATCCGAATCACTGTGGCTCTTGTTTCTTACTTAGTTGATATCAGCATTTGTCTGTTGTGCGGGATGATAGCTCTTGTCCTGGCATTCTCACATTTGTATGTTTGTGTTGATCTGGTTCAATGTACCTACCCTAGGCCTCTCCTATACCCCTTCTGTTGTTTTGACCCTGTGCTGCATTTCTGACTCACTCCGAACTCTTGGCTCTGAGTCTGAACTTCATTCTTCCTGCTGATCCTTAGAACTTGAGGGTACCACTTGTTTCCCCATGAACGTTCATCTCAGCTTTTTCTGATGAACTTTTTAGGCTCTGTCTGGGAAATACGAACCAACCCTGGCTTAGGCTGCCTCCCAGTCTCATCATACTCACCAGGATAGACAATTCCATCAGATAATCTTTGAAGCAGGACAGAGCAGTCAGATTCTTCCCATGCTCCCAGTGGACAGCAAAGGTTGACAACCCTTCACAAGCAGCAAAGTCCGGCTCCCTACAGCCACCCTCCTCTACCTCATCACAGACTGGGCTACGCTTCTGTCATGTTTCCACGACGTGGAGGAGCTCTTTAAATGTCTGCCTCAAACCAGTAGTTTGGGACCACTCTTCCCTCCAGGAGTCTGAAATACACCAGCAGTCATGAGAATGCAGGCTGCGGGAAAGGCATCTGGCCAAAGAAAACAGAACTCTCGCAGGAGAGACTCACAGGCAGAGAGCTTGGCGGGCCATGCAAAGCAGAGAAAAGGAGTCATTCGCCATAATGAGTAACCTGCGGCACAGCAATACAGTTGATAAATACTCGGTACTTAGAGCGAACTTTGAACAAATGCGGAAGCGGAGATTGAGTGCTTTGTGCGGAGAGTAGCACATTAAGGGCTTGTTACAAAGGAACTTGGTTCCCTGCATAGACTGAGCTGGAATACAAACAGAGCTGAGGACTCTGAGAGAGGACTCAATGGTTAAGAACACGCACTGCTCTTGCAGAGGATCTGGAGTTCAGTTCCGAGCATCCCTGCAAGGCAGCACACAGCCACCTGTAACTCCAGCTTGGGGGGGGGGGTCCAACACCCTCTTCTGGTTCCGTGGGTGCCTGTACTTATGTGTGTCCATGAATGCACATATACATACATAATTAAAAATAATATAAAATTAAAAAAATTATAGTTAGAGACTCAATGGAAGTCCCTCAGCGGAACCCAGGCAGCGAAGTACATTTCCAAAGATCCTGTGATTGAGGTGGACGGAAATCTTCCAGTGATACTGATGAGGTAGGGGTCACCGTGGTTTTAGGGTGAGGTGGAATTGAAAGTTCCTAATCATGATCCCACTGTGGGTTGTTTGTAGTTTGTGGAGTCCGCCAAGCTTAAACCGTCTGCATAATATGGCCTTTATCATCTTAATTCCAGAGGGCAGCACATCATTTCAAATTCATTCTTTTGTTGTTGCTGTGAATCCCTGAACTAGGGAATCACATTATGCTCTTTTATAGAAACATATATGGGCAGAGAGTTTGGGTGTCCAGCCTGGTGGCAGGGCAAGGGAGTAACTCTTTACTATGATAGTGGTGCCTCAGCAGCATTCAAACTCCTCTCTAGGGTGCCACACCCAGCGCTAACACCGCCCAGCACAGCCTTAAGGTAGAGAGCAAACATCAACAGTGAGGCCCACGAAACTGAAAGGCTGTGGGAATCGTGCATTTGGGAGGTCCTGTAATGAGACAGGGCCCAGAAGGATGTGGAGAGCGCTCTAGCTGTCAAACTGCAAAGGTTGGATGATCAAGTGGCGCGTTTCAGAACAGCCATCTCTGCTTTTCATTATGATGAAAACCCAGAGATACACTCATTCTTCACAGAGTCAACTGATCTCAACAAGACAGCTGGAGCTCACTGGCCCATCGCTTCCTATGGCGGTGTGCCGACTAGAACAGGACCCGACTCTCTTCATCTGCCAGGTCTGGATGTTGATGGGAGTTTCTGATGGGAAGAAACTGACTGTTTTCTTATTCTGTGATTTCAACAGACCTGCGTTAGAAAGGACCATCGGAGCAGAAAGCAAACCCTGTGCTGGGTATATGCACTGTCTTCTTTCCTTCCCCTTTCTTTCCTGGCCAGGAGGGATATGTCGCTTAGAAGTTCCACCCCTGGCGATTCTCTTTGGAAGAGCTTGCTTGAAAACTGAGAAGAGGAAGGAGTTTAAGCACATTGCCGCTGAAACCAGATTTAAAGCCAGTGATTACCTGGGAGTGAGCTGACAGTGAGCCCGCCCTGGCAATCTGCTCCCTATAGCAGCATACAGCTATACACAAGGTTGAGTTTCCTCAGAAGAGGGCCGATTAAAAGTAAAAATAGGGATTAAAAAGCCCAAACCTTAAATAGCTAGAGAAAACCTGGGTGATGGGGACAGCCTTTGCCAGGTTCTATCTCTTGGAGTGTTGGGGCCAAATCCCATTTCACACCAGATTTAACAGAGGATTCATCTGAAAGTCAGAACTCTGCCCGGTGCCTTTGAACATCTTCCTTTAAGCTGTGCTAATGAGCTTGACGACTTCAGGCCCATGAGCCTTCACTGCTCCAGCAGTGTTGATGTCTACACACAGGACAGGCTACAGGAATTCTCTCATTTGGAGTTCCAGTTTCATCACTGACTTCTCCATTCCTTTATCTGAGAAGAAAGGAATATTTAGACATTTAATTGGCATATAACGAGATAACTATAACGAGTTAATTAGTTCTCAATTAGGTTGCATTTGCCATACCTCCTGAATGTGTTCTCAGCAATTAGGGACATCTAATGAACTTGGAGTGACTGCTTGACTTCTCACAGTCAGCAGGAAGATGAGAACATCTCTCTTTGAGTTGGAAGCAGCACAGCTTTTCTTTCTTGAAAGCTGGCATCAGGGGATGTATCCAGCCTGTCTCAAAGTCAGTTAAACAGAAGAGAGACAGGCAACTCAGAGAGCAAGAAAACATGTAAACACAGTGACTGATTAATGCGGTATGAGGCTCTTTGCCAGTGGAATCCAGGAACTATGGGTTCAAGTCCTGGCTATTGCTTTCTAGCTGTGTGACCATCTTAGTTCATTTTCTCTTCTAGAAATTATTTCTTAAGTGACAATTTTATATGTAGTACAAATTAAGAAGTAATTGTTAGGTGCTGTAATGGTATATAGTACTTGACTTTGACATCAAGATTGTCAGAATATGACATCATATTTGAGAGTATGTGGCATCATCAATGTGAAAATGAGATCATAATTGGAAGGGTATGATACCATCTGTAGAATGACATGGCATCAGAATCTAATGACTTTGACATCAAAATTGACAGGCTATGACAGCCTATTAGGAGATTGTAACTGGAAGGGATTGAAACCATCAATAGAATGACATGATATCGTAATCAGATAACAGTGACATCAAAGTTGGCAGAATGGCTAGGATGAGAAGATGATTGATGGTAGAGTTTTGAAGACGTTGGGGAAAGGGCATCTTAGTCACTATTGTAAATGTTGGGAGTACTGTATTGCATGCTAGGGAGACACTGTGGAAAGAGTATGGAGATTGTCCACAACCTGAAAGCCAAACACCATGATCCAGCTATGTTTCTCCTGGGCATGTAACCCAAAGGCAGTTAAGTTAATATACCACAGAGTTGTCTGCCACGCCCAGGTTTATTGTAGTCTTGGTAACAATAGTCAAGTCATGGAGCTAAGATAGATGTCCAGTTAATGGATGAATGAATGGATGAAAATGTACATGGAGAAGGTCAGTTATTCCCTTTCCCCTGTTATGTCACACCACAGTGAGACTGAGAAGAGAAAAAGTGATTCGAGTTATCTATCAAGCACCTTGTAGAAGAGTATGAAAGTTGTCCTCTCTGGGGAGGAAGAGCTATGATAGGGTAAGGAAGGTGTAAAACCTCCCATAGCAGCGTGTCCGGGCTCCTTGGCCCTGGCTCTCCCTAGATATTCCTCTCTCTCTCCAGCCAGGGCTCACCTCATGCTTACCACCGGCTATGATTAAAAAGCCACATAGAGAAATCATCCGAAGGAGGGGAAAAATTTACAAACTAATTTGCATTTTAATGAATTTTTAATTGAACCCAAATCTGTTGTTTCCGCTTAAAGATGCAGGGCTGACTTTGTGGTCTCTGCGGCTGAGGGCCAAGTGGGAACTTGATGGGATAAAAACAATAATAATGCTAAGCTTAATTAGGTTTGAAGACTTGTCTGGAAAGTCAGCGTGGAGTCTGGGAATGGTAAGTGTTTCTTCTAGCAGTAGGCTATGAAGCTGGACAGACAGGTAGAAGCTTTCTCCTACCGATCAGTATCTCAGCGCAGAGCAACCACAAGCCCTGGGGGTGGGGCAGGCTACGGGGGTATTGACTCTGGTGCTTCTTGTCTTTTGGGCACAAGTGCCTTCCAAATTTGTAGACGTGGGTGCGCGCCGATATTCCACACTACTTTGCTTTGTGCCACCATCTGCACCTTCTCTTTCTCCTCCTTCACCTCTTTCCCTTCTTTTTTATCTTCTTTATCTGTTTATTTTGTATTCCATTTTTTTTTCTTGAAGTGGGGATAAAGCTCAGGGTCTCTTGTATGCCTTGAAGAGATTCTACCATTGAGGAATAACCTTATCCCCTCTTATTTTTCTTTGGTTAAACAGCAGATTCTTGGTGAAGGCCAAAGTGCAGACAGCCGAGGTGATCGATGCGCAGATAGCCGATGTAATCGATGTGGGGCTGGGGGGGGGGGCGAATGACTAAGCTGCCGAAGTGCTTGCTGTGAAATTATAAGAACCCGAGTTTGCATCCTCGGCACCCGTGTAAGCAGCAGAGCACAGCATGGGAGGCCGGGAGCCACCACTGGGGCGTGCTGGCATCTGTGAACTCCATGTTCAATGAGAGAATCTGTCTCAAACAAACAAACAAACAAACAAACAAACACCAAAAATGTGGTGAGTGAATGAGGCTGGAACATTGACTGCTGAGTTGCAGAGGGTCGTAGCTTACTTTTCTATTGCCATGACATGACCAAGGCAACTTAGAAAAGAAAGCATTTAAATTGGGGATCACCATTTCAGAGGGCAGTAGATAAGAGTCTCTGATCATCAGGGCCGGGAGCACGGCATCAGGCAGGCAGGCATGGCACTGGAGCAGTCGCAGAGAGGTTATGTATTAAGACAACTAAGAAGCAGAGGCAGGGAGAGAGAAAGAGGGGGAAGGAGAGGGAGAAGGGGCATGGGGAGTGAGAGGGAAAAGGGGAGGGAGAGTGGAGAGGGGGAGGGAGAGAGGAGGAGGGGGAGGAAGAGGGAGAGGGGAGGGGAAGGGGGAGGGGAAGAAGAGGAGGGGAGGGAGAGGAGGAGGGGGAGGGAGAAGGGAAGGGGGAGGAAGAGGGAGGGAGGAAATTGTGAATTTGGTGGGCTTTTAAAACAATAAACCCCACTCCCAGTGACACACCTCCTCCAACTAGGCCCTGCTTCATAACTCTTCTCAAACAATTTCATCAACTGTGAATCACGTATTCAAGTACACTTCACACACACACACACACACACACACACACACACATACACGTACATACCCATATACCACATACATAATCACACAATGTGAATTTTAAATTATATATATATATATATATATATATATGTATGTATGTATGTATATGTATAGTTTAAATGGAAAGATGATCGATGATCACTGTGTGCTTTGGAAAAGACCCTGAGGCACCGCCATTGAAAAGAGCTGCCAGTTCCTGACTTTTCATTGTCCTTGGTAAGATGGCCTGAGTTTTTCTCCTACTATTATATTTGGGTCAGAGATGGTAGATTTTATTACCCAGAGCAAAAATCTACAGCAAGGATCATGTTTCTGTTGACTCTCCATGCCCTGCAGCTCCACTGGGGAGACACGAAGTGGCAGGTTGACCTAGATGGATTTCTTCACTAGCAGTGCATTTGCCACGGAACAAAACGTCCAAGGGTTGGGATTCATAACTTTTATGGGAAGAGGAAGACAGCCTGCACTCTAGGGTGAGAGACGCTACAGAAAAGGGTCCAGGTAATTTTAGCAGTCGGGACCTTGCATTTCCTGGCTCACCCGGCTGGGTCTGTGGCTGGTTCTTCATCCAGAAGCTGTGTCTGGATGCGAAGGTCAGTGTCCAGTACAATATTTGAAATGATTTGAGCGCGGGGCATGCAGAGTCTGGGAAATGTTGGGAAAGTGACTTGTTTCTTTACGAAGGAGTAAAGTAATTGTTGGAATTATCACCCTCCTTCCAAGTAATTTGTGAAGCCAGGGGGAATTCTAAAAGATGAATGATAAGCAAATCTTTCCTGTAGCTGACCATCACAGCCTGCTCTCTGTCTTTTATCCTTCCACATATATTCTTCAAGTCCACACCACACAGCCCCATGGGAGCCTTCATCTTCCCACACAAAGATTCCAGAACGGTCAGAGGAAAAGAGGTACCATAGAGTTTCATGGATTGAAAGACTTTGTACAAAGGCTGGCTGAAGATTTTAGAGGATTGTTTTACAAGCAGATGTTTTCCCTTGGCATGAGTCAGACAAAAATCCCACAGCCAAGGAGAGAGTCCACAGAGAGTCATGAAGAGCCGTCACTTGAGTTGAGTTACCGGTCCTCTTATTGACCAAGTCCCAGGATAACCTTGGGGATAAGCCACAATCTGAGAAAAGCAATGACCTGAAAACGTGGCTGTGAGAAGCCGGGAAAGCCACAGATTTCTCGTGGAATACCGGCTCTCCCTCTGTGCTCCAAGGTCAGTTGGTGTGGGGTGCCTGGCCGTCACAGCTCATGTAGGTCCCAGAGCTTCTCGTGGCTTCCAGCTTTTCCTCTCTGTCCTTCACTTTGTCATTATCATCTTCTCCTGATCATCTTTAATGAAGGCTTGACGTCTAACAGGTGTGACAATGGCAGCATTGAAGGGATTGATGACAGTCATATAAAGTCAAGACTCTGTACCAATTCTGTCTGTCAGTCCGTCCATCTGTCTGTCTGTTGCACTCTGTGACTCCTTTATGTTGTCAAAGCCAGTACCACCTGCGTGATTCTTCTACATTACCAAGTTCAGCTGTACATTACCAAGCCCAGCACAAGGTAAAGACTTTGCTATTTCTGGAACACAGCTTCTTTGTGCTTTTAGAAAGCACCTCACAGAACAAAGACTTCACTTCAGAGATTGATGCTGGTCCCCTCTTAATCAACACTAATTCCTTAACTCCAGATAACCAGCATCAATTGTTCCAGTAGTCCCTTACATTATTTGCCTCTAAAGCCAGAGCCACATGGTCGAAGCTGCTGAGTTCTGCTGCTTGCTGGGGCTGGAACACCCCTGCTCCAAGGATGGAACATTATTACCACCAATTGTTTGTTTTCCAGCTCTTTCACTGCCTAAGTTTGGCTGTCCTAGAACTTGGTCTGTAGATTGACCTTGAGCTGAAAGATCTGCATGCCTGGGTCTCCTGAATACTGGGATTAAAGGTGAATATCACTGTGCCTGGACTAGTCTTAGTTAGGGTTTCCATTGACATGAAGAGACACCATGACCAAGGCAAGAGTCTTATAAAGGACAACATTTAATTCCACTCTACAGGCTCTGAAGTTCAGTCCATTCTCATTAAGATGGGAACATGGCAGTATCCAGACAGACACAGGACTAGAGGAGCCAAAATATCTACATCTTGATCCAAAGGCAGACAGAAGAAGACTGGCTCCCACGTGGCTAGAGGGAAGGTCTTAAAGCCCATCCTCACAGTGACAAACTTCTCCCAACAAGGCCACACCTACTCTAACAAGGTCATACCACCCAAGCAGGCCACTCCCTGGATCAAGCATATTCAAACCACCAGTTATCTGTCTATCTATCTATCTATCTATCTATCTATCTATCCAATTTCTATCCCTTAAAATGCTGATTTGTCCATTCTTCCCCTCATCCTAGTGGTCCTGATTCTCTGTGGCCTAGAAAGGTCCCACTTGCCACACAGGTGCTGTGTCTGGAATCATGGGAGGAGAGAAAGCATTCTCTGTGCTTCCTGCAATCACTGAACTGTGTCCTTAGCCCTCTGGACTCCTAAGCCCTCTTACCACGCAGGTTCTCTAAGAGAAAGGAGGGAAAAAAGGGTATTTTGTTGTTGCCCCAAACAGAGTCCCTCCAATTCATGAATAGGACACCGTTACAGGCAAGGGAAGCTGAGAAGCCCTTCTGATGTGACAGCTCTGAGAATGTAGCTCTCAAGAATCTCAGCAACCTTAAAATAGTGAACCTATGTTAGTTTATTTATTTATTTATTCATTATTATTTTATATATTTACAAATAATTCATCATTTATTTTTATTATTTTATATTTTATTACTTATCTCTTTTTTTAAGTTAAAGAACAGATTTTTTTAGAATTTTTTTTATTGACTATCATCTTCACTTATATTGCCAATGGTAAAACCTTTCCAGATTTCCCCCCTCCCCAAAGACCCCCAACCTCTCCTCCCACCCCCTGCCTTCACATATATGCCCCTCCCCCAACCCCTTCCCCCCTTCCCCCTCAATTTCCCTTTGTTGGGATATTTGTAGAGCCTTCACCTGACCAAGGACCTCTCCTCCCACTGATGCCCAACAAGGCATTCCTCTGCCACATTTTTGGCTGGAAACATGTGTACCCCTTGGTTGATGGTTTAGTCCCTGGGAGTTCTGGGGCATCTGGGTGGCCGAAATCATTGTAAAGAACAGATTTTGTAATGGCCCTTTTGCAATTGAATTTTCAAAGATAGCATATATATTATATTATATTATATTATATTATATTATATTATATTATATTTTTTATATACTATATATCCTAAATTGGAATTGAAACTATGGAAGGCAAAAGGCAACATCTCAAGATGTTATCAGAAGAGATCTCGACACTTGATCAAGATGGGATCAAAAGTGCCTGAATAATTTTGGGCTGTGTGCTTATCAAAGTGAATGTAAAACATTTAAAAGCAACACAGACTTTTGGGGAATTTTGCTTCTTTGATTTTGTTTGCGAAGCATAAGGGACACACTAAAATAAACATAAAACCCAGCAAGTGATTCTATTGAGAGGCAGAAGCTTTGCTATCTAGGGAGGTTTCTTGGGAGGCACGGAAGATTTCTTTGTGGCTGGGACTATGGCTTGGGGTGGGCGTGGGGGAAGTGCTTGCCTTGCAAGCATCAGAACCTAAGATGATCTCCAGAACCCATGTTGGGTACTGGCACATAGTCGTTTCACCCGGGAGGGAATAGGCAGATTCCTATAGCTCTGGTCAGTCAATCCAGCATACTTAGTGGGTTCCAGGCCAGTGAAAGATTGTCTCAAGAGCATCCACAACAGCAAGGATGATGACAGCAAGGACAACAACCCAAGGTGGATAGTGCCTGAGGAACAGTACCCAAGGCTGACTTCCGACCTACACCAGCAAATGTGCACGCACATAGCTACACACAAACACAAAATACCCTCATATCATATATAAAGGCATTGGTTACTATACTAAGACATATGGCTTAAGAGAGATGAAACTTGACCAAGCATGATCACATTTCATGATCTTTCTTTCTTTTCTTTTCTTTTTTTTTGTATTATAAACCAAGGAAAAGAAAATTCACACCCAGTAGTTTGTTCTTCATTTTCTTTGGTAGTCTTGCTTGAGATCAAAAGCACATAGATTCTTGTGTTTCAGGAGACTTCTGATAGGTTCTCAGTCAGAAATATTAATTAGGGTTACCTACAGTGACCTGCTCCTAATTCACAGAAGAAATTAGGTGCAGAGAACTGAGGCCTGCCTGTCAAATGCAAGCATACTAGAAGATCAGAAAAGTTTATGATTCATATAAATCTATTTTTTAGCCAAGGAAATCACTTAGACTCTTCCAAATCAAAGATCATCAACATGACCCAAAAAAATAACTGGATATCATACAGAAATAAGAGGCAAATGAAATAAATCTTAAATTATACTTAGTAATTAATGTTTCATTATTCCTTCTTACTTTTAAAATATCTAGATGTCTAAAAATACATTAATTAAATCGGTATTTGTTCAGGGTTTCAATCCACCTGAAGATGGTAGAAATTGTATCTAACCTAGTTCAATGTGAATCATAATTACTGTTGATATGAAATTTTGTCAGACTAATGATTCAATTTGGTTGAATACAAATTTATGATTCTCAACACTCTAAACATCATTTATGAGTAGCATTAGCTTACTTGATTAGTAAACTTGTATAAATTTAATAGACATTTTTTCTTGAACAAATGAACCCAAGGAGAACAGCACATTCCATTGTATTATATTTAACATTCAATAATTGGGAAAAAGTGTAGCTTTTTCCTTAAATTAATGTGCTTGGTCAAGTCTTTCTTGAACTGTGAGAACCTGGTTTCTTAAGATGTGTTTTACTTAACAGTTCATGGCAGAAGAAAATTTCAAATGTCTTCAGGTACCATAATTTCAGTGCTTTTACTTTGTGGGATTTGTAGGAATTTTTTTTTTACATGAGTATTTCCTAAGGCTTAGGTAAAATGTTAAGGCCCCGGTAACTTTACCTTTCTAGCCTGCCATTTTGTGCTGTTATTAATCTCATAGGGAGCCTTTCTCATATTCTGTTACTGCTGTTACTGGGATGCCCTGTGCTTTGGTGTTCTTGGAAACCAATCACAACAGAAGTCAGTTAGAACTGCTTTGTATAGTTAATCACAATAAACTTGGGCCCAAACCAACCACCCAGCAGCACTTGCTGCACCTGTGTATAAGCTTTTATATTTGCTTTTATAAGCTGCCCCTTGGGATAGACCCCAAGATAAGAGAGACACCTGCACCAATATAAGAAACTATTTGGACTATGATTTCCATTTTGAGTAAGGGTCGAGTAAAATTTAAGTTCCCAAGACCTCCCTGAGAACTGACATCCTATTTGGCAGAAAGAGACATGTACATGGATAACTGACATTCTGGTCATCAAGTTAAGACATGAATGTTAGCCAAGGCAAATGCCTTGTCACAGTTGGATATCCCAACTAATGGTAGCAGGTTAAGTATACCACAAAGCCATGTTCCTAAGGAAATCCTCGATCCTTAAATCCAGTTTGGGAAACAATTTGGCACAGATGTTAGTGGATTTTAGGCTTAAAAGCCCTGTAGAATCTTAACTCAATGTTCAGCTCCTGAGTCTGTCCTATGACTCTGATCATTCAGTCTTGGGGTGCCACATTCAATAAACCATCTCCATTTGACTGAGATTGGCATTTGAGTGGTTTGTGCAGCAATTCCCAGATCACAAAAGTACTTACTTATTTTTATGAGCTCATTAGAAGAGGGCTACATGAAGAAAGACATTAGAGTGTATCAATGTTCTTGATTGGCCAGGGAATATTTTCTATATCTACCAGGAGACACTAAGAACTTTCTCCGTTAAAGCTTAATCTACAACACCAACCAGAAATAAAACGTAGACAGAAATGTAAAATCTACTCATTTGGATCTCAACAAGTTAATCATCTTCCTACTGCTCCTGAAATTCTTCATTAATTTGGTACAAATTAGACAAGTAGACCAAACAACAAGAATTAACTAACACACCAGAGGCTCAAGCATCTTGTATTCAAAGAGACTTGGCCAGTATTACCATTTTAGTGATTATCAAACGGCTAACACGTAAGACAGCTTGCCATATTCATAGATTATCTATGATAATCTATGTATATGGAAGAGAAGAACATTCTGTCACATGGCCTTAAATATTTCAGTCCAAAGATAGTTGACCCTTTTGCTTTGGCTCTGACTGTGGTGACGGGATGGAAGGAATATGTCCTGGGGAAAGTGAAAGAGAGCACAGCAGCCTACAAAGGGCCCGCCTCTAATGATCTAAAGAACTCCCATCCAGCCCTACCCACTCTCTCCTCAGCACCATGCTAGGGACCAACACTTTAACATACGGATTTTGGAGTAGGGTCATTTTATAACCAAATCTAGCATTTGGGCTATAAAATCAAATCTGTAATCTTTCCTGCTGCCATGGAGGATTAATTTGCTAATTACATACCAATCAAAGACAAACCCACAATGTACCAGGTCAGTAAAAAGGAAATGCCTGCTCATTAAGCTTTTCTTATTGACTGACCCCTCTGTTGAGAGAAGGCTTCCTACTGGTGTGGCCTGAGTCACACAGGCAGCTCCAGGCTGAGCAGATGGTCTAGAATGGCCCATCACTGATGGACAGCAACAGAACTGGTTGGATGCCCTTAGCGTGACGTGCCAACACCAAAATGAGAGCTAATTACCACATGTCTGAGACTTGAAGCAATTGAGAGGGCACCATGCTTTGCCACAGATGTAGATTTGGATGAGAGTTTAGCTATCTGCCTAACCACTGTTCTCATTTGCCAGAGGGCAAATTCAAGTCTCTGTGAGGGTCAAGCTCTTGCTCTAGGTTCTGCAAGAACCTCTATAGAGCCAGGATCATAAATGTAGGCCTTCTGCCTTCCAGTGTCTACAGCCAGTGATATTGGATGCTGAAAGCCTCCCTAACTTTTCAGCATGCTAGTGAGCTGTCTTAACACCTTTGTCACTTTGATGACTTTGATCCTGTCACTGGGAACGTTTTCAAGGAAAGCAGGTTCCACATACTGAGAAGCTGCCTCATTTTTGCATCAAGGCATGGTAAATTAGACGTGTTAAAAATAGATGTGTTCATAGCTGTCGTCTTCTCCTATCTGCTTGGCCAGTACGTTTGATATTCCTTTAGCCTCTAGCCTATGCTGGCTTGTGTGTATGCAGCTATGACTGATGTCAAGGGATGCTCAGAGAGAGGGAAACAGAGTCGGCTCCAGTGCTGGATATTTCATGGACTAGCATTGGAAATCCTCACAGCAATTTTACCAGAGCTCTGATTCTGATGTAGAGATGAGAGGACAGATGTTGTCCAATGCCACAGCTCTAGTCTCTGTGCTAAGCAGTGAATCCTGTTTGGCTGCACAGCCTGAGCGCATGGCGGGGCATCCTAAAGCTTCTTAAGCACACTTAGCAGGGACAAGCCAGTGGATGGAAAAGTCACACTGTGAGGGGAATTAAGATCCCAGGAGGTACGGAGACTGGATGAGGAGGAACGGAAAGGGCAGGGAGTCGTTCTCATGACAGGAAGGAAGGAAGCGGTCTGGGGAAGATGCATGTGGTGCCTGTCCTTTGCCTGCGAGCCTGCGTTTTGAATAATGATGGGCTTGGATGCAGGGGCATGGGAAAGAGAGTATGTCAGGTGGACAGTGCTTAGACATCTGGATCCGAAAGGTAATATTTGGGGGAAAGACAGGCAGATTGGCTAGCATGAGTCATAGTGAGTGAGAAAGGAAGTTTAAGAGATAATCACAGTAAGAGGAATTCATCGAGCCCCTCTTCCATAGGCTGCATTGTCTACAGTGGGCTGTGCCTTTGTTATCTCCTGCAATCCCTGTAGTAATAATCCTTCAAACAGATGTCAGCACCACTTACAGCTATGGAACCTGGGCTACAGAATAGGAGAGTAACTAAGCCAAGCTTATGAGCCATTACATCCTGGTGCTAGGATTTGACCTGCATTTTTGAGCCTTACCTCTTAACCACTATGCCTACTATTAGAGAACAATGTCCACGCCCACGCCAGGAGTTTGGAAAGTTTTGAAGAATGCAGACATTGCCTTCTTCAAAGTAGAGAGAGAGAGAGAGAGAGAGAGAGAGAGAGAGAGAGAGAGAGCAAAAGAGAGAGCAAAAGAGTGAATAAGAGAAAGAGGAGAGAGGATGGAAAGAAGGATAGGGAGGGAGAGAAAGAGTAAGAAAGAGAAAGAAAGGGAGAGACAGAGAGAGGGGGAGAGGGAAAGAGAGAGAGAGAGAGAGAGAGAGAGAGAGAGAGAGAGAGAGAGAGAGGGGGGAGATTCTCAGTCATTCACTAGTGAATATTCTGGGCCCCAGTGATCAAGACTGCCAGGGTGTCTTCAATCCTCACTCAATTAAAGAAAGTAATTGCCTGGGATTGTCTCTTAGGACAATGCATAATGCTTGGGTTCTGTGGTGGTCTGGTAAGGGGAATGGACTCTAGAGACCCACAGCAGTGTGGTTTCTTGTAAGAGTAATGCATTAATATTTAGAAAATCAAGACATGCCTGAGAGATCCTGAGGTGAGAGAACAGGAGGCAGGGGGAGGCTTAAGGCCTGGCTGTGTTGGGTTGGGGAAGGAGAATGATGGAAAAAGAAAGAAAGAAAAGAAAGTAGCAAGGCAGCAGAGGAATTGAGAAGGTGCCTTGGGTGCTTTCTGGTTTGCGGAGGAGTGAGGAAGCAGGTGGAGAGGTGGGAGTGGGGAGTGCGGGTAAGGCCTGCTGCTTGACACCCCCCCCCATACTCTACAAAACAGCAACTACAAAACCTTAGCCTCCCTGGGATGTTGGGTAAGGAGCAGTGAGTGACAGTGACAGTGGTTGCTCAGCTTCCAGTTGCAGGAGCACTCTGACCTGGTCAGGCTATTTTCCTTCTCTTCCTTAATTCCCTCTTTTTATAAAATGAAGATGGCACAGCCTGATTCGAAGAACTCTCGGGAGGACAGAATGAGACAATGTGGGGCAATTTAACAATAAGCCTGACACGCTCAAACCTTACCAACCCCCAAGACCCAAGAGCTCTCCTCCACGCCCACCCCTCAGTCCATCCCAATAGCTCTGACATCGTTCGGAACCCACCACAATTAGGATATTTACATCAAGAAAGTGAAAGATGCTACGAGTCAGGATACTTTTTCAGACTCCAACATTATTCATTTGCCAGATGCTGCTGCACAGAGAGCTTAGTTACAGGAAATTATTTTATATGAGTTTAGGGTAGGAGAGCTGGAGTCAGTGCTGGTGAGGGGATTTTGGTTGGTTGGTGGTTTTTGCTTTTTGTTTTTGTTGTTGTTGTTTTGTCGACCTGACACAAACTAGATTCACCCGGGAAAAGGGAGCTACCACTGAGGGAGTGCTTCCACCGGATTGGCCTTCCGTCTTATCTGTGGAACATTTTCTTAATTAACGGTTGGTGTGGGAGGGTCTAGCCCACTGGACAGGCAGTCCTGGGATGAATAAGAGAGAGAGCAGCTGCACACCTCACGGAGAGCACGCCGATGAGCAGGGTTCCTCCACAGTCTCTGCTTCGATTCCTGCTTGAATTTCTGCCCTGACTTTCCTCAGTGATAGGCTTTGGTGCACAACTGTAAGCTGACATAAAAACTTTTCCCTCCACCTGTGATTATCACAGTAGCAGAGAAAAAAGTAGAACAGGTTGTCTAGGAGGTGAGGTGAGACATCTTAAGGGGAAGTCTGTTATTCTAGTCTTCCAATAGGAGATGTCTGAGGGAGGCTATTTGAAGAAAGACTTATCCATTGTTCGGTGGCTAGGCAACATAGTTCAGGGCTCTGGACCACACCCACTAACCTGGGAACCCACACGTCCGTGAAAACCATCTGAAGTCACATCACATTAGCACAACACACTCTTAGAGAATCTATTACTAACATTGATGGATGTTTTGTACTGAATTAAACATGCTAGACATGGGGGACTTGCCATCCAGTCACCTCCAGAGCTCGCAGGCACTCCTGCCGTATGGCACGGCCTCAGTTGGGCTTTCTACAACCACAAATGTACGTGGGGATCATGAGGGTCAGAGCTCTGCAAGCAGCTTCCTTCTTCGATGCGACAGATGCCTGAAACTGAAACTCAGAACAGTGGAATTAGTGGAGATCTAGAAGCAGGTAAAAAGCGTCTACAGATGTTCAGGCATTCTGTATATATCAATCTACAATGAGTATCAATGCTCATAGTTATATTCCAAGTTAGATACTTTTATCTCTATTTACTGGTGAGGAAATGGAGGCCCACTGAATTTAGAGATTTGCCAGTTTCCCTAGAGAGAAAGAGGTCAGGGATGGGCCAGACTCAGGGACTCCCCTTTCCTTTTTCTTACCACATACTGTTCCCTTGGGTCCAAAACCTCAAAACCAAATAGTACCCTGCCTATTCCAGATGTAGCATTTTTTTCCTCCTGCCTCAGAGGCAGTTTGTCTATTGATTTTTTTTAAAGCATAAAACAATAAAATGACGATCTGAGTAGCACGTACCTAATCCTGGCCCTCAGGAGGCTGGGGGAGGGGACCCTCAAGCGCACAGCCACACTGGCCTGTGGAGCGAGTGTGAAACCATCCTGAACTATACGGTGACATCCCTTCTCAAAAATAAGTGAATAAAAGAAAGGAGACAAAAAGATGTGGGTTGGGAGTGGGTGGGAATTTGATGTGACTCTTTTTTTCCCATCTGCTAGGTTTGAATGTGTTGCTTCAAAAATTCATATTGAAACTCAAACCCAAAATAACAAAATTCACATTCGAGGCTTTAGGGGATGATTAATCTGTGGGGACTCTACCCTCACGGCCTCCCAGATGATGTAAGTGAACACGTTCGTCTCACTTTTCAATCTGTTGTGAGAACACAACCTGTGTCCCCTCTTAAGGACACAACAACAAAATTCTCTCTTGAAGGGTAGGACATCCCTCAGTGGACACTGACCAGGAGGATAAACAACACATTTCTATTGCTTATTGATTGTCCAGGCTGTGGCATTTTGTTGGAACAGTGTGAATAGATTAAACTGCCACCACAGATTGGTCTGAGACTTACATAAAGCCACCCCATCTCTAAGTGAGCGGTGTGAAAACTACTAAGAACTCTACCCAAGGGTCGGGAGCAGACCCCCAGTGTGAGCATGCCGGCAGACTCCAGGAAGAAGTCCCTCTGGGGTCTGCACACCAGCCCGCGGCCTCTGCACGGAGGCCGTCTGTAAACAGGAATGGTTCAGAAGCATTGACTCCCACCCAGCTAGAAAGCCAGAGGGCTCAGAGCCAGTGTTCATTAGCCTCCGTGGCTCACAGCTCCAGCCTCTGCCAAGGTTAAGCAGGCTCGCCCAGGGAGGCCACTGATGGACAGAGTGCATCCGCTGCACCACCTAGCACTCCCCCACCTTGGGAGAGCATTTGAAACCCACAGAGGCCTTGGGATCACTGGTCTGAACAACAGACGGACTCATTCCTTGTTTTTCTTGGCAATTGTAGCAGTGTGTGTTTTGTTCTCTGCACATCTCATTAGCTTCTCTTTCCATGATCACAGACCTTGCAGGCCTCTCTGGATTGTGGGTGGGCCTTGTTAAAAGTAGGCCTAATTTGGAATATGTGTCTTTTGACCATGGCTTTTGTGATCTCTTCATAAAGGATCCATCAAAACAAAGCAAAGCAGAAAATAATGGAAACATCTGGGCGAGAAGGCCGCCACCACTCTCCGGGCTGGAAGAGTACCTGGTGGGGGAGGCAAATGACTGCTTTAGAGCCAGGAAGGGCAGGTGGATTCCTACCCGCATGTCTTGCTGCCTGTGTAACCTTGGGCTAGCTACGGATCCTGCTCATATCCATTTACAAATCCCAGAAATGGGAGGGTTGACAGGTTTCTACCCTGGGCATGAGGATTCAAAGGGGTCATGGTATTCAGCAAACGTTGGCATCTACCATCTGCCCACGGGGAGGCCTTGGTGGGGGCGTGGCTGGCTTCTGCCATTGGCACGCCTCTCCTTCCGTTTCACTTCGCTTTTGCCAATGAGTTAGAACCTAATCATGTTGGGTGGCCCCAACAGCCGGGTGATTGCCTTTGCCTGCCTATCCAGACGTTCCAGCTTTAGTCACAGCTGATTCATGTCTCCATACAGGGCATTTAAATGAAAATTTTCCTACTGTTCTTTTCCAGAAGAATGTGTGTTAGTTCTATCAACTCGGGGAATTGCCAGGCTCCAGACTCTCCCTCCAGGGAGAGACTTTCAGCAACATGGCTTAGATGATAGTTCGGCTAATGTTTAGTGAACACCTGCTATGTGCTGGGCTTTATGCTCTATGGTTTCACTCATACTGTATAAAATGTACAAAATGTACAAAATGTTCTACTCAAATGCATGCATACATACATATACATACACTACACATGCACATACACACATACATATTCAAATACATCACATACATCACATACATACAAATACATATACACATGCACATGCACATACATATTCAATCTTGACAGGATGGAACTTTCCTTTCTTCTAGGGATAAAGATATTTATCAGAGAATATAACTTGGCTAACAGCCAATCAAGATTAGTGTTCTCAAAGGCTAACACTATGTGGGGGATTAGAGATAGTTATCTGTTTATCAACCAGACTTTCAGTTTTTTAAAAATACTTTCACAATTGTCCTGGCTGATCTTGGCAACCTGGATAAAATATCAGCCCTGGCTTCTTCCTGAATGTATCATACAAGCCTGGGATGGTAATTTTCTTCTATATAAAACAGTCGGTTTGGAGGGGAAATGTAGCATTTAAGGTGCTAGGGAGAGCAAACACCAGACCCATGGCTCCTGGGCTTTGGTGGCGCGTACAAGCTGGGTGAATCAGTCAACCTAGTGTGGAAGAGGCGTCAGGAGTTATAGTGGCCTGAACCTGGGCTACAGGCTTCCTGTTTCTTATGGCTGTGTGACGCTGGGCAAGTGGGTGGGCTTGCTGGGCTTGAATCTCCCCACTTATAAAATGGTGATAACAATTCCACCCACAGGCTTTTAATGCATTTCATAATGATACAATGTTACTAGCCATTAGTATAACCAGAACATTGTTTTAAAACAGCAAGTTCTGTTTTGCTCATTCATCCAGTTTTTTTTTTCTTTGACTTTTCTGCCTTCAGTCCCTGAGGTGGGGCTCAGGGTTGCAGTTGAGGACAAATATACTAAGGAAGAAAGAGAATGTGTCAGAAAGAGAGGTAGTTTCTATCAGACAAGAAGAAGGAGGTGGTGCGAACACTCTCTGTTGAGAAGGAAGAGACGGGGAATACACAGGTAAGGCGGGGGTTTGGAAACAAATGTTCTCCCTTCGTTTTTCTCCTCCAAATTCTTTGGAATGTTGGGAACGATTTACGGAAACATCTGTAACATCTGGGGATATTTCCAGAACAATACGACTTGCTTCTTATGTCCCATAATGGAGCCTGTGAAAAAACGGTATCAGTTCAGAATGTATCAGTCTGGAAGACAGAGGGAGAATGCCCAAGAATTCTGGGTGCTGAGGTAGTACCCAACTTCCCCACTGAGCCCCAGAAGTCCCTGCATGTGCTTGTGGTAGATTTCAAATGCTGAGAAACCCTGTACTTCCATAGTGCAGCGAGAGTGGGGGACTGGGAGGAGAAGGGGGGCGATATTAGTATGTAGAGTGAATAAATGAATTAATTTAAAAAAGAGTACCCACTTATGGACTTCCTAATGGAAGCTTCTAGCAAAGGCTCCAGTCTTCACCTTAGGTCCAAGAAACAGAGAGCAGGTCCCCCCTCCCCTCTTTCACCTCCCCTCCTAAACCCTAACCAGAAAGCAAGGGCGTGGAGTACCTAGCAGCGAGACATGAGCAGTGTCTTCGCTCTGTTCCTCTCCCACATACCAACTTGGGAAGGAAAAGGGAGGGGAGGAGGAGGGACTCGTCAAAGGAGAAAGTTAAAAAAAAAAAAAAAAAAAAGAGGCAGGCAGGGAACATTTTGGTGAATGCAGAGATTGCTATCTTTAATCAATAGTGATGCAATTTCCTCCTCCACTGCTTCCTCTAAAATGAGGGTTCAGATGAAGCTAGATACGGACACTGCAGTGTGTACGTCTGCCTCGCTCACACTGGCCGTCAGTGGTAGCAGACAATCAAAACAAGCGCGACTTCCTTGGCCTGTGGTATCGGGTCTGGCATCGGGCTTGCGGGAGGCTGGGGAGCAGAGCCCGTGCGCAGCGGACAGCCCTTGGCATTTTCCACACTCGAAGACTCATCTTGCCTTTCTGAGGAGGGTGACATCTGTAGAGGTGCCGTGACCCCAGCGCCCCCAGTCTTCCCTCAGTCTCTTGAACTGGACCTATGGGGCACGAGTGGCTTTAATTCATAGTCTTTGTCCCTCAGCCTGACTTCACACCATCCTCGACTGTCTCCAGTCAGACCCTACTAGACTCCACATCTGTTCATGTCCCACTAGGGATTCCCTCAAAGGAAAAAGAGGCCGCCATCTTTCAGGCAACCTTTCTCTGATGGTAACCTTGCCTCCTTCCGGATGGCCACCGTTTTCCCTCATCGTCACACCTACAGCCCGGCGCCTGAGTTCCCCACGCCCTTCATCAGCCATCGTCACCGCCTTCCTTTCATCCGCTCTCATGCCAACATCCTCAGCGCTTGACAGAACTCCAGGGCCGGATGTTGCCTTCCCCCCTTCTCTGGTGAGGGGGAGAGGTTACAAGATGGCATCCGCGGACAGATCGCAGTTCTGGGTGCTCAACTCCACGTGGGGCCGAAACACACCCGCACTACGATTTTCTCCAGTCAGCTGTCTCCGTCCTGCTCTGTCTGCAGTCAGATCGATCATGCCAATGTGAATCCGGTCTCAGCAGGTGACGCGACCCTTTGCCACCAGAGAAAAGCAACCGAAGCAAACATCTTTAGACCTGCACAAGCCTACAGACTCGCACCAGAGCCTGGCAATTTTTCCATTATCTCAGCAGCCATGGCTGCCAGTCCGCCTCCTCTGCATTGGATTCTACCATCGGGACTGCGAACTCACCGCGGAATCCAGTGATTTGTCACACCTTGTTTTTTTTTTTTTCTTTCATTTATTGAATAATTTAAAATAATAAAAATTCTATATTCATCGTATAAAGGTTGGTTTGTACCTTGATATTTTTGTTTAAGCATATTGTATGATTTGACTATCTCTGAATACTGTGTCACCCTCTTCTGTAGACGCCCTCCCCCTCTCATGGGTCTTCCTTGTACATGAATATTCATAAAATGTAGGCACCTGAGGTCCATTTTTCTGCGTCCATCTTATGTAGCTTAACTTCCTGGTCTCCAGGTCCGTGTGTTTGCCTGCAAAAGTCGCAATCTCATTCCTCCTTACGGCTGAGTGAAATTCCACTGTGTATGTGTTCCACACCTTTATACATACATCTGCTGATGAACATCTGGGCTGGATTTGTAGCGTAGCTATCCCGAATAGTGCAACATAAACATGGACATCCAGCCGTCTCTTAGATGCCTTTGGTGTATTTCCAGGAGTGAGACAGTCGGCTCAAATGTTAGTTGTATTATTATTTTTATTTTTTTAATTTTTTTTTTAAAGAAACGTCATACCAATTTACAGTGGCCGCATTAGTTTTCACTCCCACCGGCGGTGAATAAAGGCCCCATTTCTCCGCATCCTTAGCAGAATTTGTCTTACCTTTTGTTTTCAGTGATAGCCATTCTGACTGCGGTGAGATTGGAATCCGTGTGGTTGCAACTCGCATTTCCCCGAGGGCTGAGAATATACTGAACATTAGTTTCCTGTATTTATTGGCCATTTGCACATCATCTTAGAGAAGGCTCTGCTCATTTCATTTGCCCACTTATTGACTGCTGGCTTTGTCTTTGATTTTTTCTTTAAGTTGTTTATATATCCTAGATATTAATCCCCTTGGAGAAGTATGGCAGGCCAAGATTTTCTCCCGTTCTGGAAGCTGTCTCTTTGCCCAGCTAATTGTTTCCCTTGCTGTGCAGAAGCTTTTTAATTTCAGATAATTTCTCTTGTTGATTCTTATGATTATTTCCTGAGTTGCTGGAGCCCTTATGCCTGGATCTGGAGGTGCATTCCTGCAGGTACATGGCTTCTGGGGTCCGGCTCTCTGTCAAAGCCAGCAGCATGACTCCCTTAAAGGAATCAGAAAAATTACCAAGAAACCCTGTCCCCCTTGGGTGCGAACACCATGCTTTCCCGGGTCTCTGGGAGCACTGCTGACTGCTCCCACTCCTTCCTCGAGAGAGGGGTCCTCTCTGATCACCCTTTAACCTGGTGCTTTTCAGATGCATCCACAACACTGCAGGGCTTGTGACCGTGAGTCTTCCTGGGCCGGACGTCTAGAGTTTCCGACTTGGTCTGGCATGAAGCCTGGGCTTCACGCGCCATCAAGTCCCCAGCTGTTGCTGGTGTGTGGGCCTGGGAGTGACACTTTAAAAAAAAATCTCAATTTTTTAAAGTAGTTATGGCCAGAGGCATTTGTGGTGTGCTCTCCTCCCCATGTCTGTATAGTTGTTCTTGACCTGAGTTGCATATTAATACCACCTGGAAGGCATTTTCAACTCCAGGAAAGGGGTAGGCGCAGCAAACACCAAGTTAATTAGCCTCTCAGGGAAGGGTACTCACTCAGTTGCTGATGGGTTGAAACCTGCCCCCATGACTCAAACATGCTCCCAGGACTGCGGAAACCCAGGCTATGCCTATGTTCCCAGTGTTCTAGCGACTAAGATGGCCTCCATTACACTGTTTTGTTAATGACTTACGGACTCCAGACTTTAGCCTAGATTTTGGTCCTCAGCTCCATCCTTTGGCACCCAACCATATCAACAGAGACATCTAAGGCCGAACCCAAATCCTACCTGCTCATCAGCACCCCCGTCACCCTGAAAGGCTCGTCTCTACCCGCTTGTTCTAGCTACAGAGCTGACTATAGTTTACGCTAGCTCTGTATTAGTTTCCCGTGGCTGATGTAACAACTTTTTATAAGACAGTAACTTAGTAGAAAGTTTGTTCTCACAGTGTCTGAGGCCCGAGTCTGGAATCAAGATGCTGGTACCGTGGTTCTCCATCTGGGAACTCTTGGGAAGTAAGCTGTCTTTTCTAGCCTCAGCCAGCATTCCTTGGCTTGTGGTAACATCCCTAGACTCTCTGTTCTATAGTCATTCATTTTCGTCATCTGTGCCCCTGCCTCTCTTTTATGAAAGTGGTGGTGAGTGTATCTCGGTATTGGAGTATCACCTAGATACGTTGAGATAGTCTCCCCTTATAAATATCATTTACACATGATACAAATAGCATTTAAAGGTTCCAGCCTTAGGACTTGATAGCTTTGACACCATTATACATCCTACCATGAGATCCTTCTTCCCCATTCACCATTTCTATTAATGTGCAAATCACAGTTCCTAATCATCTCTGAAGTCTTGTCTCCATTGCTGTGCTCAAACCCACATTCCATTGTCTTCTGCCTGAAGCCCTCAGTGTTAAAAGGTCAATGCTGTAGACCAACTCAGTTTAGCTTTATTTGGGGAAAACATAGAAAAAAAAAAAAGATGATTTGTGAAATGGGCAGCTCCCAGAGCCATAGAAGGCTCTGAGAACTTCCAGCCAAGTGATCCCGCAGCCTTTATAGAAAAATGGAAATGAAGCATGGAAAACAACTTAATTGTCCATAGCTTAGTCAGTTGGCCAGTCGGTCGGTTATGTACAGCTGAGCTATGAGCTGTCTGCAGTTCAGATAACTGGTGATGGAGCCCCTGTAAGCTCTGATTGAACACTGGGTTTGTTTGATGGGCTTTGCCAGGTGCCCTGTCCACGTCCACATGATCTCCCACAAGCAGTGACCCTTCAGCTGATGCCGCTCTTCCTGTGTCACTAACTGCCTGCCTAATTTTTGTCATCTTGACACAAACTGGAGTCACCTGGATAGAGGGAACATTAATACAAGAATTGCTTCAATCCAATGACTTGTATGTCTGTAAAACATTTCCTTTAATTTCTTTTTCTTTTGCTTCTTTCTTTCTTTTTTCTTTCTTTCTTTTTCTTCTTTTTCTTTTTTCTTGTCTTTCTTTCTCTTTTCTTTCTCCATTCTCTCTTTCTTTCTTTCTTTCTTTCTTTCTTTCTTTCCTTCTTTCTTTCTCCTTCCTTCCTCTCCCCTCTCTTTCTCTGAGATTGCCCTCTTTTTTAAACGAAAAAATGTTTTATTGATTGTTTTGAGTTTCACATCATAAACCCCAATCCCACTCAGTTACCCATCCCTCTGTATCCACCCTCCACCTTTGCAACTCCCCCAAAAGAAAACAAACAAACAAACAAAAGCATCTTTCTACAGGAGCTGTAGTGTGTAGCAGTGTGTTGCACAGCTGACCCTTTTGTCTCACAGCTCCATTTGTAATGTTCCCTGCAATGAGTCATTGGGCTGGTTCAAGGCCTCTAGACTCTGCTATACTGTCTATACTGGATCTTTATCGGGATTCCTCTCAGATATCTTGTTGTTTCCCTGTGTCGTGGAGATACTGCAGTTTTGGATCTGTAAGACTGGCCCCATCATGAACTCTGTCAGTTCATGGATGGGGTAGACACTGGGCTGAACCTGAACCTGGGCTTGGATGGTAACTGAGGTGATCAGCCGCCAGCTCTCATACAGCCACACCACCAGGGGGGGCTCTCCAGCACTGCCCTGCCTAGCTTACCCAGTGCTGCTGCTGGTAAGGGGCAGGGCTACATCTCCAGCTCTCATGCCCTCGAGCCGGCTCCAGGCAGTGGAGGGGCCAGCAGGGGAGAGCACTCCAGATGAGGGAGTGCTTAATCGGCAACATGGTCTCAGGTGGCAGCCCAGACCAGGGTCATCTGCATGGCCTTTGGTAGTAACATAGGCCTCGGACATCAGCACAGTCCCTGGCTGTGATAGCAGGGGCCCAGACGTGGCCCTCAGGAGCAGCAGGACCTAGACAGATGTCATCATGGCCTCAGGTGGCAACCCAAGTCACCTGATCAGTTTGGCCCCTGATGTCAGCATGGCCTCTGGATATCATCATCTCAGGCAGCAGCCCAGACCACTGGCATCTGGATGGCCTTCAGGGGCAATCTGAGCCACAGATATCAGCACAGAGCCTGGCTGCCTGCAGTTGAGTCATGGACCCAGACATGGCCCTTGGGGACATCCTGGGCCTGGCTGTGGCCTCAGGTGGTTGTTCGTTCTCCTCACAGCTGCCTGCTCCTCACTGCCTTTGAGACTCCACCTCTCCCCACGGTGCACATACTGCTTGGCTTTGCTTTCTCTCCCATCTCTTCCTCTTGTACTCCATCTTTCCCATCTCTCCGCCACACACTGCCTCATCTTTGTGGTGCCTGAAACGGGCTCTAAGGTGACTTTCTTCCAGCCGGCCCTGGCCAGTGAACTGCAGGGCATTTTCTTGCTTACTGATTTGTGTGGGATGGCCCAGCCCTCTGTGGGTGGTGCCTCCCCTGGACAGGTGAACTTGAACTTTATAAGTCAATAAGATAAGCAAGCCTTGGAGAGGAAGCCAGCCACCAGGATCCCTCCACGAACTCTGTTTGACTCCCTGCCTCCAGGTTCCTACTTAAATTCCAGCTTTGGCTCCTGTCCTGGCTAGTTTTATGTCAACTTGACAGAAGGTGGGCTCACCACGGAGGACGGAGCCTCAAGTGAGAAAATGGCTACACGGGATCTGGTTGGAGGCAAGACTGTGGAGCACTGGTGATGTAGACTGGGGGCTCAGCCACTGTGGGCGGGGCCACCCTTGGACTGGCGGTTTTGGCTTCTATAAGAAAGCAGGGCGAGCAAGTGCTGAGGAGCAGGATAGTAAGCAGCACCCCCCCAATCTTTCCCCCATTTCCCCCTCCCCCTCCCATGCCCGTGCTTCTGAGTTAGCTCCTCCTGCCTCCAGGATCCTGCCCTGATTTGAGTTTCTGTCCTGATTTCCTCCAGTGATGAAGAGTGATGTGGAGGTGTAAGCCAACTTGTCATGGTGTTTCATGAGGTAGGACAGCTTTCCTCCAGGAGCTGTAACCTGTAAGCTGAACAAACCTGTTTTCTCCCCAAATTGCTTTTGGTCAGAATTTTATCACAGCATGGAGAAATAGCTAGGACTCTAACTCTTTCCCACAATCCCCCCACTGCTTTATGTCTTCTCATGGTCATCTTCATTTCCATATGCTGCCCAGTCACCTGATCTCAGCTCTGGGAATTCCTTTCCCTCACGTGACCACCCTCTACACGCCTTGCCTTTTACAACAGAGCGACTCCCTCTGCTCATCTGTGCCCGTCTGCGACCTCGTTTCCCTGGTGCACACCGCTTCTGCTTAGAGCATCCTTCATACCCTTGCGAGGCCCTCTCTTGGTCTCTGGGATGGGTTTCCATGGCTACCTATGCTTCCACAATGGCAGACTGGGCACAGGTCAGTCGTAACTGAGGTTTAATTTTCTATTTCTCAACTGGATGGCAAGCTTCAGGGGAGCCAGGCTCATGTTAGTATCTGCGAGTAGAAACAAATGTTGTTTTCTATGTTCTCCAACTCACATCCCAAGGCATTACTACTGGTCACCAAAATGTGGGTGGTGATTTTTCCCGATGAAGAACCAACCGGCCCCAGCAGACGCTGGCTGGGTGCTACACACCTTATTTCAGTTATGACCTTGTTGACCTGGAGTTAGAAGCAGATCCTGGAGGCAAAAAGTTCATTCCCATAAGAGTGTCCACCCACACACCTCAGATAACAGGTAATGTTGTCTATACTTTGACGAACTGACTATATATCAGGGTGGCAGTTTCTCTTTCCTTGGGGCTGCTACCTTTGCTAGAATGGTTCACAGAACATGAGGGAAACATAAAGGTTGAAAATTTCCCTAAAGGCTATCACAGAGGACCCAGGTGAGCAAGGGCAGGGATCGGTTTACAGGAAAGAAAAGTTTCCATACACTGTATCCAGAAGACACCTGCATGCCTTCAGACATCCCTAAATTCATCCCTTTGGGGTTCTGAGAGAGGCTTCATTGCACAGACAAGATTGATGACATCATTGTCAACCATGCTCAACTCACAATTCAGTCCCCTCTCTGGCTTCTGGGGTGAGGGAATAGGTCTGAAGCATCCAGTCCTCCATTCACATGGCTGATTTCCCTGACAAAGCCTTGATCCTGAGGCTCTCCAGGAGCCCACCAGAGCTCACCTTTACCTTGTGAGGACCAGGATTATTCAGGAAATGACAAGGCCTTGTAAGCTCTTTGTTTGGCACTGAGGTCAGAGGCCAAATATTTAGAGACAAACATTGTCCTGGTCCTCTTATTTGTAAGGATTTTAAGAACTCCTTTAAGAATCAAATGTACAATATATACGATATATATTGTGTGTATATATATATATATATATATATATACATATATATATCAATTTAGCATATATCAACTTAGCAGTCTACATATAATATTTAGTATAATAAACATAAACTTACACATAAGTTATTCCTTTATTTGCTTCGTATTCAGTACTGAATACAGAGCCTGCCTCAGGGTAGGGATGAGGCTGTCTTTATTGGGTTGACTACAATGGACCTCCCCACAGTCCATTGCCCTTCAGGGCCACCATTCAGGTTATTTAGACATCACTAGAACACAATGGAAAATCGGTCCTGTTTCCAGAGGCCCAGGTGCACATGTCTCCACATCACTGGCAGGGTTCCCCTGGGTGCTCTCTCTATCACACGGCTCTGAGAGAAGCCAAGTTAGCATGATGCTGGTTTTCCCTGCCTGGCTAGAGAATGATCCCACATCTGCGATAAGACCCTGGCTCTAGTTCTCCCATTTACCATCCCAAGCCTTTGAGCAGGACTGGAGTCTACAGAACCCACAGTCATGAACTCAGATGATAACCGTTTCAACAGGACCAAAGAAGCATGCTTCTTGGGGGAATCCTTGCTAATGCATTTCTGGATACCAACACCTACATGTATGCAGCAGTACACAGGTCAGATGGCGTTTAATAACGAGTGAACCCCAGGTAGGGGTAAGCAGAAGGGGACCATCTACCTCACTGATGGAGCGCAGGACAAAAACCCTGTAAAGGGCACGAGGACCCCAGCTCCCCGAGACCCCTGCCCAGCATCCTTCCTCCCTTCCACTCCGCGTGCCATGCGTCCAGACACACTTGCTTTCATCTTCAATGTGTGAAGGATGCAGGGGTGGCGGTGAGAGAGCAATCTTGGTGTCAGTCTTTGATTTCCACTCTAAAAAGCATCTCTTTTTTTGTATTTGCTGCTACATATGTCAGGCTAGCTGCTTGGGGCTGGGTAGATGTCAACTCTCCAGTTCCTCTAACTTCATAGTCCTGGATCCTGCCCATCCCTGGGCTTACAAAATAGGTAGGTAGGGTAAAGGGTGTGTGTGCACGTCAAAGTGTGCGCGCGGTGGGGAGATCTTTTCAGTCAGGCTCTTTTTACTTCCCTGGCTTCCCTCCCCTCCATGTTCCTCCTCTGCACTGCTCTTTAGGACTCGTGGCCATGCATGGCTCCTCTTCTGGGCATGCCATTCCCATCTTCTATGCAAATTCCCACCCACACTTCAAGAAACAGGCCCAATGCACCTTGTATTCCAACACTACTTCCACTGTTGCTGGCAGTTAGGAATTTCTCCTTTTGTACCTACGTATAATGCCCCGTTATCTGCCCCCCACCAAGAACAGTACTTGCCAAATGGCCTCACCTCTGCCTGTTTGCTGGCCCATTACCTGGGTAAACTGAGAACTTGCTCACTGGGTCCCATGCATCTATGGCTGACCTATATAGCCTAGCAGATAATTGCTGCCCAACATTTATCTGTTCCAATAAAGGAAGGAGGGGGGGGAGAGAGAGAGAGAGAGAGAGAGAGAGAGAGAGAGAGAGAGAGAGAGAGAGAGATCATCTAGCCAGGCTGGAAAAGCCTCAGGCAAGTGGGGTAAGTGGTCCCAGGAGAATCAGGCAGAAGTGTCCCTCCTCCTTGCCTCCCCACTCGTCCTCTCAGAGCTCCCACTTCTTCTGTGATTTAATTGGGATTTGGCACTCCAGCCTCTCAGCTGGCCCCTTGGAAAAAAGAGTCATCAGCAGTGAAAGCTCTCCATGTTGCCCGATTCACACCTACAGGAGCTTGCTCAGATGCTACCCCTTCCTCCCCCTCCCCCCTCCAGCACCTGAGCCAGAAGCTTAGGGACCCTGCAAAGGGCTGGATGGCACCTAGAGTGCTTTAGAGACGTCCCTGTACCCCCACCTGGCAGAGTCTCAGCTCAGCAGTGTCAGAGCTTGGGAGATTAATGAAGAGGGAGAGAAGTCACTGGGATCTTGGGCTGGCTAGCAGAGGCATGGTGCACCTCCCCCACCCACCCGGACCGGCCTCGCCCAGCTCATGGTATTACTAGAGCTAATCTGCTGACCGCAGGAGCTCAGTTGGTGTCCATTTGCCAGGCTTGCATCTCAGGGGCAGCCAGACCCTGTGTCCTCATGCCACACAATGAGCTGCTGCTGCAGAGAGGCAGCAGACACACTCCTGCAAATGCCAAGCAGGGCCTGCAGAGCCAGGAGTGAGAGATGCAGATGATTCCCTGATAGCTTACTAGCCTGAACCCAGCCGGCTTTCCTCACTGATTCGAAAGGGAATCTGGGGGGGTGGGGGAGAAGAAACCTAACTTGCAGGGAGGCCTTTTAGAAGGATTGTTTCCTTTGGCCCACTCCAGATCTTGCCAATATCTGCTGTCCCATCTGACAAAACCCTAAGGGCTCCCAAGCAAGTTGCTGCTTACAGCAAGGACCACTTTTTAGCTTCCTACCAGGTGTGCCCCGCAAGGGGGGTCTTGACCAAGCGTTCATGCTCTTGAGCAAGACAGACTGTGCCTAGGGCAGCATTTCTTCACTAGCATCTTAATTCTTTGCATCCGGAGGGATTCTTTCTGGGTCTGACCAGCTCCTCCCTGTTTTTCAGTGAAAACTCTGGGCCATGGTCTGAGGAGACGGCTCAGTAGAGTACGTGCTTACAAGGCAAGCCGGAGGACCTGAGTCCAATCCTCAAAGCCCCTGGGGAAAGCCAAGCATGGCGGCAAGCTAACTCTTACAGCCCCAGAGATGGGGAGGTGGAGGCAGCGGGATCCCTGGGACTTGCTGCGTCTCCACTCTAGCATACTTAGAATCTTAAGTTTAGGTTTCTGCTGCAGTGATGCCATGACCAAAAGGAACTTGCAGAGGGAAAAGATGACTTCAGCTTGCAGTTTCACATCACTGAGGAAAATCAAGGCAGGCGTGTGAACAGAGCAGGAACCCGGAGGCAAGAGCTGATGCAGAGGGCGTGGACTAGAGTTGCCTACTGACTTGCTTGCTCGTGGCTTGTTCACTTTCATATACCATCCAGAATCACTGACCAGGGGTGGAAGAGCACACAGTCCTCACTGAGCTGGTCCTATACACATCAATCATTAATCAAGAAAATACCCCACAGACTTTCCTATAGGGCAAGCGGATAGATCCCCAGATGACCTTAGTGTGGTGATTTGAATAAAAATGGATTCCAAGGGCTCATGGTGAGAGGAGTGGCACTGTTAGGAGGTGTGGCCTTGTTGGAGTGGGTGTGGCCTCGCTGTGAGTGGGTGTGGCCTCATTGGAGTAGGTGTGGCCTCGTTGGAGTAGGTGTGGTCTTGTTGGAAGAAGTGTGCCACTGGGGGTGGGCCTTGACGTTTCAGAAGCTCAAACAAAACCCGGTGTCATTCTCTTTCTATTGACCAACATCCCAGATGTAGAGCTCTCCCAGATGTAGGTACCTCTCCAGCACCATGTCTTCCTGTATGCATGCTGCCATGCTTCCTGTCATGATGATAGCGCACTAAACCTCTGGATTGTAAGCCCCAATTACTGTTTTCCCTATATAAGAGTTGCCATGGTCATGGTGTCTCTTTATAGAGAAACCTGAACTAAGATGCCTAGCTTGTGTCAAGTTGAAATAAAAACTAGCCAGCACACTCGGTGTGTTCTGAGGATAATGGGAGACTCTTGTCTCAAAAAAGCAGGTAAGCAGTTCGTGAGGAATGACCCCCAAGAGCCTCTGGATTCAGGCAGGAGTGTATGAACACGCACTCACACATACTCACCCGAGCACTTAAACACACTCACACATACACAATCTCACAACACTCACACATACTCACATATACACATTCACACACCCAACAAAACAAACAAACAATGACTCTGGGCTCCATCTGGACAGGGTAGAAAAACTCCTAATGCTTTGTTTGTTTAAACTCACTGGCACTGATGCTTGTAAGACCAGTATTCTTGCAGGCACAAGACAGATAGCTTGATTGGTTTGCTCCCAGCTGATAAAATTGGAGCTTAGAGGTCAGAGTCTTCACGGAATTGCTATAATGAATCTAATTAACTACAGCCAGATATTCAGGATTCTGGCTTTAGTGCTGCCTTCTTCCTTCCCCAGATTCTACTGCCATCCCACCCACCCCCACCTAGCCCTTCCCATCATGGAGATAAGCCTTCCTAAACCACATCACCATTCTTCCCAGCCCAGGAGAGCCCTCAGGGGTCCTTGTTGTTGAGAAGATGAATTTTCTGTGGATAAAGTTATGACTTATCCAGAAGTGTTTTCCCATACGATTCCTCAGATATCATCATCACCATTACTTGGGAAGTCATGAGAAATGTAAAAAAATTAGGGCTCTAGCTGACAATTGCTGAATGTGAAATTGTGAGAATGGTGTCCATCAGTGTGCTAACACTTGACTTACCCTAAATCCTGACCAACCTCGTTCTTGACCTAAGATTGCATCATTACCACCCTGTGGGCTTTAATTGTTCAGAAACTACTTTAATAAGAGTTCTTAAGTGCTTCAATCTCCCCTTTAGCCCACCATTCACCAGAGGCAGTAGAGAAGAAAGGTTAATAGGAAACAGGGGTTGTCCACCTGTTTAGAAATAGTTCTTTGGGGGCTGTTCAGCAGTCCAGTTCACTAGGCAATCACCACTCATGAATCAGCAACAGTAGTTAGATCCAGAAGAAACCACGAGACTCTGCCAATTGGCCTGAGTCTGTGGTTGTGGCAAGAAGCTGCTAGATATCATGAGTTCTTTGGCCAGTTACTCTCTATGAAGTCACAGCAAGTGAAGATCGGCAACATGATGTAAGGTGAACCAATACAAGAGCATAGTCAGCGAAGAATAGCGAGGCACAGCAAGGCAAATCAATACCAGAGCTATGTCTGTGGGGCCATACTTATATTCTTTCTTAACATAATGCATCCTCATACATGTCTGCCTCAGCAAAACATCTTCTCACCTGTGTCTGCTTCAACAAAACATTCTCTCACTTGTGTCTGCTTCAGTAAAATATCCTTTCACCTGCCTGCCCCAGCAAAACATCATATGATACAACTGAGTTTCCAAAGAAACCAGAAGTTTCCACTTTACCACCCCCTCCAACCAATTCCTCTTCAAGATACTTGTGCCTCTCACAGAGCTCTTGTTTGTCCTATGAATCTATCATAGATTGACAATCCATCAAGCTCCACCTTCTCCCTTTTTAATGTTAGATCTGAATTATGCCGATGGCATTTATGGCCAGTTGACTATTCCTTTTCCTTTGTAACTGTAAGGATCTCTCAGATGGAAGAATGTTTTGCCTTTTTGTTGGTCCCTTCCTGTGATGACTTCCTAGGATATGAAGGTAGCAGATGACACTGGTATAGCCTTTTGAGATTGTGAGTTATATTTCATGGGGAAACTATACCCAGTGAAGTAGGAAGATAGAAAAGGTACAGGTACCTAGTAGCCTGGAACCCGAACATCTGACCTCTTGAGAAGTCTTCATTTGTACAGGCCGGAGAAATCAAATCTTTGTGAAAAGAAACCTAAGTGTTTTTGAATTTCACAAATTTCTCATTTATACATATACAACTTGTTCATTAGGCCTGACTTATTTCATGTTTTTCTCACGAAATCAGTTCATTAGCATCCTAGACTGACAAGATTGAGGATGTGTCTCTCCTCTTCCTTTCAGTCTGCCTGTGAGGACAGAAGCTTCACAATTATGGTCTTTAAATTTTCAGTGTCTGAGGTAGAGCTTGGTGCTTATTTCTTACGGGTGAAATGTAGGATTCCCCCCAGAAGCTATTCCAGGGTTCTATGAACTATGAGGTTCAAAGTGAAAGAGACATTCACTAAGTATATATAAGAAAATACCTTGGGAGGTATTTTCCCCACCTATGGTTTCATTCCTTTTCTTACCCTTAGCAACATGGAGTCATCCCCTTGCTGCATGTTGGGCTTTGCTGAGAAGAGAATATAACAGTCTAGCTAACAGCTGCTATGAACGGAGTTCAAACCCTAAAGCAGCAGTTCTCAACCTGTGGGTCACAACCACTTTTGAGGTCACATATCCAATACCCCCCAAAACATAATGTGAATTATATTTACATTATGATTCATAACAGCAGCAAAATTATAGTTATGAAGTAGCAATGAAAGAATTTTGTGGTGGTGGGGTCACTACAACATGACAAACTGTATTAAAGGGACACACTGTATTAAAGGGTCACAGCATTGGGAAGGTTGAGAACCACTACCCTACAGGGAGATTTTAATAAACAAAATCCATTTAGAATTGGTTTAAATAGTAAAAAGAATTGATGAACTCCTAAAACTCAAACTCTTAGCGTGGGGCTGGCTTTCAATAGGCAGCATCTTAGAAGGTTCCCCCAACAATCCCCAGAGCTCTGTGATTTAGACGGAGTAGATTCATGAACACCTCTGAACAGATCTGATAAGCAGATCTAATAAGAATAGGATGCTCAGAGAGGGTTGCTAAGCAAGCAAAGGCACAGGCGTCTAGGCAACTACCCACATCTTTTCTCCACCCTACTCTGTAAGGGCCATATACTGGTACCCGGGACAACCCTGCTTGCATGTCAAAACTGCACATATGTGTTCACTGACTTTAGCTGAACAACAGGGCTGCTAAAAAGGGAAGAGGCCAGTGAAGGGCCTGGCTGTAGATCTGGCTACCCAGGCCTTTGTCTAGAGCAGGGGGCACAGGCTTCCTGTGGGTCTGTCTCCCAGATCCCTTAGTCTCTCACTTTTTGGCAAAATATACAGTTGAAGGCAGCTCAGAGATGGCCCGTTTAAAAGGGAGTCCAGCGCAGACTGAAAATGTTGCTACTTTCAGCTACAGAGAAGGTGCACAGGTGCCGTGGGCTGGATCCCAGTTTCTCTCCCCGCTGAGTTCCTGTCACCACCCCAGAACCTGGCCTGGAGTAAGAGCTCAATATAGATTCACGAGTCACGGAGTGAATGAATCAAGAGGTATCCTACTTACATCACCCATAGTTTTCCTGAAGTCATCTATGCGTTCACTCTACCCATGGTGGGGGGAATCTGTCTACTTGCCCCAGATGGAGTTCAGGGTTTCAGGAGAGCAGGGCTTGGTTCTCTTCTTCACTTAGGGCAGCACAAATCAAAACTAGATACATGATCTCAAGTGGGGGCACAGGCAAGCCATGATCCTCGTGCACTCTCACCCTCAAATGTTGGGTAGAATCAAGTGGGGGGGGGACACACATTACAGCCTTTCTTCTAGAAGTTCAGATCTTTACATTAGGCTGTGATCACATCAGAGGTATAGAATTCAGCCAGTCATCACAAAGCACTCTGCTTTTGCCTAATTTGCCTTGACGAGGCACTGTCCATGGGGGGAAAACACACCATACATTATACGGCTCAAAATAGCCAGGCCTGTCTCTTTTCCTCTCTCCACAATCAACAAGGGTCAGCCCTATGTCTCATGCTGCTTCCTGGCCAAGCTTTCTCTGAAAGGGAATTTTTCTGTTCCTGTAATGAGAACAAAAATGTATAGCACCTCCTGCCTCTGAAAGATAGCACCACATTTTCTGAAACGTTAGTCTTGACCTGCAGTAATGGCCATCCTCGGTTGATGGCCCTTTCAGACAGCTGGATCCAGGGCTCTGGGATAGCTACAAAACCATGCTGAATGAAGCCACTCTGCAAATAGACCTCATCTGGCATTTTAATCCTTTTAGGAAACGATTTGAATCAACACAAAAGCTAAACCAGGATGTGGTATTATCTACACATATGAACCTCTGGGTCTGCAAAGTGGTCCAATGGGCAGTTGGAACCCACAGTATAGGATAGGATTTATGTTTTCTTGACGCTCTCTCTCTCTCTCTCTCTCTCTCTCTCTCTGTGTGTGTGTGTGTGTGTGTGTGTGTGTGTGTGTAGGGGTGGTCATATTAACATTTATGTGTTCATGTATGTGAATGTATTTGTGTATATGCATGTTTTGTGGCAAACACTTTACCGACTGAGCTCTCTCCAGCTCCATGATTCAAATGGAGTTGTTGATTCAAATATTGTCTCTACTCTATTTGCTAATTGCTCTGAAGAGGACATCCTCTGAGATTCTTCTGTGAGGAATACAAGTACAAGGGCTACATTTCTAGTAATTCCCCTATTGACTGCTCATGGCTGGTTCTCAACGAGCTCATGAATCCCCCACCTTCTGTACTGTCTCAGGCTCTGGCACTAGCACAGTGGCAGGCACTCTTGGATGTCTATTAATAGGGAATGGGTAAGTGACTAAGCCGTTTTTGGAAGCAGGAAAATAACCTAACTCACTCCTCCCAAAGGATTTGTATCTTTCTCATGCGATACAATACTCAAATTGGAAAGGAAGAGTTATCATCCTGTTGGGTCTGGAGGTTGTCTCAGCCTTGAGACATGGTGAGTCTTAACATGACGAGTGCTGTTAATTTCCTGGAGTTTTCCTATTGTCTCCCCTGGAAGAGAAATAGTGCTGGGAGCTGGATGGTGTGCATTGAGTGTGCAGTTGTGTGTGCTGCTGGTCTTCCCTCTGGTTCTCATCATAACTAACTACTGTAGTCACAGCTGACGAGCGAGGAGGCGATAACAGAGTAAATGTCTAGAAGCCCGGCACCTGATTTAACCTTTGTGCTTAGAAAGCTTCTCTCTAATTTAGAGTGAGACCTTATTAACTAAACGGCATTCACAAGCCTTGGTTTTATAACTGAAGGGGAAAACATTCACGTCTCCGATGCTGCATTTTAAAGTGAAGACTGAAGAGCCCACCCCAGTTACAAATGACTATTTAATGGACTTCTGCTGACGGCTGACATATGGTTCCATGGTGTTAAGAATATGACAGGCTTTGTGGAGGAAGCCAATAAAAATATTGGTGGAATATTATTCTTGAGTTGCGATGCTCTCTGGACAGATGCTGTAGGCTGAAAAAAAATGGTACATCACATGTGTTTATTGCCTAATCTTTTGAACTTGTGACTATTGCCTTAGATAACAAGGGAGGCTTTGTAGCTGTATTCAGATCATGGCTTATGAGATGGGGAAGACTATGCCGGGAAGCAGATTGTCCCATAGAGCTGCTGTAGAACTCAGCCTCATTAATACCTTGATTTTAGCCGAGAAGAGTGATTTTTTTAAAACTTCTGATCGTCAGCACTAGAAGAGAATGAACTCAGAATATTTTAAGCTACTGAGTCAGTGATAAAATATTATAGGTACTAGGAAAAGAATTGTTGAAGGCAACCCTGCTGATTATATAATGAGTAATTGACTATGCATCTGACCTATGACCCATGAAGATAACAATGAAGAAGAGCCTTCATTTGCCACTGAAGTAGCTTTGTATGGACCATATTAATGATTGAGACGAAACATGAGCACTCTATAAGGGGGGCAGCTCCAGGTTCCAGTGTTCAAGTCATCTATCTGCCTTTCCCCTTACCTGTGGGAGTGACTTTCAGCTTTTGGTAGCTAAGGGGTCTTAGTTTCTTTTCCTGTTGCTGTCAGAAAATACCCTGGTTGTCAAAAGTAGCTTAGGGGATGAAAGGGTTATTTTAGCTCAGAGTTTCATGCTATATATAGTTCATCATTGGGGAGATAGTCAAGGTGTCCAGAACTTGAGGTAGCTAGCCATGCCTACAGTAAAGAGTAGAGGTACAATAAATGCATGCACATTAATACTTAGCTCATTTTTCTTTAGTGCTATACAGTCTAGGACCCAAGCCCAAGCCCAAGAAATGGTGTTACCATCACTGGGCAGGGCTTCCCATTTTAATACACATAAATCAATATATTTCCCACAGATATTCCCACAGGCCAACCTAATTTAAGCAGTCCCTCATTGATGCTCTACTCCTAAGTGACTCTAGATTGTGTCAAGTTGATAACTAAAACTAATTGTCTTAGGATGCTTCTTCTTTCCACGAGAAGATTATAAATTAGATAAGATGGGGTTTTTTGTATGCTTTTACAGAGGAAAGTCTCTGCAAGTTGGCTCTTCTGATTGGTCCACCATCAGTGCTGCCTGCTTTTATGTCAACTTCATATATTAACTAGAGTCATCTGAAGGGAGAAAACCTCAATTGAGAAAATGCTCCCATAAGATCCAGCTACAGGGCATTTTTTTGTATTATTAATTTGTAATTAAATAGCAAACAAAATTTCACACAAAATATATTTATATATACTTGTATATTCTGATACAGTAGAGAGTGGGTTTTAATTGTTTAATAACATACCCTGGACCTTGACCTTAAGTTGAAGAATTCTGCTTATTCTTCTCTCTCTGCTCTTCTTAGATTTTTATTTACATTTATTTATTTATTTATTTATTTATTTATTTATTTATTTATTTTCTATACTCTTTGTTTACATTCCAAATGATTTCCCCTTTCCCAGTCACCCCTCCCCACAAGTCCCATAAGCTCTCTTCCCTCTGCCTGTTCCCCAATCAACCCCCTCCCACTTCTCTGTCCTGACCATCCCCTACAATGCTGCATCAAGCCTTCCCAGGACCAGGGCCCTCTTCTTCCTTCTTCTTGGGAATGATTTGATATGTGAATTGTGTCTTGGGTATTCAGAGCTTCTGGGCTAATATCCACTTATCAGTGACTGTATTCCATGTGTGTTCTTTTGTGATTGGGTTACCTCACTTAGGATGATATTTTCCAGTTCCATCCATTCGCCTAAGAATTTCATGAATTCATTGTTTTTAATTGCTGACTAGTATTCCATTGTGTAAATATACCACATTTCCTGTATCCATTCCTCCATTGAGGGACATCTGGGTTCTTTCCAACTTCTGGCTATTATAAATAAGGCTGCTATGAATGTAGTGGAGCATGTGTCCTTATTGCATGCCGGGGAATCCTCCGGGTATATGCCCAGGAATGGTATAATAGGGTCCTCCAGAACTGTCATTCCCAGTTTTCTGAGGAACCGCCAGACTGATTTCCAGAGTGGTTGTACCAGTTTGCAATTCCACCAGCAGTGGAGGAGTGTTCCTCTTTCTCCACATCCTAGCCAACAGCTGCTGTCTCCTGAGTTTTTAATCTTAGCCATTCTGACTGGTGTGAGGTGAAATCTCAGGGTTGTTTTGATTTGCATTTCCCTAATGACTAATGATGTTGAACATTTTGTAAGGTGCTTCTCAGCCATTCGAAATTCTTCAGGTGAAAATTCTTTGTTTAGCTCTGTACCCCATTTTTGATAGGGTTATTTGGCTCTCTGGAGTCTAACTTCTTGAGTTCTTTGTATATATTGGATATTAGTCCTCTGTCGGATGTAGGGTTGGTGAAGGTCTTTTCCCAATTTGTTGGTTGCCATTTTGTCCTTTTGACAGTGTCCTTTGTCTTACAGAAACTTTGTAATTTTATGAGGTCCCATTTGTCAATTCTTGATCTTAGAGCATAAGCTATTGGTGTTCTGTTCAGGAAAATTTCCCTTGTGTCCATGTGGTCAATGCTCTTCCCCAGTTTCTTTTCTCTTAGTTCCAGTTTGTCTGGTTTTATGTGGAGGTCCTTGATCCATTTTGAGTTGAGCTTAGTACAAGGAGATAAGAATGGATAGATTTGCATTCTTCTGCATGTTGACCTTCAGTTGAACCAGCACCATTTGTTGAAAAGGCTATCTTTTTTCCACTGGATGGTATTAGCTCCTTTGTGGAAGATCAAGTGACCATAGTTGTGTGGGTTCATTTCTGGGTCTTCAATTCTATTCCACTGATCTACCTGCCTGTCACTGTACCAGTACCATGCAGTTTTAAATACTATTGCTCTGTAGTACTGCTTGAGGTTTGGGACACTGATTCCCCCCAGAAGTTCTTTTACTGTTGAGAATAGTTTTAGCTATCCTAGATTTTTTTTTTTTATTCCAGATGAATTTGAGAATTGCTCTTTCTACCTGTATGAAGAATTGAGTTGGGATTTTAATGGGGATTGCATTGAATCTGTAGATTGCTTTAGGCAAGATGACCATTTTTACTATTTTAATCTGCCAATCCACGAGTATGGAAGATTTTTCCATTTTCTGAGGTCTTCTTCGATATTATAGGGCATTTTCTTAATAAGTTATTGATGGGGGAAGGAGCCAGCCCATTGTGTGTGGTTCCCTCCCTGGGCTGGTGGTCCTAGGTTCTATAAGAAAATAGGCTGAGCAAACCAGGAAGAGTAAGCTAGTAAGCAGCACTCCTCTGTGGCCTTTGTATCAGCTCCTAACTGCAGCTTCCTATTCTATTTGAGTCCTGACCCAACTTCCTTCAATGATCGACAGTGATTTGCCATATAAATCCTTTTCTCCATATATTTCTTTGGTTCTGGTGTTTAATTACTAGGGCCCCATGAGATGTTTGAGGTAGGTTCATGTCTTTCTAATCTAGTTTTCATTGAGTGGTTCTCAGTATAAACTTTGAGAGTTGAAGATACCTGAATTCATAGCTGAGATCTACCTTTATAGCTAGGACCATAGAAACACCATCATTAGGTAATATTTTATCTGTAAAGCAGGAATACTAAAACAAATTCCTTAATATTCTGTGCAGATTAGATTAAATGCCGTATGTGGATGGGCTATTCTGTGTCCTGGTACATATTGATCATCTGATAAACGAGTGTTAAGATGTTTGCTATGTCCATGGAAGAGTCATATATTCAAGTACTAATGCCATAAGAATGGATGAAAACCCATCTTGGGAAGCATCTGTCATCTTTTGATCTTTTGAAAATGGATAAGGAAGTTCTTGTCACTCTTCTTAGAGCCCTAGCTTGGATGATAGAACGGGAAGATGCAGCATACCATAATCTCTTTCTTAAGTATCCAGTGCTAAGTGAAGCCTCCAGTAACCTGGATTCCCATGTGACTATGAGGAGCAGAAATCAAGGGCAACCTGCAATGGACATGGGTCTTAAAACCTGTCTTGTGGAAGAGAAAAAGATGTGTTTGAGGCTGTGAGGTTGAATGTTGAAAGCAGTATCTGGTGTGGTCCATGGTGGTGAGGACTCTGAGGGTTTCTGAAGCTCTATAGTACATTACATAACAACAGAGGTGTGAAGAAGCGATGAGTCTGACTGGTTTTTATAAGCTTCTTCTCAAGATAACCCACACATCCATTAATCTATAAATGGACCCAGTCTCCTCTGAAAGGTTGTCTCTCTTATCTCTCTCAGTGGGAAGGAAATTTCAATATGAGTTTTTATGGAGATTTTTAAGCCATAGTCATGGTCAATGGGTTATTAAACACCAGTCATACATTTAATGCCACAAATGACTCTTCCAATTTAATAACTTCCAAAGACATCTAAATTTAATATGTCCATGTTTCCCAAAATAAATTATAAAAATATTAAATTTCTCTTATTTGAGGAGTCTAGATTACACACACACACACACACACACACACACACACACATGTGTGTGTGTGTGTGTGTGTGTGTGTGTATACATGTATATATATGTTATATGACATATATATTACATTTGTCTCATTTGAAGAGTATACAGTATATATGTATATACATAATAGATTGTCTGTGTGTCTATCTACTTGTATGTATGTATGTATATATGTTGTTTTGGAGAGGGTTCGGGGAGATGATAGGGAGTTGAAAATAAGTGGTCAGGACTACCAAAGGTCCCTCCAGGGTTTTAAGTGTTGCTTTAATGCTAAGCAAGTTGACCTATGTGATTCTTTCTACTTGTATCCAGCACTAAGGAGGGAAATATGGAGTATTTAAGCAGGATAGGAGTTTTGTTCAAGTTGCTATGAGGAGCCCACCAGAGAAGACCATTTAGACACAGTCTATAGCAAAATGAAAGTCTTTATTCCAGTTGGTTGGGACTACACTCAGGTATCAGAACCTAAGCATAGCCTTAAGCATTTAAAGTGAGGGGATTTTAAAGGCAAAGAATCACATCCTGTTATATTGCTTGGCAGTTGTAGAGGAGGTTTTGTGCAAGCAAGCAGTTTAACGGAAGCTAGGTTAGCTGAACCATCTTGACCTCAGGTTCTTAGTATAGAGTTGGAAAAATTTCCATAGGGTTTCCCATCAAGAAGACCAAATTCTAGTAAAAACTAAAATGGCCTTAGCAAGACTGTGAGATGGAGCAACCCCTGGACTAGCTTGCTCTGTCACAAAGTGATGTCAAAAAGAGCTGAGAAGCTTTAACGAATTTATAATGAGGGTCATGGGTTTAGGCTGAAGTAAAAAAAAAAAAAAGAGAGAGAGAGAAAACCTGAGGAAAGAATAAGTAAGTGTGGATCAGCCCAACAGAGTGGAATTCCTTGTGGCATCACGAAATGGCTGGAATAAGGGTAGAAGAATGAATGATAGGGATGAGATTGAGTGATTGTGCTTCCAGTACAATCTGGATCATGATGGATCTCCCAGCTTCTGCTCTACCCAATCCCATCCCCTACCTTAGTGTTTTCTCCCACACCAGCCTCCTTTTGAATGCCTGAACATCTTCCCACCACTACCATCCCCCAGCTAGCACACATCTACACACCCTCTATTGCTTCCCTGGTCTCTGGTGTAAGCTTCTTCCTCTTAGTGGCCCCGTGGCTGACTCATCTTATCTTCAAGCTTTCTATGAGCTTTCTGTCTAATGTAATAATCCATATCATCCCTTATTCAAGTTACTCCTGACCATAACAACCCAGTAACTCTTTGCTGAGCTGGAAATGATCTTGTTTGCTTGTGACCTTGTTTGTCATTATCAAGTAGAAACCCTATGATAGATAGATGCTGGTTCCTTGAAAAATCCTTAGCACTTTAACAGTGCTTAGTCCTAGGTGGAGTTTTATTAAGAGCTGATTAATGGATGAAATCTAACTTTTATTTTTATCATTTTAAAATGTAATGGGGTGTTTTGTCCCCAGGAGGCTCCGTTATTTTGTTGGAGCAGTTCTCATTAGGGGTAATTGAGTTGAATCCTCCAGGGACACTTGGCAGTATCTACAGGTATTTTTGGTTGCCATCAAATGGGTAGAAGCCATGGACATTGCTAAGCATCCAGCCATGGCCATGGCAACCCTCCACAGCAAAGAATGACCTGGCCTAAAGCATGTCTCCATAGTGCTGTGCCCTGATGTGGGTGAGGGGAAAAACCTGCTCATGTGATCAAACCTAAAAGATGAAGGGAACCCCCACAGCATGCAGAAGTGGCAGCCATGAGAAGCTGGTGGCCAGTGACTTCCACCTTGGAGCAGGATTTGAGAAAGGGTGTGCTCAGGAATGGGCATCAGTCAAAATAAAACAATCTAGAAGTTGTCCATCTTCCTCCAGGAAAGGGGACAACTCAGGGCAGGCCTGCTTTGTAACTGGGTGTTATCTGCCAATTGGGGTTCTGGCAGCCTTGAAGTGGACAAGTCTACAATTCTGGGGCAGTGAAAGCACATGGCCTGGATGGCCCCTACAGTTAGTGAGTGTTTTTCAACTCATAAGCCCCTTCTATTCATTTGGAGAGACTCCATTTGCAAAACATTTATTCAAGGCTTAATTGCTAATAAGTCCCTGCATGGGGCCATGCTATTGAAAGGCTGCACAATGGCATGGCCTGATAATCAATGTCCCATTCATGCACTAATCAGAAGAGACAAAATGGATATGGGAGAGCTTGCCCATGACTCTAGGAGACAATCTCCCTGTTCCTGAGCCCCTTTCTAATTAGGGACTTGTCACATGCTAATCAGGGCTGGGGTCCTGTTTAAGGAGCCCTGCTCCTTTGTAGGGACATTCCCAGAGCACATGAATTACCTCCAAATCAGCACAACTAACAGGAAATCTGTTCTGTAGCTAAGCTGGACATTCTCCTTAAGCTGACCTTCACCATGAAGATCTACCATCATGGACACTGTAGTTACATTGTTCTACTTAGCTCTAGTCACAAACACATGCATGGTTTTATCACTAGTGTCTTTATGACAGAGATGAGAAGACTAATGTTATCTGCTATTTTCAAAGTCTTTTGTGAATAAGCTGACTGGTAAGTCTTCAGGAACTGAAGCTGTAGCTCAGCTGGAAAAGGACTTACCTAACATAGACAACACCCTGGGATCAATCCTCAGCACTGGGTGAAACCAATTATGGTGGCACATGCCTGTAGTCTCAGCACTTGGTAGGTGTTAGAAGTTCAAGGTCATCCTTGGCTACAAGGGGAGTTTAAATCAAGTCTAGGTTGGAGAACTTGTCTTAAAAATATCTGCGAGTTATCAATATATTAATTTATTTTTAATACACGGGTTCAATATAAAATATTAGCTAAGTGATGCCAAAGTATGTTTAAAAATACTTAGGAAACTCCTTGTGGATGTGTAAGAAAGATAGCAACCTAAAAGAAAGACAATTGAGACGTTGTGGACATACAGTCTCAGGAAGAAGGAGCCAAAGGCATCTCGGGAGATACTCAAAATTATGAATAATCAAAGAAAGGCAAATTACAAACCAAGATGTCCTATCTACATAGATTTAAAAAGACAGAAATGTGGGTAATGCTCAGTGTTGGTAAAGATGCAGAGATGGAAATCCTTGGGGACTTCTCTCAAGCGTGGGTGTTCTGTGGAGTCCACTGGTTTCTCTGTAGTTAAGTAAGAATACAATTCAGGACTCAGCACTTATTTCCCTCACAATGTAGTCCACAGATATCCTTACATTGCTCTCTAGGGGGTGTATATAAAATTTCATCTCAGCATTGGCTTTAGTGCTGAGGAACTAGGGACCAGGTGGGTGTTATCTTCTGAGCACTCGATAAGCCACTGTGCGGGCGATGGCATATGGAGCGTCTATGTAAAACAACAGATCAGTGGTAGCCATAGTTACAGGTATGAACCTTTTAAGAAATTGTAATGAGTAAGAAAGGTAAGAAGCCAAATGAGACTCAGTAACATTTGTGAGAAAATTCAAATAGATGCACGCTAAATAACACCATTTTGCAAAAACACCTAAAGAGAAGCCCAGAGGGATGGTGTCCATTACGGGGAAATGGACAAGGTTTAAGTTGTATCAGCCACAGTTCTATTAGGAAAGAGCTGACACACCGAGCAAGATCATTCCAGATAAGGCTTTTTATAAAGGTGTGGGTGCAGAGAGGCCATGAGAGGTGGGATAGAAATCAGTGATAGAGGTCGGGCTGCTACCTCACCTCATCCACAGAAGCAGTTAGTTAGTGAGAGTCATGAAGAGAATTGCCAGAAGAACAGCCATGACTTTCAGTGACCCAGCTGCCCTGCTAATGAACCTGACTTCATCTCCCTCCCTCATTCTCCAGCCAGAGATTCCCATTGTTTTATCCAACAGAGAGCCATGGGCCAAAGGAGGCCAACACTGTGTCCTCTTCAGGACAGTAGGAGGAATGAAGAAAGGTGTTGGGAGGAGCAGATGTTAGAGGTACAGCTGACAGTCATACTACCCCCTCTGTATGTATATCTGTGTACTTATCATAGGTAGATATGCAATTTGCTTATTATATAAAATTGGTTAGGTAGCACACAAAGTGCCATTTGGCTCTGATCCTGGCATCATTTTGGGGACACATTCTTGAATGTATACATTTTTATTAGACTTTGGAGCAATAATAAAATATATAAAATTTATGAGTCAAGCCTTTATAGAATCTTTGCTGCTCTACAGCATTCCCAAGGGATCCTAAGGTTTTAGGGCTGGAGATTAAAAATTACCTTCCTGATTGAATGCATATCTCTCTGTGATTACTTAACCCAAGCCATCAATCTCAATAATGTGTTCTGTTTCTGGGATCCAACCTTTGATTAATCTAAATTTCTTCTAGTTTCTTTTATTATAGAGTATTAATGTTTAAAATGCCACAGTCTATAAGAATGCAATTAACTGACCTCCCGAAGGTTCCACTCCTTCACGGGCTTGAACGATGTACCATCCTCGAATGATCTGACCATGGTGTGACCTGAGACAGGTTGCTTTCCTGACTTGTACCACAGTTGGAAGTTAGAAGTGGTCTTTTTGTGAACTATAATGAGGTCTGGATTTTTAAATCTGGAAAACCTTCCTGTGAGGCCAGATGAAGTGGTGGTCTTTGGGCAAGTTGGCTCTTATAACAAGCTCTTCCTCCAACAGAGGAGAGAGTAATCAGGGATCAGTCAAACCCCTAAGTTGAAAACCCCAGTCTTGTTTGAGGCTAGAGCGTGGCACCAGAAGAACTGAGCCAATTCACACACTGGCCATACGGCCCCAAGGAGGAAAGCAGTCCTACCAGCCACACCACACACGTCTCAGAAATAAGGAAGACTTTCAAAAGAGCTCCAGGAGTCTGGAAGTCCAGGGCAGGGCTTTTTGGAATTAAATAAGTTTTACAACAGAAAAACCAGACAGGGAGCAGCTGTACCGAAATGCTAGGATCTCTAAAGCCTGAAGTTCAGGTTTGGTCCTTGATTCTAATTTATCTTGACGGCCATTTTATCTATCTTGCCTAATTGTCTGGTGCTTTTTTTTTTTAAACATTATTTTGGCTTGTACTCCCATTGAAAAATAGCTTCTGTATCTTAGTCAATTTATGATGTGAGAACAAAGCACATGGCCTTGGAGGCTTAAAACAACATACATTTGTTTTTCACAGTTCTAAAAACTGATAATTCCAAGATCAAGGAGGCAGCAGCCTGAAGCAACTCCACCCTTTGGTTCACAGATGGTACCCTCCCACTGTATCCCTTTATGGGGGAAGGAGCAAAGAAGCCCTTGGAGGTCTCTTATAAAGACATTGTGATGGGTGGTATCGATGGCCAACTTGGCTGGACTAAGAGATGTGTATACACAGTGAAGGATGCCTCTGCATGTGTCTGTTTCCAACCAGGATTGACATTTGGGATAGACCCACCCTGGATGTGATCAGCACCACCCAATAGGTTGGAGGTCCATGGAAGAATGGTTGTACGCTTCTATCTTCCTATCAACCACAAGCACCAGACTTGCCAGTCTTTCCACCCAGACTTAATAGCCCTGACTCCCAAGGACCTTCCCAGCCTTCCTTCTGCGCCTGAGCAGCTACTGAGTTCCTTACATCTGCAGCATTCAGACAGTTAATGCTCAGCTACCCAGCTCCAATTGTGTGAGTCTGACAAACCCCATTATTTCTGTTCTGTTCTAGTCTATTGGTTCTGTTCCTCTTGATATTTCTGACTAATATGCTAATAGCACTCATAAGGGCTTCATCCTCAAGATCCAACTCTATCTCTACTTCCTTACAATCATATTGGGAATTAATATTTCAATGTAGGAATCTTGGGGGGGGAACATAAGTATCTGGAAAAAAACATACTGTAGTCTTTGAAATGTGTGAATCCTACAATAATGATGGGTAAGGATAGGGAGATAGGAACTCTCAGTTGGTTAGCTAGTATGATGGTGAAGGACCCAGCCACTCAGAGACCAGTGTTCTGGAAAGCTGAGGGTTTGACTTCTGGGGCTGGTGGGATCTTCACAACCACCCTGGCTGATTTCCAAAGGTAAAATAAATCCCTATAAAGAACCATCCCATATGAGCCCAGTTGGGCCTTCTCTGGCTGGGCCTACTCATGAGCCCTGAGAAACTTCCCAAGAGACTTCAGGGCATCTACTATCTTCATGAACTTGGGTGGAAAATTTTAACGTGTCAGTTTTCTTAACTTTGTGGATGAGGTGGGATTTCTGGAAGTCACAGCATGCCTCATGCCTTATAGGAGTCATGGAATATTCAATTTATCCTAGTAAATTTCATGTGGGAAAGGACTATGTCTATAATGTAGACTCCACATTATGCCATTACCCTATCACAATGTCTGGCATGTACTATATGCCAAACAAATATTGGTGGAGGGAAGAGGAGGAGAAAGGGTTGTAAAGAGTGAGAAAAGAGTAAAAGTAGTTAATATGATTCTAGTTAATATAACACAATCTTCAGACACTTCCTCCTAATATCCTAAAGGTTTCCCTTTATTAGTTTGCTGATATATTTAATCCTTAAATTGATTTATCAATACTTATTAGAAAAAGTAGTTGGTAGTAGGGATTACAGACTCTAAGATTTTTAGAAGCAAAGCTGAAACACAGGTTATCCACGTTCCTCTGAACTTAACCAGATCCACTGTCACAAACTTCATTTCTATCAGTGCTTCGTTGCATCTACATCAAAACAGTGCTTTCTGGACAGAGCTGGAGAGCTGTCCCAGGAGAGAAGCCAAGAGCTGAGCAAAGCTGCAGGGCTGCTTGTATAGGGTTTACCCTGCACCATGCGGTGTGAAGGGGATGCAACTCTAGAGCCAGGAAATGGACATCTGCCTTCCCAGAGTACGTCTAGAAGGAGAAACCAGACCACGACTAATCCCAAGGCCAGCTATTGTAGTTCCTTCTTCCCTCCGTCCTTTCCTCCCTCCCTCCCTCTCTCCCTTCTTCTCCCTCTGCCCCATCCCCTCCCTTCCTGCCTCTCTCTTTCTTCCTCACATCCATCTCTTCTTTTTCTCTCCATATTGTCCGTCTTTCCTTTCTTCCTTCCTTCCTTCCTTCCTTCCTTCCTTTCTTCCTTCCTTCCCTCCTTCCTTCCCTCTCTCACATATTTATCTCTCCCTTTCTCTCCCTATATTCCATCCATCATCCTTCCTTCCTCCCTCCCTCCCCCTTCCATCTCCTCTCTTCTGTCTCCATTTTCCCCTTCCTTCTTTCCTTCCATTCTCCCTTCCTTCCTTCTTCTCTTCCTTCCTTCCTCACCATCCCCTCTTTCATTAATTTGTCCATCCACTCATCTCTTTATCCAACAAATACCCATTTAGTTGTAAGCATAATACAAAGTTCAAGAGATACAATATGATTAACTTGAGTGGAATAGTGTGAGAACTGCAAGTACCTCCCGAGTAAGATATTAGCTATGGTGGTTGGCTGATATCACCTAGGTGATTTAAAAAGCACAGGTATCTGGATTCCCATACCTAGAGACTCAGCTCAGCCGTGGTATGAGGTACTGAACTTTTTGAGCATATCCCAGTGGATTCTAACTTGCAGCCAAAATCAATGTACTAGTTATTTCTTTCATCATTGTGACCAAGAACTTGACAAAGCAACTTAAGGGAGAGAGGACTTATTTTGACTGATGGTTTTGGGAATTCAATCCATCCTGGTGGGGAAGGCATGCTGTCAAATGGTCCCCTGGAAAGCGGAGTATGTGACAGCTGTTTATTCATATCTGCACAGGCCAGGAAGCTGTGAGGAGACAGGAATTGGAGCTGGGCTATCAACATAAGGCCCATCTCCAGTAAAGCTCTAGCTCTCAGCTGTTCTACAGTCTCCACAAATAGCACCAAGCATCAGTCTGCAAACCAAATGCTTAACATGCGAGTGCATGCAGGGCATTTCACATCCAAACCATGACAACTGAGTAGTAATACTAGTAAAGAAATGAGCAGAGAGAACACAACCCAGAAATAAGCATATATGGGACTGCTAAAATATGATGGTGCAAGTTGCTCTCAAGGGGCAATGGAGAGTAGCCATGTTGGAGGAAACAAGCTGGGCTAGTGCCATAGACAGGACAGATGCAAGGTGAGATAGGACTGGGAAGCTAAGCATGCCTTCAGGAGGACTTGGAAAGAAGCTTACAGAAGGTAGCATTTAATTCCCCTACCCTCAACCCAGGAAGGATAGCTAGGGTCTGACAGCTGGTGATAGAGTGAAGTCTCTCACATGGAAGGACAAAATAGGATAATGTTGTGAGATCCTACTGCAACTGGACTGGAGTTCTAAGGCCAAGAGTGAAAGAGCAACAGGTTGAATGATAGACTAAGGGGGGTGGACACCAAGGTTAGGTCACTACTTCAATGAGAGTCAATGCAAGTTAGTCTTCAGAAGAAGGGAATGTAAAGATGAAGATGCATTAGGATATTGTCTTAGTTAAGGGTTTACTACTGTGAACAGATACCGTGACCAAGGCAATTCTTGTAAGGATAACATCTAATTGGGGCTGGCTCACAGGTTCAGAGGTCCAGTCCATTATCATCAAGGTGAGAGCATGGCAACATTCGGGAAGGAATGGTGCAGGAGGAGCTAAGGTTCTACATCTTCACCTGAAGGCTGCTAGTAGAATACTGACTCCCAGGCAGCTAGGACAAGGGTATTAAAGCCCAAACCCAATGGCCACACCTACTCTAACAAGGCCACACCTCCCAACAGTGCCATTCCCTGGCCAAGCATATACAAACCATCACATTCTACTCCCTGGCCCCCATAGGTTTGTTCAAACACCTGAGTCTACGGGCCCATATCTAGCCATAGCACAATAAAAAGTACATTTAGTGCACCTTCCAAAGTCCCCATAGTCTATAGCAGTCTCAACAATGTTAAAAGTCCAAAGTTCAAAGTCTCTTCTGAGATTCATCCAATCACTTAACTGCAATCCCTAAAGCAAGACAGGAAACCAGCTGGGCAAACTCCAAACTCTGCATCTCCATATCTGATGTCAAAGCAGTTTTCAGATCTCCAACTCCTTTGTCATCTTTGTTGACAGCAACAAACTTCTTTTCCTGGGCTGGTTCCACTTCCCTGTTAGCAGCTTTCCTCAAGAGATATCCTATGGCTCTGGCATCTCGAAAATCTTGGAGTTTCTAAGGCAACTTCTATGTTACAGCTTCTTGTTTCAATTGTCTGGGATCCACACATGACCTTCTGGGCCCCGCCAAAGGGCTGGTGTATCTTCTCCTCTCTTCTCCAGGTCTGCCATCTGTAGTACTCTAAGTTCAGGCTGATGCATTTCACTACTGGTGATCATCCTGTAGTATTGACATCTCTAATACACTGGGGTCTTTTACTGCAACTAGACTTCACCAATAGCCTTTCATAAGCTCTCTTCATGGTGCCAAGCCTCAAATCTTTTGCAAGACTCCTTCAGTCCTGGGCAATCAACTAAAACTGAGGGTGTACCTTCACCGGTGGCCTTCCATGGCCTTCCACAGTGCCAAGCCTCAGCTGCTCTTCATGACCCCTTTACTCCTTTAAAATAGACCACCTGGATGACTGTTACATATTACCAAGTACAACTACAGCAAGAGGTACAACCTTGGCTATTTCTGGAACACAGTTTCTTTGTGCTTTCAGAAAACATTTAAGATTTCACTTTGGTGACGGTGGTCTCTTCTTAATCACAGCTAATTTCTTAGCTCTAGCTAACCAGCATCAATTGTTCCAAGAGTCCCTTCTATTCTGCACTCTAAAGCCAGAGTCACATGGCCAAAGCTGCCAAATTCTGCTGTTTGAAGGAGCTGGGTGGGACATGGCCCCCTCGTTCTCTTACATTATTACCAGCTTTCTGTTTCCCAACTCCTTCACCACCTAAGCCTGGCTGTCTTGGATCTCGTTCTGTAGATTGCCCTTGAACTCAGAGATCTGCATGCCTGTCTCCTGCATGTCCACCAAGGAGTGGTGTGTTCAAAGTGTGTATCACCACGCCTGGACTTAAACTTTTCTTTACTTAGAGCTTGCTTTGTCCAAGGCTGGCCTTGAACTCAAAGATCTGCTTGGCTTTAACTCCTGGGATTAAATGTACCACCGTGTCTGGATCTAAATTTAGATGGGTAGGATCATGCCCCAAAGTCCCACTCCCTTAATCTGCTATCTCCTAGAACACAGGATGCAGCTCCATTTCACTTCCTGGTGCCTCTTTAATACACAAACCATGCATTTTATAGTTTTCTTTTCTAAGCTTGCTATGCTTGTTCAAGATGCTCTTCATGAGACTTAACCAGAGAACGAAGTCTCTGCTGGGCTTTTTGTGAGACTTCTGTTGTCAATTCAATTAATAAAAATCTCTTTACCTTAGACTCAGGTAGACTCTTCAGACAAGGGCAAAAAGCAGCCACATTCTTCACCAAAATACCAGAAAAACAGTCTGTAGGCCACATACTGAAATTCTTCTCCACTGAGCTCTCTTGGGACAGGTCTGTACAGTTCAAATAATTCTCAGTAACAAAGTCATTTATATTCCTACTAGTATAGCCCATTAAGCCCCATTTAAAGCATTCCACTGCTTTCCAAATTCAAAATCCCAGAATCCACATTCTTCCAAACAAAAGCATGGTCAGGCCTATCACAGCAATACCCCAGTCCTTGATACCAACTTCTGTCTTAGTTAGGGTTTTACTGCTGTAAACAGATACAATGACCAAGGCACCTCTTGGAAGAACATTTAGTTGGGGCTGGCTTACAGGTTCAGCAGTCCAGTCCATTATCATCAAGTCAGGAGTATGGAGGCATCCAGGCAGGCATGGTGCAGGAGGAGCTGAGGGCTCTACATCTTCATCTGAAGGTTGTTAGTAGAATACTGACTCCCAGGCAGCTAGGACAAGGGTATTAAAGCCCACACCCACAAGGCCACACCTACTCTAACAAGGTTACACCTCCCAACAGTGCCATTTCCTGGGCTAAACATATACAAACCATCACATATATTATATTCTACTCTATTCTATATATGTATATATAAAGTTATTTGTATATACATATATAGTATATATAGATATATACTGTATTATATCTATATCTACATCTACATCTATATCTATATTTATTTATCTATACACACAAACAAGAACACTTACACACAAACACTTCCTACAGCTCTAGGATGGTCAATGATACCCATTACTTTAGTCTAACTGAACAAGAAACATGTTTAAATTGCAGAAGCTGACGGAAGTGCAGAATCATTTAAAAGATCAATTTTGAAATTGTTGTTGGTAAGAAAGTGGCTTGTGGGGGTGTAGATGAAGGTGACAGGATAGAGACAAAATTGGGTTTTTATAGAAGCTCCAATACTTAAAGAAATGGAGCAATTAAGAGAGGATAATTGTGAAATTTCTGAGCTACCTGTTCCAGGAAGATGGGGCCCTAGTAGGAAAGCTCTAGTGCTTACCTGTGTCTGCCTCTCAGTTCCCAGACAATTGCCTGGTTCCTTTAAGTATATGGAAACAGGACGCTAAAAGGAAAACAACAAGCAAGCAAACAAGCAGGGAAACAAATGGAGACAACTCTGGCTCTCTTCCTTATGAGTTAGAAAATGGAATGAAATAGCGCTAGTGAGAGGACTTAGTAAAGAGCTTGCCATGCAAGTGCAAGGACAGACAGCCATTTAATAAAAAGTTGCCCATGACAGTGCGAGCCTAGAATCCCAAGGTCTGGGAAGGGGGAGACAGGAAGGTCTCTGGGCATGCTCCCTAGGTAGTCTAGCTGGGTGGGTCAGTGAGCTGAAGAGTCAGTGAGAGCCTGCCTCAGCAAATAATAGAAAGGGTGCTTGAAGAAGATACTTGACATAATTCTCTGACATCAACACGTGCACACACAAGTATACCTACATACATATGTGTACACACATGCTTATGTGCACTCATGGGCAAGAAACTCGGAAGTCAGAACATGATGTAGATGAATCAGCCTATGTCTCTGTCCTCAGATGCCTTGAAGCTGCTTCGGAGCTACCTCCTGCTTACCTGGAAGCAAGGGGCGGGGGAGAAGAAACTTGGAGCCCTCATATTCTTCAGTGACTCCCAAAGTATCTTCTTTGAGCCTTTCTGAGCAGGGCAGGGACTGTATCTTTGCATATGTGTGTATGTGTGTATACATGCGTGCGTGTGTGCTTGTGGTGTATGTGTGTGTGTGTGTGTGTGTGTGTGTGTGCTTATGTTGTTTGGGAAAGAGTCAGTAGAGGAGGCTCCAGGCTCCTAGACCAGATTCACATTTTGAATGTCACCTAAGAAGGCAAACCAGGCCTCCTTCTTCCTAAGAGTGTTCTTCTAGCTCTCTACTTCCCAGTTGGGTGGGAGCCATCTACTCTTGACATTCCCTCGGCCTCTGCTCTGTTTCTGGTTCCATTCCATACCATACCTGGGCTCTTGCTTTGAATTTAGTAGTTGTGACTCTTCTCCCAGAACCAATTCACCCCCTGGTACAGATCTAACACAGAACTTGAACTAGTCAACACGCTACAGAGCATATACTCCTTCACTAGGCCCCCAAACACCAAGCATGGCTCTCCTGGCTCATTTCTTGTTGATGATGTCTCTCATCCAAGCCCTGCCCAGTTCTGTACCTTCATCCAACATCATTAGCTGGCTACTGCCAGAATGCTAGCACCCCCAGAATCTAAGCATCTCTTTGTGGGGACAAAGGCAATGTTACACAGATGCTGTAAGTATTTGTAGATGTTTGCTAACATCATTGAAGGAAATTGAGAGGAAAAGGGGGGAAGATGAGGGAGAGGGGAGAAGGTCAAGATCCATGGCCGTGACGGCACTGTGGGCTGCTGCCTCTCTTCTGGGATCTTTGTTATGGGGGTGATAACCCCCTGCTTTGCTCAAGCATCTTAGTTTGATTTGTGTAGTTGAATGATGACCCTTACCTGATACAGTTCTATTCCCTCCAGTGAGGATTAACATGTAGCTTTCTCCCTATAGTCACTTTTCCAGGACACATCCTGCTTCAGCCTCATGTCCAGTGGTTGTGCTACGAGTCATGAACTCGAGCTCTTTGGCAAGTTACTGCACACTATATCTCAGTTTTAACATCTTTAAAATAGGAGACGTTATGCCATACTGCCAAGGTTCAGATGAACATTAGATAAGATAGTCCGTAAAGTACTTAGCAAGCAGAGCTTGGCAATATTAGGTGAATATTTACTATGTGGGAGTTATTATCTATTGTGATTCTTTTTCTCCTCCTGTAGCTGGTTGGCTCCATTCAGACCAAGATTCTGGATAGATGCAATGACCGTTATTTCATAAGTAAAGTGAGCATCTGCAAAGGTCTAAGGATTTTGTTCCTGATAGTCCTCTGACTCTTTCCTCTTATCCTACCCATTCTCCTCAACTCTATTTCATACCCATGTTCCTTCCTATGGCAGTCCTTGCTGTACATCTAATCATCGCCTTCCTTTTTTCCTACTTATCATCAGAACTCTGATTTGATCAACATGGTGACATATCCAGTTGAGGAAGGTATGGTGGAGCCTGTGACACTGATGAAACCATCATCTGCTGTCTCTCTTCTGGGAACCTTGTTAGGGGGATGGAGCGATAACTCCCTGTTGGGTTAAGTCATCTTAGTTGAGCTTCTGTGGTTGAATGATGAACTTTAACTGATCATTGCGTCTATCCTCCAAAATAAGAACTGCCCTGTGTGGGCTCATTCTCTACAGTAGCTTTACCAGAACATAACTTGCTTCGGGCTCATATGCAGCAGCCGTGGCATGGCCTCCTTAATGATATAACTATGTGACTACTTCTTTATGCAGTTAGTTAAGAGGGTCCTAGCATCATTATTGCCTTTCCCAAGTTCTTTCTAACTACTCATCAATGACAGTCATGGAGAGGCTTCATCAGATCTCTCTCATTTGGCCAGATGGATACCTCTCTGGGTCTGAATGTAAGAGGAATACTGTAAGGTATGGGTGAGAAGAAACTGTTTAACGAAGATATTGTAGAACAGAGAACAGCAGAATTGACCTAACAGAGGTGTAAATGGGAAGATAGAACTGATTTAAGTATGGTCTCATAGTGTCCATCAATGAGTTTCTTTTGCGCATGTATTTGCTTAAATCTCTGAACAGAGAGGAGATGTGGCTATGTTAAATGAAGCACACGGTACAAGAACAAAACCAGGAAAACTATAAAACCAGATTCATGCCTGATTCTAGCACAATTGTACAATCACCTATTGCTTAGTGTGTGTATGGGGCATGTTCTGAAAAATGCAGTTAGGTGATTTCAACCTTGTGAAGACCTCATGGAGTGCCCAGCTAAAATGGCTACATCACCGGCAGTGCAATCTTAAGGGGCTGCCATAGTATATGTGGGCTGTTGACTATAACATCAATCTGGTAGCACAGAATGAAGATACTTTTGGAACTAGCCTACGAATGCATTGCTATAATAAGCAAGACTAGAATAGGCTGTAGTATCCAACAGCTCAAACAATAATGCTTACAATAAAGTGAATAGGATTGATCTTGTGCTCATGTCCCTTGATTGTACAGGGGAGCTCACTGGAGGACCTGTATCAGCAATGAAATATCCCAACTTGTGATAATGGGTACCACTTCTACTCAAAACTCACTGGCCAGTACTCCTTCTTTGGGGGACTTGAAAATGTCAACTCTCTCCTTTTAAGGTCCCAACAGCAAACTAAGGAACCAAAGTTTGCCCAGGAGAACCAATGAGTTTATTAGGCTTGACTGCAGAGAAGTGGGTAAGGGTGTACGGACAGGAGAGTGGATGACTTTAAAGCAGTCACTCTAGAAGGTCTAATCCCAGAATGGATGATAACTCTCCCCTGGTCACATGGATGTCACCCCTAACTCCATTCTAGCTCTTCCTCCCTGAAGTCACTTGCCCTTAAAGCAGAGTTGCCTACAACTCATAGGCAGAAGTGCCTGGATACTCAGGTGAGGGTCTCAGGTCTCCTCCTATGAAGGAAGGCCAACAGTCGGCAGGTCTGTCTCTGATGGTCTTTTGCGAGAGGTTACAGTTGGTTTGATGAAGAGGGTAGCAAGTTGGCTTGGAGGATAACCCTGTACAGCAGCAGGTACGAGTCATATGGCCCCTCCCAACCTCAGGAGAACCCAGAGACTCAAGCATGTGCTTAGAATTGGGGGATCCAAGGATGTCTGGTAAGTAGTGTGGTGAAGGGTGCCCACAGTTTCACAGTTTCTTTCTTTCTTTCTTTTTTTTTCTTTTTTAAAAAAAACAAACAAACCAGTTTTGTAGTTTGGAGATACATGAAGTGCTTATAACAGTGCCAAGCTCATAAATAAGTATTTATTATGATGGCTTTACATGTATTATTGTGAAATAATAGATAGATACATACAAGAAACATAATGATAGGTGCATGAGGGTTTATTTTTTGACAATCGAGATGTCTCATTAAATAGGTGTATTTTGAATCAGACAATGAAATTTGAGCCTAGTTTGTTGATTTTTCTGGTGCTTCGAGGCAATAAAAAGAAAGGGATGCTGGAGCTTAGGAACTCCGTCAACACAGTACAGAGATAGCAATGCAGGCAAAGTCTAGGCGCGTTCATGGGAGAAAAATGTACGTATTGGATTGTTGGCAAAAGTCCCACACCCTGCTGAGCCTCAGAGCCTGTGGCCAACTCTGCAGTCGGTGGCCTTCTGGGGCCACATAATGATGAGTGCTGTTGGGCTGACTTGTGCTTTCTGCCTGGGAAAGGACAGAAATTGGCATGCCCCCAAAGTCCTGCTCGCCTCTTGGAGCGAGTTCCTTTGACCGTGCAGGACAGCCACACAGAGCCCTTTAAAAGGCACTTTTGATGATTTAATTAATTCTGACAGATTTTTTTTTTCAAAAACTGCTAACTGGAGACCTCACCCATATTTCTTGTCTATTTTTTCCCTGCTTCTAAAGGTTAACTGAAGGCTTAACTCCTTCATTCACCCAGAACTGTATTTGTAGTAAGTCTCCCAAGGGAACATCTCCCCCCCCCCCCCCCCCCCCGCCATGATGGAACCTACTGCTTCTACTTGGCTGGGCTGGAGTAAGTGCAGAGGAAATCTGTCATCTTCTGGAGAGAACGGGATCTGTCTCAGCATCCACATTCCCCCCGCCCCCCCAAGCTAAGTGCAGTTCCGATGCTGTTCAGAGACAGAGCAGCTGCCTCATCACTCCCAAGTGGTCCTCATCACCAGCATCTCATGAATCCTACCAGTCACATAAAAATTTGTGAATGGAGGTCCTCAAGGTCATTGATATTTGATAGTCAGTCTAGCTTTGGGACATGAACACTCAAAGACGTCTGAAGGTTAGAAAACAAATAACAAATAGACAAGATTCCTTCTTAACGGGATTCAGCCTGTCTTCTCTATCCCAGAAGGGAGTGGATTGATGATTATTGACAGGTTGGCAAAGAAGGAAAAGGATGAGCTGGAAGTCAGCCCTGGGTGAATACCTTCACATGGAATCACCTCCCCCAAGCCTGGGCCTTCCTACAGATGGCAACACTGAGGATCACGTATGTTGGAAGATTTGACTAATCCCATGGGTCAGCAGCATATCCAAGTCTTGGAACTCGACTTTAACCTGTCTGGTGTTTTCTCCAATCTCCCTTCTACATAATCTGCTCAAGGCTTCCTCAACACCCAGTGAATTTCATGCTGCTGACATCTCTCCTGAGGTCCTTTGCAAACTCTCTTCTTCCCTGTCAGAACCTTTTCCATTCATCTCCTGCCCCCCATATCACTAGTCTCCAAATCAATCTCCCTAGGGCCCATTCTCTCAGACTTCTTCCCCTAAGTCTAAGGGGATGGATGCTACATGCCCAAGAGAGGGCTCATCACTGGACAGGAAGAGAGCACAAGCCCCCTGGTGGGGAGAATTAGAATCCTCAGAGCATGCAGGAGGGAGAGAGAGTAAGAGAGCAAGAGAGCGAGAGCGGGAGCGGGAGCGAGAGCGAGAGCGAGAGAGAGAGAGAGAGAGAGAGAGAGAGAGAGAGAGAGAGACTCACGATTTTGATAGGGTCAAGAGTTTACAGACGTTTCTCCATTGATGGTGATGTTGTGTTAAAAACTCCACATGTGCCGTACATGACATCTTTTGAATGTACAGCTTGCAGCACTATGGCAGGGTGATGACCCAAGGAACTCCCAGTTCCTGCCACCATTGAGCCCAGGAGCACGACCCGAGAATAAGCCATTCTCCATTTCTAGCTTGCTGAGAGTTGGGAAAGCCCAGATCCAGCTATGGCTTCTGCTGGGTGGCGCATCATCTGGTTAATTCTGCACCACTATAAAGCAGAACAGTCAGGAGCTGAACCAGCAGATGTTGGACCGCTCTGCATTTCTTCACTGCTTTTCAGCATGGTTTATCCACTTTGAAATTTTAAGTAACTCTAAAGGCCATGCGATTTTTATATTTGTCAGAAGAGGGCTTGCATTTGCAACTGCCGAAAATGCTGATCCGACTACAATGAAAATTTATGTGCCTCACGTTGATGTCTGTACTTTAAAAGTGTCTTGGAGACATGAGTCATAGCCACTGAAATAGGCCTCTAAGTAGGACCACGGGCTCTCCCTGGGTGATCTGGAGTCGGAGTGATTCTCTTACACCCAGCACCATGAGGGGGAATACTTGTGCATCTTTGTGAGATTGTGTATCTTTGAATGGAGATATGCTACTCTTGAGCCTGCAAAGCCTTTACAGGGGTGCAAGGCTGTTCTAAACACATGACCTGTCTTTCGTATTTTATCCTTTCTTTATAGGAATTTCCAACGCCAAGGGACCTTAAGACAGAAAGCTAAAGAAATGGAGAAAACCCAGGAGGACTAAAAAAATATTCTGAAAAAAATTATGGGTAGATGGAGGCTGTGGAGAGATGTGGGGCTCTCTGCACACATTTCCTCAGGACCCCTCCTCTTTCTGCCCCTCTAGTGGTGACCTCCATGACCTCTATGGAGGGAGTCCAGAAGTCAAGAGACAAAGGCATCATGGGAAAGAATAGCCATGACTACATCCAATTAAGAGGAGAAGATGTAGCAGAGGATCTATCTAAGCTGCTGTTCTCCTCACTTGGCCAGAGTTATAAATTGGCCTGTATAAAGAATAATGAGAAGGGAAGGAGGGAGAGAGGGAGGGAGAAAGAGTAAGAGAAGGAACTGATGCTGATTAATCCATGTATATTATCTGTCTGTCTATCATCTATCATCTATCTATCTATCTATCTATCTATCTATCTATCTAATGTTATTTATTTTCAAAGCAGTGCTGTGATTTGACTTATATCGCCTTGAAAGATACATGAAAGTCTTAACCCGTAGTTCCTGGGAATGTGACTGGTTTTGGAAACTGGATCTCTGCAATCAAGTTGAAATGAGTCATCCTGAGTTAGCATTGTCTCTCGTGTAATGATTAGTGCCCCCATAAGATGAGTAGGTTTTGAGTCTGGAATGATGGCTTTGATTAAGGGCAAATACAGAGCTTGCAGGAAACACGAGTTTGGTTTTCAGCACCCGTGTCAAGCATCTCACAGCTATCAGTAACTCATGCCATCTCTCAGAAGGATTGACGGGTCTCACCAGTGACTTTATCTGGCTGTCACCTAACTTGTCAAATCATCAAAGAAAGTCCATCAGCTATACATCTGACTATCTCAGTGACAGAGAGGTGTGATGCGAAGCTGTGGCCGAGTGCAGTGGAAGCAAGGGGCCTCACAATACCACATTACCCAACACCACGGAGAAAGGGATCAGAGAAGGGAAGCCAGCTATTGTCTTTCCTGAGGAGGGAACAGGGGAGCGGGGACTTTCTGCACAGACTCCAACGTGGGAAGGGCTGAGCCTGGCGGAACTAGATACTTTTCTTGGATTAAATACTTGGGGCTTCAGGAGAGGAGCCTGGTGTATCACATTGGCTCAGCAAAGGCTTCTCCACTTAGAAACAGTGGCAGAGGGAATGCGTTCCTGCCTTTCCTCCAGCACTATGGCCGGGATGTTGGACATGGCTCCCAGGAGCAGGCTGAGTTGGGAGAAACTGAAAATGTCTGCGCTCAAAACCTGACATGTTAAGTTTACCCCGAATTGAATAAAATTACATTTTCTGCCTTCAAGCAGAATAAGATTTCAAACAGAATATGTGCTGAGTTGTAGTGAAAATAAAACTACGTTTCTTGCAAACCTGAGTTTTATGAACTAAATTGATACTTACTGTGGTGTTTGCAAATAGCTACACTGGGGGATGTTGGGAGGATGGTGCATCACGGGCCACGGCCTGCCAGGTTTGGTTCATCTGAGCTCTTGGTGATATATTTGCAGGCAATGGAGCTCCAAATCATTGTGCAGTCCCTGGGGACTACTGTGTCTAGAACTTTCCTTTCCTGCAATCCACAATGCATATCCCCCTTGCATGTAACATGGACAGTAAAATGGCTCTCTTGGTTCTTAGTGGGAAGAAGGTAGTTTTTGGTCCTCAAAGCAACATGGTAATTGATGTCAATAGCATCTCTGAATAGTGGGAGTTCCCAATACATCATCCCCATTTGATAAGTCAAAGTGGATGTTGAGATGCACCAAAGAGCCTGTGGATTCTATCAACTTCATGAGACCAAGATGCAAGACCTTTCTGGAAGGGAATCGTTATCGCTGGTATAAATTAGAGGTGTGTCTGACTAACCAAAGGCTGTTTTTCATATCTCATTCATCAGCTTTCTTGACAGTCCTGCTTGCATCAGGACCAGCATCAGTGGAGGATTTATTTGTAAATGGCACTGATGCACCGAGGGGCTCTTTCTGTATAGCATATGACTTCTTCAGCAAGGGGAGTGTGTCTACTCACATTCCTAGACAGCTCCATTGGGAGCTTTGCCTCGGTGGTTCTTCGGTCTGTTCCCTTTGGTATTAGCAGTCTGTCCCCACCACCCTTCTTATCCTGCACTCCTAGGCTGTTAGGACATGACTGCCTCAAGTTTTGGCAATCCTCACAGGCTGGTTCAACATACGCTCATTTCTCATCCTCCGCCTTTCAGCGTGTGACGCTGCCATTGACTTAGAAAGTATATGCTCTTTTGGGAGGGGGGTCACCTGTGCTAGACAGAAGAAATTTAGCAAGAGCTAGGTAGACACACTTTTAGTTTATATCAGTGGTAAGTCTTCCCTTCCAGAAAGGCAAAGTTGAATGGTCTCTTTCCTGGTCTTTGGAAAAGACTCTGGCATTGATTTGGGATACACAGGAGGCGGGTGATGCGTACAAGTTGATTATGCTTTTGATTAACTTTAACATTTGTGGAGTGCCTGCTTTGTGTTATATCCTCATGAGGCCAGGGAATGCCCAAGACCAGTCTGAATTTCTTCAAAAAAAAAAAAAGTCAGGGTGCAGGGAACCTTCTAGGCATGAATACAGTGTTACCTCCCTGTGTATATGTTACTCACATCTCCCACACAGCAGAACTTAAGGCCATAGTAGGTTCCAGAAGAAGAAGAAAACAGTTGGACAGAGCCTGTGGTGTTTGGGGATTTCTAGCTGGGAGCTGTAGCAGTTCCATCTATTATTGGACTTCAAAGAGAAAAACAACACCCCTGCCCCAAACTTATCCAGAAGGACAAACTTATTCCTGTCCCTGGCTGAAGGCAAGACAAAGCATGTCCGGATGGGTTTCATCAGTAACACTGCTCGCTGGTGTAGAAAAGTATCCCTCTTGGCTTCTGGGTGATGACCTTTACCCAAGGGGATAATGAATGATGCTTTTTTGCCGTAGATGTTTCAATGCATGGTATTTTTAAAGTCACACAGGCAAAACCAAAGCATGTGCTCAAAACGACAGTCTGATTTTTCCTTATTTATGTATTTGTGAAAATTTACCAGTCTCTTTACATCTACCTTTCAAAAATTGTTTGTTTTCACTCTCCTTTCAGCACTCAAAAACCATTACCAAAAAAAAAAAAGTTCACAAGCAATCCAAATATAGAGCACAAGTGACTGTGTAGTATCCAACTGATAAATTTACAACACAACTTTTATATCCAAGGCTCAGGGATCTAGAGAGAGAAGAGGAGGCAGGAAGAGTGTAAGAGTCAGAGGAACAGAAAGTTTGAACACCAAGAGGATGCTAACACGGAAGGCGGAAATCCCATGAGGCCTCAAACCTAAACAAAGAACCACACAGGCAACCAAGAAATACTAAGAGTGGGAGAAATAGTCTTCTTCAGGGAAGAACCACAAGTTAGTTATCCAATACCAAGTCATCAGTCTGAAATCATAAACATATGAATAACATTATACAGATTGAGAAGGCTATATTTAGGAACACATACACACACATTTTACATGTATGTAGCCATAATTTAAGAGAGAGAGGTAGAGAGAGAGAGAGAGAGAGAGAGAGAGAGAGGTGAAGGAGGATTGGGAGGAGGATGAGGAATGGGAAAAAATAATGTAATTGTATTTTAATTAAAAAATAAAAAATTGATTGTCATTTTATTAGGTTGTTTCCATTGTTTCGTCAGAATAAGTGAAGTTAATAAAGATTGCTTTGTGAAGCAAATTCTCTTCTGAATTTGCCTCTTATTTTATATCACAGTTTTTTTTTAACGTGACAGACTACTAAATTTTAGGCTGTCAAATCTACAAATCTACTACTGTACCTGCTGTATGTACGCTTGCTGTTCATCAGGACTATGCCAAAGTTTGAAAGGCACTTGGGTATAGCAAACCATCACCACTTTCCCTGAAACCTAGAGTCTGAAGCCACCTACTGAGTAGTTTACTGGCAGAAGTCCCACTGTGGGGCTGACATACTTTGTTTCTGGGCTTCAGACCGTCTTGAGAGTGTCAGGAATTGAGCTTTTCTTGCCACCGCCTGTCCTTGGGTGCGCTCTGAGAAGCCACCTGCTTTTGCTGTCTCTGCTGGCTAATCAACAACTCCTCTCCCCTCCCCTCATTCCGTCCCATGCCAAGTCCTTCCTGTCTTCATAGCCTGCCTTCTGTAAGCTCCTAGGATGCCGAGTGTTTGCTTTTGCTGAGCTGATTTCTTACAGAAGGTTAAGGGCCACCGAGCAAGCATTATTCGCCCTGTACTGGAGCATTGCTACAGCGCTTGCATAGATGTTGAGCTGGGTACTAGGATCTGATCCTCTCTGCTTAACATGTTTCCTTCCTGAGGCCCAGACCTTACAATAACCAGGGCCCCTTTGACGGAAGGATAAAGCCTGAACCTCCCTCTGTCCTCTAGGTTTGACCTCGCTCCTCTTCTCAGCCTCTCTCAGGCGTCCTCTTCTCTCTTCTCCTCTCCAAGCTGCAGCTGAGACCCAGGCTGATCTCATGTAACAGGACGATAAGGCAGCTGAGCAGACTCTCAGAAGCCGCACACACCAGGTGACTTGTCCCGATGCGCTAATTCAGTTCTCAGTGACCGGAAGCTCGCACCACTCTTCCAGTGGAGCAAAAGGCAGTGCAGCCTGTCATTAAGTTAAACAAACAGGTGAGAACTGCTGCGATCTAATTTATGGAGTGCTTGAAAACGTATGAAAGGTTGGTTTTTAAAAACTCATCACTTCATCTACAATTTTTGATCTTTAAAAGCCTCTCCTCTCCCACTCCTGTGAATCTGTTGTGTCTCTGCCTGAGTTATTCTCCTCTAGTCACAGAAGCTGTCCTTGGCCTAACACAGCTCAGGTATTTTCCCTTTGGCAGGTCACCACACCCTCACGTCAGAGGCCCTGCCTCCTGTGATCCATAGGACCTGAGCTAGGCGTGAGGCCTAGCCAGTGTGGGCGGTCAGCAGCCTGCGTGTGAACTGAACAAGAGAGTGTTGAATTGGAGGACAATGAAAGAGAAGGAGGGGGGCTTTGGGGGAGGACACGTGAATTCATAGGATACCAAAGAGAATAATTATACAGGAGGCATCCATATGGTTTCTGTGAGTTATCAAGCATTTGCTGTATGCATATGAATATGTCTGTGTAAGTGCACATCCATGTAGACTGGGGACATGTGTAGGTGTAGATGGGTATGTGTGTGTGATCAGGTAGGGCCACGTATGTGGAATGCAGAGGACACCACTGGGTGTAGTTCGCTCAGGTACCTTCTACATTTTGTTTGAGACAGTCAGGCATTGCCCTGGAACTTTGCCATGTAGACCAGGTTAGCTGGTCCAGAAACTTCGAGAGATCTTTCTGTTTCTACCTCCCATCACACCTACCATACTTGCCCTTTTATACGGGTTCAGAGGATCCGAACCCAGGTCCTCGTGCTTAGAAGGCAAGCACTTTACTGAGTGATTCATCTCTCTAGTCCCCCCCATTCAAGCATTTTTGGACCACAGTTTGCACAGGGGACTGGAATTCTCATGGGAAGAGACAGTGTTTCCCCTGGTGCGTATAGAGCCTTAAAGCAGGATTGAGAAATAAGACGGGAGGAATCTAGCTGATCCTTCCTAATTCTTTCTCCATCGCCATGGTCTAACAGCTCGTTTAACCCAGCTTGAGGAGAAAAGCTCCCCCTGGAATTTAAGCTCCTCCAGCATTTGACATTCTACGATAGGACAATAATCATGCTTTGAGAAGCTCAGTTTGGTAACAAAGACTGCAAGGATCTCAGAAGAAGATAGGTGTGGCTTGAACTTGTAACTGCAGCACTCAGGGATGTTGAGGCAGGAGAATCATGAGTCTGAGGCCACTCTGGATACCTAACAAAATCATGTCAAAAATCTATAATATATAAAAAAAGAAGCTTTGGGGGAATAGCCACAGATACATGGAAAAGCTTAAACATACACGATTTTTATCCTCCCAAGAGCTAGGCGATCAGGAAGACACACTGTTGTTATTTTTTTCTCTGCCTTAGGAGTAAGGTGAGTTGCTTGGCGATGTTAAATGTGCTGAAGGACACATCGAGAAGAGAGCCAAGGTTGTGACCTGCACTTGGATATTTGATTTAAGATCTCTCTGCTCCGTAATGAATCTCCATCCACATGGCCAGCTTCGCATTCATTCACAACTGTGCATACTTCTTTGGCCAAGAGGCATGTGCAGACACATCGGAGGCTGCGTCAGCACTTTCTCTTCCCCGTAGAGTGGGTGAGGATTTTTCATTTCATACTTCACTGGTGGTCGGGTTCCTGGTCTCGCTAATGCAATACAATGCGTTTGCAAAGACCCAGCATATTGTAAGATACAAGAAGAAAGTAATTCTTTCTTGTATAGCTGAAGACCTTTCAGCTTTCGAGGAATAAAGAACAAAGGACATTACGTTGTGTCGCATCCCCTAGATGATAGGCCCATGTCATAACTTCAAGAGACTCTGGAAATGCGTTCTTTACAGATTTAATCAAGTTAGAAATCTTTGTTATGGGATCACTTGGATGTAGAATGTACCCTGAATTCAATGACTAATTAAAAAAAAAACAAAAACTTTTTATTGATTCTTTGTGAGTTTCACATCGTACACCCCAATCTCATTCATCTTCATATCCCTTTGTATCTGTCTTTGCAACCTCCCCTCCAAAACCAACAAAACAACAAAATCTTGTCATAGAAGCTATAGTGTGTCACAGTGTGTCACATAGTATACCTTTTGTCCACACATCTATATTTGCAAATGTTCATTGCAATGAGTCATCTGTCTGGCTCAAGGCCTCTGTCTTCTACTGCATTATCAATACTAGATCCTACCCTGGACTCCTCTCTGATATCCTCTTGATGCCCCGTGTCGTAGGGCTCCTGCAGCTTTGGATCTGTAGCACAGGCCCTTTCACAAGTTCCAGCAGTTCATAAATGAGGGAGATGGTGTGGTGGGCTAGCTCAAAGCCCTGCATCTGGGCCTGGTTGGTAGCTGAGTTGGTCAGCCCTCCAGCTTTCTGGTATCCACACCACCAGGGTGAGTTCTCCAGAACTTCCCTGTCTAGCTCACCCAGTGCCGTAGCCGTCAAGGGCAGGATTGGCTTTTTCACACTCTTGGGGCTGGCTTACCCTTGCGTTCCCCATCAGAGCCAGCTCTACTAACCCACTCAGACAATGTGCAGGGTCTGCTCTCCCTAGCAATGTAACTATCAAGGGACAGAGCCAACTTTCCTGCTTTCCTGTCTTCAGGGCCAGCTCTCCCATGATGCAAAGGGAGGGGTGGGTCCAGCTATGCACAGCCCTCAGACATCATTGGCCCAGGTGACAACCCAAACCAGGGAGGTCCAAACCAGGTAACAGATCCCCATTGCTGCAGGTCCAAGGATCCAGATGTGGCACTTGGTGGCAGCAAGGGCCAGGACCTCCCCAAGGCCTCAGGTAGCATTGCCAGGCTACTCGCATATTCCTTATTACCCTCATGTCTCCAGTTCTGTCTTTCTTCATTGTGCACACATCCTTCTGTTTCTTTCTCATCCATCTCTGTCACTTTCTAGCTCATCTTAGTGATACCCGAGGCTTCTGGGTACCTGGGGTTGTCTCAGAAGTTCTATGACCAGTCAAAGTCACATGGAACCAGGCTGGAGTTGTCTCCTGTGTGGTCTGCCAACCCAAGACTTCAAGGCATTGACACTGAGCTAGGGGTCACCTTAGCTCACCTTAGGCTTTCTTTGCCTTCCCTGGCTGCATGGCACCAGGATGGGAGTCATTTCAGGCTTGCTTTGTGTGCCCAGGCCTTATGGTCCCAGGCTAGAGTCATTGTAAAGGTTCTCTCTCCCCTTTCTCTCACTACCCCCTCTCTCTCCAGGGTTTGTCTGTGTAGCTCTGGCTGTTGTAGAACTCACTCTGTAAACCAGGCAGGCCTCTAACACAGAGATCTGCTTGCTTCTGCCTCTCAAGTGCTGGGATTAAAGATGTTTGCCACCACCACATTGCTTGACTAGTGTTCTTATAAGAGAAAGAGAAATAAATCTGAGACAGAGAAGAGCTTGGTGTGGGGTGGGGCAACTGAAGAAACAGGCAGAGACTGGAGTTATGCTATTAGCCAAAAGAAACCTGGGGCTAGCAGAATGGGTGGAGTGAGGAGGGCCTCTCCTCAATGAGTAGAGTTCTGGCAATGAGTCCATTTCAGACTCCCACTCTTCAGGATTATCAGAGGATAAATTCCTGTTGTCTTAAGTCAGCAAACATGCTATAACTCATTGTGGCATCTCAAGTGCACATAGATTTAGTATGGTGAACTTCACATTACTGCCAGGAATGCTTGAGATAGGGGAGTCCAGCTATGCATATCCCTCCTTTATCATTCATACAGCTGAATGAAACTTGAGCATGATTGTTAAAAAGAGCTAGACACTACCCACGTACCATTTTCACTCAGTTTGTCCTGGGAAGATGGTGTGTCACTCAAGGAGAGATCACTGCTGACTCCAGCAGATGAGTATTTGAAATTTCCCTCTTCTTTCTCTTATAAGGACACTAGTCACTGAATTTAAGGTTCCCTCTAAATCTAGATGAGCCCAATTCATGAATCTTGATTGAACTGCAAAGACCCTATTTCTAAATAAAGCCCATTTCTAGGTCCTGAGAGGGAAGACTTGGACATATCATCTTGCTGCTATACATATACATTTGGTGTTATTCATTGTACCAACTGGTGCCACAGTTGTGGCAAATTCATGCCAGCTTTTGGCCTTAGCTGGTGTTCTGTGCCATCACAAATCTCACGGATCCTGCCTGGTACAGGTCCTCGCTGCCACAGCCTCTAACAAAGGTCGATTGCTCCTGGCACAAGGCAAATGGAGATCAGGATGTGGTAGTAACCTGTGCCTGGGTGAAAACCTAAGGTCTTGGCTCAGCCTAACCATGCAAGAATATGTAGCCTTCTGCAACATGGAGATCAGTGTGGTTCAGAAAGAGGACCTGAGTGTTTGCTTTGGGGTCACACAGACACAGAAAGGAACTCTGATTGTACAGTAGGCTGATTCCACAATCACAGGCAAGCCACTCAATCTACCTGAACCTCAACACTGTCTGCAAATAAGGTCATCACACATGACTTATATAATTGCTGTGGCAATTAAATGAAATAACAGAAATGACCACATGGAACTATACCCAACCCAGCACCTGGCAGTTAGTGGGCACTTCATTAATAGCCCGGTTTCTTTACCAGTATTGGACAGGGATTATAATTACATTCCATTTAGAAGCTTCATTTGGTGAATTCTAACACTGTATTATGCAAGTGTAGTTGATAGGATTTAAATATAATTCCAAGAAATAAATGTCCTTGCCCTCCAAAGAAACCTCAAAGGAGCAGGGGAGATGGACATGTGAATGCAATTATGGTGGCCAAATGGAGGCAGCACCTACTGTGAAAGTTTACAATACACAAAGAGAGAATTTTATCCCACTTTTCCCAGTGACTGAGCAATATGTGTCATTGGAGAAGTGGAAAGGAGTTCCCCCAGGGAACCAAGATGAAAAGCATTCACATCTTGGACAGTTTAGAACCCAGAGCTGCATGTGGGTTATTGTACGAGACTATCCTACAAGCGAAACTGCCACCATCTTCAGGAGTTCCACTGGGCCTGGTCACAAAAGATCATCACAGCTGGTCCTATTGATCATCTATCTTCCCTCATAGAAGGGGGATGGATAGTCTCACAGGACCCACACCTGACAATTCACTCATCCCTTTCAACCAATTGTACACAATACTGTCCTAATTGTACATGGTATTGGGGGAAGGGCTCGAGGATCTAATGGGGGAAGAATGAGGGAAGGGGATTCTGTCTCTGACCCAAAGGGTAGCCATCATCCCTGCTGGGTGCAGACCATCAGCTACTCTGGCTGCTTTAAGGTCACCTCTACTCCTGCCCCAAAGTCCTTCATTCTACTGAGTAAGTCTACTAAATCCATTGGTTCCTCCGTGGTGAACTTTGGTGGAATAGGTTTGTGGCTGGGATTTTAGGAGGAGGGGGAAACGTTTGTCTCTCCTGAGGAAGGCATTTTAGTAATCTGGAAGTAGTCCTGCATGGCTCCAGGGTAAACCTTAAGCTTTTGTAGCAGTTGGGGATGGGACTGGTGGTAGGGAGCTAGCAAAGCCAGATTGTCTGTAAGAACCAGGCCTGTGTCAATGCTTCCACGAAGACATAGCAAGAACTTCAGGATCAGATGTGCCTTTAAGGAATCTTCTCTTGCTGCTGAGAGGAATCAGGGCTAGAGGGGAAATGGGGAGGCAGTGAAGCTGCCGTGACCACGGCTTAAGGAGGAGCTGGCTATGGTCTGTCTGAGGTCCATGGCTGTCATGGGTGGAGTATGAATTACTTCTTTATGTTGGCTTTGTTTGTTCGTATGTTGCTGTTTTGTTTGTTTGTTTGTTTGTTTGTTAGTTTTTTGGAGATGCTCTCCATGCTGACCTGGAATTCCTGAGTTCAAGTAGCCCTCCCACTTCATCTTCCTATGTAAGGACTACAGGAATGTGTCAGTGGGCCAGTTTCATGTTGGAATTGGATTGCCATTGTGGTGGTGTTAGAAGGAGAGGATGTAGGCCACGGGATAGAGCTTTTCATGGGCAGACGAATGCCATTCTTGCAGGTAAGCCCTTGCTGTCATGAGTCTGGGTGGGTTAGCAGTAGACTGTCATTTTAAAGGCAAGTTTAATACCCCTCATGCTCCCTCTCTTTTGTGGGAACTTAATTGCCTTCTGCTTTCTTTCGTGAGGCTTCACTAGAAGCCAAGCAGATAAAGTGTCACATCTCTGAACACCCCAGCCTTCAGAACTAGAGCCCCAAACAACCTCTTTCTGTTGTAAAATGCCAACTTTCAGACATTCTGATACAGCAGCAGCAACAACAACAAAACCCCTAAGACTAATGTTATTCCCGTATAACCTCTAATTAGTATTTTGTTTTGTTTTATTTTTCCAGAATACCTTCAGGTACAATTGGGGAATTTATGTAATTGGCTGGCGGTGGGGTGGGACAACAGTTATCTGCTTGCTTTCTTGATTAGTTCCAATATTGCCACCAAGGTCACCTAACAGTGCAATTCAACTCTCTTAAAACGTGGCTCTGCAACACAGATAAGGGGGCAGTGACATTTCTTGAGATTAAATAAGCTGATGTGTACTGCATGCCTTGACACAGGTATCTATGACTCCTGGAAGGGTAGGAGAAAAGAGGCTCACATTCAGGTCCCCTCCCTCCCTTTCCCTAATCAGGCTTACAATAAGAGACTAGAATTGGCTGCAGCTTTGATTTGAGAATGTATTAATGGAAAACTCAGTCCTATCTGCCAAATGTCGCCCGGGTAATGGGGGCCATCTCTTTACAACTTCATCCCCAAGGCCAAGTGTAAGCCTTGGCAGCCCTTTGTGGGAGCTTGTAATGGTCATGGCACTCTCTGACGTCCATCGCTAACCGGATTAGGGAAGTGACTCTCTATGATGCCCAGGTGGCCTGGAGCCTGATTCGGATAAGGTGGTGGGTGGCTGTGTAAGTCCTTTGAATGGATTAAGTGTGACACCAGAGTTGCCCGTGTGTCAGCCTAGCCACTGTTGGTGTTATAACTGATGGCAATTTTAAAGATTAAGACACATTCCCAATTTTGCAAGCATATGAAATTGATTTCATTTTATAAACTATTTTCCTTTGTCTGCTTGAATGCCTGTATGTGGGCAAACACATACATATATTTGCATATAATTTTACTTTGGATTGGCTTACAAAATGTTCTTCAGTTTGGAAGGTTAACATTCTAATACTGACCTCTATGCCTTAGTTTTCATAATTTTTGCTTCAATATGCAAAAGTTATTCTTTCCAGTTAAAATACTGCTTTCTTTATTTTGAAAACTAAAGAACATTTTTACTTTCTATTATTAGAAAAATTCTACCATATATCTATATCTATCTATCTATCTATCTATCTATCTATCTATCTATCTATAGATATATAGATATATACCTTTTCAGGAATGACCACCTTAGGGAAAATCCAGGCTGTTCTGGAACTCACAGCCTCAAGAAATTCTCCTGACCCATCTTCCCAAGAAGCTACAAATACAGGTGTGTGCCAGCAAGCCAAAACTTCATGTTGGAATAGGACTTTGGGGAAGCAGTAATATATACGCTGAGAGCTCTTGATTCCCAGCATATATAAGTCCATGTCCTTGTTCTGTTACTCAAGCTGTGTTGCATGTCTGTATTTCATTATCTTTTAATGGGCTGAGTCAGGTATTTCTGCCAAACAAGCTGAAAATATAAATAGCATGCAATATAAACGTTAACATGTGCTTCATGGTTTAAATGGGAGGGATGGTTCAGTAGTAATAACCCTTGCTGCATGGGACATGGGTTCAGTTCACAGTACCCACACCAGAAAGTTTGCAAATATCTTGTAACTCTGGTTTGAGGGGATCTGATGCCCTTTTCTGGCCTCCATGAGCAACTGTATGCATTTGACACACATCATTCTCTCTCTCTCTCTCTCTCTCTCTCTCTCTCTCTCTCTCTCTCTCTGTCTGTCTCTCTGATACACACACACAACTGCACATTAAATAATCCTTTTAAAAGATCCATTAAATACTTCTAAACTAATAAATATGATAGCTTAGCAATATAGTACACTACCCCTGCCAAGGATCTGCATTGATTATCACTAGTCCAAGGAAAGTCATGATCCAAAATCTGAAACACAATTTCCATGGAATGTGCATTGCTTTTTATATCATTGTAATGTGGAAAAAAAACCTGTTAAGTTGAAGGCTCCCCTTGTGGGACTATGCATGGATTGTGTGGGGCTCAGCAGGTCTGGAGAGCTCAGCTTGTAACACTTCTCATCAGACTATGTGTCAGGAGGGATGTTATGGTGCCATTTGTCCTTCTCCCTCTTCCTGCTTACAGGCTCTTTTCCTGATTGTTATACACACTCAAGAAAATGAGTGTAAGCATTTTGCAAGTCTCTAGTCACATGTTTGTCGGTATTTCATTGGCCAAGTGTGCTTGTTAGTTTTATGTCAACTTTACACAAGCTACAGTTATCTGAAAAAAAAAAAAGGAACCTCAATTGAGAACATATCTCCATAAAGTCCAGCTGTGAGGCATTCTCTTTACTAGTGATGGATGGGCCAGCCCACTGTAGATAGTGCCACACCTGAGCTTGTGTTCTTAGGTTCTATAAGAAAGGAGCTGAGCAAACCACAGGAAGCAAGCCAGTCCTGTGCATCAGCTCCGGACTCTAGGTTCCTCAGGTTTGAGTTCTTCTCCTGACTTCCTCCAATGATGGACCATGATGCAGAAGGCTAAGCTTAATAAACCCTTTCCTCTCCAACTTGCTTTTATTTGTGGTGAGTCATCACAGCCATAGAAACCCTAAGACGCCAAAACAAGTCACGTGATTAACTTTTAAAAAAATGGAACAAGAGAGTATATTCTGATGCTTCTGGGCAAAGTACTCTAGTCATGAGACATAAAGAAGAGACATAGGCAGGTGTGAGGATTGGGGAGTTAACTACTATGATTTACTAGCACATGTGAATGTGGTAACTGCAGACATGATAAGAGCAAAAAGAAGGTTAGAGATTAATGAATGTCACCTCCAAGAATGGGGGCCTCATTGTCATATAATTTTATTAATTTTGCTCCAAAGCTCTTAAGAGTTCTTGGTATAGAATAAATACTTGAGTTTTTTTTTTAAATAAAATAGTCTATTTTAAGCTGGTGGATAAAGCCCCTAATGTGATACCTACCACGGGTGTCATACCTGATCTTTTTTTGTTCCTCTGACACTTTGAATAAAGTCTCACTGGACATTCATAATATTCTATTATATTCCATTGCTTCTCCATTCTCTCTTCTACTGAAGAAGGGCTGCAGGAGAGATGGGCTATGACATCCTTTTCTGTAATCTTGGAGTTAGCCACAGCAACCACCACGTTCGTAAGAGGAAATAAAATGGCACTCTTCATGTTGGCAAAATGACTCAGTGGGTAAATGTGCTTTCTGTTGAGCCTTGAGTTCAATCCCTGGGACCTACAGGGTAGAAGGAGAGAACCCACAAGTTGTCCTTTGATGTCTACATCCATGCTGTGGCATGTATATGCCCCCATTCCCAACACAGATAAATAAATAAATGACCCTCTTGATTGTTATGACTTTCTCCCATTCCTAATCTTGGCCATTATTATAGTTTGGGTCTTATAAGTCTCCTGAAAACTCATGTGTTGAAGGCTTGGTCCTCAGCTGATGGCACTGTGAGGGATGGTGGAAATGTTAGGGGCGGGGCCTAGCCTGAAGGAGTAGGTAAATGGAGGAATATTCTTGAAGGGAGAAGGGAATAAGGGTACACTGAAAGAAGGTGAACAGCTTTGCTCTGCCATGTGTTCCTCCCATGATGCCTCACCACAGACCCAAAGGCAAAGTGTCCAGTGACAGTGGGTTGAAGCTTCTGAAGCCAAGAACCAAAGCCATGCTTTCCTACCCTGAAGTTGTTTTCTCGTGCATAGTGTCAACAGTGGCATGAAGCTGCTCACAGGGTTATATTTTGTTCTACCAGTTTGAACATATGGAAGATACTTATAAAGGCTGTCTTAATGCCCTTGGGTCCTATTTCTGTGTCTTTTTCTATTGCCCAGTGTTTCTGGGACTTTTGGGTCATATGTCCCTGCTTCCTTGCTTATCTGGTAACTCTTAGTTGGATTGTAGATAATTCCCCTTTTATTTATTGGTTGCTAAATTACTCTGCATTCCTTTAAGTAATACGAGCTTTGGTTGTGCTGTGCAGTAAGTTAGTGCTTTTGAGGCTTGCTATGAAGCTGTGTTAGGCTTAGTCTGAAGCAGTTTTGGTTAAATCAGTGTGCTTCTGAGGCTCATACCTGGTGTTTCATGCATTAAGAGGTCTTCTTTCAACCCCAGTGGGAACACATACTGCGTGTCTGTAGAAACCCTGATATTTGATCTGCACGGTTACTTCTTGCTAATATCTCTCTTTTTCCTTTACTATGTATTTCCTCCTCAATGTGTAGATTAGTAAAATGTTAAAGACTTGGGACTTTCCTGAGGAGCTTTGTCCCAGCATTCATATGTTTTTCTTCCCGTGGCCTTGATGAATCTTTCCCTCTATCTCTCAAAGTGTCTCTGTTGGGAATCCCTTCCATTTCCCAGCCACAGGCTGTGCCAATTGTCAAGCTGTCTCCCCTCAGTGATAGCTGTCTCAGCTGACCATTGCCCAATATCTGATGCCTTTTATTTCCTAGTGAGTCGAGGCAGGAGAATGAGTCTGTACCTGCTGACTCTGACCCTCACTATCACTCTGAGTGTGGGTATTATGACCTTTTCAGAGAGTCATGCTTCTACCTTCTCAAGCCCTTGACATTACTAGTTTTGTGTGTCTGTGTGTGACCCTCCTTGTCGGAGTCTGTCAAGTTCATTACTATGAAAAGATTGGACTGGAAATTAGAGATGTGAACTACAGAGCTTAAGCACCATCTATGGCCTCTATCCATAATGTCCAGTAGGATGCGCTCTAACTCCAGACCCTGAAAATGTCTCTTGGGTACCAAAACCATCCCAAGACAACAAGTGCTTGCTGACAAGAGCCTGATATAGCTGTTTCCCCCGAGAGGCCCTGCTAGTACCTGACAAATACAGAGGGGGATGCTCTCAGTCAACCATTGAACTGAGCACAGGGTCCCCAACGGAGGAGCTAGAGAAAGGACCCAAGGAGCTGAAGGGGTTTGCAACCCCATAGGAGGAGCAACAATATGAGTCAACCAGTAACTCCAGAGCTCCCAGGGACTTAACCACCAACCAAAGAGTACACATGGAGGGACCCATGGCTCCAGCCATGTGGATAGCAGAGGATGGCCTGGTCGGACATCAATGAAAGGAGAGACACTTGGACCCATGAAGGCTCATTGCCCCAGGGTAGGGGCATGCCAGGATAGGGAAGCAGGAGTGGGTAGGTTAGTAAGAGCAGGGGGAGGGGGGATGGGTTAGGGGGTTTTCTGAGGGGAAACAAGGAAAGGGGATAGCATTTGGAATGTAAATAAAGAAAAATCTAATGAATAAAAAGAGAAAAAATACTGGTTCAGACTATCTAGATGTGTAAAGCCTCCAGACCTTCCACAGTAGACACCTTCCTGTCTCAGGAACCATATACAGACATGTTTTTGTCTAACCACAGGTTTACCTCACCAGGAGAGTGCTCAGGGAACAACATACACAAAGATTTTATGACTTTCAATCCTTGTTCTTCGGATATCTTTGAGCACAGGCAGAAGATTCTCAACCTGAAGAGTGAGGTCAGTTTAAGGCAGAGGGAACATGACTGAGGAGATCTGTACTTTGGTAGAATGACTTCTTTCTCCTGGGAGCTTGGTGAAGGAGACTTTGGTGGACGCTGTGGAAATGGCATTCTGTGCTTTTGTCGTTGCTTTGTGCCAAAAGTAGTTACTGCCTACTGGTCTCTAAAGTTTATATCGAGAAAACATGCCATTGGTATTAAGGAAAAATAATGGGCTTACCTGTGTATTCTGGAAACAAACCCTCTTCTGATATGAATCAATAGATATAGGCTGTCTTAGTCAGGGTTTCTATTCCTGCACAAACATCATGACCAAGAAGCAAGTTGGGGAAGAAAGGGTTTATTCAGCTTACAATTCCACACAGCTGTTCATTACCAAAGGAAGTCAGGACTGGAACTCAAGCAGGTCAGGAAGCAGGAGCTGATGCAGAGACCATGAAAGGATATTCCTTACTGGCTTGCTTCCCCTGGCTTGCTCAGCCTGTTCTCTTATAGAACCCAAGAATACCAGCCCAGAGATGGTACCACCCACAAGGTGCTCTACCCCCTTGATCACTAATTGAGAAAATGCCCCACAGCTGGATCTCATGGAGGCACTTCCCCAACTGAAACTCCTTTCTCTGTGATAACTCCAGCCTGTGTCAAGTTGACACACAAAACCAGCCAGTACATAGGCATTGCTGTTAATCTGAACAGAAACTGGAATGTTGCCACCAGGAAGCAAAACTCAATGAAAGCCAAAGGGCTAAAGTGTAGTTAAATAGAAACCCAAATCTCTCTTTAATGAATAGCCTGGTGGGTCTTCTGTGTTTTTAATTAATTGAATAGATAATTCTTTGTTCTGCATTCAAAAAATTTGCACATTTAATATATTGTTGTTGGAGAAACATTAGGCATTTCACATCAGCAATAAGGAAGGTGCCATCGCACCTTCAGTAGAGATGCCTGTGCTCCTCACAATGTCACCCATCCTTAAATCTTCCTTTCTTTCTTCTCTGGGAGCCTGTTTATATGCAAATGTCCATCTATCTTTTTTTGAAAACAAGCTGAGATTGCATTTTCAATGATGATACTCCCCCATTTTAACTCATATCATCACTTTATAAACATCTTTCCATATAGAGAAACATAGAACTATATGAATTAAAGTAAGGGCACAGTATTTCCTATGTGGACCATAGTTTAACCTGTCTTCTGTTACTAGACAAGTATGAGTGTTAGGTGTTCTATCCAAGCAAGGCAATGGTGGACATAAAATCATATCCATCTCTCTGCACTTTTTAACTATTCTTTAGGACACTGTAATCTCATCTTTCTGCTTGTTTCCAGAGTAAGGTCAATTTTTAAGGCATGCTTCTTTATATTCTGAGTTAATATCATAAAGTACTCCTGCTTGGCAATGGTTAGAAAGTATATTTGTGAGAGTCAGATGCTAGGAAAAGTTCCCTTTGTCTAAGGATGCTAATGATCTAATTTACACAGTAGACATATATGTTTATATACACACTTATATATGTATTATATAGGTATATCTACCTATGTATCTGTATGTATATATGTATGCATTTTCTATCATATCATATCTATCTATCTATCTATCTATCTATCTATCTATCTATCTATCTATCATCTATCTACTATTCTAAATGGGGCTTTCAACTTTGCCCTTAGCTTTTGATGAAAGCAATACATAAATTTTGCAGAAATGGAAAAGGTAAGTAAGAGTCCCCAATGATATTTTCTATCACTGTGTAACTAATTGCTACAAGCATAGTTTAAAATGATAAAAACGTACTCTCTGGCAGTTTCTGTGAGTCAGGAGCACAGCCTCAGCTAAGTGGCACCCTCTGGTTAGTTGTCCTGATTCCAGCAGGAATACTCTGTCTTTCTTCATCATCAACCTCTAGACCCCTTTTAGAGTTCACTTGATGGGGGTGAAGCCCACCAAAATAGTCTTATATTTGAACAGCTCACTTGTTTGTGTGTCTTACACAATTTCTTTTGCAATGTAATGCATACAATATAATGTAACAAACTGTAAAAAGGAGCCATAGGATTGACACATTGTCATTCCTACCCACACTGCTCAGAGATGATTGACAGTACATGTGCAGAGAAGTAGGAATCACTGGGCCCATCTTAGAGCTCTGTCTACTATGGCTCTGATTCTTTGAAGACAAAAAGTGACTCTTGGTATTTTTGTTGGTGTTCCAAATTTTGGTCCATCATGCATTTTGATAGCTCTTTAAAAGACAGTTGAAATAATATTGCCAAACAACACCAAACCTTCTATGTCCATCACGGTATGAATGGAACATCTTGACTATGTATCAGTAGAAAATATTGACAATATCATTTGGAATTGATTCTTGTTACTGACTGTTTATGATCCCGAAATTCATGTTGATGCCCCAAACTCTCAATGGTGGTGGCATTAGGAAATGAGTCCTTTGGGGGAGGTGATTAGACTTGGATGGGGTCATAAGGGTAAAGCCCCTGTGATTGTATTAGTGTGTTCATAAAGAAAAGGAGAAACACCCCTTTTCCCCTCTACCAAGTATGTGTCCACCCTGTCAATGTTACTTCATTAGAGCAACCTGGGGTCGTCTTAGTTTCATCTATTTTCTAATTTAGCTATTGCTATTGTCTAGATTCTGACTTTTCCACTTGATTCCTTTATCATCAGTGCCTTGTCGCGGATGTCAGGGAACACAGAGGTGGTGAGTTTCTGTTCTTTTTACCCTATTCCCTTTGTAAGGAAGAACTGAAGTACTAGGCAAGCTGAAGGACAGCTTCTCGGAACCAGGCTTTCTTCCACTGATGAAATATTTATGCTGACACGTTGCCTAGCAATGGTCACCAGAGCTGCCTGTGCATATAAGAGGGAAACTCAAGGGGGCATTTCCCTTGGAAACACAGCAAAGAGAAAGCCTGGCTTAATGAACACAGCTCCTGCCTCCTTGATGAAATTCCTCCCAGTTTCAGGCCAAGAAAATGTTTCTTAGGGGGAATGATTGTGTTGGCTAGAATAATTTAGTGGCCGGGGTGAGAATGACACAGGAGGGAGACCTTAGAGAGGTAAAAGCAGACAGAGTGTTGGGAAGCGCTTTGCCCTGACATAGCTAAATGTTTTATGTTGTCACTGTCCACTGCTGTGCACCTGATAGTGCTGTCTTCCTAGCTACCCACTTCCCTGCGGTGGCTGTCAAACGGTGGGTCTCACAATGTCATCTGGACTTCAAACCACCAGACTGCTTGGTCTGTTGCCTCTGAATTCAGGAACTATTATTTCCAAGGGTGTTGGCTTCCTGGTGTTAGGGCACTCCAAAGAGAGGAACTGGAATGCATTGTTTTGATAGAATTCTGTTCCGAGGGATGTTCAGAGATACCACGTGCCTACTTTTCCTTCTAGATGTTAGCTTCAGATGACTGGATGCCTTAACTGAAAGGAACCTTTGAAATCCTTGCCATTGTGCCTTCCCTTTTCTGCCCCCTTCAGTTTTTACCTTTTGTTGAATGCTGGGAGTGGAACTCCAGGGTTTGAACACGCTAGGCAACTGCGGCGTCACTAATCAGCACCCACAGTTCCCTCTGCATTTAGCCACTAAAGACATTTCTTCTCTCCACAAGGTGAGGAAAGAAGCTATCTCAAACCAAAGTAAATTCCAAGGAGGGAACCTGAGCACAGATTATTCTCTCTACCTACAAGGTACAGTTCAGGAAAATGCAAATAGGCATTCTGAAAAGTGTCACATCTCTATGCGTTTAAACAGACTTTTGAAAGTTATTGTGTCCTAAACTATGTAACACAACAACTATGGATATAGTGTTTATATTGTCTGTAATCAGAAAATATGTAGAGTGTATATGGGCACCTATAAGAGATGCACAGGTTATATGCAGATGCTTTGGCACTATTGTATGAGGCTCTTGAGCACCTGTAGATTTTACATTGTGGAGGAGTTTTCTACCCAGTCCTCTGAATATACAGGTAAACATCATGCTAAGAAGCTTGGTAACCACCCTGGACAGTGATCAAAGGTACAGATCACGTTGTGAATGAACGGTTATCTTAAGGAACTTAACAATGTTCAACATCTCCATCTAGAGATTCCGTTGAGTTGGTCTGGGCCATTAAATGGGTCTGAAGCATGGTTCTAATTTGTATATGAGGTAAGAGATTGTGAAAGTCTTCTCCCATTGAGAGCTACTGGGTGGGAATTTGTGCAAAGTGCCGGATTCTTGCTCCATTCCTGTGGCTTCTTGGGCCCCCATGGCCAGCAGGCTAAGCTATGGGGCTTGATGCTGGTCTCCTGGGAGTCTCAGCATCTTTCAACTCTGAATAGGAGTGACAGCCTGAGCTGCTGCTCTCTGTCAGCTGTGACAGACACGTCTGTGGGTGAGGGAGTGCCCTGCAATCAATGTGAGGTCTCCTCCCCAGACCTCGGGGCAGAAGACAATTTCAATAGGGTAAATTGCTTGTCACAGGACCCAAGTATAAAACTAGAGTTCCTTCCACCTTTGCTCATCTGGATGAGGATTCTAAAAATACCTCTCCATGTAGCACAGTCCTCCTGACTGGCTTGACAGTCATGGAGCCCGTTTCTTGCTGTTTAACCAAGAGGAGCCCTTCTCAGCTCAAAGATTCATATTCAAGGAATCTATAGCCTTCTCCGGGTGAGTGGAGAGCTGGTAGGTATTGTGTTTAACACAGGAGTGAGTGCTCAGTCGGTGGGTGGGAAGCACTGGTGATAGACACCAGAGAACCTTTCTCTGTTTGCTATCTGGGCTGTTGCATAGAGGGTCATCCCTACACTTCAGTTTCTGATCAGACCTGCAGAGAATATTATGAGTTGTAGCTGTTGGGAACACTGTGCTAAGAACTTATTTGTCTAAATAGTTTGAGAGTTTATTGTGTAAAAGTTTGGAGATTAATTGAGGGAGGGCTTGTACTATATACTGTAGCCAGTAAATCTACATATAAAGTGAATTACATGATTTATCTACCATTGATGAATCATTCCTGCATCTCTCTTCTCTCTCTCTCTCTCTCTCTCTCTCTCTCTCTCTCTCTCTCTATCTGTCTATCTACCTATCTTTCTTTCTTTCCACCTATTTATGTCATCCATCTATCTAATATCTATCATCTACCAACTATATTTATCTATCATTGATCTATCACCTATTTTCATCATCATTATCTGTTAAGAAATCCATCAATGTATTAAAATCAACAGCCAAGGGTGCTGGTAGAATTATGGATAAACTTGAAACTCTGTGTCTTTCTGTATTTGAACAACTTTTAGTGTTTACTCTCTTGTTCTCCCCACTAGATGATAAAAGCAGCTGACGAAAAGGAGGGTCTATTTGGGGTTGCAGTTGGAAGCTATAATCCATCATGGTGGGGAGAGCACGGTAGTTAGGAGCAGTAGCATCAGCTCTTCACACTGTATTTGGAGTCAGGAAGCAGAGAGGGATGGGTACTGACATTTAGAATGTTTTCTACTTTTTATATAGTTCAGGACCTCTAAATCATGGAATGATGCAAACCACTTTCAGGGTGGGTCTTCTCTCCTTAGGTAAATACTTCTGGAAGCACCCTCATAGATGAGCCTACTGGGTGGATTCTGTGATGATTATAAGTTTAGTCAAAGTGACAGTGAACATTCACTAGCACACATTTTCACAAGCAGCTTGCAGTACTTTCGCTCTGCTCTTTGTATGCTCAGTACTCTCTGCTTCCTTGCCCTTGTCTGTGTTTTCCAGATGTCTGTATCTTTCCCTTTCTACTTTCCAACCCCGATATCTACTCTATCTCTCTTGCTATATCTTTCTCCCTTTTATGTTCTAACCCATATTCTCCGCCTATGTCTCCTGGCTTTCTTGTTTCCCCCTATTACTCTCTTCCTCCTGCCCAGCAAAAGCCAGGTATGACTAGACTATAATAGCATGTTTTATGATACATATCTAAGTCAGTCTCACCTTCCCACAGTCGCTCTTCCCATGAGTCTTCTGAAAAACAGCAAGTCAGCTCAGAGAGTGAAAGGCCCCATGTCCTGCCAACATTGCAAATGCTGCACAGGCCCTTGACTTTCCCATCCAGAAAGCATAGCCTGCTTTGTCTCCAGGGGACACAGCACATAGCTTGACAATCATGTGGCCAAAGATACTCTACCTCAACCTCTACCTATTGGCATATTTAAAATAGACTATCCAAAGAAGAAGGAAGAGGAGGGAGAAGAGGAGGAAGACAAAGGAGAGGAGAAGCAGAAGAAAATAAAGAACAAAGGATGAGGAAGAGGAAGAAAAGAAGGAGGAAGATGAAGAGGAAAAGTGGAAGAGGAGGAAGAGGAAGACAAAGATGAAGATGAAGAACACAGGATCCATACTGTATGCTGGGTGTTTGAAAGGCAGCAAGGTGTCTGTGAGGGCATCTCATATCTCACTCGTCTGGAACCACATGCTTCAAGGTTTCATGTTACTAGGAAATAATTCTAATATTTGTTTGAACACATGGGCCTTCCTTGTATGCCAAGCTGATGCTTTAGTGGAAGTGGACCAAAGACATCACAGTGGCCACACCCTGGGTACCCTGTTCTTCTATATTACCCTAAGTGAGACAGAACAGGGCTGTCTCTCACATCCCCATTAATCAAGAAAATTTTATGTGACCCTGGGTGGTGTAAAAGTTTAAACAAAGTAGGTATATAAAGCAAACATTTACTGATAATAAATCACAAAGAAGTTTATTATAAGACAATTCTTTGGCATGCTTATGATTTTACCATCTGTTAAAGACAAAAGCAAATTTACATACTAATGAGATAGATACACTGGTTTATTTTTACATAATTGAATCTTGGCTAAATGTTTGATACCATAGCATTAGTAGCATCTTCAATGTTTTTGTACATTAATTGATATTTTGATTTCATAATCATAAATGTTGAGAATGATGCTTCCTCTAAATATGTGGTACAAAATGGCAGAAGTTTGTCTAGGGCCATTTCAGAAATCTTTGGAAATTCCCTTTTAATTTCAACCAAAAAATATATTTAATGATACTTTTTAATGAACCTCAAATTAGCAACTTCCACAGCAATTTTTAAAATCAAGCATTCTTATCTGACACTTAAAAATAGGCTAATTTGATATTTATGGGCCCAGGGATAATGGTAAGAAAATATTGTCTTTCTTTGCCGTGATTTAAGTCCTTATCTCTCTGTAAGAACAGAAAACTGTCTTTACAGCAAAAACACTGAAACCATAACAAGCAGTAATCTGACTATTTTTTGTCAACATGTTGTAGGCTACGTTGCTTGGCATTGCATGGCCATACAATGTATGTGTACTCTGTGTTCAGAGCCAAGAATTCAGTGAAGCTGTGTGATGCAAAAGTGTGAACGCTGCCACGAGGTCCTCAGATTTGTTACCTATTTGGTTTTGAATTTAACGTTAAATTCTTTCTAGTGTATCATATTTGAATGATCTCCACATTCAGGTATGTGACCCCATTCAAGGTCATGACATAAGACTTTTGAGACACTGGGAAGGGACTGAAAGAGATGGTTCAGAGATTAAGAGTGCTGGCTGCTCTTACATAGTTCAGTTCCCAGCAATCAAGTCAGGACAATTATAACCACCTGTAATTCCAACTCCAAGGAATCTGAGACCCTCTTCTAGTCTCTGTGGGTACCTGTGTGTGAAAATACACACACACACACACACACACACACACACACACACACACACACGAGGAGAGAAGGAGAGAGATAGGGAGAGGGACAGGGAGGGAACATGAGTGGGAGAGAGGAAGGAGAGATAGAGAAAGAGAGAGAGACAGAGAGAGAGAGAGAGAGAGAGAGAGAGAGAGAGAGCAAGAAAGAATATATATTTTTTTAAAAAAATGTGGAAATGGAACAAACATCAAAATAAATTGGAAATAATTCCTTAATAACAAGTGCTGGCGAGGATGTGGAGAAAGAGGAACACTCCTCCACTGTTGGTGGGATTGCAAAATGGTAAAACCGCTCTGGAAATCAGTTTGGCGGTTCCTCAGAAAATTGGGCATGCCACTTCCAGAGGACCCTGGCATACCACTCCTGGGCATATACCCAGAGGATTCCCCTGCATGCAATAAGGACACATGCTCCACTATGTTTATAGCAGCCTTGTTTATAATAGCCAGAAATTGGAAGGAGCCCAAATATCCCTCAAAGGAGGAATGGATACAGAAAATGTGGTATATTTATACAATGGAATACTACTCAGCAATTAAAAATAATGAATTCATGCAATTTGTAGGTAAATGGTTAGACCTGGAAAATATCATCCTGAGTGAATTAACCCAATCACAAAAGAATGCACATGAAATGCAATCACTGATAAGTGGATATTAATGAGCCCAGAAGCCCTAAATACTCAAGACACAAATAGCAAGTCAAATGATTCCCAAGAAGAAGAAAGGAGAGGACCCTGGGCCTGTAAAGATTGCATCCAGTTTATTAAAGAAACCGAGGGGGGAGGGGGAATGATTGGGGAACAGTTGGGGGGGGGAGAGGAACTATGGGAACTATGGTGGGTGGGAACTGGGAAAGGGGAAAGCCTTTGGAATGTAAACATAGAATATAGAAAATAAAATAAAATAAAACAAAACAAAAAAAAGAAAAAAAAGACAGTTAAGTAAGCTAAATATTGGATAATAGAGAACAGAAACAATCTGTTCACGGTTCAGGAAATGTAGACATGGATTTTTTTTGTTCTATTGTATAAAATTGAACTTCATGTATGTGAATCAAATATAAAAATTCATAAAGTATGTCACCCTATGACCAATTAAAAAAAAGCATTTGAAATTATGCAACATATTAAACTCAAAGTTTACAATGAAATTAAACATCAGATCATAAAAATGACAACCATAAAAATCTAGTAAACTGTAAAATGCTAATGTTTCAATAATGTGAGAAAGAAAAACAACAGCAAACAGAACTGTAAATATAGTGTAGCTCAATACCCATGGAGATTATAAGTGGTGTTTATTACTAGAGCTGCGGTAAGAAATAAATGAAAGAATTGAACTATTGGCAAGTCCTGGGTGTAGTGCAGCCTTCAACAAGTGTTAATTCTCACTTCTCTCTTATATAAAAATGCTTAGAGTAAAATGGCTGAAGGAATTCTTTGATAATTCTTTTACTTTCATAGAATTATGACAAACTTACAGGAGGTATCTCTTTCTGTATTTCTTGTACTTCTTCACAACCTTGAAAGGAACAAGCTTTAAAAAATGGATAATAAAGATCAAGCAAGATCAAAGTTACTTCTGTTTTCTTCCTCCATTAAACCTGCCAGGGAGGGCGGTGGAGGGGAGACAGAGCTGGTGAGGGTGCTCTTGCCTCAGCTGGTCTAGCTGTTGGGATGGGGTGGCCTAGTTATTCCACCACAGGTACTGACAATGATGGTCTCAAGAGGCCTTTATAAACAAAGAAAGATGAAGCACACAGGCGGACTTAAAGTTTGCAAACAAAGCCTGAGAAAGAGTACCTGGAACTACAATTTCAGAGTGAGTGGACCTGGACCCACCTTCTTCCGTCAGAAGGGGCCGAGTGCAGAGCTGTGCACTGTATAAAACTCGCCATCACAGCTGGGGCTCCTGACGTGTTTTCTTACTAATTTCTTATTAATCAGTCACCAGCAAAAGTCCATTACATCTTCTCCATTTTTCCCATATCTGACAACGAGCAAAGTGACTCTGGTAAAGGTCTTTCTATGCACAGGGCAAGAAAGGCGACATGGGTGAAAATAACTATAGAGGTGGGGCCCTAATATTCCGAGTCAAGGAGATTGATTTTTCTGGGACAATTTCATACAGCTGCGCATGCTCAACACACTCAACACACACACACACACACACACACACACACACACATTGAATTTTGATGGTTTTCATACACTCATATTGTCTTTGCTCACCAGTCCTGCGAAACGCTCCTCTCTCTAAGAACTCTCAAGAGGATAGCTGTTTTAGAAGACGCATCAACAGTATTTAGAGGAGTCGTGGGCTCCGCTACAATACTTCTTATTGTAGCTCCCATCAGCCAGCATCTTTCATCTCCAGCAATCCTTCCCTCCTTGCTTGCATGGGAACCTGAGCTACTTAACTGGGAGGATGACGTTTGATAAAATGTTCTCCAACTCATCATTTTGATGAGCTGTTTCCATTAAGGGATTCCCCTCCTCCTGGGTAACAAAAACCATCCAGATGACAGTGGCTTTCAACATGGATCCTGATACAGGCTTTGATCCATGTGGTATCTTCATGCTAGAAGCTCTTTGCTCCACTCTGGCCAGCAATTTTGTCTTCACGCTTCTTTCTGCACTGAGTCTGGGATGCCAGGTAGCAAGAGGTACCTGCCATCTCCCCCCAACCCCCCAGAGACCCTTGTGACCCATAGTTGAGTGACTTTATCTCCTTTGGGCAGCAAGGATGACCTTCTTGGCTTGACACTTTCTGCAGAGCACTGAGGGCAGGCCTTTGAACAAAGGTAGTCCATTCTTTCCAGTCCTTCCCCATTTCCACTCTGATTCAGAGCCAAGGAACTCATTTCCTGCCTTGTTTAATGCAGAACCCCGAGGCAGTTTAACCTTTGATGACTGAGTTAAACTCTCAAATAGGCTGGATAATCATTAGGATTTAAATTAAGGATTAAACACTCCAAGAGTTTCCCAGTGTGAGCTTGCTCAGTGCTGGTGCCTGGGCTTCTGTGGCTGTCTCTGGCAGCAGTGAAAGTGAACTCAGAGTCTCCTGAGACCCAGCTTGGGCTGCGAGCATAGATTCAGTTGCTGAACCTGACATGCAAAATCCTTGCTCCCCTTATCATACAATCCAGGCACTTCCACAGTATTCGTGTGCCAATTAGCCCAAAGCAGGCTTGGCAAGGATTTGGAAAATCAAATCTCTGCACTGGATGCATCTGCCATTCATAGCCGGACTTACCAGACCATGATTCTGTTCTCACTTTTGGTCCTAACTTGACCTGGGACCTTAGGTTTCCTGGGCCTTCTAAGATGAGACAGATCAGGGAAAGGAACTTCACAGTTGTTAGTTCCTCCATGTGTACATTCCTATGACGTAATCACTAGTGTCTCCAAATACCTATGGTTCCATAAGATATTCAGAATGTCAGCAGATTGGGTGAACCCCAGCCATACGAACAAAGCACATTGAAAATAAAAAACAATCAGTCATAAGCTGTGACCATTGGTAGTGGTGGTTTTGTGAGATGTTGATCTTACACTATTTAATATATCTTTGAAAAAGAGTTTGAATCGAGGAAGTTTGATTAATATAGCACATTGCATCACCCTCTATAAAAATGTACAGTGTACATCAGCTTTGCATTCTGAGAGGTTCTGCCGGACATTGTTTAACCAGCAAACCCATTTTCTAAACGGACTAAGTGATTGTCTTGTTTGTTGGCTCATAATAACTTTACCACCCTGGGACCCACTTCCTCTTTGCCTTCAGGAGAGAACATTTAAGAGCCACTTTGAATATGACTTGTTCTTTACCAACAGTTGATTAGACTAGAAAGGTGTACTTTGGCCAAACTCTGTTGATCTTCTACAGGAGTGTGTCTTTGACCTTTGACTCCCATGTCAACTGAAACAGCAACGAATTATCAGTCTGTGGTGGAAGCAAGAAGACCTGAGCAGATGAATGGAGAAGAATATCAGGAATTATGTGTGTGGCCACCCCAGTACAATTTGACCTTTGGCTCAGCTGCCCGTGTATTCCTGCTGTGTGTAATGTGTATCTATCTGTCTGTGCATATGTGTTTGCCTGTGTTTGGGTACACATATATGAATAGGCATATATATGGAGGCCCAGAGCTTGATACTGGGGTTCAGTCTCCACGGTCACTAACTGACCCCTCAGAGATGTGAGTAGTTTACTTGCCCCGGGTATCCCTTCTTTCTGCCGTCTAAAGCTGAAATTTTAAGTGAGATAATATGTTTACCTTACACTTATTATTCTGGGGATCCAAACTCTGGTTCTCAAATTTGTGTGGTAGGCACATAACCACTGAACCATGTTCCTAGCCCTCCTAGAACACCTTTTACCCCCCATTAATTTATTTATTTACTTTACATCCCAATTGAACGCCCCTCTCCCCGCACCATTCCCAGTCATCCCATCTCATGCAACACCTCCCTGTCCCTCTCTCTTCTCCCTCCCCCTTCTCTTCTGAGAAAAAGAAGGACCCCCTGGGTACCAACCCATCTTGGCATGTCAAGTCACTGCAGAACTAGGCATATTCTCTCCCCTTGAGGTCAGACAAGGCAGCCAAGTTTGGGGAGCCAGACTGGAACACCTTTTTAGCCTTATAGTAAATTCTCCTTTTCTGCTTGAGCTGCTGTGAGTGGTTTCTGCAATTCACAATGGAAAAAAAATCTAATTTACTTTTTATTTTTTAAAGGAATTCCTAATAGCATTTCCTTGAATCTGCAAAGTAGTACATAATAATTTCTTGTAGAGTACCCTGGAGGCTGGCGTTAGGCTGAGCCAGGAAGACCTCCAACCGGAAAGGCAGTGGCACGGCACGTCTGGGCACTTAGCTTGCTGGTTTGTTGGAAAACAGGTGGAGAGAGTGTTCTAGTTTCATTTCTGCTGCTGTGGTAAAACAATATTCTGTCAAACACCAATTTAGGGGGAGAGAGTGGTTTATTTTAGCCTACAATTCTAAGTTTTGCCTATCATTTGGGCGGAATCAGGGCAGTGACGTCAAACACACACAAATAAGAGGAGAGCAAAGACATGCATACACTCCCTGTTTGCTTATGCTCAGCTGCATTTCTCCAGTCTATATTGTTGTGACCTAGGGAAAGGTGCTGCCTACAGCTGGCAGGGTCTTTCTTAAGACAATTTCTCACAGTGCCCCTGTACCAACCCAGTGTAGACAATCTCATTAAAGCTCTCCACCTAGGTGATGCCAGGTTGTGTTGAATTGCCAAAGCTAACCATCACGGGTAATGCGTTGGTTAAACTTCCAACTATTATAACAAGCATTCCATAAGCCGAACATATAAAATTTAGCTTTCCTTCAGCTCATAGTTTTAGAGGTCCTTATTGCTTTGAGGAATTGGCGGGGTAAAACCCCTTTATATTATGAGTCCTAAAATCTGCTGCAAGGAAAGCTCCCAGGGACCCATATATCATTGGCTCCCACCTATCAATAGCTTCCATCTCTTCTCATTAGCCCAGGGACCAAGCCTTCATCTGCCCCCTGCCTCTCTGCCTACCCAACTTTAGGACCCAAGTCTCAGCAGGTGGTTTGGTTACAAGTCCTGTCTGAAGGCAAGTGCTCTAGCAGAAACATAACTAGCAGAACAGGAAGCCATACTTTGATGTGTAGTTTTACTCTTTTGAAAGATGGCAGAAGCTCAAGAGGAAAATGGCCATGTTTATAAATTTAGGATAGGATATATCGCAGGAGCCTTACTGAGCAGGGAGCAAGTTCCCTTTCCAGAATTCACTAATTCCCAGAGATAATAAACAATTTGACTGTTATTATGTCTTTCATATATGGACCACGCTACCCCTAACCCCAATCCCCACCATCCCCTTTATCTCACCTTTGTATATAAAGCCAGTATTTCCCTTAGCCTATATGAACTTTGGACAAGATACAAGGTAACCTAGAACAGACTGGATTTCCCAAACCTGCTGGAATTTATTCAAGCCAGGCTTGCTGCTTACTGGATTCAGTCTCCTTTTCCTGAAATCTAAGACCCCCTGGTATGGTCTGGGTTTATTTTTAAATGTTTTGTTGTTGTTGTTGTTGTTTGGTTGTTTTTTGGTGATATTAGGCAGATCTACCCTTTCCTAATCTTGGATTGGTCAACTTAAACAGAGAAAGGGGAGGTGATAGGCCCACATCTTCATGTAGATATATTCAGGACCAGCCTTGAACAGTCAGTCAGCTGGAAAGCAGGGACCTGCTGATAGGAGGAAAAACAAACCCTCCAGGTTTTTGCCTCAGGTCAGGAGGGTGAGGAAGAACCTGGAGTTTGCTATCCTTATTTTCTTTATCTGTGGCCACTTTCCGTCTTCTTGGTTGCCTGTTGGAGATCTGTCTAGCTCCTTGTGGTCTGGTGGCCCTGCACTGTGCTGTTCATCTCTGTGGAGAACTGTGGGTAACATTTAACTTTTCCCCTATCAAGATTGTTGTCTCCATCTTGTCCAATAAGTGTCTTTATAAATTAAGACCAGAGTCTGTATTAACAAGCATGGAAGAAAAGATCAAACTATGCATTATTCTATACCAATATATAAGATTAGGGAAATATCTTCTTTACAGACAGAGAAACAAAAGCTCAAAAAAGTTGAGCAACTTCTCCCAAAGTCAGAGAGACAATTCCTCATCACCCTTCATACCTCACCTATGGAGTCAAGTTTGCAACAGTATAATGCACACACTGTTAACTGTAAGGAAGAGAAATCGCCTTGGTTCACACGGTGAAGGGCTCAGCGCCCAGAGCCAATATGACAGACAGCCTTCTTATTCCGATCAACTTTGTGTTCATTTTAGTGAGGCTACAAACATGGCTCAGACGATTCTGAAAATAAATGGAGTTTAAAATCAAGAAAGTCCTGGAAGTCCAGGGCAGTTGTAGAATAAACCAAGACTAACTAAGGCTCACATATGGAATGCTTTGTCCATAGTCGGTGGAACTCCTTGAGGATGAGGACATCAGTTCTCAACCTGTGCATCTCAGCTCCTTTGGAGGTTGCAGGAGTCTTTCACAGAGTTTGCATATCAGATATTCAGCATATCAGACATTTTCATTATGATTCCTAACAGTAGCAGAATTACACTTATGAAACAGAACAACTTTATGGTGGGGATAACCACCACACGAGGAACAGGACTAAAAAGGTCACAGTTTTAGAAAGGTTGAGAAACACTGGATTGGGAAATGTGGTCTCCTTGGAGGATGTGTGTCACTGGGGGCAGGTTTTGAGGTTTCAAAAGCCCAAACCACTCCAGGGTTAGGTCTCTCTGCCTCTCTTTCTGCATTGTGTTTGTGGGCCAGAGATGTAAGCTCTCAGCTACTGCTTTAGCGCTATACCTGATTGCCTGCTGTCATGATCACAATGATCATGGACTGTAAAACCCTCTGGAAGTGTAAGCAAGCCCTAAAAAATTGTTTTCTTGTATAGGATACCTTGGCCATGGTTTTTCTCTCACAGCAATAGAAAAGTAAGAAAGACAATTATTCATGGTTGTCTGCATGTTGTGTGTCTGCGTGTGTGTGGCACTTGGGAATAAACCCAGGGCATGAGCATCCTAGGTAAGTTCCCATCCACTAAGACTTCAGCTATGAGATTTTTACCCTCAATGGTTTGTGCTTTCACTGCAATGCTCCGGAAATGTTCACACTTTCCTGCTCATGATTCGGCTGTTCAAAGAACTGCATTTTTTTAGAATTGGGAATAGCTTCTACTGCTTTTACTTCTAGAACAACATCAGATATTTTGACCTTCCCACTCCAGCCTCATCACTTTCACTTTGTAATTTTGATTTCATAATTTCTCATCATGATATCTGGATTATTTCTGTAGCATTTTCTTCTGGCTTGTCTTCTCTCATCAGCAGCATCTAATTTGTTTCCTATATGTGTCAAGATTTTAATTTCAATGAGTTAAATTTTTCATTTCTAAAATGCCTCTTAAGTTGCCCTTAAATTGTCTTTAGAAAGAAAATACAATATCTTTCACAGAATTCTCACTTACAGCCAGGGAATAAGACTGATGGCTGAGTTTGATCACTGGAACCAAGATGGTAGAAGGAATGTTGATCCTACAAGTAATCTTTGGACTTCTACATATTCTCTGTGGTATGTGTACCCACATAATACAAAGTAAAAATAATAATAAATAATAGATTAAAAATTACAAAGTTTCTGTAAGGCAAAAGACACTGTCAAAAGGACAAATTGGCAACCAACAAATTGGGAAAAGATAGTCACCAACCCTATATCTGACAGAGGGCTAATATCCAATGTATACAAAGAACTCAAGAAGTTAGACCCCAGAAAACCAAATAACCCTATCAAAAAATAAGGTACAGACCTAAACAAAGACTTTTCACCTGAAGAAATTTGGATGGCTGAGAAGCACCTTAAGAAATGTTCAACATCATTAGTCAGTAGGGAAATGGAAATCAAAACAACCCTGAGATTTCACCTCACATAAGTCAGAATGGATAAGATTAAAAACTCAGGAAACAGCAGATGTTGGCGAGGATGTAGAGAAAGAGGAACACTCCTCCACTGCTGGTGGGATTGCAAGCTGGTACAACCACTCTGGAAATCAGTCTGGCGGTTCCTCAGAAAACTGGGCACGACACTTTCGGAGGACTCTATTATACCACTCCTGGGCGTATACCCAGAAGATTCCCAGCATGCAATAAGGATACATGCTTCACTATGTTCATAGCAGACTTATTTATAATAGCCAGAAGCTGGAAAGAACCCAGATGTCCCTCAACAGAGGAATGGATACAAAAAATGTGGTATATACACACAATGGAGAACTATTCAGTCACTAGAAGCAATGAATTCATGAAATTCTTAGAGAAATGGATGGAGCTGGAGAACATCATACTAAGTGAGGTAACCCAGTCTCAAAAGAATACCCATGGTATGCAGTCACTGATAAGTGGATATTAGCCTAGAATCTTGGAACACCCAAGACACAATCCACATACCAAATGATGTCCGACAAGAAGGAAGGAGTGGACCCTGGTTCTGGAAATGATCACAGCATCAGTGTAGGGGAATACTAGAACAGATAAGTGGGAAGGGGAGGAATAGGTAACAGGGGGAGGGAAAAGGGCATATGGGACCTTTGTGGGGCAGGGAGCCAGGAAAAGGGAAATGAAATGTAAATAAAGAATATATCCAATAAAAAGAAGAAAAAAATTACTTGTGACCTAGGGAACTGAGGAGATAGTTAAGTTAGTAAGCAAGCCCCTACCTTGCAAGGATGAGGACCTGAATCTGGTCTGGAATATAGTATATCTGGAGAAGGTTGAATGGAGATGGTGGGATACCCACAGATCACTAGCCAGGCAGTCTAACTAGTCAGTTAGCTCTGGGTTCTGTGAGAGACCCCCCAAAAAGAGAAGGTAGAGAGTAGTCCAGAAAGACAGCAACCCTGTGTGCCTTTACACATACACACAGAGTCTTGGCTGGTTCTTTAGCTTTTGTGACATCTGTCTTCTCTGCGACTCTTTGCCATTTTTCACAATCTGCAATCAATTCCACACATTTATCCTTCTGTTTTATTTTCCCATTGGGTTTTTGATGCCCAGCAGTGGTAGATGCATGCTGGGTTGAGGAAGTGGCCCTGTGGTGGGATTTTAGCTCTGTATTTGAGAGCACTTCTTGTTTTGGTTATGGAGTAACATAAGTATTCTCTCCATTTGGGAGTTTTCCAGTGAGTTGTCTAACTTTCAACCATGCATTCAGAGATTCTGAGATCAGATCATACTTTCTGGATTTTGATTTTCTCCCCAGCCCCTAGTCTCCTACTACAAAAAGTTAGCGTTTTCTTTCCACACACCATGAGCAATTTTGTTGTCTTGGTTTGAAGAATGGAGAGGCTCTCTGTGGCCCCAGGTTTTGCAAAGGACTTAGAAAATGTATATAGACATCATCGCTGTATACATTTAGGAAGCACAGAATGACGACTTGCTTCTTTTGTTACAGCATGGGATGGTTTGGCAATGAAAGGCCATGCGGCCTTAGTCAGGAGAATTTGGGGAAAGAGTCTGGTAGATGAAGTGGTTGACTGTTGTACCCTTCATAGAGGATGACCCTCAAATGCCCTTATCAGGGGACATGCAGGAGCCTTATTGGAAGCTCCTTGACTCCTCTGTGTGATGCTACATTTTGGTGTCCTGACCTCTGGGATTCACTAACCACATGAGCCACAAGAATAAACCTAGACTAACTAAGGCTCACATATGGAATGCCTTGTCCATAGTTGGTGGAACTCCTTGAGGATGAGAACATCAGTTCTCTACCTGTGTATCTCAGCTCCTTTGGAGGTTGCAGGAGTCTTCACAGGGTTTGCACAGTGAACTTCCCTTTACTTTAGACACCTGACAACGACTTCCTATTAGTGCTTAGGCTTCTCCTTTCTTCATTCCTAAGCAAAATTTCCTGACATTTGAATGCCCCCCTTTTCCAAAATTTCTGGGGAGTCCTGTGTCTGTGTGTCCCACCTGTCTCCATCTTCCATACATCATTTTTATAGTTTAAATAAGATGTAAGAGCTGTTTTTATTCATTGTCTCCATATGCTTCCCATTTTTTGCGGTAGCTTAAACAGTCTTTTAAATGAAACCATTGTTGAAACAAAACATTTTTATAATCATGTTATTACATAGTTTGTGACAAACCTAAAAAGAAAATCATTCGTATGCTTTTCCTCTCAGGGTAGAAGGGAAAATGAAGCTGAGTACGGCTTAGAATCAGATAGGGTTTATGCCTTAGCTGAATTTCTGGTTTGAAACATAAGCACAATTGGAAGGGATGCTTTGCTCCGTTGATCCCCATTAGACGAAGCTGGCACAAAGCAGATCATCAATAAATATTCACTAGTGGGGCCTAAGGCAGGAGCTGCAGGCACTATGAGTTTGAAGCCAGACTGAGCTATAGAGTAAATCCCAGAACAGCCTAGGCTATAGAGTGAGACCTTGTCTCAAACAAGCAAGCAAAGACTGGGTTATTATTCAGTGATGAGAGAACTTGATGTGCAAGCATTAATACTTGCACTCAGATCCCCAGTACCCACACAAAAGGCCTTACATTGCTTATAAATATAGTGCTGGGAGCAGGGTTGGAGACAGCAGGATTGTAAGGAGTTGTTGGACAGCCTACCTAGCCCATGATCAACAAATTCCAGGTCTAGTGAAAGACCATATCTTAAAGGAATAAACCAGAGAGTGATAGAGGAAGAAGGGACCCAACAGGGGTGTATACATATATGCACACATAACACCCTTTTGGTAGCAATATCCCCCCAGTGATAAAACTATTAATCTTGGAGGAACTCTCATTAAGACACAGGAAGCAAACAATTCAAACATTTCCGGAAGTCCCTGAAACTGACCAGATTTACTAGGCCATTCTTTTCTTTAAACATAGACAAACAGGGCCTGCTGAGAGCCACTCTTAGATAAGTAAAACTGTCTAGAAGAGTGTTAGACCAGCTGAGCTCCCTGGCAGAAGCAGAGACTAGTCCAACTGTACGGAAGCTCAAACCAATTGAGCTACCCAGAAAGGATTCTCTTCACCCTGTTCGATGCCTCCAGTGTATGCAGTGTGGCCCAGATTTCCAGGTCTCCTAAACTGTCACCCATGCTGGGGAAGGCTTTGGTGATATAGCTGTCTTTGAGTCATTTTTCCTCATGTAAATAACTTCTGGCCCATATTCATATAAGTAATCCCTCAAAAAAATCCTCTTTAGCTCACCAAGTTGTTCTGTTGTTGGTTCCCTCTCCGGGGTGAGCAGATATTTGTTTATATCTTCCAGGAATAGCATCACACACAACTGCCACCACCACCACCACCACCACCACTACCACCACCACCACCACCACTAACAATAACAATGACCACCTCCCCACATGCGCATGCACACACTCACACACACACACACACACACACACACACACACACACAGAGAGAGAGAGAGAGAGAGAGAGAGAGAGAGAGAGAGAGAGAGAGAGAGAGAGAGAATGTGCTCTCAGGGATTTTCCACCCTCACCTGTAATATTGCTACGGTCCTTCAGTTTGGAAGCAGTCTGTCATGTCCCTGACACCTCACATGCAATAAAAACACTATGGGTGGCTCCAGAATGGGGAAGATTCTATCTGGTTAGTGAGGGTCGTGAGAGGCTCTTTTTTATGACTATTTAGATGCTTTATGCATTTCTAATCACGATACTGTTGTATTCCCTCTGCACATTTTCTGTCATCTGCATGGCTTGGCTAGGGCTACAAAGGGTGCCAGAATGGAATGTAGCTCTTGTGGCCCCGTGCATGGTGTTTCTATCTCCTGTCCTTCAACGATGCCCTTTCCAGAGACTCACCTCACAATCAGTGCTTGTTTTCTTGTCACCATTTCACTTTAGATGGTGCCACCTTACTTGCTGCTGCTGTCATCTTTAGCGTGGCCTCAGCATCCTTCCAGTGCTTTGTAAAGGTCAATTTGGAATTAAGCTTTCCTTCTCCCTTACTTGCTCCTGTGGCTGCGATGTTTCTGTAGCACAAGGCTCTCACTGAAATACTGCTTGCTTTTCAGAGGCTTCTGTTTTTATTACTTTGCTTTTCATCATTTTAGATCTACATATAATTTAGGAGATTTTTATGAAACACACATATACATATACATATACATATACATATACATATACTTTCACCTTTATAGTAATCCAATTCCATATTTATTGATTGTTTATCCTGTGTCCAAGGCTATATTGTGTATGGCAGGGGCACAACAAAGTAAAAGTTTCAGCATTTGATTCTCAAAAGTGTATAGTTTGTTTAGGTGAGGTATAAAAATAATGTGTAACTGAGTTGGAATTTCCATGACTCAGACCTTCAATTCCATGTGAACTTGGAGAGGAAAGCAATTATTGTGGCCTGGAGTGAACTTTGAAGCTTCTTGGGTTGCAATGTCTTTCTGTGACAGAGAGGAAAGACTGGAACAGGTAGGAGGGTGTCACAAGTAACTTGAGTATGCTGTCCCTAAGGGTCAGAGAGGAAACTCCCTGTTACAGAACAGAATCTATGTTGGCTTGTCAAGAAGAGCCACTATTAAGGTGGACATTCTCTTCCCAGAAGAATCATAGAAAGAAACAAATTGGAAAGGAAATATATATATATATGCCAGTTTGAGTGACTTCTAGTTTCCTGGGTCTTCTACCAGTAACAAACCACATACATTTCAGGCACACACTAGCCATTCTGGCTAGAGCAGTGCCCACTGGAAAGAGCTCTCCATTAAAGATGTCCATCCACAAATTATATCTTTCAGGAATAGCATCACACACAACTACCTGGGTATGGTTGGAGTATGTTCCCAAAGTGTTCATGCATTGAAATTTAGTCCTCATTGAGAGCTATGTGCAAGCTGCCAACTTATCCAACAATGCTATTCAGAGATGGGAACCATGGGAAGGAATTAAGATTGGATAAGGTCATCAAAGTATGGCTTCTAAAATTGAATAGTAGTGACCTTATAAGGAGAGATACATTATACCCACTTCCTATCTCTTGCCATGTAATACCTTACATTGCTTCAAGACTGATAGCGAAAAGGCTATCAAGAGATAAATAAATCCGAGGTTATTCAGGTTCAGTCATTCCGATGTAGTAATGCAATACTGACTAATCCATTGAACTGTATTAGTCACAAAAATCTTTTTGAGAGGTTCACACCGTTTCCTCACCCTCTCTGGCTGTGCCTGCTAATCATACACAACAATGAGAAGGCCTTCTGCTCTTAAACTTTTGTCTGTGTCTCTTTAACCAATTATGTGCTAGGAGAAATTAAACTATTTGTCATTTGAACAACCATGTAGTCATTTAAAGGAAAATAGCCCTCACAGCCTTGTGGGGAGCAGCACTGTCAGGGCCTTGTTGGAGTGGTGACAAGGTGTGGCCTTGTCGGGAAGTGTGTCATTGGGGGGTTGGTTTTGAGGCTTCAGATGCTCAAGCCAGTGTCTCTTTTTTCCTACTGCCTGTGGATCCAGATGTAGAATTCTCAGCTCCCTCTCAAGCATGGCACCATGCTTCCTGCCATCACAATAATGGAATAAACCTCTGAACTTTCCTTTCTAAGAGTTGTTGTGGTCATAGCATCTCTTCACAGCAATAGAAAAAAAATCCTAACTAAGATAAACCATTTCCATCTACACCCTGTCACAGAAGTGGCTTGAGGGTCTTCTCTCTACTGCCACATGGGCTCCTTAATCTTTGGTTATGAACCAAATACAACGCTGAATTGGTTAAGAATAGAAAAGTGATTAAATCTATGTTTCTCATCAGGCATATCTGCTTAGCAAGAATCTGCTCCTTAGATTATCTCTTGTGTCTTTTTCTGCCCTCGCTTTTTTAACGCAGTCTTCCCCTTATGCTCAGGTTCAAGTATTATCTTCTACCACAACCTATTAGCAGTTCTTTAAGTGAACCAGAAAGAGTTCTTACATTTCGGTGTGAAGATAATCTCCAGTAGTCTTCATGGTCAATTGTGTCAGCTTAGGTAGGGGTGGGTTGAGATGAATCAGGAATATCATACACTGGGAGTGAATCTGACCTGCTGAATTTTGTTAAATTGCTGTAATATATGCAGTGAGAAGCAACATATATCTGAGACCAAGACTCCACGGGATCTGAGGCTGCTCAAAGAGGTTTGCTGAACTCCTTTGGGTTTCTTTCATTATAATGCTTTACAAGAACTTTATTTGAAAGCAGAAAATGATGAGCTGGGATGTAATTGCTTTGGAAGACTTAGGAAAGGAGCTGTCTCGTGTTGAATTGGAGTAGTCCTCATGGTATGGTAGGATGCACAGGTAATTCATGAATTTGGCCTGATGTTGTACTGGTAACCAGAAAATGCCCACTAATATTAGAAAGGCACTAGGAAGATGACTCTGTGAAAAACTAACCTATTAATGAATTAATGGCACTATGTTTCTGATGATGATGATGGATGGATGGATAGTAGATAATACATGATAAATAGGTATGTAGGAGGGTAGGTAGGTATGTAGGTAGATAGATAGATAGATAGATAGATAGATAGATAGACTGACTGATCAATAGATAGATTTCCAGACCTTTATGAGTTTGTTCTGTATTTTTAGCCTTAACTTCTGTGTTTGGCTCCACCCACTATGAAAACATCATTGTTATAGGCAGCGGCTACCTTGTCTTGCTATTGTCTAATCTAGATTCATTAACGCGTCCTTCACTACAGTCAAGAAAATGTTGGGAAAGCAGTGTTGTCGCATGCAAAAATGAATTAGGGAAATCAGCCCGTTTTCTCTAAAAATGGTCTAAAAAATGGGGGGACCATTGTTGAGAATCCCCCATGGCACTCTAGTTATACAGAAACTGCTTAGACTGAGCTGGATGGATCAGAAGATAAAATATTTGCCTTTCAAGGCCTGAGTTTGAAATCTCAGAACCTACATAAAAGCTAGATGTTGTAGTGCACATGTCTGTCATGCCAGTACTCTTGTGAGTAGATGGGAGGTGGAGAGAGAAGAATCCTTGAAAACTAGTGGTCCAGCTAGTCTAGTATACAAGGTGGAAAACATAAGACCCTGACACAAATAAGGTGTAAGAGAATGGCCAAAATGTTTGCTGTCTTCTGCTTTCCATGTATATACATTAGTATGTGTTTACCTCCATTCAAATACATGGTACACACACAAGTAATAAAGACTTTTAAAAGTACTCAAGGCTGGTAAGATGGTTTAGTAGGTAGAAGCACTTGCTGCCAAACCTGACAACCTAAGTTCATTCCCCAAAACCTACAGGGTAGAAGGAGAGAATTGACTCTCATAAGTTGTTCTCTGATTACCAGACATGCATCATGGCATTATTACCCAGTGGTCCCCTCCACATACAATAAATAAACAAATGAATAAGTAAAGTGTGCTTTTAAAGATTCCGTGGCTCATAAGAACACACCATCAGAGTACCAACTGTGAGCTTCCACTCATACATATACTCTGGGGCTGATGCTTGACCATTCCTATTGGAACAGGGGTGCTACCAAAATGGCGTGCTCAAGGGGCCTCAGAGGGGCTGTGTTGTCTGGTTGGTTTTTTTTCTGGGATTTTTTTCTACATATGGCAAGTGACAAATCTCAGGGACAGCAATTTGCCTTTTGATTGAAAGTAAAATTCTCCCTTTTATATAACAGATGTTTTTGACAGTTACTTTTGCTGTTAGCAAATCCCTGAAAGGGAAAATAAGCCCACCAGGTCTGAAGGGGAGAGAAAACGTTGAATAATAAGATCTGAACCCAATTCCTTAGAAATGGAGCAGGGATGAGGAGAGATGACCTATTTATTTAAAAAAAAAATCACTGTTGGGTTTTGTTTTGCTTTGCTCTGTAGAGAGACAACTCTGGGCTTGTTAAAAGGCACTTGAATGAACAGATTTTCATATGTGGCTTTTATGTATTTGAGGTACCTGGTTTCTTCTTAGCCATGCCTGCCTCTCCTACACTCCTGGGATCTACAGGCCAAGGCTAGCTAGTGTGTGGGTAGAGTTTAAAAGCTCTCCACCGAGATTGTGCTGTTGGACAGAAGGAGAAAAACCTGTTGCAAATTGGAGAAATATTAGGAACAATACCATTCTAAAGCACAGCTGGTTAGGCAGTGTCCTCATTTCCTTTCTTTTGCATTGAGAAAATAGGAAACTAAACAGGCAAAAGGAAACTAAAGGGAGAAAATGGTTGCTGTCCGCCATGGAGGGAAGCCAAGGCGTGAACACTGGCCAACTAGATATATCCAACCATGGTCAAGAGCAGAGAGAAATGAATGCCCCATGCTGCCTGCTTCTTTGCTGTTTAGGCCCAGCTAGCTCACTTTACTCTGACAGAGTGTAGGGGGCCTAGCCCACGAAATGGTGGGACCCACATTCTGGGATAGATCTTCCTACTTCAATCACCAATCAAGACAATCTCCCATAAGACAATTTAATCTAATTCTTTGTTGACATTCTCCATTCTCTTCCTAGTAGTGAGTTTTGGGGGTGGGCAGGTGGGATGAGCTGAAGAGAAGAAAAGGAGGGGAGAAATGATACAATTTACTTAAAATTTTTAAAATTGTAAGTGAATTTTTTTTTGTAACAGACTCTCTTCCAAAGTGATTCTAGGCTTTGTCAAACCCAGAGGATTTGAGGCTTACACACACAGGGGTCCATATACTCCCTTAATATATAGAATGAGAATGTACGCATGTCTTTATATCTGGTTCTTGACTTAAATGGTGTTTTGACTTTGCAGAGTGGAAAGCATCATGGTGCTATATATTCAAACGTGCCTGTGATATTGAATCTTGATCTTTTCCCAAGATAGCCACATGTAGCCCAAGGCTCTTTTGGGGAGGTGAGGCAGTGGTGGCAAGTTCCTGCTTGTTCATATGATTAGGAGGGATCTAGGCAGGCCCCACAAAGTGCTGTATTGTTTGCTCTGATGCTTAGTTGGTAAGGTGCAGCAAATGTACTTATGGTGTTGGTTTCTGATATGTGTGTCAGTAGGTGAGCTTCTACATGAGAACTCTCTCTCTCTTTATTAAAATTGATTTATAAATCCCAAATGCTGCCTCCTCCTGTTCCCCCTTCACAGAGTGCCTCTCTCCCTTTCTCCTCTAAGAGTGTGCTCCCACCAGGAGCCAGGTATCTCCCCTACCCTGGTATATCAAATCTCTTCCAGATTAGGTGCATCCTCTCCTACCGAGGCCAGACAAGGCAGTCCCTATTGGAGAATGGATCCCACCACAGTCAGGCTACAGCTTTAAGGAGAGCCTCCTTTTCAGTTGTCGGAGGACCCACATGGAGACTGAGCTGTATGTGTGGTATACATGTGCTGGGGGTCTCATTCCAACCCATGCATGTTCTTTGGTTTGTGGCTCAGTCTCTGAGAACTCCCAAGGGTCCAAGGTTAGATGATACCAACCCACCCACAAAGCTTTCAACCCCAAATTTGTCCTGTCTAAAAGAAATGCAGGGACAAAGATGGAGCAGAGACTGAAGGAATGGCCAATGAATAACCGGCCCAACTTGAAAGCTATCCCACGGGCAAGCACCAGTCCCTGACATTATTAATGATACCAGGCTGTGCTGGCAGACAGGAGCCTAGCATAACTGTCCTCTGAGGGGCTGCATGCAGCAGCTGACTGAAACAGATGCCGAGACCCATCACCAAACATTGGACCGAGGTCAGGGACTCTTATAGAATAGTTGGGGTTGGGGGGAATTGAAGGCCCTGAAGGGGATAGGAACCCCACAGGAAGACCAAGAGAGAACTGTCTTTTAAAGAGACATACCCCTGGGCAAGTCAGTGAAGGGATTTCTAGAAAGATTTAACTCCAGATTGAAGACCCACCTTGAATGTGAGGGATACCATCCCATGGGCTGGGGTCCCAGGCTGTAGAAAAAGGGTCAAAGGAGAAAGCCAGCTGAGGATCAGAATTTATCTTTCTGTTTTCTGACTGAGGATCCAGTGTAACCAGCCATCTGGAGCTCATCCCCATGCCTTCGCTGCCATAAAGGGGTGAGTTCAAATAACGCTCCCCTTCTTTAGGTGACATCTGTCACACGGGCGCTATTGCCCACAAGCAAAGTAACTGATGCAAAGCATGGGCTCTACGATCACTGCAAGAATGCTAAGAGCATTCTGTTGGTTCTGATGTGGGGAAGGTACGCAGCAACCCAACAACCTTTCAGAGCATGAGATTGTATACCGAGGAAGCCAGAACAAGCCAGAAGGAGACTGAATGTCTGGTCACTGTGAAGCTTTCAGACAGACTCTGGGCTTCCTATTTCTGAAAATTTTATATCTGAGAAATACATGTGCTCAAGAAACCTTTCAAACATACATACAAAATGCAAAAGATCTGCCCAGCAAGTACCATCCAGTTTCTACGACTAACACCTCCATATTTGCTCTAAACATACCCATCCATCCACCCTTCTGTCTCCCATGTACCTGCATTATTTTTGGTTCTTCTCAAATGGGCATCAGCAATAGCACTACTAAACACATCAGCATGTATAACCACTTCCTCCAACTAGACATGGTTAAAGTTCTTCCACGTTTTCCTCTGAGATAGTTCCAAGGAATATACCATTCCAACTTTTCAATGATAATTGAAGAGATCTGAAAGACCCCTGCACCCATGTAACCCAATTCCATCATCACTGATAACAATGCTATCACGCCAAGAAAGTTCACTCGTCCCATCAAGGATACCCTTACCTCTGTCGCTTTCCCAGAAGGGACGATTGTTGATTCTTCTTTGCCTTTTAACCACCCATTGGTTTCCTCTGTTCTGGAACTTCAGATAAATGAAGCCATGTTGGAAGCACTCTTTTGTGTTAAGGTTTATTTCATTGAGAAAGTGCTTTACGATTAAGTCATGTTGTCACACTTATCAGCAGCCTGTGCTTTGCTCTTGTAAGCAGTATTGTGTTTGTGTGAATATGTGACAGTTTGTTTATCCATTCTGCTGTTGACGGACACCTGGTCTGTTTCTAGTTTCTGCCTATTATAAATACACCCATATGAACACCACTGCACAATTAGTTTTACAGATATTTGTTGTCATAGTCTCTTATGGAATTGCTAGGCTGTGTGTGTGTGTGTGTGTGTGTGTGTGTCCATCTATATAGAGAGATTTATTCTAAGGAATTCCCTTATGTTGTGCCTGGAGTTGTCAAGTTCAGAGCTTCTGAGCACAAGGCAAAACATGTTGTAGCCCACCATGGGACTTGAAGGTCCTTCTCTTTCATGACCCCCAGTCCTTCCTCTGAAGGATTCCAGGCTAAAGAGGCCTATGTATGTTGTCAACAGATTTGAAAGCTAATTTAATCTAAAACACCTAGATTGGCATTTGACCCAAGTCTGTACCATTTGCCCAGCCAAAGAGGCACATAAAATTCATCATCACAAATGAATATATGCTATCTTATGAGAAAACATGCCATTTTCCCCCAAAGCGTTTTTACTCTTTTACATTCTTAGCAGATTTTAAATTCTACTTGTTCAATGTCCTTGGTATTTGAGTATTTTTTAAACTTAGTCACAGTATGCTGTGGAGTAGAATCTCACTGAAGTCTCAATTTTTATTTTCCTCATAGTTAATGGTGTTCTCCATCTTTTTACATATTTTATAGGCTAAATGTATGTATGTGTATTTCATACATCTTCACCTGTTTTCCCATTTATTAATTTGGTTGCTTTGGCCGACTTAATTTAGTTTATATTGAATTATTGAATCTGTCAGATATTTATCTAGCAACTGCTTTTCTATTCATAACATTCTGAATAATATTCCTTCATGACTAAATGTTTTTATTTTATTAAATAAAATAATGCTTTTATAAAACGTTTCTTATGAATGATCATGATCTGTGGCATGGCTGTAAGAAACGTCCTCTTCATAGATTATGAAAGTATTTTGGATTCAATGAGAATGATTATAAACTTCACAATTTACAACCACATTTACAGTCTGTCTTGAATTCATTTTCATGTATAGCATGAGGTAAGGAATGAGGATCCCACGGAGTCCATGTGGGTATTTAGTTGTGGCAGCCACAGCTAAGATTTCCTTTCCTCCTCAGATTGCTTTGGCTGCTTTGTCAGCGCTATGACTGCCATAGAGTCTACTGCAGGAGGCTTTAGTTGGTCACATTGATCTATTTGTTGATCCTCATGTCAATATTATACTTCTTCTGTATTCAAGATTTATGGTCATCTCTTGAGTTTATGTAATTCAAGTATTTCAACTTTTCCTTTAAAAAAAAAGGACTTACTTAGATAGTTAAGTTTGATATCGATGTAAACTTTAAAACCAGCTTGTAAATTTTGTTAAATCCTGCTAACATTATGATTGGGATCATGTTGAATCTAAAGCCAAATTTGGGCAGAATTGCCACAGTAAAAATATTGGGTATTCAGTCCACAAAATACTCTTTCTGCATCTTTTAGATACTGAATTTTCTCTCAGCTATGCTCCATAAGTCTCAACCCAGAAAGTTTAAATGTACTTTACAATGAAATCCTAAGTACTTTATGTTGTCTGATGCTATTGTAAATTAACTTGCCTTTATTTAATTCCTTCTTCAACATTTGCCAATATAATTGATTCTGTGTACTTAGCCTATGTAATCCAATCTTTGTGAGTAAATTTATTCATTTTAGTTGTTTGGAAGATTCCTTAGGATCTTTCTGAATTACAACTTATGTCATCTTCAAATAAAGATAAAATCATTAAGCCACTGTGACACTGATACTTTCTGTCACTTGTGTCAGCATTTAATCTTATCTAATCAGGGGAGCATCACAAGTAAACGTGAGAAGAGGTGGTGCCGGATGCTTACAGCAGCACTAGGCACTATTTGAAAAATGCTTCCAAATAAATATTCAACAATGGGGATTAGTTCAACAAACCCAGGTTGCATAAGCTTGTGATGATAAAATACACAGAAAACTTCACATCTTAGTCTTGAAAAGTCTTAAAGGATATGTAAACCTGCTGATGAATTACGTGAAAACAACAATAACAAAAAACCACCCACAGCAAGATACAAATTAAAAAAGTACACCAAGTTACTTTGTATTAGCACACCATTGCAAGGTCCTAGCATCCTCCTGAAGCCCAAGTTTATGATTGCTATGGTCCACAGTCACTCCAGCTTCTAGATGATGGTGCCCTCTGTAACTCTGGGATCTGAGGCACACAGTCTCTAGTGACTGCCACAGGGCTCATATTTCATTGGGTAAATTTGTCATAAGGCAGTTATCTGCAAGGAGCTAAGTATTGTCATCTTCATGATCAGAAGAGGGGGGTATAATCTAACATTTCTAGACATCATTTAAAGATATGGAGTGTTATTCCAGCCTTTCATTCTGACATAAACATTTTTTAAAAAAAATCTTACAATAGAAACTGTCTGTGATCACATGTGCTCTTCCTCTATACAACCTATAACTTCTGGCATGGATATGCACATTTATATCTGAAGTTAGTATTCAAGATGAAAAAATTTGAGCACCAACAATTTTTTTAATTATAGATCCTACACAAAAAAGGAAAACTACCTTATTGGAAAACCAGAGAAAAATATGATCCATAACAAAGTTTCCAAAGAGCAAGAAGATTGAGCTTGGTGGGCATATTCATTGGAGACAACCAGCTTGCACGGCAATTCCAATGCATGGTACACACAGCAGAGAGAATGGGTAGATGCTCTTCAGTATGGTTCCGAAAACTTCTGGCTTCTCTGACAAGGGCTGGTGCTGAGGAGAACCAGGAGAGCAATGGAAGAACTCTGGAGCCCACAGGTTGGTACTCTTCACTCTGCAAAGCACCAAAGTGAATAATAGGACAATGTGCAGTGGAGTCAGAAGATGCACACCAGTGCTATGGAGAGATGGTAGGCCAGGATCTCAGCTGACCTAGGTGCAGCAGTCAGCGTAGGAGGGAAAGGCTTTCAGCAGAGTTATGGATTCTCAGATGCCCTAAGCCACCAAACTAGTACTTCCATGACTGTCATAACAGCAGCCACTGCTTCCTTTATTCCTGCTGGGGCAGTCATCATGGAATGGATACCAAGGGTCTTGAAAACAACATGGCATAATGACTAGGTGGGATAAAGCAACCCATGAGACCTCAGCTCTATCTCCAAAAGGAAATATTCCCCATAAGCTACCAAATTCACCACAGAGCACCTGCTCTTACTGTCAATCCTGTGTGCTCATCAGATCATGATCCGAGCTCCTTCCTAGGTCTTATATCACCTCACCCTATGGTGCACATTGGCTTGCTGGTGGTTGATGTGGGTTTATCCCCACAGAGTCCTCTTTGAAGTATTAGTATTATTAATACCCTTATATAGACACTCTTTCCTGAGATTATTCAGCATTTTGGAGGTTTGGAAGAGAGGGCCGTGAATGTGGGTTTAACAAGTGTTTCTAGCATATGAGTGTTTCTAGCATATGAGGCCCTGTGTTTCTTTACCATAGCTAAGTCCACAGTGGCTGAGAGATAGGGTATAAACAGAACATAAATTATAATAGCTGCTGCAATACCTGTTTCTGTACCCAGCCAGGAACCCTAAAGTGCTAATCTCTGTTTCCCTTTCACTACCTTGTCCATGTTCCCCTCACCTTCTTCCAGAACCCACACAACTATGGTCACTTGTTCTTTGATAAAGGAGCTACAACCATCCAGTGGAAAAAAAATAGCCTTTTCAACAAATGGAGCTGGTTCAACTGGAGGTCTGCATGCAGAAGTAGTTGAATTGATCCGCTCTTATCTCCTCGTACTAAGATCAACTCCAAGTGGATCAAGGACCTCCACATAAAACCAGACACACTGAAACTAACAGAAAGGAAACTGGGGAAGACCCTGGAGGACATGGGCACAGGGGGAAAGTTCCTGAACAGAACACCAATAGCTTATGCTTTAAGATCAAGAATTGACAAATGTGACCTCATAAAATTACAAAGTTTCTGTAAGGCAAAGGACACTGTCAGAAGGACAAAACAGCAACCAACAAATTGGGAAAAGATCTTCACCAACCCCACATCCAACAGAGGGCTAATATCCAATATATACAAAGAACTCAAGAAGTTAGACCCCAAAGAACCAAATAACCCTATTAAAAATGGGGTACTGAGCTAAACAAAGAATTCTCACCAGAAGAAATTTGGATGGCTGAGAAGCACCTTAAGAGATGTTCAACACCATTAGTCATCAGGGAAATGCAAATCAAAACAACCCTGAGATTCTACCTCACACTAGTCAGAATGGCTAAGATTAAAAACTCAAGAGACAACAGGTGCTGGCGAGGATGTGGAAAAAGAGGAACACTCCTCCACTGTTGGTGGGATTGCAAGATGGTACAACCACTATGGAAATCAGTCTGGTGTTTTCTCAGAAAATTGGGCATGACACTTCCAGAGGACCCTGTCATACCACTCCTGGGCATATATCCAGAGGATTCCCCTGCATGCAATAAAGACACATGCTCCACTATGTTCATAGCAGCCTTATTTATAATAGCCAGAAGTTGGAAAGAGCCCAGATGTCCTTCAAAGGAGGAATGGATACAAAAATTGTGGTATATTTATACAATGGAATACTACTCAGCAATTAAAAATAATGAATTCATGCAATTTGTAGGCAAATGAATGGAAATGGAAAATATCATCCTAAGTGAGTTAACCCAATCACAAAAGAATACACATGAAATGCAATCATTGATAAGTGGATGTTAATGAGCCCAGAAGCTCTGAATACTCAAGGTGCAATTAGCAAATCAAAAAATTCCCAAGAAGGAAGGAGAGGACACTGGTCCCGAAAAGATTGGATCCAGTTTTGTAGGAGAATAACAGAACAGAGAAATGGTGTGTGTGTGGGGTGATTGGGGAATGGGCGGAGGGAAGAGGACTTATGGGACATATGGTGAGGGGAGAACTGGGAAAGGGGAAAGCCTTTGGAATGTAAACAAAGAATATAGAAAATTAAAAAAAAAGAAAATGTGGAGAAATCAAGCTGGTATTAATCTGGAATTTCATCTCTGTTGACTAGCTTAATAATAATGCTAGAAGGTACTATGCATATTACTAAATGAGAAAATCACTCATCAATTTTATGCACCTGTGAACCTGAAAGCTACAATAATGGCCTTCCTGGTTGGATATCCCCACTGATGCATTAGTGGCATGTATAGCATGGAAGTAAGCAACCACTCTCCACTTGAATTTAAGGTCCACTCCGCATGATGAAACTTGACCCTGATACAGTTATCAAGGTTAAGAACCTGTGGCTAGATAGGTTATAGACCCTAGGAAAGAACATACTGCTACTCTTCTTTTTTTTTCTTTTTTTGTTTTGTTTTTGACTTTTTTCTTTATTTTCTATATTCTTTGTTTACATTCCAAAGGCTTTCCCCTTTCCCAGTCCCCCCCCCACTATATGTCCCATAAGTCCTCTCCCCCCTAACTATTCCCCAATCACTCCCTCCACCCAATTCTCTGTTCTGATGTTCTCCTACAAGTCTGTATCCAGTCTTTTCAGGACCAGGGTACTTTCCTTCCTTCTTTTAGGGAATCTTTTGATTTGCTAATTGTGTCTTGAGTATTCAGAGCTTTTGGGCTCATTAATATCCACTTATCAGTGATTGTATTTCATGTGTATTCTTTTGTGATTGGGTTAGCACACTTAGGATGATATTTTCCAGATCTAACCATTTGCCTCCAAATTGCATGAATTCATTGTTTTTAATTGCTGAGTAGTATTCCATTGTATAAATATACCACATTTTCTGTATCCATTCCTCCTTTAAGGGACATCTGGGCTCCTTCCAACTTCTGGCTATTATAAATAAGGCTGCTATGAACATAGTGGAGCATGTGTCTTTATTGTATGCAGGGGATTCCGTTGGGTATATACCCAGGAGTGGTATGACAGGGTCCTCTGGAAGTGTCATGCCCATTTTTCTGAAGAACCGCCAGACTGATTTCCAGAGCGGTTGTACTGCTACTCTTCTTAAAGAATGTAGTAGTATACCAAATTCCAGCACCCCTAGTGTTTCTTTCAACTTTCATCAGAGCTCCTCCTCCTCCTTCCTCCTCTTCCTCCTCTTCTTTTTCTTCTCTCATCCTCCCTTTCTCTCCTCCCATCCTCCTCCTTCTCAATAGATGGTTATTAATACAGAGAGTCACGACTGGCCAAGATGCAGTGATTTGCAGAGTCCTCAGCCCTAAATGAGACTCCTAGGTTCCCCCTTCCACTCAAGGCTTAGTGATCACTTCAGAAGAAGTGGCAAAGGCAGTGTATGAACCAGAGGTGGTGGTTGCCTAGAAGGAAACAGTATTTTCTCTACACAAAAGGGAAGTTGCAGATATGAACTTAGAGTGGTCATGACACTGTGTATAAGACTCATTCAAGGTCAACACAGACAAAATTCTTTCATGGACTTGAGGGCAGGGAGTACGAACAAAGACCCATCACTAGCTGAGGAGCTGTGGGCAATTGGTAGCTGCTGGGAAAAGGAGAGTTAATTTTTCAAGGATGTAGCCCCAGGTAGCCTGCACATTCCAGTGGATGGCCACATATTTAAGGGCATATAGGCAGCACTAGTGGGACTCTTTTTTTTTTAATAGAACACACAAAGTTGAGTAGACATGGAATGGGAATGAGTTGGGAGAGGGGGTTAAGTATAACTAAAATACAACATATGAAACTCTCAAGTAATGAATAAAATATTTTTAAATAGGTATGTTTCAGGTCAGACTATATGCCACTGAAATATCACTGTAATTCCTGGGGGAAGTTTTCTTACTTTTAGTTCAAGGAATTCCAACTCTATCCAAACCCTAAGACACAGCACAGGAAAGTGAAGTTTCTTTGGAGATTTGTTTGAAAGAACAGGAGGAGAGTCAGGCACTTCCACCCTTTAATACACAAACTGAAGGCTTTTGGCTGTTGGAATAACTCCATGCAGGCTCCTGATTGAAAGAGTGCCCTCCATTTTATAGGGACAACTCCTCTGCGTGTTGTCTCTGCGTTGTATATGTAGATAAACTTTTACCACTGTGTTAATCCAGCTGCCTTTGGGTGATGGTGCTCATTGTAACTTCACAGCCAAGAACCCATTTCTGTACTTCCTGTTGGAAATGATGCTGTTTGGGATAACATGGTATTGGATGAGACAAAACTCATATTACTGGCAGAAGGACTATAGACAAGAGAAAAATCCATCAACGGAATATACGTTCATCCTAGTAAGATCAAGTTATTGCTTTTTCCATAAATGAAGGGGCAAAATGAAATCAACTTGCTGAAAGTGGTCATTGGCATACCCAGCCGTCAGAGCTATATTAGGTACCAATGGCAACAGGAGTGAATGAGTCTCTCTGAGGGGAAATCAATGCTTTCCGACTCCAGTCATGCCTCTATGGGCCCTCTGGATATGAGCCCACTAAGTAAATACACTGGACTCATTGAACAAAGAGGCTGGGTTCCATCACACTGGACATAATTAAGATGAGCGTGTATAATAGCAGATGCTATAGAGCTAATCGATTCCAATCTAATGAATTCATGCCCAACTTTTTTTTTCTGTTCATTTCTTCCATATGAAGTGGGCAGTCAGATATGCTACCCAAAGGGTGCCCAGGGTTCTTTCATTCTTTCCCTTCCAGGCTACCCTACTAGCTCCAAGTGGAGCTAGAGCTGCCAAAGCCTCATCTGTGCTCTGTGCTCACATCTTGCCTTCTCTGCTAACTGATAATCAGGAGCACACACAGGAGGTCATCAGAGAGCATAGAGGGGTATGCAGCCGTGTCAGGTAGAGGTACCTAATGGGACTGAGCTACATGCTCACGCCATCTGCTTACCTTCTGGACCTGCTCGAGTTCAGTCTCACTGAGATCATTTGTACTTACCACTGGATGTTGTGCCCAACTCTGTGAACTTGATGAGTCAGGTACTATCCAGCACACAGTGAACAGATTTCCTCCACACATACAGCTGGCACATGGTCACTGGGGTAATGGTCTAGCATAGTGCTCTATAGGAGGCCAATATGGTTAGGGTCCTTTGAGATTATAACAAAGAAGCAGGAGTATTACAATGGTCTTGAGGCAAAGTTCTTCTGATCTTTAGTAATAGAGAATGGAAAAATTGTTCTTGCTAGGTTAGTAGCTGCATATCCACAAGCAGTGAATATATTGATAGTTTTTTTTTTAAGTTGCTACATCTGGGATAAAATCTAACAGAGGTGTCATAGTCATATCTGATTAAACTGTGAAAATGCAGAATTATTCTCAAAACCCATATAGACCTTATTCAGCTCAAATAAGCTGAATATGAAGCATGTGGTAAGGACCACCTTTCCTGTCCTTATTACATATGGATATATATGCTTGCTTTTTATATCCTAGGACTAGATGATAAACCATCATGGGTCCCATTAGTCTTAAGATATAAGAGATGGGTTGGGCCCAAACTCTATCTGTTGTTTGTTCTCCACATACCCCCACAGTTGACATGTGGCCTGAAAATGACATCAGTTCAGTGGCAGAGTCATATAAACTTTGAAGGTAGGTAGACATCCTACATGGATGGGTGCAGGTCACTCTATGAATGGTGTTATGGTTTGTATATGAAATGCTTTGCCTAGACCCATGTGTAGGGGGCCAAGTGGTGTTATACTTTCAAAAAATCATAGAAAATGTTAGATTTGGGGTTTAGCTGGAGGAATTATGCCATGGGCTCCTCTGAAGGTTCCCAGCCTCTTCCTCGGTTTCTGCTTTCTGCACACCATGAGGTAGAAACCCTCCTCCACTCCCACTTTATGACATTCTGCCTGTCCATGGCCTCAGAGTCAACAGAGCCAAGGACCACGGACAGGCTAGAGGGCTTGAAACCAGGCATTAGAAGAAACCCTTTTCCCCTTTGGTTGCTTCTGACAAATATTTTGTGACAGCAACAAGAAACTTAGTACAGCAAAAGGTCTAGAAATAATTCATGGTATTATCACCTCTGGGTGCCTAATTGTGTCCTTTCTCAAAATACTGGTATTTCTCTTGGCCAGTGACTTACCTTGATGGGGAAATAGAAGAGAGGCCCTGGGCTGTATCTACACTCACCACATACATACACATATAAACACTAAAAGCTAGGAGCCACATAGGAAAGAGACCACATAATACCTGTCTATCTGAGTGCAAGTTATCTCCCTTAATATAATAATTTTCACATTCATCCATTTTCCTGCACATTTTTATAATTTCATTTTTTTACAGCTGGGTAAAACTCCATTATATTTATGGACCGCATTTCCATTATCTGCTCATTGGTTGATACTTTTTCAAAGTTCCATTTAGTCTTAATTATTCTGTTTGGATTAGCATCAGTCATTTGTTTTAATTTTAAAAGCATGGATGAAATGTCTAGTGTTCAGAAGACATCATAGATATTGCAGGGGTTTAAGGCTTCAGTGTCAGAGCACCCATGCGGTGAAGAAAAAGACAGAGAGAAGAAAGGTTCCAGGACTACTGATAGGAAAGCTTCACGGCGTGTGTGTGTGTGTGTGTGTGTGTGTGTGTGTGTGTGTGTGTGTGTGCATGTTTATGCAGGTGCACCGTGCATGCAGGTAAAAACCTAAAGTCAACTGAAGAGTCAACTGCAGAGTCAACTTTGGGAATCCTCCATCTTGCTTTCTAAAACAGGCTACCTTATCGATATGGAGTTCCCTGATTAAGCTAGACCGACTAGACAGCAAGCACCAGGTATCTGTCTGTCTCTACCTCCTTGGTGCTGGAACTAAAGTGCACACGGCCATGCCTTTTAATATGGGTTTTCCTCAGGTCAAGCTTGCTACAATGAAGCCATCTTCCCCAGGCCCTATTTGACTTTTCTGTAGGTACAGTTGAAACTTGCCAGTGATTCTGATGTGGAATCTCTTCAGCCCTCCACTTGCTATTAGATTCCATTGGTTAAACTTTTAAAGGGAGTGCTTCCTTACCACTTACATTGAAGATTTGATTGTGAACGTGTGTTTCTTCCTAGTCTCACCCTGTGGGGATGACGGTTATATAATAGCCGTGTGTCATTTTATTCAAGGTTTATCATGTGTATTTAACAAGGCATTCAATTGGAAATATACCTTTTTATTTTAATTGTCAATCACCACCTCTGGTAAGTAGGCCTTCCTCTTGCTAAAGCAATACAGACATGAAAAGGCTCAATAAAGGGGCAGATAAAATGGCCGTCAATTGAGGATGCTTCAGGGTAAGGAAGAAAGGGAGACTCCTGAGCATTAGCTAAGTGTATGCATAGATTGGCTGGTGGCCTCGGGATAATTAGGATGTAAGAGCAATAAAAAATCCGGAGACAGACACATGATGGGATGAAAGGCAATTGGGAAAAACAATACATAGCTATTTCTAGTTCATGGGAAACTCACTTCGGCTATGGAAGGGGGATGAGAGGAGGGACTAGAATCGAAGCAGGAGCTGCTATTCCCTGACACAGAAGCTGTCAGGCACACAGCCTGCCCTGATGAACCATCTCAGGCCTGTCTTTGCTGTATGTCTGCGAGCCACATGGCACTCTGGATTGTGGTCAAATCTTTTGACGCTACCTGGCACAAGACCATCTTGGCTAGTGTGATGTCAGTTGTCTAGAATGTGATATGAGAAGAGGCCAGGTGTGCAGCTATCGGGTGCGGGGGACAGTGGCTTTGCTCCTTACTTGCAGCTGGTAGACACTTCATCATGACTGAGCACCCTAAGCCCATGGTCACAAGTGTCCTCTCATCCATGTTCATATATTTTATCTGCGAACCCCTAAATGACACAAGTGTCCTTAGGGGCAAACTAGCGCACCTTCCCTGTTCTTCCCTTGGCTTAAGTAATGTTTCGGTGGGGGTGGGGCAGGGAAGGGAAGTAAGAAAGCTCAGAAGAATTCCTGGACAAATGCCCACTAGTGTTCCTGCTACTGTTTTAGCCTTGGAACATAGACCCTGTTGCCTTGGGCTAAGCATACCCAGGGATATCTTATCTTCTTGAACCATGGCTTTATGCTGAGCATGCTCAATGAGAATGGATCTCTTAAACTTAGCATGCTAAGGAATGTGTCTCCTTCCAACACTTACCCACATGGATCTGTGTAAGCTCCCTGAGTCCAATTCTTAAAAATAGGTTATGTTCACTGGCTGCTGCGAGTAATAACCCTTTATATCCCAGGTTTGGGCTGTAGAGTTGCCAGGATGTGAATGTGTAGCCAGTTCTACCACAGAGCTCATGGTGTGCTTCAGTTCGATACGTCTCTTATACACTATATCCCAACTTCATCCTCCCGTTCCTCCACTCCTCCCAGTGCCTCGTCCACTCCTCCCCTCTGCCCTAGGTTCACTGCTCCTCTGTTTCACTTTAAAGAAGAGTAGGCCTCCCGGGAATATGAACTGAACACAGCATAACAAGATTCAATAAGGCTAAGCACTGACCCTGGAATGACGCAACCCAGTAGGGGGGAAAGGGTCCCAAGAGCAGGAAAGAGTCCGAGACAGCCCTACTCACACTATTAGGAGTTCCACAAAACCCCCAAGCTAAACAACTACAGCATGTTAGCAGAGGACCTAGCACAGGCGCATGCAGGCTCTGTGACTATTGGTTCAGCCTCTGTGAGCCCCTATGAACCCTGTTTAGTTGATTCTGTGGGCCATGTTCTCCTGGTGTCCTTGGTTCCTTGGGCTCTTAAATCCTTCCTTCCTCTCTTCCATAGGAAAGCCCCTCCTTCCCAGTTCCATGAAGCGTTTTAGAGTGTTCCTAACCAAATGGAGGGGCTGCATCCTCAAGTCATTTTCTTATATATCTTGCCTCTTTACATGTGTGTATTCCCAGTGGCCGTTTCATCTAGGTGGAAGCCCTTCATGATAGGACAGTTTCTCGCCGACAAATGATTCCTGTGCTTTTCTTTCCTTGCCTGCCTCTTGAAGAAGAGGTCTTACACGTGTGTTCTTCTGAAGTGATTTCAAACCCATAAATCTCTTTAGCACCGCTCTCTACTGTGGAATGTAAATAACTTCAGCAACTGAATCTTTAATTTGACCTACGTTTTGTGCACCTCAGAATTCAAATAGTTGTTCACGGAAGGGAAGAAGGACGAATTAGCTGAGCCCTGCTCATTGACGTATACCCACTCATAAGGTCCGGGCTACCCAACGCTTCCTTCCATATGTCCACTTTCACACATTGCCTGATGAACAAGCACCGGGAGCTGGCAGATGAAGGGACTGCCACCAGCCTCAGGGTCCTGAGCCACGGGCACGCCAGCCTAAAGTCCCTCAAGTTGCCACCTCCTTTGGTCTAGGCTTCACCCACTTCACACTCATCCTCAACAAAGCTAGAGCATTTCGGAGTGAAAGATAGCTCCCAAGACACCAGATACTACCAGACGAGAAGAAACAAAGAAAAGAGAGCAGATTGCAAAGAAAAGGCTGAGGGAAAGAACGCGAATAACTCAGCCACAGAGAACTCAGGAATGGTCTGTCTCTTTTCAAGCTCACTGCATTTAAAGGGAAGGCTTCACAGCCACTAACTAGGCAGGCCTTTCCCTTCCCTCCCCAAGGTTAGCAGGCGGAGGAGGCTATCAAGACAGCATGGTCTATAAAGTTTCTCATGAGACATCTTAACCCTGCATTTGATCTCTGTGTTGCAATGCTAGCCTCCTTACGAGTCCCACAAGCATATTCTCTCCCCTCTTGCTCTGCCTATTTTGAAACAGGAGGATCTCTGTGTGTCCCTGGCTGTCCTGGAACTCACTATATAGGCCAGGGAGCCTTGAACTCTCAGAGATCCTCCTGCCCCTGCCTCCCGAGTGCTGGAATTAAAGGCGTACACCACCACACCTGGCCCCTCTCCTGGCCCTTTTAAAAGTTAACATATATTCATCACACAAACTGCTGGAGGTCGGCGAAACATTTCAGCCCTTGACACAGTGTACACTAATCCAGCCTTTGTTTATCGTGGACGTTCCTAAAGGTGTGTCTCCTAGCAGGGGAGTTGCTTACTGGAATTTATCGGCACACTAAAGCATACCGGCAGAATTCTAGAACTTTGGGACTCAAGGTAAATAACAACAAAAATAAACAAAGATCTTGACTGTGAACCAACGGTTTTACTTTGGCATGACCGTGCAATAGCAAAGCCTCCTACTACGTCCTGAGCCACAGGTAGGTGATGACACTCGTGGTTGGCATGTTGACAGCAGCTGAACACAAAGCCACGCCCAACGGGAGCCACAGAAGTCATGCTGCCAGGGGACAGGATTTAGGTTTGCAGTTGCTTGGGCCTACTCTGAGACTGAGTCCTACTTTAAAAAATAAAATGTTTCAGGGAAATATTAAAAACGATCCCGCCAATTCTCTCCCGGCCTGTCAGGCCTCCGTACCCTGTCCCAGTGGGGTCCAGCTTGGTGCCAATCTCGCTGTCGTTCTGTTCTCTCCTAGCTAGCTCCTGCGGCATCTCAGCTGTGCTCCCTCTCTGACATCGGCAGACCCACACTCCAGTAACCAAGTAAAGCAAAACTCTTAAAGCTTAAGCAATCAATTAGAGTTATGTATCAGTAATATCACAATTTACAAGATGCCCAATACAATAATTTAAGAGCCAACTGATAATGATAAAAGCTTTATCCCAATATTTCTAACCATTAACCAATAGCTACTAGCTATTTTAGCTAGTAGGTGTCACACAGGTCCATGTCCGAAGCCATTTTCTTTTCTACTACTGCGACCTCTGTGACTCCCCAACTCCTAGCTCCACTTGCCTTTCTTGTCCAATCACAGGCCTTCCACTGCCCTAATATGATTAGACATGGAAAATCCTGCAAAAAAAAAACCAAAACATTTATTTTTATTTCTTGTAGCTATGTGTATATGTGGTGCTAATGCATGCCCTCGTCAGAAGAGGATGTCGGATCTCCTGGAGCTGGAGTTATGGGCTGTTATGAGTCACCAGATCTGGGTGCTAAGCACTGAAGAACTCAGGTCCCCTGCAAATGCTCTTAACCATTGAGCCAGGAGCCGTCAGCCCAGTTCCTCGAGTGGAGACCCCATTTAAGGATGCCTACTCTTAGACCCACTTACTCCCAAGTGAGAAAAGTTAGCTTCATCTGTATTGGCCATTGGTGGAAGCTCTAATTCCAGGAGAGGATGCCAGCAAAGGCCAGGCTGGAGAGTGCTTTAACCCAAGAATGTTTTATCTTAGTTAAAGGCTAACCCTCCAAGTCTCAGGTACTGCTTTTCGAAGGCTCCCAGGCATACGAACTTCAAGGATATTCCCACAACCATTGATGTTCTTAGTGTGTGTCTACACTTCATTCTTAAACCATAGTAAATAAAGTCATCAGATCCCCTCCAGTTCTCCCAAGTCCCCACAAAAGCAATGCGATTGCTCCGAATGCATTCCCTTCTATTTTCAAACCGTGGATCGCTGTGCATCGCTGTAATTATAGAGTAATGATTTCTTATCTTCCCTTTCACTCTCGGCGCGGTTAGCATTAAAATAACGTAATTTACAAAACCGTAATTTTAAAAAAAAGTGTTCATTTTTCATTATAGATTTAATGCACACTTATTAAACAAACATTTTGGGAAGAAAAAAAACGCAAAATTGGAAGGGGAGCGGCACTGTAAACATGAGTTAATGCCTGTCTTTTTGCAGTGCCTTCCTTCAGGTGTGCCTGGGCACGGGTTTTAAAAATACAGCTGAAATCAAGTCTTAAAGGAGGTTTTTATATTGCTTTTGCAAACTTAGCCCAGAAAATCCTTTCTGTCATAATACTATAATTATAGCTTGGCCTCCACAGGCATAACTTATAAAAGATTATTTATTTTTATGTGTGCCTCTATGTGCATGCTTGTGTGAGTTTATGTACACCACATGCTCGCAGGTGCTCAAGTTGGTCAGAAGCGTCAAGTCCCCTGAAAGTCATGTTGCCAGCAGTTAGGAAATACTTGATGTGAGTGCTGGGAACTAAAAAGATCGTTTTTAACGTTTGGGATCGTTTTTAACGTTTGGGATCATTTGCAAAAGCAGTTAGTGCTCCGAACTGCTAGGCTTCTTCCCAGCTCCCCACAGGTCTAACTCTTAAAGACCATGTGATGTCCTTTGGGTGCTTAGCATTAGGTCGCTGAGAACCGTTCACCCGCCTTTGAAGAGTCATGTGAATATCACCTTTCTTCATTTTTGTAGGATGGATCCACTATAGTGAATGATATGATGATGATGATGATGATGATTGGGATAAAGAGGAGGAGGAGTTTCTTTTGTCTGGATCTCCAGGTTTTTCTTTGGGGAAAGGGCTAGCTGGGCACTCTGTACCGCAGTTCTTGGAAACATGCCCTGGGTGTTAGAGCCCTATTCGATCGCAGTGGAGGGGCTGGAGAGATCGCTCAATGGTTAAGAGCACCTCCTATTCTTTGAAAGAACCTGGGTTCAGTTCCAAGCACCCACACGTTGGCTCACAGCCACCTGTAACTCTAGATCCATGGGCTTCTGGCTCCCTTTTCCGGTCTCTGTGAGTACCAGGCATACACGTCATACACAAACACACATGCAGACCATCACTCGTACACACAAAATAAAAAAAAAATAAACAAATATTTAAAAATAGATCAGTATATCCGGGTGAAGTTTGCATTGAAGATCTTGTGGCTGGGCCTTGAACAACCTTTTACCAGTTGAGAGACGTTTGTCTTAGTGCAGGGCTATATCTGTCCTGTTAGCCCCCAGACGACAGAGGATTAAGAGGATGACTCTCAGTAGTGCATAGCCTGCACCACAGAAGCCCGATAATCAAATATTTGCTGCCTGTAGTTCCTGTCTGGAACACATTCTAAAGCATTTTCAAGCCTTTTACGAAAACAAGAGGTTAGAACTAACAAGCCAACATGGGTGTCTGTCTGTGGACCTGCCTCCGTGTTGATCTGTGAAGACAACTACATTTAACTGACTTACCCTCTCTGCACGCTTGTGGCCCGTACCTTGCTCGTGCTTCTGAATCTCTTTCCCAAGCAGAAGCCATCCTGTTTTTTCTCTTACTTGCAAATGGGCAAGGTCAGAGCTCCGGAGATCTGCTGCTTTTGGAACTACACCCAAGGAAGGGGGTAGTGACACAGTAGAAAGTGACTTTTGCACAGATTAGACTTGAAAATTAGAGACCATAACCCCACACTTCATAAACCAATCTCAGGTACATTGACTTCTACATTTTAGGTATACATGTGCATGCGGTCCTGAGGAATCGAACTTATGGCCACATGCATGCTAAAAACATTCTCCACTCCTGAGGTACACTCGTCACCCCTGTTTGGAACATGTATCTTACATAATCAAAAATCACATTGTGTTAACGTCATGTCTTTGTTTTAGTCTACTATCATCATCTCTGTCTCTCTGTCTTTCCCTCTGTCTCTGTCTCGCTCTGTCTCTCTAGCTCTCTCTCTCTTCACTCTAGTCCATAGACTGCTGATTCTCAAATGTGGCCCCCGGGGCAGCCACAGCAGTATCACTTGGAAGTGCATTAGAAACACGAATTGCTAGTCTCAGTCCAGATCTATTGAGCTAGAACCAAAAGCTTAATCAGCCTGTAGGCTACCTCATGCACCAAGTTTAAGACGGCTGTTGTATGAGATAGCACAGTGTGCAGGCTTTCTGAATCCTGCTACCCAAAGCACGGGCCTCAGAACAGCAGTAGCAGAGTCAGTCACACGGGAGCTTGTTAAAATGACTGAGCCTCACGCCTGTCCCCGACCAGCTGAGTCAGAACCACTCGCATCCCGCTCTCTATAAACTCTGAATAGGCAGGCTTGGAAAGTGCCTCCTTCATTCCTCAGTCATGGGAACCTCCAGGCTGGTTACACTTGAAAAAAAGCAAAGCTCTATTTGAAATCAGTGCTTTAGAAGTATATGTTAAAAAATGAACTTAAAAAAAAAAAACATTGTGTATATATACCACATTTCTTTTTGTATCCGTTGAGGGACATCTGGGTTCTTTCCAGCTTCTGGCTATTATAAATAAGGCTGCTATGAACATAGTGGAGCATGTGTCTTTATTGCATGCAGGGGAATCCTCTGGGTATATGCCCAGGAGTGGTATGGCTGGGTCTTCCGGAAGTATCCTGTCCAATTTTCTGAGGAACTGCCAGACTGATTTCCAGAGTGGTTGTACCAGCTTGCAGTCTCACCAGCAGTGGAGGAGTGTTCCTCTTTCTCCACATCCTCACCAACACCTGATGTCCCTCAACGGAGGAAAGGATACAAAAATTGTGGTATATATACACAATGGAGTACTATTCAGCCATTAGAAACAATGAATTCATGAAATTCTTAGACAAATGGATGGAGCTGGAGAACATCATACTAAGTGAGGTAACCCAGTCTCAAAAGAACACCCATGGTATGGTATGCACTCACTGATAAGTGGATATTAGCTTAGAATCTCGGGACACCAAAGACACAATCCACATACCAAATGATGTCCGACAAGAAGGAAGGAGTGGACCCTGGTGCTGGAAAGGATCAAAGCATCAGTGTAGGGGAATACTAGAACAGGGAAGTGGGAAGGGGTGGATGGGGGAACAGGGGGAGGGAAAAGGGCATGTGGGACCTTTAGGGGGCGGGGAACCAGAAAAAGGGAAATGAAATGTAAATATAGAATATATCCAATAAAAAATAAAATAAAAAACATCATTCTGTAAACCTAACATAAGCCAAGCATCAATCATAGCTTTCATTTATTGGTGGGGGGAAAAACCCAAGGAGGTGACAGATGAGGTGATTTGCAGGAGGGTGAGCT